>JAPQRP010000025.1:15658726-15717856 GCA_037367295.1 Apogon hyalosoma
ATCTATCTATCTATCTATCTATCTATCTATCTATCTATCTATCTATCTATCTATCTATCTATCTATCAAACCTAATACAGTTGTGTTTTGCTTGACCTACCAGTGAAGTCGTTCTGGAACACATTGGGGATATAGTCAAACGACAGTCCTTTGTGGTATCCGGGCTGAGTAACGCTGTGCCCGGACACAAACAGACCGGGAGTCTCCGGAGTGGAGCTGGAATCCCTCTGAGGAAGCAGCTGATACGCACTCCTGAACATTGTTACGGAACACTAACAGTATCCCTTTACTAAAATAACGGCATATTGTTATACATTCATAGTGCGATATCGTCCACTGGAGACATCAAAGCCACCTGATTGAAATAAAGACAGTGTTTAAGATTATTAATGTCGACAATTTCACAATACGACTAGTTACTTTCTGCAGACTGCGGCTACTTCCGTGTTTGGTAGAAGTTCTTCTTCTTCTTCTTCACATTTACGGTAGATAGCCGTGACAGTAGGTTGTTCACCAGTAAAATTGTACATTAGCGCCCCCTATCTGTAAATGTAGTTATACCATCCAAGAAACAGACTGAAGTTGATACATTTTCTATCATAGAATTTTATTTATTTTCTTCTTCTTCTTCTTCTTCTTCTTCTTATTATTATTATTATTATTATTATTATTATTATTATTATTATTATTATTATTATTATTATTATGAATATAGTTGTTTTTTTTTTTACAAAATTATGCAAACATTTACGGTAGATAGCAGTGACAGGAGGTTGTTCACCAGTAAAATTGCACATTAGCGCCCCCTATCACTCCTGTAAATGTAGTTATACCATCCAAGAAACAGACTGAAGTTGATACATTTTCTATCATAGAATTTTAGTAATTTATTTTATTATTATTATTATTATTATTATTATTATTATTATTATTATTTTGAATATAGTTTTTTTACAAAATGATGCAACTTGAAGCAACTGTCTTTTTGTGATATTTTTGGGTGATTACTTGTTTATGATTTGACAGAATTTTTGTTATTCTGTCATTATTTATCATCACCATTTTACACTTGCTCTTTACAGTGTAATAGTCATTCTGTGATTTTTATTATTCTCTCATTTTTCAGTTGTGTCATTTTACACATACACTTTACATTTAATAGTCACCCTGTGATTTTTATTATTCTCTCCACTTTACACTTGCACTTTCTATTCAATAGACATTATGTGATTTTTATTCCTAATCTATCCTGTCCTTCCTTTCTATTTCTGGATTTTTTTTTTATGCAGTTATAATGAGGACTGCTCTCAAAGAGGGCTTTGTTTATTAGAAATGTTCAATATTGATAAAGAATCTACCTATCAGTTGTATTTTTATTTGTTTTTCTTTATTTTCTTGGGCTGTTGGAACAATGAGTTTCCCTTGGGTATTAATACAGTTTAGTAGTAACTGCATTGCCTGATTATTAGACATTTCTTGGCCTGGTAATATTACAAAACTCTGAAGACCTTGAATACAAATGATACTAGTGTAGCTTGTGTATAAGGTATAAACTCCTGTAAATTCTCCATCACTAAATGTTACACCCAAAAAAGCCGAGACTAAATTATGTTTCCTGCTGTTTTTTTCTTTTAGTCATAAAAAACATCATCAAATGTGTCTAGCACACAAATATTAAATCTATATTAGAGATATTAACCCTATGGTCAAAAGAAACTGATAATACATAGGCTGCCCCTTTTTAACTTATCTTTAACACATACAGTAAACATTATTTACAGAACCCCATATATTTAGTTATATATTTAAGTTATAAGTGGCAGTAAGAAAAAAATATAAAGCAGACAATTCTGACTGACAGCACACTGAAAACCTTGCATTTACACATAAGCTTTCACACATTAAAAAACATGGGAACAACCCTGCTCTGGCCCTTCAAACCTACAGGGGGCAGAAAGAACATGCATGAGTCCAAACGATCACCCTGCACTTCCTGCAGTGTGTTTGTAAAACCAGCACACCTGCTGGGAAAGCAAAGCATGGGAGGGAAAAGTTTGTTCTTATCTGCCAAGCTGCTCTATTCACCAAGTGAAAGGAAGACACAGCTCAGCTTCTTGTTCAGTCCCTGAAGCTGCAACTAGTAAGAGAACTGATATTTAAAGGAAATGATCATGAAAATGATGAGAGTTATTTAAGTTAAAAACTGTGGCATTTGTGAATACCAAACCAGTAAGGGACTATGTTCATTATGTAACTTTGTGCTTAATTGCTTTATGAGGAAAATATTAACTGCTAAATTCTCATTAACTAAACTAAATAGTAACTTTATTGTGTTACTGTGTATGTTTCATGAACTTTGTGTTTTGAAAACAGGAGACATTTCAGCTTAAGTGTTATTTAACAGCTAGAGGTCAACCGATATGGGTTGAAATACTCAGATAATCAAGATTTTTATACAGCAATATAAATGAAATTATTAATACTCGTACACATAGTACTCTTTTAACATTAATTGAATTTCAAGTGCTGCCCACACAGGTGCCTGATCAAATATCTTAGAACATTTTTACTACTGATCAAATATCGGCTTTCAAAAAAGAATTAAGGCCAATAGCCGATACTGAAAAAAAATCAACATATCGGCCAACCTCTATTAACAGCATTTGATTGATTGAGAAGTTTATTCAAAATGTTTGCTTTATTTATTCTTTATTTGAAGAAATGCATATTAATAAAGAAAACTTTTAAATGCTTAAAATAATTCATATGTTTTGTGTCTTGTGTTTAACACAAAGGTTATCAACCTATTCAACTTATTCAGTTTACTGCTTCTACTGTTACATACTATTAACTAAAATCTGGAAATCTATCTGTATCTATAAACAAGAACTAAAGAGGAATTGAGTTATCCCTTTGCGTTCTTCAGAGCTGAATGTGCCTTTTTCAAGTTTGGGCACAGAGCTCAGTAAAACATATACAACTTGACAGTGTCATTGTTTTCTGACTTTTTATACTGTGACTTTATTACTTAATGGTTCATAATGTTACTCAGGCAATAACAAACTTTTCTGTTTCTTTATGTTCTGTATTGTGTGTTTGTAGTGTGACTATTTGAACATTTTTATGAGACTAAATGCCTTTGCCAAAAAATGAAGAATGCCTTGTGAGTTGGAATCATATTTATTTCAGACAAATATTTTAATTCAACAAACATATATCCATTTTTATAAGTTTTATTAAAATGTGTTTCCTTGCAGCCTTTTCTCTACATAAAATTGGATGTAGCCCATTATTATTACTGTGAAGCCCAAAAAGCTGTTTTTCCAGAGCATAATTTCAGCTTGTTGTAAAGGGGAAAATGTCTTACTATTAACATCAGTATCCACTGTTCTATTCAGATGCCCCAAGACAATTACAGTCAGCGTGTAAAATACAAAGACCCTGAACTATCCTAGCATGTGGGTTTCACTCTGTAACCTGAGAAATATTTTCACTGAAAAGTAGTAGCATGTTGAACTTGAATATAGTCAAAGTTAAACTGTGTAAAATATTAGGTGATGCTGTTCAGCCTCCACTGATGCTGGGTTAGTTTTTGAACATGTCACACAGTAGCTTCTCCATGGGTGTGTTGCCAATGGTCTTGGAAAAGAAGAGTTGCTCTATTTTCTCAGAGCTCACAAAGTGGAGGGATGGCAGCAGAAGCAGCAGTCTCCCAAACCTTGATGGAAAAGAGCAAAGATGGGAAAAATACTTAGAAATATGTGTGTGGTAAAAGTAGTGGATGTGGTGAATTGCGTCAGAGGGAGGAGGGTTACCTTCCACTCTGTCCTGGGTACACTGAGTGGATGTGTTGACTCAGCAACACCTGCGACTGGTCCTGCAGATTCTCCACCTGCTCTGGGTCTTTGAGGCTGCGTGCCTCTGCAGCGAAACAGCACACGTCAGTTACAATATCTGCTCAGTAATAAACACTCATAAGCAGAGGAATAAGGGCGCACCTGGTTTGAACAGAACTATGGCTTTCAGGCAGGCAAACTCGGTCGGGTCGACAGCCAGGGCCTTGAAGCGACTGAAGACCTCTTCCAGCATGCGCAGGTCAGCTGTGGGGGGGCTGACTTTAGACTGTTGTGTTGGTGAAAAATCTGGCAGAGACAAAAGAGGACAGCTGTCCATGGGCAGAGACCACTGGATAGCACACAGGAGGAACATCTCACTCCAAGCTTCTTCCAGCAGAATCACCTGAGAATGACACAGACATAAATGGATGACTTGTGTCGTGCTTTCTTGTTGAATCGGTCAAATCTACACACCTTTTGACATGAGTCTCACCTGGTCTCGAAATGGTAGGAGAGAAAATACAGGCAGATTTTTTGCCCACTTGACTGACATGAAGAGAAGCCGTGCAGATGTTTCATATACACTCTCCGAACAACTGGAGCTGAACGGAGACACGCGGCACTCAGAAGGAGATGGATCTCTCTCTGAATCATTGGTCGTCACGTCGATATTTTCCTCCTCTAGTTAATGGAAAAATATAGTTTTATTTGCCATTTGTACACATTCAGGTACATAGGAATTATTATGCAGAGGTCTCAGAGTGTAAGTGTAAAGGTTAAAAGATACAGTCAGATATAAGCAGTATAGAAATATGAATATAAAAAAGAAAAGTCAGACAAATGTTACACCCTGAGTGTAAAATATGTAGAATAAAGCATACTTATTTCAGTGTTTTACCCTCCAAAGTGAGTGAAAAATCATGAGTATCATATGATCTCACCATCCTCAGGTTCCAGTTTTGCGCAGGTCTCTGCAGTCAGCAGGCTGACCATGAAGCGGTGGTTATTATTTGGGTTGCTGCAGGGTTGTATGGTGGCAGGAGTGGTAACAGAGGAAGTGACCAGAGGTCGACAGATGACTGAGGAGTATGTGGGAGACGAGGTGAGCTCCTGTGTAGTGGCCAGGTGCTCCTTTTTAGTGTCCATACTTATGGAGTCCAGACTGACCTGTGCTGTGCTTCGAGGTTGTCGCTCATTCTGCACAGCTGTTAAACACACAGGTAAATATCTGGTATTTGAAGGTAATGTGGAATCTAATGGAATTCTATTGATATATAATGACTTTTGAAACTGTCATAGCAGCTTCTACTTACCATCTTTGTTCATTCCAGCCTGAAGACACTTCTTTAGTCGACAAGCCTGGCACTGGTTCCTATGAGCCTTGTCAACAGGGCACCTTCCAGTTCCAGCCTGACACCTGAGATATCAAAAAATGTCATAAATAAATCATACATACATTAAAATAGATCATATTAGTACACAGAATAATCTAGGTTTTAAAACAAATTCTGAGGTTCTTATCCAGATCTGATTTTATGTTGTAAGTCAGTTCTGTCTCCTCACCTGTAGATGAGTCTTCGTCTCACACTGCGCTTGAAGAAGCCGCTGCAGCCGTTGCAGGCATAGATTCCATAGTGTTTACCGCTGCTTGAGTCTGCACACACTTTACAAAGCAGGCCTTGGCTCATTGCTTTCCCTGCGGGTAGAGATTTTTCTACATGGGAGGAATTATATTGAGTTTTGGTATTATTTTATAAGCACCAATTATGTGAAGCAGAAGTTTTCAATGTATTTATAGCATTCCCATAATCTTAATATATTGTCTTTTAATATTTTAATATTTGTAACTCTTGTAATTGTTTCTCTTTTGAAAGGGTTCAATATATACTACAAATGCAAAATTATATATATATATATATACCATATACACACACACACACACACACACAGGAAATGTAATGTGTATTATAGAAGCAAATAGATGTGGTGTTTGTTGTCTGATTTAGTCTAATTAATAGCTTTTAAGTACTACCTAGAATTTAGAAATCTGAAACTCACCTGTCTGACTTCCATCTGTGCTCTGCTGTGTGAAGTCCTTTGAATTATCAGAAGAAAACATGTTCATTCTGGTCTTGTGGTCACCCATTTTAATATCCAGACGTTGTCATAAACGTTTGATAAATACAAGGTTATTCGAAGCAGAATTTTCTGTTTTCTAGAAAATGTTTTCTCACTTGATCAAAACCCACACATTAATAAAAAATATGAATTCAATTTGATTCCTTCAGAAAAAGTAAATCCTGTAATGGTCTGCGATCTTAGTTGCGCTGATGTCCTTTTGCTCGTTTCTTCTGATGTGAAAATAGTGTCAGTGCAGTTACTGAAGTCATTTAATAGTTGTGCCTTTTCTTTTACCCTGCCAGAAGGAGTGTGTCAGTCCCAGGCGTCTGGGGGCTTTCTGAAGGAAGACAAAGAGATTAGCACCAGGCGCTGTGTAAGCAAATGCTGATTTGTCATCCTCTTAATCTTTACTGTCTATAAGAATAAATCAATCAGTCACACCACTTAAAAGCATAATGATATTCAACAACTGAGAATAATAAAAACAAAATAGAAGAAAGATTCACACAAACACACTGATATCACATATCATTTACTTGTACACCAAATCTGAGTGTGGCTGGAAAGTGTTGACATGAAGTTTCCCCTGATTACAGCTGAAATAAACATTGAATTTTTTCTTCAGTTCAGTCTTCAATTATCATGTCTCTCCAAATTAAGACATTTTAGCTGATTAACTACTAGAACTAATGCATCCTTATACATTATTATATCCATGATAACTCTGTGCATTTATGGATATGAATGATGACTATTTCATCAGTTTTAATTTCCCATCTATCAGGTGTAAGATACTTTGTGCAATTGTATTCATTATGCCAGTGTCTGGTGAAACACGTGATGACACTTGATTGATACTTATGTAGAAAATAGTTTCTGCAGTAGTTTTGTTTTTGTGTTTCAGTCTTAGGCAGATGTCACTGGTTGAATTATTTACATAAATAGTGCAATGACCTGTCATATTAGACCTGACAGGTAATTGCAGTGCTTGTGGCGCTCCTTTTTCATTAGTCTTATAGTACAGTTACAGTTAGTACAGTTTAGTTAAAACACCATATTGTCTCTGTCAATGAAGCTAATGGCTATAAGTGAATAAAACCACACAGCAGATCAGCAAAGTAGCTTAACCTTCTGTGAAATGGGGTCTTCTTCATGGATGGGGGATCACGTAAAGGGGGTGATGAGAACAAAAACAATTAGTGTGGAGATTCAAAGAGCAGCAAGTTGACCCTTAATTCCAGTGTTTTGCCATATGGTGGCTGCTCTTTGGACCCTCTGTCTGCCTAATTAGTGACTTGAGTCTAATTTGAAATTTACAAATCCTTGAAATCGCAAATTTTCTCTCTCCTAGAAGTACATAGTAGGTATGTAGAGAAATGATAACTGTGAAGGATGAGTTCTGTAAAGATCTATAAATCTAGAATTGTCTTAATTGCAGATAGCTAATAACATCTAGTTCACCTCTTTAATCAGGTCAAGAGTAACACTGATACTGCAGAGATGCTTACGGTCTGCAGTGTCCACTGACTGACGTCTATCATGTCTTTAATCCTTACTAAGTCACTCTTGATATTAGTAGGAGAGCTTTGTATTGAAAACAGAGCTCTTTCTGTTGGTCTAAACTGGTGTATAAAAGGATTACAGATTCGATGTAGTCTAAGGCAGTGGTACATATAGTTGTATCTGAACTCTGAACTTATTGTCTTAGCTCATGTCTCTAATCCTGGTACAAAGCAGCTGGTATGTTATTAACTCTCCAGACATGCCAGTCAGTAGCAGGTTTCAATAAATCTGACTGCACAATTCTTAGACACAATGAAAAGTTTTTGGGGAGCTTTATGCACACTGAAAACAAAGACAGGTCAGACAAATTTCCTCATTCATACTACACATGCAGTCGCAGGTTAAATTCACATTAAACACCATGTGTTTGGATAAGCCTGAAGACATATTTGCCCTGACCTAAGCAGTCCTGAGGTAATCTGCAGTCCTAGATCAGATTACATAACACAGGTGTTACTCACCTTCATGCCAGGAGGATCTGACTGTATTGTCTCCACACTATGAGACAAAAATTTGCAATCAAGTGGATGGTCAAAGGTCAAATTTAGCAACATTATGACTTGGATGTTTTCTAACATTTTAGTGTTGTCAAATTTAACAAGCTTGATGAATTCTTTAAGTGCTGTCATACATCCAAATATTATTTATACAGGTATACATAAGTTATACATAATGCCATCTAAATAGTTACAGAAGCAACAGCCTCTCCTGTTTTTCCTTTAAATCCTGACTCTCCAGGTGCCGGTGTGGGTAAGATGCTGCTGCCATCAGCAGGGCACTGTTTTGAGGTATTGCCTGCCAGGAATAACTGTCACGTGTTTTCACACCTCAGCCTTGTGATTGCTGTGCGGATGCAGCCACTCTTTAGCATCCGGCTGCCACAAGCCAGCTGGATGATTATGATGCTAATGTATTTAAAGGAAACATTAATGATGACTAAGTCCTGCCGACGACTAAACTACGTCACTTGTAAAATCCACAAATGTACAGCTGATAGAACAGAGGAAGCCTACTATGTTTGTAAAGGCACCTTTATGTTCTTACATGTTTCAAGGAATAATTTGTTTCTTGTATATCTGGTTATTAATTAAGGGTACATCATGACCGTAGTCACGGAAGTAAAGGATATAATTTTGCATGTCCTTCATAGGATGTCCTTGAATGCCTGTTCACAAATCTATGCATCAGCCTAAGCAGCTTTTTGATATAATCTCTTTGAACGTCAGCTATTGTCAAAGAGTGAGATTAACTTTTAAAGTTGACACCCTCTTTGTAAACAGGGAGCAGATACTTAAGCCATATTTGATTAATGTCTTTATTAACATTTATTCTTTTTAGCTCACTTTCTGTAAAATTAATAATAATAGCAATAATAATAATAATAATAATAATAAAATCTTCATGATCCTGAAGTATTTAAAAATTTTTTTAGAACAATGAAAGAGCATTGTGTATATTTTGACAACCATTAAAAAACATAAATGGAAGTCATGCACAAATCATTTTGATACAAAAGCAGAAACATTTGCCGATTGAAAAATTCAGTACTATTTTGCTCTGGTTTAATGATATAAACATTTGTTTCACTTAACATCTCATCTTGTTTCCAAGAAACTGCAGAATGATCAACCAACATGCTTGGTAAGCTCTGTCAGGTTTAGTCCAGCATCACCAGTGGTCGCCCCAAGTCAGATGAAGTAGAAGGATTGAGGTGTCAGCACTATAACTGCCAAGGATTACCCCGCCTTGCCATCTGCTGCCACCTCTGTAATCCACACCATGAGAAAATCTCTTGTCCTAGATCATATCATAATCATATCAGCTCATTCAACAGGTAAAGTAACATTTGAGAGCCTGTGTTATAGTGTGTATAGTAAATGTGTTTCCTGCAACTACTCAGATTCTTTAGCAGAGAAAGACAAAATTCCAAATATAACATAATACCATGAATAGAGATGATTTAAAAAAAAAAAAAAAAAAAAGCTAATCAAAATGTTTCCTATTTGAAACTTATTTCCCCTTCTGATGACCGAATAGGTCAAAAGTAGAAGAGGTAGAGCGTACTTTTGCCACAAAATAACAACCTACTGACTCTGCTTAGAGATGCTCATAAATTCCTCGTGAATGTAACCCCATTTACTTTTGCAACATTTCACTAAAACAGACAACATTGTTGAAGCCATTGTCACTAGAGGGCGATAGAGGCACAAATAACTGAATCAGTGGGGCCTGTTATAAAATGTTTCATAAATTAAATGGGTTTTAAATAAATAAATATTAATTGTCTTAAATATCACTTTCAGATATATTGGAAGAGTCCTGGAGGAGGATCTGTCTTGGGTAAATCTTAATCCAAAAGTCTTAGAAGAATGTCTCTCTTGAGTTATTTTTCCCGACAAATCTGGTAACTTTAATCACAAAACATTCTTCTAAAATTATCTACCTTTCTTGTAAGAAGCAGGTTGTTTTAATATGTAGTAACTGGTGTTTGGACTTGACTCTTTCCTTTTTTAAATCTTACAGTGCAGGCAACCTCAGGTGACCCTGAACCATTAATAAGCTAAGCTGCTATAGGTATTGTCTACTGGGAGAACTGTAATGCACTGAGCACTTCTCCCCTTCTCTTGATCTGCATTTACACGTATCTGCTGCCGTTATGTCAGTAGCTCTGTGTCCTCCCTCCCCTATATTTTGTTCCTCTTCCTCTCTTCCTGTACTTTTCCACAGGTACAGTAGTGGAAAAAGGTTTTTGGACACCCTTGACATTGTACACAATCTCAAATAGTATTATGAAATATTTGTGGGAAAATATTTTTGGTGTTTCAAAAGGTGTGGCTGCATCGGACAGACACAAACAAATGGAAATGATTATTATGTTTATTTTTTTGTTTTTTTTTTGGTTAAGAAAAACATTACAAAACTAAATTCTTGACAGTTTCAACATTTCATGCCCTGGGTGTGTTTCAAGGAGAGTTATTAAACCCCACAAACCTTATAACTCACCACAAACATAATAAGAATTTTAAGCTTTTAATGTAATAATCCCACAAATGTAATAACTTTCCCACAAACATAACAGTTGCCTACCACAAACGTAATTCCTCATTTCCCATAAACACAATTATTACCTTTGAGAGGATTTATTACATTTGTGGGATGGTAAAAATCTTCAGTTTCTAAAATTGTAATAACTTCCCACAGATGTAATAAATTAATCCATCACATACAATTAAGTAATGCATGCATGAATATTCATTCATCTTTCTTTTTCTTCCCATTTATTCTTGTCCTTTGGATACCTGCCTTTTTAGAATGATCAAATGTTGCAGTTACACCACATGGTACTAATTCCAGATTAATAGATGTTTAATTACAAATACAAGTGGCGGAACATTAAAAGAGAATGGGCAAAAACGTTGTAAAAGTTTTATTATAAAAGCTTTGGTATGAACTGGATATTATTTATTTTCATTAAGTATAATAGAGGCCTATGTTTGAACCATGTAAATAAAATGTCTGGATAAGATTATAACAATGGAGAGGGTAGGAGCACACTCTTGGAAAATTAGGTATTATGTTTGTGGTAAGCGATTTATCACATTTGTGAGATTATTACATTAAAAGCTGCAAATGTTTATCACGTTTGCGGTTTATTATGTTTGTGGGGTTAACAGGCATTATCTTGCTGAAACATACAGTTTTGACCTCGACGGAACAGTGCATGTGCAGAAGGGAGTGTGTGGGTTTGGAGAATGGCACTACCAAGAGAATGACCACACTAATTAATGAGTGTTCAATGACTTAAGCATGATTCTTAATGCTATATATCACAAATGCACAGGGTGTTCAAAACTTCTTTCCACTACTGTATACTGCCTCAGAGCTGTATGTTTCTGATGGGCAGTTACTGGCTCTACAACCTGCCCAGTGTTTGTCTTGTATTAGGTGTGTTTCGATGCCTTTTCTCTCCTCTTTTCAACTGTCCAAACCACAGTTTTTCCCTCCCATTGCTGCCATGTGCTTGCTCTTGGCAGACTTTTCTCTTTATAATATTGTAAAGTTTTGACTTACATCTAATGCCTTGAGGTAATTTTATGCTGTGATTTGAAAACCGACGTACATAAACCAAAAGTCCTGGAAGATGCTCCCTCTTGTGTTCATCTTCTTATGGAATTTGCCAATATTAATCTGTTATTTTGATCTTGGAGTGCTTTTCTTGTTGTCTTACTGTCATGGGATCGTATGAGTTGACCTGGAAGCACAACTTGTGAGTAGAGCGTATGATTGGCTCACAGGTCAAAGGTCACAGCACTGTATAAGGACAGTTTCTACCTGCTTTGGGGAGAGGCAAGCAGGTAAAAGCAGGCATGTAGAAGAGCAGTGAGTCACAGAGTGGAATGGAGGCCACATGAGAGCTACACATAGAAGATGGCTGACCTCTGTGAAAGCACATTTCAACCCTTTTCAGTTAAGTCATGTTTATATTGTTTTTACTTAAAAGCAAAGACGAAAGTAGCTGCAACCAAAATAGGAAAGTGTCCTGTCTATGTACATAGTTGTTTTTCTTTTTGTATGTATGTATGTATGTATGTATGTTTGGTTTGATTATAGTGTTGACTGATTATTTTGGTGATTTCCTGTTTACTTTTTTTTTTTTATATATCATTTTGGTTTACCACGCTCTTTTCTTATTAAGCTTTTGGGTGGGGATCTATGAGTTTGCATATGATAACTCTTACCTTTAAACCATATTAACTGCAGATGCAGTGGAACACAGATTAGTCTAATATTCTGTTCCTCTCTCCCAACTGGAGGCACTGTAGGACAGCAGTGGCCTGAATGACATCCAGCATTGGTTTTAGACTTTTATGGTATGCCTTTCTATGTACTTTTGCATTGTTTTGTGTTTTTAATTCATGATAAATTATTTTTGATTCCTACTAATAGCCTGTACACTGTTTTCAGTCAGTTTAACTCCTCAGTAGAGAAATAATTTATTATTTTTTTTCTCTTTTAAAATTGTGCCAATAAATTATGGGATGTAGCTCATCTGTCACCAAGAAGTGCATAATTTTTATCAGCCATTCACCTGATGATGATAATCTATCTTCATTCACATAAGAGACTATCACTTACATCCAGCAACAAAAAAGGATGTTTTTATAGGAAGAGTTGATGCTATGGAATGAAAATGCTGTCTAGTTGAATTAATGTGAACTTCAGAGTGTTGCAGACCAGCATGTTCCAAACATTCACCAGCTTTAAGCTCTCTCCATCGTGAATATTTGGTCTGAACTGGGCTTAAGACAATCACAAGTCCTGAAATGAGATCCTCTTGCTTGTGTATTTTCCCACTTTAAATATCAATTTGATTTAAAGCACTTGGATAGCAACAGGGGTTTGGCTTACAGCTATTTTACCTATTGCATATGTCCGATACACATGAAAACATCTGCATGCATTCTTCCAAATGTCAAACTGCAACAGAGGACAGGCAAGAGGATATAGGGGGTGAGGAGTCAGTCTGTCTTACTTCCAGGTATCTGGTGAGAATTTGTTTGTTTTGCACATTTTAAATGCTTTTAATAGTCAGATTGTTCTGTAAATTTAAGCTGGTCTTACCATTCTTAAATGTTCTTACTTTATATATTGTCACATTATGCCTTTTCCTCATTAATTTTTTTTTTTAATGTTTGAAAAAAGTGTCATATTATACTGTCTACTAAATTACATAATTAAATAGAACTATATGTTAAAAATATAATTACAGTTCCCTTGTGGACAATTTAAAGTTGAAATATGGATGTCAAATAATACAAGAAAAGGGTAATTCTTCTACATAAAACACTGTAAAGAAATATGATATTAACAGTGTCTTATAAAGAAGAATGTAGGGTGGAATAAACAAGAATGCCATGGTTAATTTTATAACAGACTGATTTTATTATATTCCAGGTAGAGACATTAAGATAAGCTACAGCTTAATGGTGGTGCCATTATTTGACTGAAAAAAAACAAATCAAAGTTAGAGTTTCTTGGTCTGCCATATCATTTTAGGAACTGTTCAATTCAGTAATTTGCTATTTCTCATACAGTTGGAGATTATAAAATTAAAATGACTCCTGAATACAAAAGATAATAAAAATGCATAAAAACAACAAATGATAATTACAGATACCACTACTACTTCTGCTACTACTACTACTGCCACTATCACTAGTACTACAACAACCACTACCACTACTAATTAAAATAAGAAAAATACCAATCCCTGAGAAAAATGCAAATTCCTCACACATTGTATCCCTTCATGAGTGTGAAAAGCAATTATACCTTAGTGCTTAAAACACTGTTCAAAGTTATGTTCGCACATCTTCAAATACCCTGGTACTCATGTCTGCAGTGCCCCACATAAAGAGGCTCTGCCTGGATGCCACGCCTAAAAAGAAAATGAAGTAAAAACATCATCATTTAATACAGTAAATGTGGCAAGAAAGTGGAAGAATCCAGGGTCCTCTTGAAGTATGTCAGCACTAAATGGGTCAATATACAAATGAGGGACTTTTGAAGTCCATGGGATATATCGTGCATACATCTTTATTAAAAGTACAAAAAAAAGTTTTTTGTGTTCATAATGATCATGTTTTTAAAAATTCCAAAATAATTTAATTACAGAAACAACTACTTATTAATAAATCATTAATAAATGATTAGATATACTAAAATGTCAACTAAATAACCATCTGAATTTAATAACCACCTTCTAATTAGCTAAACAATAATAAAATGAGCTTATTCAAAAATGTTTTCATTTTGTTATTTTTATTAAGTTGTGATAATCATGACAGATTTCTTTTTTGGCAATATCTCAAATTTTATATAGAAAATAACAAATGGTATCTATGTCAGCAAAATCACTTTATACTAAGTTACCTATTACAAAAACACCTCTGAAGGAAGTGTGTTAATTCCAAATCACATGACCTGCTCCACGTGATGTCATTTCCTCCTGAAGAAAACACTGGCAAGACTCCAAGACATGTTCCATCTCTTCTTTCTTTGTTATTTAATATAAAGTAGTGTGTAAGTCAAGTGTGTATTTATAGTACTCTTATGTCAGTGGTGTTACTACAATATCTTTATAAATAACTTTCAATTTTATTCAATTGTATATATGATATTTGGAAGAACCTTTCTGTAAAAATGCCATGTGGTGTTATGGTTATGTTGAGTTTAGGCCTGAAAACAGCAAAAATGTCAATTATAACTGTCAACTATGTTACCGTGTAAAGGGAACTCAGAAAGTCCCTCAATTATATATTGACCCAAATATTATTCTAAAGTGTACTAAGAAAAAACTCAAGTACCTCAGCAGCTTGCAGCGGAAATCCTGCAAACGAGGAAACGCTTTTTCCACACTAGATGTCTGCTTCTCATCACTCCAGAGTCTCTCTGCTGCAGCACTTGCCCTTGGCCTGTGATTTTTGGCAAGTCCAGTGGTTATTTCTAATGCCTTCAAGCAACATTTAACTGCCCTATAGTATATGAAGTACTTTGAAGCCTTCTTACCAAAGACGTGGAGTGAGATTGGTGGCATCAACATATTCTCCCCACATGCATACCTCTCCCCCTATTACCAGCTTCTTCTGTTCCTCCGTACCTGTGACAAAAAGTGGAAAAATGTCTTTAATAACACAACATGAGTAATTATTAGTTGGCTGGTAACAAGTTTATAAGCAATAGATTCTTCACATTGTATTCAACAAAACACTTTCAAATCAACATTCAACAGCCCAAGGTTAATGTCAATGTTCTAACACAGACAAGTACCATCACCAGCATAGATATGATGTCTTAACTGGTTGTGCACACACCCGAAAAGTTCAGAGGCTGCACAGTGTAGGAATTACGCCAGTCCTGACCATAGGAAATGTGGTTGATATACCATGGAGCAGCCAACACGACTCTCTTGCCAGCTTTGGTCATCCTGCTGAGCTCTTTCTCATAGTCATTTGGAAGGCCCTTCCAGATGTGCAGCACTGTGTCCTCAGGAATCTGAGTAGGGTAAGAAACAGCATGGTGTCTTGCCCAACTGTGCTATTTTGATACTTGTCTGTGCTCTTGCACCTTCTGGGATTTTGTGTTAATAAAAAGCGCATAATCTAAACGAATTCTCAAAATGAAATGTTGAATGAGACGGGTGAGAACAGTGGACAGTGTTTACATTATTTGAATAATTTTTGTTAGAAAACTGTTTAACACAAACTATTTAAAATAGTTTTCTTATGTAAAATATACTCTCATTTAGACCTACAATAGCAAACAAATGCATTCACATTTGTGTTTCAAGGATATTTAGGTGAATTAGCATCGTTTAACCTACAGCACTCTGCAGACCTTACCAATACCTATTGTTTATTAATAGCTAAATGGCTTATAGGATAGGATGGTACATAACATTTGTATACATTTGCAGTTTATGCATTTCTGGTTAAATGTAGAAAACCTAAGTGGGTTAAACAAGCAGTATGCGGAGGTTTCATCACTGTCACTCTGATGACAAACACAATGAAAAATAATAATCCATATTTTAATAATAATTTCTTGGACCACTGCTTCTGTATCAAATGAAAAGCTTTGTAGAATATTGGCTAAAGGCAATGTTTTTATATATCTGTGTTCAGGGGAAAAAGTTTGCATGTTCACCACCAAAAACTACTGTGAGCTTAAAACTAATGCTGTGCTGGTGGGGAAATGGTCTGAAGAAAACCTATACGGCAAAACATTTTCTTCTAAAAAAAATGTGTATGATTTGCTAAGTTTGATTGTCAGTGACATTCTACTAGATGTGTTGTACAATTAATATTACAATGAAACTGGGACACTCTCTCCTTATCAATGATGTACATCCAAAAGCCTCCACTGCCATCTAGTGGTACGGAGGGTGTGTCTTATGACCATAAGGAAGTGGCTATTCACAGCCTGCATTTTACCAGCAAATTATTAAAAAGACAAATAACACAGCAGTTAGTATTAATTTAACTCGTCACAGCACACAGGGTCTTTTCTAACCCTTAAAGGCGAGGGGCCACACAGTGTAGTACGGAGTCCAGTTGTGTGTCGGTCCTGGCTGATCCAAATACCAGGGGGCGGCTAGAATCACCCTGAGCCCTGCTTTAGTCGCCTTACGCACTTCACAAAGGTAGCAGCCCCCTCTCCATACCTCCACCACTGATTGAAGTCTGCGCTGAAACTATCACACATACAACATGTAAATACTGTCCATGTTAATGCACATCTACTGCAGTGTTTCCATCTTTTTTATCCTTGCTATGTTACATTAGTTCTACTTTTAAATACTTTTGTCATGCACATAAAATGTTTCCTATTTTGTTATGTATTGTTGTCCTGTTTATATAATGCGTGGTTTTTTGGGTTGTGTGATTCTAATGCATTTTAACCAATAACCAGTGTGATAACCTGTGTAATCAATTTTCTACATAACATACGGCAGAACAATCCAGCACAGAGTGTAAAGTAGATGAATTGATTAAAGTGTTATATATCTAATATTTTTTAAGCAGGGAATGAAAAGACTTGAAATGCTCCAAAAGACTGCATACTATAAACTTCCTATTAAAGGTTGGAGTAAGAGTGGAGTAAAAATCACATTATAGTTCTGGGATTCACTTACGCGTTCATGGTAGTCAAAAACATCCTGCCACACAATGGCTGTTTTGTTGAGAGTTGAAGTAATATTCACAATGCTGGCAAAGAGATAAGAATAACACTGCTTACAATATGTTGGTTGTTCCATCTCCTATGGCCTTCATTGTGTGTCTCCTCATACTATCTACCTCTCCATGTAGAAAGCCTCCAGTTTGGTAAAGTCCGTTCCAAATCCCATCTTTTGCATGAATGCCCGAACATCAGGGTTTGATTTCCTGCAGAAAAAGTGAGTAATTTAACTATTTCAAATTATGCTGACTGTTAAAGCAAAGTTTACACCAGAATAAAGGTACTTCAATTTAAGTTTGCATCCACTGTTTTAGATTAAAGGGCAAAAGCAACAAGAAAGGACACTGCATACAAATGCCAGTGTCATTGTTTTGGTTCGTGTTTCTTGCATGCTTTGCTGGAAATGTGACAAAAATAATAGCAATCAAAACCAGGATAGGCTGGTTTAAATCAATGCCATTTTGAAGACACACAAGTGATTAAATTTCTGCTTACCAGCAGAAGAAATTAACCTCATCCCCTCCTAAGTGGATATAGGAATCAGGAAACACTGATGACACTTCCTTAAATAGTCTTGCTATGAACTGGTAGGTGGAGGGCAAGGTTGGATTAACAGGACCAAAAGCACCTGATGGAGTGCCCCCTTTGTAGCAGGGGGTCAACAAATCAGACTGTCCTGTTGGATATATGAAAGTCAAATCAGTGTTAGAGAAGGCCCAGCATCATAATATACTACTCTAGATAAGAGATAAATCAAGCTTCAGCCATTCTTTCCCCATTTACAGTTTTAAATGTACAGCGTTAACAGGTTTGGCAGGCAGTTTTTTAAACTCGACATAAACTGCTCTATATGTGGTGAAGGTTATAAGGAATTGTCCACACAACCTGAAACTGTTTGACAATGTTTTTAGTGATTTTGGTTTAGCAGATCTTCAAATTTACCTTTTCCCCAAGATTGAGTGTGGCCAGGAGAATCAAACTCAGGAAGGACCCTTATTCCCCTCAGCCTGGCATATGAGATCACCCTCTGCACATCTGTCTGTGTGTAGATGTGAGTCATCGGATGGAAAGCCCCCTGAATCCAAGCCAGAGGCCTTTGTTAAGGTGGAACGTTTGACCATTTGCAAGGCAAATTACAACAATAAAGGTGCTGAGTCATGTAACACATGATAACAGTCTGTCTTATGTTATTAACTTTTATTGAGCATATATTACCTTAGCGGACAGGTCTGGGAAGGTTTGGCTCTGGTAAGGGAAGGAGGGGTCATCAACAATGTGCCAGTGAAATACGTTGAACTTACTGTAGGCCATTGCATCCTAACAGGAAGAAAAAATTGTTATAGTACTTAATAACAAGTCTGATCAAGTAAACAGAATCCTGAAGTACAGATTATGACGATTCTGATTATTACCAGAGTTTTAAGTATGGCCTGGACTGGTAAATAATGGCGTGATGTGTCCAACAAAATCCCCCTGAACTGAAACCGTGGGAAGTCTTCAATGTCAGTTTTATTCACAAAAAACTAGAAAAAAAAAAAAAGACATGAACAATTTGACTTCAAATACTAATCTTGCCCTACAACAACTTAAAATTATGCACAGAAGTCTTTGAGAGGCTTATGAATTTGTTTAATTGAAAAATGATGACTTACAGAGCCAAAATCATCTTGATACACCAGTTGACTGAAGGTTTCCAGACCTATGCTTAGAAAGACAACACTTTTACACCATGACATAAAATCAACAATAATTTAATCTAGATACATGACACAGGGCTGTTTAAATGTTCATTTAGTGAGATTTAGGGCAAACTGAGAACAGAAATTGAATATAATATATTCATATTTTTAATAGTAGTCAATAGTTTAAAGAATTAGAATAACATGTTTACATTTATAGGAGTGTAACACCCTGCCATGTCTCACTGTCAGATTTCTACAGTATCTTAGGGATGACTCTCATATTTTTCTAATTACTAGTAGGTGGCATCCAATGTTAAAGTGCAGTGCTGTCACCTACTATGTTTGAGCATGGACAAGAGTTGTTATGTCCTTAACTAAAAAGGTTAGAGAGGTGTAAAAAAAACCAAAAAAAAAAAACAGTGGCTCGGACACCTAATACGCTTGTAGAAGCTACTGTAGGGGAGGGTGGGGCAAAGGGATTTAATTGGTAGCACTGCTTGATGCCACTAAAGATCACATACTGAACATTTTTCTGTCTGCTCACACAGTGTGAAAAATGTAACCCAACTTGTTAAAATTGTGATGAAAACTGTAAGACTTCCTTTTACACCCTACTGTTTATAAGTGTTCATTATTATTAAGATTGCTACTATAATCACCTCTTAGTGCACCCCACACCGTTTCTGCTTTCAAGGATGCTTGTCCTGCACAGACACTCAGATTGTCTGAAACATAGACACCAGTTAGATAATACATGTTAGACTTACACTATACTGGTTGCATTAGTTGAAGCTGTACAGAGCTAAAGATATTTTGCTGTAGTTCAGTAAAATATGCACACTTACATCTTTCAGATGATTCTTGACTTGGGTAACCATCACAGTCGTCATGGTCTACACTGACCTCCAAAGTAAATGGTCTATCCACACTGAATTGCAAACCAACATTTGCTGAAAGAGAAGATCCAACAATCATTACCGGCCAGATTATAGTAACAGTGCACTACTACTAATTTGTATCAATGCTCTGATCTTTTTGAGCGATAGGATATAAACAAACACAATCCTACTCTACTCTCTATTGTGACCATGGGTTTTTAGAGTGGGCTAGCCTAAACTGCTGTCTCTACAAAGCCCATTGATGTACTTTAAAAGCCAACATGACAAACAGAACATTCAAAACACAACAACAATAAGCACTTTGCTGTACATTTCTGTGAATTCATGATGAGGTCTTAAACATGTGTAACATTAGTTCATCTTAAATGCTCATATTTGTTCAGATAAACCCAGGCTTTACAAATTAAACACATTTGGTCTATTCCTAATGTTGCCACACCTGTTATCTTAAAGTAAAGTAGGCCTAATTGTTAAATTTAAAGTAATAAATAAGTGCTGTCAAACATACAATCAAAGATAAATATTTGACTAAGTTATGAAGTGTACAATAGACTAACATGGAAACATGTCTTTATTACTTACCACCAGGAAAGTAGTCTGGAAAGATAAGGGAGAAATATCTCTTGAAAGCAGCATCCAGAACACTACAGCCGTGCTGAGCAGCTGATTGTCTTCCGTATTCAAAGTAGAAAGCCTCTGGGTTCAGGGGATACAGCTCCGGGGAAGAGGTTGAAATCTGCGGCATTGGCCATACCCCTTCAACTGCACGCAAGCCTACGCCAATGTGGATCGTTATTAACAGTAGACAGTTCATATTCAGGCCAGTGTATCTGCCAGAGAACGAATCCATGACTTCCATTTCAGGCACCAGCGACACTTCACACAGGACCGGTCAAAGTCAGGTGCTTAAAAACATGCAGTCACATGACTCTGAAGCGAATCACCACAATAGTTCATACTTTTGTTCCTACTTTCTTTTCTTTTTTTTTTCTTTTTTTTTTAACGTATCGTTGTAAAAACAATAGCTTCTTGGTAATGTAGTAAACTATAATTTCGTGATTTTAGTGTCAAAATCTACTTCGCTGTTTCTTTTATCACTATACAGTTGCAGCAAAGTTGTTCTATAAAATATAATATACGATTTACAAAATCAAAACACATGTACAGAAATACTGGTGAAAAAAATTGGACTTTTAATTTGTATTTTCTCTTAAGTCTCAGTTTCCTTTTTCATCTTTACGGTAACTTCTGTTCAAAGTTTAGGTCTAATTTCTAATAAGAAGTTGTGTATTTTAAAAATAGCTTTGAAAAAACAAACATGTTTCGACTGGATATAATAAAGAAACATAATTTTTACTTTTCTTGTGGAGTCTGATCTGACGTAAGGCCGTCGTCAGTTGGTGACGCTGCGTCTCTTTGTTGGCTTGGCAGCGGCGACGTTTTGTTGTTATTTTCGCTGCAGCTGAAAAACAGGCTTGGATAATTTTGGTGCTCGTATTGTTCCGCAATCAACATTTCAAACGCTGTAGACATTTAGGTGTGCTTGTCACAAGTTGATAATCACCCTAGGAATGGACTCAGACGAGGGATATAACTATGAATACGACGACGAAGAGGAGGAATGTAGCGAGGACAGCGTCGAAGAGGAGCCCGAGGACGACACCCTGGACCTCGGAGAGGTGGAGTTGGTCGATCCCGTGGTGGCCGGTGGGGAGCGAGATGACTGCGGCGAGACTGGTGGTGGCGGCCACGGTCCTGGCGAAGAAGAGGAGGAGGACTACCGTTTTGAGGTTTTGACTGCCGAACAGATCCTCCAGCATATGGTTGAGTGTATCCGGGAGGTCAACGAGGTCATCCAGGTAGGTATTTTGGTATGTCATCGTCAGGAAACACCGCGGTCCAGGCTTAGGTGAAGCGTAAAAAAGGCCATAGATGTTAGCTTAGCAATTAGCATTAGCTCTGCAGGAATAGTTTACTTGCTGGAAGTTGACAGTTTCACAACTGCAAATGAATTTAATAAGAATATGAAATATATTTGTAGTCTTTAAATTAGCATGCTTTTCTACATCTAGTGTTTGAGCTGAAACAATGATAAGCGCCATTTTTTTAAGTAAAGTAACAATTTCCACACTGATTTTTCCAGGAAGTAGTCTAATCCCTATTGAAAGTTGGCAGTACCGATTGCTAACATTAAGCTAACGTTAGCTTGCAAGTTAGCTACTTTGCTAACTAGCAAACCGTAACCGTAACCTGGAAGCTTGCTGTAAAAGAGTAACGGCTCTCATTATGAAATTAATTATATATCTGTTAACCTGTATTAGACGACAGCCATGGCATTCAACCAATAAATTACACCTTAACGTTGTACAGACCGTAAGATAACATTAACGTCAATGTTAGGTTATTTCAATTTTGGCCGAAAGGCTTGGTCATCGAGTTAGTTAGCAAGTTGGTTATCATGGTAGGTTACCCACAGTGGTGTTAAAGAGATATTTACATCATGGATTAACAATATTAAGACAGAATAAACGATAATTTTGCAATCTGGCTACAGCTCTGAATTTCAGTGGAAAGTCGGTGGATCCCTTTAGCTCAACTGGGGCCTCCATTTCCTTTCACTTAGCTGCACTTGGCCACAGAGTAAACTGGAAAGTGGTCTAGATTTCCGTGTCACTGGTTACTTTTTAAATAATGAAAGCGTCAGTCTACATTGATTTTTAAGCACGTTCTTATGAGTGTTACCTAGTCATATTGGGACAATCAAACCCGCCAATTACAATACTTAAAATATCTGTAGTTATGTTACTGCCGAGCAGCAAGGCAGTTGTTTCTACAGTAGAATGTAGTGCCACCGTATTGCTCTATAAATAGTTTTTAGGCCCAGCTGCCTGATTTTAAAGTTTTAGCAATACTGGAAATACCTTGTTCAGGTAGATTCAAAAAGCTACTTTCTGACTGACGTTGTATTTAATTTAGAGTATATACAAAGAATGGGGGCAAACTGTGCTTCAGTGTACTCTTCTTGTAAATGCCTCTCATGACTATGCATGCTCATGTTAAGAGTGACTGGCTTTGCCTGGCCTCTGAAGACACTCCACGGGTAAAGTTACCCCAGGCCTTTTTTTCCATCTGCAGGGACTGTATAGACTGTCAAAAATTGTAATATAATAGGCAGAACCTGCACAGACATTGTTCATTACCTGTACTGAAAATGTGGGTTAAAATTTCGTCAACTGCCTTATAGTAAGACTCATATTTGAAACATGTCTAAGAACACACACTGAATTTCATGGCCATAAACTCTGAAAGATGAGTAAGAACATGTGTTTGAACATTAAGTGATCAGTTTACCCTTCATGAAGATAGGGCTGTAGACATCATTAGTTTTATCAGGGTGAGCTTAATAAACAGGCAAGTTACATATTAGTGCAATGACATAGTTTGTTCACCCCTTTATACTTCTCAGTGTACTGCCTAATTTTTTTGGTGATTCAATTTATGGTGAGGGAGAGACAGAGATGGGAAATGGCACCCGGGACTATAGTGACACCTGGTAGTTTGTGTTTATTTGTGATGTGTTTTTAACTGATGTCTATTTGCAAATGTTTTTCTTTGCAAAAACTCTTTTAACACTTTGAGTAATGGCACAGATATGCATGCACACTCATGAATCTGGGTCTTACTGACTACAGCTTTCAGTTAGTGACTTCCACCATATGCCTGTCAAATAATGTAAAACTTGGATAATGCTCTTTTTGGAGCTTACTTATAATGTAAACATTGTAGAATGCATCATGCAAAGTCACATGGCAGTTTGCACTGGTAAAGCTTAGATTATGTTTGATGTGAATTGAATGTTTTGGATGTTAGACACAAACACATGTGTATATATTTATATACACACACACACACACACACATACTTAACCCAATTGTTTCCTTACAGTTGGCGGAAACATGCCATTAACCGTACAAAACTGGTTAACTGTTGTCTTAACTTTTTTGTTGACCTTAAAAGGTTTAAGTAGTGTTGAATAACTTAATGGAAATGAGTCATTCAAGCAGGTCTATGGTAAGCTGCAGAAAGATGGAGCTAGATGGGGTAGAAATATTTAGGTGGACTAGACTTCACAATGGGTGGAAACATTTTACACACATCGGAAACATATATTCTTATTAACTTGAACATTATTAATTGCTTTGGGTTGTGTAAACGCACATCAGATCACTTTAGTTTGTGTCCATGGAAACAGTTACACTTTGATCATCAGGTGACATTTTTCATTTTGGTGGGGGAAAATCTTCTATTTCATTAAATAATTTAGAAAATAATCAGGTTACTAGATGATTATTACTTGAATGCATTGTGTATGTAGTTACCTCTAAAGAACAAAACATCATATAGAAAAACAGAAATCTCTCTACATTACAAAGCCAACCAATTGAAGATCCCTGCTGTAAAAACTATTTTTTGAGAATAATTTATGTGCCTTGTTTTTTGAGTGCTGGAGAGTAGCAATGTAATATTTTGGTGTTTTTTAGATTACATAATTAAGCTGAGCCATTAAATTCACAAAAGAGATTTTAGCCTCTCTTTTTTAAACTCACAGTACTTATTCTAAGTTCTTAATCAAAAATTTCTTATTCCTCTAGAATCCTGCAACGATAACACGGATCCTTCTCAGTCATTTCAACTGGGATAAAGAAAAGCTTATGGAAAGGTGAGAATAGTACATTCTTTATACATCGTCTTATTAATTTTCAGCTCACATATTTTTTGATGTTGTTGGACTGATAAAGTTACCCAGGACATGTTTTTGAACTATAGTGGGTTTTTTTCTCAATTTATACAGGTATTTTGATGGTAACCTGGACAAGCTTTTCTCTGAGTGTCATGTCATAAACCCTAGCAAGAAACCCCGGATCCGTCCTCCAATCAACACAAGATCATCGGCACAGGACATGCCATGTCAAATCTGTTATCTGAATTTCCCCAACTCTGTAAGTTCTGTGACCAGTATGACAGAATTTTGCCTCTGAATGTGTCTTGAGGTTTAAGTTGTTCTTCAGTATGGATTGAAGAAGGAAGATAAACCAGGAAAGATTTAGTGTTTAAAGGTTATCAGTATATTGATAAGAAGAATGCGGGAGAACTGTTTTCTAATTGTGAGAAAAGTTCCTAGTGATTTTGCAAACATTAACTGTACTGTTTTAATGGAGAATGGAAAATTGTGTCCAATAAATTGCAGCAATTAGATGGTTTTTTTTTGGGTTTTTTTTTCTGAAGAACTAGTTACTGGTGCGTATTTTACAAGTGGAAACATTTTCAAATGAAGCACTAGATTTAATAGGATGATTGAGACACAGGTCCACTGTTGCCAAAACAGCAGGACGACCCATCAAGATGACTAGGTTGTTCTATAAAAGCCATTGTGCATTCCAAAGGGCTTTAGCACTTTCTGTAAACATTTAGTGGTCTTTGTGGTACAAGGAACGCTCCAATGAAATTAACAGAGCATTAGTACAAAGCCACATCTATGAAGGAACGGACTAATGTTTGAATGGTAAGGTTTAATACCTGAATATACCAGCTCATTGCCTCAGTCATGTGGCAGCTGTTACACAGGTTAAATGTGGTCCGCATATGAGCTCATGATTCGGCATTGCTGTATTTATGTTCATGCTGCATCCGTATATGAATGCATGTCAATTTCTATGGAGAAGCAAGTACTTCCTATGTGATGATTTCTAATGTTGGAATGTATTGTTTGTCATTTTAAAATTAAATGAGATGTTTTTTGTTTAACAGTATTTCACAGGTCTGGAGTGTGGACACAAGTTCTGCATGCAGTGTTGGGGAGATTACCTGACCACCAAAATCATAGAAGAAGGAATGGGACAGGTACCCACGCATGTGTTTTAGAAAATGAGTCACTTATCATTTAGTCTTTTAATATCTGTTGGACCAGTGATTTGGCTTCTGTGTTGTCTTTTCAGACCATTTCTTGCCCTGCTCATAGTTGTGACATTTTGGTTGATGACAACACAGTCATGTGAGTATTCCTATTTGTGTATCGGTCGACAATAATTAGATTTTATAAATGAAAATGGGCACAACATTAAAATTATTCATTGTGTTTTTATGTAAAATGTATTTAACACAAAACAGTGCATTGCGTTAAAATTGAAATTCATATTGAAAAATTTCATCAAAATAATTAAAGCAAACTCAAATCTGAAAAGTGGCAGAATTAAGACTGAAAACAGTTATTTGTAAATTCAGTAGAACATTATTTGATGTTTCACCCGATTAAATCCATTGTAATTTAAGATAAGTAGATAACTACATGCTTTGATTTGGATTCTTGTAGTATATTTAACCTCCTGAGACCCAGGAAAGTTCAAGTTTTGACTTTTTTTAATTAAATAATTGCCTATATTGAAAACATCATAATGCAACAGTTTTTTCAGCTGCATTTTTTTTTTTTTTAATTATGGAATGTCCTTTGCGGTGGACATTTTTTTTGTTTTTGTATAAAGCTGTGAAACTTGCCCACAAACGTGGACAGAAAGCCGATGGCTGGTCTTAGGAGGGTCAAAAAAACTTTTGACAATAAAGCAGCAGCTGTATTCTCTTGTCCTTTAGCCATGCCTTTGTAATGTGTGCAGAATGTGCTTTTGCATTGTCCTGTTGAAGTATGCATGGACATTGAAGGTAGAATATGTTGCTTCAAAATCACAATGTACTTTCCAGCATTAGTGGAGTGGCCTTTGTCAAAGACACTGATACAACCCCAGACCATGACAGGCTGTGTTTCTGGACTTGATGCTGGTTGTGGTCTTGGTGTTTTTGTCTTTGGTCTGTACTACATGGCATCCATTTGTTCAAGTAATGAAAGATAGGACTGGATTTTGATATTTCAACCTCCATTATTCAGAGTATAATGAAGCCATTGAAGAAATCTGAATGTATTTCAGTGTGAGCAAGGCAGGTAAGGGCCTCAGCTGAACTTTCTTCGTCTCTGATCCCTCATACAGTGACTTCCTGAACATGGATTCACTGAGTGATGGTTTATCCCAAATGCCTGAAAGCTCAGAATAAAGCTAGACACAGTATACATGAAATTTCATTTTAACACAACAAAGCTTGAACTGGTGTTTGTATTTGAATGAGGGTATCTAATAAGGCTGGGCAATTTTATCAATTCTGCGATATATATCGATATTTTGTTTCCCCTGAAAGTATACATTTTTCATCCGTGAGTATCAATACATTAAGCCCCATTCAAATCCCCCGTGTTCTGTCTGGTACTCTGCTTGCTGCCCATTTCCCCCGTTCATTTTGCAGGAAGAGCGATTAGGTCATCCAGCTGGTAGTGTCGCTGTAGAGCAGTCCCAGCAGGTTACCCGTCTAGATACTGTCTTTACACAGACGCCAACATCTTTCTCTTCCTGTTTACGCAGTCAGAGATTCAGGAGAATGAAGGTGAATATAAATCCAACACCTTCATACTTAAAAGCAGATGTGTGGGAGCACTTCGGCTTTAAAAAGAAGGAAAGCAACGCAGTGCCACGGCAAAATCATTGCCGCCACCTCAAACATTTCATACAAAGAAATTATCACCATTGCATTAGCGCATAAATGAGCATTAAGTTTCACTTCCGTGGGCGGCGCAGTCCGCGTCGCCCTGTACCCCATAGTATTATAAGGAGGAAACCAGTCGAGCCCTGACCGATCGAACTGTGCACACATGCAAGCCCCCCCGTCGAAAGTGTACACATGTGTACACACACACACACATGCCCCAGATTAGACAGCCACACTAACAGATCAGTTCCACAGCAAACACAGTGTCAGGTTTGTTCACTTGTGATGCTGCTCTTTTCAAAGGCTTGTAACCTACAGTTTGCACTGTTTCAGTAAATCAAACTAATTTTCTCATCACATCTTTGATTCATTTTGTCCAACATTTGCAGCTGTAGACTCTCTGTCCAGTCAGAGCCATATATTGTGTAATTGATCAATGCTTTCAGTTTTCAGTTCATTCAATCCAAGTCAATGGAACACTCACAAGATGTCACCAAAATCACTCTGTCCCTTTAAAATCTTTCAGAAAATTGTGTAAGTGTATCGAATTGTATCGTCGGCCGAATATCTTGATATATATCGTATTGTGAGCTGAATATCATGTATCGTATTGTATTGTGAGATTAGTGTATCGCTACAGCCCTTGTTCCTAATGGAATATTTTATGACTGAGCAGAGATCAAGGGTGTTCACCTTGGACTTGTGCTCTTGTCTGCATTGAAATACTTTCAGATTCCCTGAATCACTTGATCATCTATTACAGGGGCGAAATATTCAAATTCCTTCCTATATTTGAGAAGAGGTAATTTTCTCATTCATTTGTTGACAAGCTGGCAATGCTCAGCTACAGAAAAACTAGAATGCAGCTTTTGTACTAAATCATTGCTAGAATTACCTGTTCACATCAACTATGTCAAATCATGTTGCTGTATAATCATTTTAACTCAGTCCTAAAATTGCTTCTATCCCTTTTTTTTTTTTTTTTTGCAATGCTTGCAGGCTTGAATGAGTGGAGGTATATGTGCAACTGAAATGAAACTGACTAGACAAAATGTCTTGTGTTATGTTCTATAATGTGGAAAATTAAGTATTTATTACAGTACATTTCAATATGAATCTGAGTTGTATATTACTACACATTTTCCCACAATATTGAAGTAAACAAAAACTAAACATTCTGATACATATTATAGTTGAATCCTGCATATATCAGTAATGAAGTAAAATCATAAATATTTTTTATAACATAGTTTTAAATATATCTGCCAATAATATGAATTGGAAATTAGTTTGCCCATTAAATTTGTTGAACTGATTTGGTACTTTACAATGTTGATATCCATCCTGTAGTGGAAAGAAACTAACCATCATGCTGAAAGCATGGTCACTAATCTCTTGTACTAGCTCTTAAGCTGGCAGTAATTGTCTTAACCTACATGCAGATCTCACTAGCCAGTGAGTGATCTAATAGTTTTTCACTGGTCTGAACTGGGCTTTAGATTAAATGAGGTAAATCTGCACCATGAACAGATCAAACATTCATGGCATGAAGTGTTTTAGAACTTCACAGGTAAATGTTGTATAGGTTTAAACTGACCTGTCACATCTCAATTCACACTGGCTGCAGACAGTGTTTTCCCAGTATTTATGGGCTGTAGCTCCCCTGTTACCATAGAGCGCAGCATTACTATAAACGGTTTCCATAGTAAATCCTGTCTCAATAGTCCGTGTTTACTCTGCTTATTATTAGCAAAACAGCTGCTTGAAGAATGAACAAGAGATGTATTTAAAGATGCTATTAAGTATAGCTTGTTACAAAAAAAAAGAACTAAAAAACTGCAGTTAGGATGTAAGGAGAGTTACTGCTATGGAAGCACTACACTGTCTTGTCTTGTTGCATTTGTCTAAATGGCAGTTTCAGACCTTTACAAGCAGTTGCAAATTTTTAGCTAATTTTATTGCCCATGTTCGGTCTGAACTCAGCTTAATGATAAATGCATAGCTACTATTAGACATATCATTCACAAGCATGTGAATGCATGTTACAAAATTAGTTTCTTACATTATTTCAAGCTGAACATTGAACATGCATAAATATTCACCATTTTAAACAATGGCTGATTTCTAATATTTTATTTTTCTTATAGGCGCCTCATAACAGATTCAAAAGTGAAGTTGAAGTACCAGCATTTAATTACAAATAGTTTTGTAGAGGTAAGCTTTGACTTTGTTCTTCTTAATTTGTTGATTTGGAAAATAAAACCTTGCTTTTATTATGTTGAGCTGCTAGGTTATCCTGCATGTACAACTTTGAAAACAGGGATCCTTTTTGGATTTATGTGTGCAGTAAACTTATGTTTGACCTTTCTCCTGTCATTCTGTGGGGTTTTTTTTTGGGGGGTTTTTTTTTTGTTTTTTTGTTTGTTTGTTTTTTAAGTGCAATCGACTGTTAAAGTGGTGCCCTGCACCAGATTGCCATCACGTTGTCAAAGTTCAGTACCCAGATGCCAAGCCAGTGAGGTGCAAGTGTGGCCGTCAGTTCTGGTAAGAGATTTTTTTTTTTTTTTTTTTTTTTTGGGATAGGCTCACTAGACAGGTGTCAAATATGTTTAATATTAACCCTGAAATTTTAATGTTTTTAAAAATTATATACATTTTAACATGTTCTGCCTGCTCTTGTCACAGCTTCAACTGTGGAGAAAATTGGCATGATCCTGTTAAGTGTAAGGTATGTTAGTGGGGATTTATTTTATCACCTGACATCAATATTTATTCATTCCTCTAACATTTTGATGGAAATGCAACTAAGATTAGTGTTCACTGCCAATATCCTTATTTCATGTTGCATTTCTTTTGAAGTGGCTGAGAAAATGGATCAAGAAATGTGACGATGATAGTGAAACTTCCAACTGGATTGCAGCAAATACTAAGGTACAGATTTTCCAGCTTGCATGATCTTGAAATATTATGTGTCATGGTATATTTTTTTTAAATCAAGATGTACCTGGACTAGGGCTGGGTATCATGGCCAATTTCCTTAATCGATTTGATTTCGATTCATAAGGTTCTGATCGATTAATCACGATTCGATTCAATCCAATATTGATTTGATTAAGTATTATTTGATTGATTCAGATTCATGTACTGATACCAAAGTACAATTTTGATCTGTAACCTGATTATTTGACTACTGCAGCCGTTTAACACATCAGTACTGGTATCAGTATTGATATTAGAAAGGAAATAAATATGACATTTTAGCAATAAATAGATGAATCTGCTCTTAAATAATGAACAGGACAGAAACATTACCAGGTTTCTACAGTGGCTCTGAACAGACTTCTGCCTCATCTTTATTCTGTTTTATGGTTGGTGACCTCTACTTACTGGGGGGGTACTGTGGTTGTTGGTCGGAGCAGAGGGAGGGCGGGTAGCGGTAGTGGTCCGTCATTGTCGCTTTACTGTTCCTCTGACTCCACACTGAGTGTGGATCCAAGTTAATATTCCTAGAATGACCAGCTTCCGCGACTCGCCTCAGAGAGCCTCCGGGTGGCCAGTTCCTCCACACTGCGAGCTCGAGTTGGGGCCGGGAGGACCTCCCGCAGAGGAGTTTTCCCCACCCTTCCTCCTCGTCCCTCCTGCGCCAGAACCGTCGCAAGCGAGATTGAGTCTTCCCCAGGGGCTTGTGGGATGGAGCCGGCCGCGCTTCCCCATCAGCGGTACCAGGGTCAGATACTCGCAGTCCTGCTCTGAAAAAACGATCTCATCCACTATTAATCGATTATCCAAAATTAAAACGAAATTGGTCAAATCAATTTTTTTTTTTTTTTTTTTTACCCAGCCCTAACCCGGACATGTGTATGTGTTTTATTTTACACATTTATTATTTGCTTGAGTCATTATTTAGATTTAAATGTCACATAGCTTTAATTTGAAATCTTCTGTTTTTAACTTGTGGCTGAAAATCAAATTATTATTCTCTTCCTCCCAACAGGAGTGTCCAAAATGCCATGTGACCATTGAAAAAGATGGTGGGTGCAATCACATGGTTTGTCGGAACCAGAATTGCAAAGCCGAGTTCTGCTGGGTCTGTCTGGGTCCATGGGAACCCCATGGCTCAGCCTGGTAAGATCTGAAATATCTAAATATATTTTATGTTGACTATAAGTATTAACTGTAAAAATATATTCTATTATACACAGTATACTTGTGGTATTTCGTATGGTATTTTGAAAAATTATTACTGATGGTTGTGTTTTGGTTCTTGGTTTTTTAAGGTACAACTGCAATCGCTACAATGAAGATGATGCCAAGGCAGCCAGAGATGCTCAAGAGGTAATCATGCCCAAGTGGATTTTTATTTTTATGCTGAATGCTATCTTTTTAGTTAGATATATCAGTAAATGTATTTTTGTCTCAAAATGATATTGGTTTGAGTTAAGATTATTTTTTCAGTACTCAATTTTCATCCATTGTTCTAACACGTAACAGGCATTTATAATCATTCTGTGGCATCAGTATCCCAGATATCCCACTGCTCTGAGTTCCATATGAAAATTTGGACTTCATAAATATTAGCTAAAATAATAGTTGCAACGACAGCAGTTGTATTGTCTGCAAGAAATATTTACATAATACTTTATAGAATTAACCACCTATACAAAAATGTACAGTTCCTACTTTAACCCCCCAGGCTATTCATATTGCATTATACTCCATTAAGTTTATCAAGACACAGTAAACTCCCTCACATCTTCTGTTTACACCTCAAGCACCACAATGTTGCACCTTCATAAAGTGCTGCTTCCTGAACTATAAGAGCGCATTATTATGAGCAGATGCATTATCAGTCAGTGTAAACTTTAGGGAGCATTATGTCTCTGGTAAATGCAGGTACCAGGATAGTTGCTTTAAAATAATATTCTGAACGCTGCTATGTCAACCTGATGAGTAGTATATTACGCATCTGACAAACAGTATTGATTATTGAAAAAATATTTCTCAGTGTGTGGCTAGTTTTGCTTATTGTTATTAATTGGTGGATTTGAAGCTCCAGTGTCTAGTAAGTGTAGTTAATAAGAGGACTTAGAGTCTACATGTTGTGTTTGTGAGGTAAAGCTGGTGTTTTTTTAATCTCTGCACAGCGCTCCAGGGCAGCCTTGCAGAGGTACCTGTTTTACTGTAACCGCTACATGAACCACATGCAGAGCCTGCGCTTTGAGCACAAGCTCTATGCTCAGGTCAAGCAGAAGATGGAGGAGATGCAGCAGCACAATATGTCGTGGATTGAGGTGCAGTTTCTGAAGAAGGCTGTGGATGTGCTGTGCCAGTGTCGCTCTACACTTATGTTCACTTACGTCTTTGCCTTCTACCTCAAGAAGAACAACCAGTCCATTATTTTTGAGGTAAGTTAAAAGCAACTTGTAGGTCCACGTGTTACAAGTGTGAAGAGAAGGCCAGTTATATGCTGGTGTTTTAGCATAAACATTTTTTTAATAGAAATAGAACATTTTACTTGTGGTTTGGTGTTGCAGTGGTAAGGATAAAACCTCATCACATCTCCAGAAAAGTCTGGACATTTTCAAATGCAACAAGATAAAATCAGTGAGTTTTCAAAGTTTCTCAAACCTTTAATTTAGTGGAAAAAGTACCACGAAAAGACTTTCAGTCTTGTCACTGACCAACTAAATTGTTTTTGTACATCTAAACAAATTTTGATTTTGATGCCTGCAACACAGTAAAAAAAATTTGGGACAGAGGCAAAATAAAAGAATGTCCCGACTTCTTTGGAAATGGGGTCGTAACAAGTAGAGCGCACGCCTCAGCCAACACACCACTGTCCTGTATTTTCCTCAAACCACCTATGTTAGAGTTCTATGAATCTACATCAGAATTGTAGGTCCTGATTAAATGTACAGGCAACTTTCTTTCATTTTGTTGTGAGGACTTGCTCTCCTCAACTTGTGAAGACCCATTTTTCTCCTCTGCCACTCTCTTACTACCTCCTTCTGTCTCCATGACTTTCTACCAGAGGTGGGTAATCCCATGTTGATCAAGTCAAAGTCCTGCCATGTATTGGTTCCAACCTGTTCACTTAACGCAGATGATTCCACTAATTCTCCCATCTACCTGGATGAGAAGTTGTGCTCATCACAATGGGGTGGTTCACTGAACAGGCTGGAACCAATACATGGCAGGACTTTGACTTGATCAACCTGGGATTACCCATCTCTGCTTTCTACCATTCCTTCTTTTTGTCCCCATAGATATTCTTTTAATACTGATGATCCAATGAATATCTGGCCACTTTTCACTTGCCCTTTAGTGTGGCAGCAGACATAGTCCACTGACAAAGGCCCAAGATTAACATTTAATCACTGGAATATTTCACAAAGCAAACTGGACAAAAAGAAGTCCTTACTGTCTGTAGCCTGAACTTATTTTTATGCAGGATGCTCCAAAGTGGAGGGAACCTCATGCATAATTGAGTTCTATTTTTTAATATATGTAGTGGCATTGAATAATATTACTAATAATAGATATATTTGCTTTTTCAGAACAACCAGGCAGACCTGGAAAATGCCACTGAGGTGCTGTCTGGCTACCTAGAGCGGGATATCTCCCAGGATTCTTTGCAGGACATCAAGCAGAAAGTACAAGACAAGTACAGGTTTGTGATGTTTTTTCAAGAACTGCCATTGTTATAACGCAGTGAGTTAGTCTGGTTGTAGTGCAAATGTTTTTATTTTACAGCAGCTTAGATCACTCTCACTCAGTACAATTCAGAGGATTTCACAGATATCCAGACAGTGCAGTAAAAAGTTTAAATATGTCTACATAAGAATGTGACATGATTAATGAGACGCAAATATTCCCGTAGAAGGATAGAAGAGAATGTGGTGAACCAATTAGATGTGATATACTATGACAAGGTCGAGATGTGACACTACAGGGAGTTCTGTTTATGGGTTCAGCCTAAGTTCAAGTGAGGTCCAGTAGAGCCCAGTGGTAACCTCATGGTTAAGTTTACTGTGGACCACTTCACTATGCACAAGCAAAGCAGAATGCAAACTCATTGTGAAATAGTGCTTGCTGGTTGTTAGGATTTTTATTTTCCTCCATAATCATCCCTGTGTTTTCTCACTGTCCTTTGTGTCTGTAGATACTGTGAGAGCAGGCGAAGAGTGCTGCTACAGCACGTGCATGAAGGCTATGAGAAGGACCTGTGGGAGTACATTGAGGATTGAGGACACGTCCCAATGCAACGGACTCTTGAGTATCTTGACAAACTAGAGCGCTGATGCAATTAACAGGGCAGCACGGGCCTTCTGCCGCCTCTCCTTTGGCAAACCAACCACTTTTGCATCATTTTTCCTGGATTTGTTTAACAAAATCTTCAAAGTAAATTATATTTAAATGAAAAGGTAGAGTAATAAAATGAAAGTGTACTACAGTATTGTTAGCAACAGAGTGGAGTCTTGAGAAAGCAGAAAATCCATCTTAAACAGATACATCCTTTTGGCTTGTATTGTAACACCTCCCCTGAATGATCTTATTTTCTTCTGTTTTTTGCTTGTGAATCTTTTCTGTTTTTGATTTTTGACTTTTGTTTTCCCATTAGTGTGAAAATGTTTTCAACACAGCTTTAATTGTCCTGGCCATGTCTGCAATGTGTGGTGAGATCCTTGTCTGGGTGGCTGAATGTTGATAGGCTGATTGCAAAGGGGCAAAGACATTTCAGGGGGAGAAGAAAAACATCAAAAGAACAAAGTAGTCTGTATTTTTCAATTTGTAAATAGTCCATATGCATGGAAGTTAAAGAGCAAGAGTGGCACGTGTTTGCATAATTTTGAAATTTTGAAATATTTATTCTTTACCAATATTCAAAAGGTGTACTTTTGCCATTTAGGTTGAGTCTGTCCTCTCCCTCCATAGATTGAGGGAAATGGGAGGTCTTTGGCAATAAGGCATTCGCCCCATCACCCTCAGTCTCTTCAGAGCAGTGCACAAGTTCCACCTTATCAGTAACTCCTAATCGGGGCTCATAGAAAGAATTTCTCCTCGTTGCCAAGTGATCAGATAAAAAAAGACTCTGAAAGTGCACAGCCGAGTTAAAAAAAAAAAAAAAACTAACTGCAGAAAGCATTTTACAATTCAAAGGAAAGGTAGAATGCACCGACTCCATCTCCCTCTAATCTAACCTTTTGCTGTACCCTCTTAGTTGTTTTTAGAGGTGTTTAACATTTAAGAATATTACTAATTATTTGCAAGAGCCAAACTGAGTGACATTCACTCTTTTTTTTTTTCTTTTTTTTTCCCCTCTCGTTCCCGACGTGGCTTGAGGTAGCCCTCTTAAAGCTCAGCTTGCACCTTGGGGAGTGAATGAGGGTAATAGAATGTACTGACAGCACAGCTTTGGAGTGCTGCTAATTGGACTGGATCACTGTCAGACAGTCAGGCATTGGCATCACTCTAGCAGGGAGTATTTGTATGGCACAGGACTGACAGTGGCCATGCCTCTTTAAAGAGATCTCTTGCCTTGCAGTGAGACTGAAAATTGCTTTAAATCAAGCTACACAGATGGACTTGCAAGGTCCATCAATAGATGAGGAATATAGGGCAAACTTCTAAGGGTTGTAGGACCGTTTTATAATGCCGTTATGCTTTTGCATTAAAGACTGTATTTTTCACACGTGTTGAGGATTTGACATTGAAATGTCAGTGCCCCTCCAGGTTTTGCATTGTTCTATGTGGTGGTTACTATGGTTGTTAGGCTCTCTGCTTGTAAATGGCTGTACATGTCTCCAATACGGCAGTCGTCTCAGGATTGATTAGAAGGACATGAATATACAGTCACTGATACAAGTCAGAAGTTGACACCAAAATGTCAGCCATCATTTCAACACATCCTTTGCCCCAGTTTCAGACCTTTGGGGAATTCTCTCCCAAATGCTTCTTATGTGTTCAAACTTATTATTTTATCCTAGCAAAATTATAAACTGTATTGTTTATTTGAATAAATGTCATGAGAAATATCATTTTTGGGAGTACTGTGTGAGTCATTAGAGTAGGTTTGGTCTCATCATATTAATTACCTTAACATCCATGATGCATTTCAGCGCTGTGTATTTTGCAGTGTACTAAAGACCTTGGCAGAGCTGTGGTTGTCTTCCAGAAGTGTCAACTCAATTTGGCATCATTAATTAAACAATTTGGATGAAAAATTGTTCTTTTACTTACAGTTTGTATGCTAGAGGTCAGGTGGTTGGTTGTATGATGTCAGTTTTTGGTTCACTTTTTAAGTCACAAACCAGTGATAATTGAATTGAATGGATAACAAAAGATAGGCTATTTTCTTTAATGCTTTTTTTCTTTTGCAAATAACACCAGCTACAGCTGCTGTCATTAGGCTAATATGCTCTCCAGGGCTCACTCAGTTCTCATTGTGTCTGCTAGTTCATAAACATTTCAACGTAATGTTTGAAGTAACAGAGGCTACTTGCATTAAACTGAGACATCCAAAAATTTTTAATACTTTTCTACATACCTTTTTCTTTATGCTATCAAAAGTGTTTTATTTCTTATTAGTGTAAAAAAATGTGGGAAACTTAGTTGTCTGTTTTGGAGAAAATATTAAAGTGCAAAATGTTGCAAACATCCTTCTGGCATGGCTGCTTGTTTAATGTGCCACAGTCAATATTTTTTTCTGTCTTGAAGAAATTGCGACTGTACTATGACATGTTTGAGTATTTTTCACTAGAGGGCATTTGTAGTTCCACTTTTTGCCACAGGATGGGGACAAACACTAATTTTAATAAATTGGCATCTTGCATGATCATCTCCCAAATACAGCAGCAACAGCATTAACCTTAACTGTTCAGATATGAAGCTGAAAAATTCATCCCTAAGTATTGCAAACATTTATTTGAGACCAAAGTAAGAATGTTAACAATTTCATACACAAAGTTCTTAGAAAAATTATACAAAATGAAATTAAATACAATTTTCAGTGGAGGTCTTAAGGTTCACAGTGATTAAATAAACACTATGTCATGGGAACATTTAAGCCTGAGAGTCATTAAAGACCTGTTGAGCAGCTTCAAAAACACATCAATCCCTCTCCAGATTCAGTTACATGATAAAACACCAGCCGCAATGAAATTGCTAAAAAAACAGCACTCGTAATGTAAACTTACAGGTGGCTGGCATTGACCTTTAAAGAAAAAAAAAAAAAAAGCCTTCACATCATTTACTCATAAAAAAAAATAATTAAAAACTTCACAAGATTCACTCAGAATTAGATGTCTTACAACTAGAATGTGGATAATAATGGCTTAAAAAACAAAAATAACCTTGCTGCTTACAATTTACATTAAAAAAACCAAAACAAATGCACAGCATAGCACATGATGTTTCATTTACAATCTAATTTATATAAACTAGAAAAAGAACTGATGAAGAAGCTGTGAAGATGATGTTGCATATTAGCAGTAGCTCTCTGCAGTGCTTCCTGTAACCATTAATGGAAATGGAATTAGTAGCTGACCTCATTCTAACGGAAGCCTGACATATTTTCAACTAGTCTGGTGCTAAAAACAAAAGCAGGCAGGTTCATTAAAAAATAAATTGTCCACACAACATGCGTATATAGAAAACTAGTCTTGAATCTTGAGCCAGCCTTTTTTATAATCTATCAACAGCTCTAAGTAGTACTTCCACTCTGGCTCGCTGTCATACCTGACCTCAAATATAGTCTTTAAAGGGTTGGAGTGGGCCTCATGGATACGCAGCACCTCCCCACTGTACCAAACTTCTGATTTGTCATTTTCTTCATACAGATGGTAAATTCTCTTCCCCACCAGGTCCGGGTAGTAGAACCTCATGGCTCGCCTTGCTCTCTTTACAGCCGAACGCAAAACCCACCGTCTCCTGTGTTCAGCGCTGTGGCACGCAGACAAATAGGGACAGTATTTGATCTTCAGTAATGACCTGTGTTTTCTTTTGGAAGATGCACTGAGGGGTCTTAAAGCTGGGGAGAAGCCTCCGGTCCTCTGCCACCGGTGGGTTACTCTGGGCGTCCTCCTCTCACCGGTCCCCTCTTTGCCTCCTTCCCTCTCCGTGTCTTCCGCCCGTGAGAGGGAAGGATCGGTAAATGCACCTGACTCCGAGACCGCCTGATACCTGGCCCTTTTTCTGTTCAGACCTCCGCCAAACATCCTCCTCAGTTTGAGAATCACACCCGAACAGCTCTTAGATTTAACCGGTGATTTGGCTGACCCTGAGGGCTGAGCGTCGGAGATTTCAGTGTCACTGGACGACACATCATCTGAAGTCAGAGGGCACGTCCATGAATTGTCAAACATCATACTTTGTGGGTTATTAATATAACCATCCTGCTTTACAACTACACATTCACTGTCACTGTTTGCGACCTCTTCAGACTGATGGCCACTCTGGGTTTCTGTACTTGATTGGTTTAGTACATCTTTGTTTTCAATCTCTTTTAAGGAGTCTTGTTCTTCCTCATCTGTCAAATAACTGTCCAGAAACATACGCCTTGAACTGCTCTTTACTCTGCTTTTTGTCCTCTTCCCATTTTCTTCTAGACCTCTTTGCAGATGTGACTCTGAGGATGAGGCTTGTAAGGCACCAACACTTGAAAACCCAGGACTCCTGCAGCTGCTTGACCCTTCAGAACCTTCATCTGGCTCTCTGTTAAGAGAATCATCCATGTTTAATCCTGCAAAAAAAAAAAAAAAAAAAAAAGAATGTCAGAAAGGAAACAAACAGTACCATTAAAAATAATGAGGTCACTGAAAAAAAAGGTGGATGACAGGGTTAAGAAATTATTGGGAATTATTTAAGTGGACAGCAAGTCTTGGAGGAATGGAGAGGATTTCTGGAAGTGAAAAAAAAGTAATTTTGCTTTTTTGTTAGAAACTCTTTTAGCAGTGATAGAAGAGAAAGCTGTGATAAAAGCCAAAGCTACAAAAAGTCAAATACTATACGGATGCTAACAAGTGTAGGCAAGGGAAATGTGTAGGTAGGTGCCCAACTCTAGTGTCCCACATCCTGCTGAAGGTGTAATCAGAATCAGAATACTTTATCATTCCCAGGGGAAACGGTTGTGTGTTACAGTTGTCCTGTGCAAGTTTACTAAAAATGACATTTTAGTAAAATGCCACAGAAAATAACTGCCATCAGTGACCACAAAGGAGAACCTAGTGTTTCAACACACGGACACCAGTTGTTACATCCCATTTCCCCTCTATGACTAAGCAGCACAGATGTGGGCTTGGAGGAGGGAACTGGTCAGCTAAAAGATGATGATCACCATCTTCTTTAAACATGAACTTCTCTCCACCCAAACCAGCTAAAACATGCAGCCCACACATACATATACACACACACACAATGCAATGTGTGCTGTCATTTCCCTCTTTTGGTAATATGATCCAATAGACTGACTTGCATATTTTAACTTGAGTTCAATATCAACAAATCTGTGAAGGAGAGGTTCACCAAAAAAGCCCAGCTCAGCCCTGCCCATAACAAGGATTATATAATCATGCAAAGTTTTGTGATTAGTCACTGAAAAATGCAATGAAATGTTCCCTGCGTTCTACATCAGGAAAAAAAAGCAAAGAGTAGGGAGATTGAGGGACAACATAAAAGATAAATATACCTGGACTCTCTTTTGGACATCAGGAGAGGTTGATTCTGTAAAAAATAAATGGATTTGAAATAGAATATTTATTGTCTTTGTTTTAATCAAGGGCCAGTGTTACAGAAAATACGGTTACTTAAAGATTGTTTTAGCAAATACTATATTAAATAATTTAAAAAAATAAGGTTTTTAATGTGTCCAAACTAATGAGTAAATAAAAGTATCACTGTGAACCAGAGGGGGAATTCCAGAACTCTGCAAGAAGAAGCAGGAAGTGCCATTTTAAACAACACAGGGTCAAGACTAGAGTGTCGTTTTTCACTTACACCATCACTATATACAGACACACCATCGATAATCATTGAAACCAAAAAGATGATCAAAATATGAAACAAACATCGACTCTCAAAAGGAATTTTTTTTCCTTAAAAGGTAAAAACACTATATACACTCAATCACTTCTGGTCCTTTGTGGGTTTGTGGTGGAGTATTTACCTGCAGAGACCCTTCCTTCTGCCTGTATTTTCTATTTTTCTTTTGTTTTGCTGTGTTTGGGTCCTTAGTCAGTGTATTTGTACTGTTATTTGTAGCATGCATGGCAGAACAATATAAAAACAGAGCCAGTCCAGGTCCAGGGCTCTCTCCCCCCTTTCTGCTTGTTTCATTTATTGCACAGTTTTGTCTGGAAAAAGCACAAACATACACACAGTAAACGACGTCTTCAGCCTATCACCTCTAAATGACCTGTCTGACACACTGTAGAAATAAGAACATTCCTCTACAATTGTGCAAAAGTGTGGGAGGCTTTATTTGTTTTAGAAATATAACCACTGTGTCAGGAAACTGTTTTATTGTTCTATATCACGACTTATTTTACTCACTCTCTCAATTCAATCTGTTTGACTAATACGCAGAATGGTTAAGTTCATGACGTGATTAATATTACAAAGCTTTTAAAAATGAGCCAAACCTTTTCTCTTGAAAAGTTAGATTTTCATAGTTGCCCCCTCGTAAACTAAAACTTCTAATAATATGAATTCTAATTTAAGTGCTGCAGTACATGAGCAAATAAAATCAGAAACATTCAAGTAAGGAAGTGAGTAAATAGTCCTACATAGTGAGCAAAGGGGTTTAACTTAATTAATAAAGTATAGTTAATGTTAATCTCTATTTGGATTCCACATAGAATTTAACATCATTACCACTACTATGGTAATAGAATCAGGAAAAGTACAACATACATAACATCTGTTTATCCTTATTTTCCTTGAGAGGTATCCTGTAATTAAGGCTTTTCCATGTACATGTGAGCTGGTGTCTTGGTGTAGAATGGTACAGGGCTGGAACAGAGCTCAATTTAGGGTCAAGCAAAGTTCAAGACCGACAGATACAGAAGATGGTTCAGGTAGACTTCAGATATTTTGTCTATGCTAAATAGGTTTAGTAAATGTAATTAGACACTATATATTTAACCATTAATATCACTGTTTTTCCACCACAAACCTTTACAAACAAATAATTCAATATCATCCCCTATGATCCATGCTATGAAGCAGCCAGAACAAAGCTGGGAGACAACAGGCATTATTTTGTGATCATTTCACAGCAGTTATGCTCTAAATCACAAATACAGCCACACCTTTGCACAGTGGATACACCTGAGGAACACAGCAGATCAATGCAGAGGAATAGTATCCCTATGGTGACACCCAGAAATGTCCTGAACACAGCAAAACAAGAGGAAGATAAAGTACAGGTAGACACCAGTAGTTCTGCACATAAACACACCAACACATACTTAACACGTCATTTTTTTTTTTTTTTAGAAAAATCATACATGGGCGCATCTATGAAACTGGGTTAATTTTGGTACCTGGCACTTTGTCAGCTTTTTTAGACCCAATAATAAAAGAGAAATTTAGACATATTCCCCCCAAGAATGTACCTAATGATGATCTCAGATAAATGCAAAAAAAATTATACTCTTGCTCTGTGCCATCCTAAAATTAATTAATTTTTTATAAAATATTTGGGCTAAAAATAGGACCCAAATTGGGACAGGAAAAGCTACCTAGGTGTAAGTGCATTTTATCTGGAAAATATGGCTTGAAATGGTCTTATATACCACTATAAGTAAAGAAACTGTTAAATTTGATGATCCTAGTGTTTTTTTCTAATCCAGACATGCAGGTTTTTCATGAATCAACAGTCTCATTCCAGGTTTTGTGTGTAACCCATTGTGTCCACTTGAGTTACATGCAGAACCTGCCCATTTAAATGCATATAAATCGTAATTAGTTCAGTTACCAAAATGTACCTGTGAGAAACTAAAGTGATATTTTTAAAAAACAATGGCGTGCAATTTTCGTGTCCTTTTGACCCTGTTACGAGCAGATTTTACAATGTAAAATAATATAAAAATGTGTTTTATCTGAAAAATAGTTTATCTTTTATCTCAGTAAATATTTATTTTTAAAATAGACCCAAATTACTTCCAAATTTGTGTCATAACATTAATCTACATCCTGTTTGAATTTTTAGCCCCCATGTCCTGTTTTTAGGGACCAGTTTCAAAGAAGCACCCACATGTTATTTTCCTCTACATCAGTGTTTGACATAAGTAGCTGTTTTTCAGCACTGACCCATGAGGGGGGGATTAACAGAACTGCTGTTAACTCTAAAGCCTCTAATTTGTGTCCAGAAAACAATTCATTCTCAAAAAAGATTCAGCAATTAAAATAAGGGGTCTTTAAAAATGTTTCCTTCCACTTCACAACACTTACTGTCCAATGTGAACACAAACTCACCCAAATGTGTACAGACAGTGGTGTAATACAGAAGATTGACCACGTCGGCGTAGATGTCAGGCAGGTGTTTGAGGGACATCAACCTCCTGAGCCTAGAGGAACAGGCTCGTTTATGAAGCTGGATCAGAATCTTCTCCTCAGATAGCGTCGTGGGGCGAAGTTCCACCTTGTGTTCCTGCAGAACCTGGTCGATGAAGCTGCCCTGGACCATTGGGAAAAGCAGCTCTTTCACCACTAGCATAGGCAGGAAAACCGCTCCTGTCCGCATGACATGCGGAAATGGACAGCGCTCCTGGACTGTGTACTCTCTCAACCTCTCCACAACTTTATTAAGAGCTGACTTTATCTCCTCATTGAGACACGCCTCCCTGCCTTTAACCCCCAACAAACAAGTCACTTTCTGGAATTTGGTGATGGGAGATGCTGGTTCAGGGAGTTCTAACTGCGACAGCCAGGCTCTGAGAGACTGCTCTGATGAGGCTGACACAGATTTGGATATCAGCTTGGACAGGGAATGGTGTAGCTCAAGGAAGTGCTTCCGAACAGGCACTTTGACCTCTGTTTTTTGTGTGACTTCAGCCACTGGTTCCACTGGTTGCATTGGTTGTGGCTTTGGTGGGATTTTAACAGAGTCATGAAGCTTAGAATCAGGTAGAATAATTTTGTATGTGGACAGTTTAAGGCACTGGGGAGGAATGTTTTTAAAATTCAGTGGAGGTGGAGGTGGAGAAATGGGTTTGGGAGGATCGAGCACCTGTTCATTTTGTAAGCATTCATCACCCTGAGAAGATGTGTTCTTCTGTGCGGTCACCTCAACAGCTTTGACTTCATCTGAGGCAGTGTTTCCATTTGTCAGTGAGGGTTTATTTTCAAGTTCATCAGGTTCCCATTTCTTAATCACTAACATGGGCCCACAGTCAGACAAACCACATTCATCTGGTTCTTCCTTGATTCCTTTGACACAGTCCTGACCAACAGAGCTCTGTACAAGCTTATCTGTGTCCACTGGATCTAATTTTTCCTCTTTGATATTCTTAAGTTCACAGATCTCTACAACGGGCTTCTCTGTTTTATTATCTGGACAATTTTCTTTGGACACAAGACAGACATCAGGCTGCTGTTCAACTTTCTCAGGTTTTGTCTGTTTCTGTTGCGGCTTCGGTGGATCTCCACAGACCTCAGAGGACTGCTCCGTTCTCTGAGGTAATGTGCCTGACAATGACACTCCAGAGGCCTGCAGGTATGCCTTGTAAGGTGCCAAGCTGAATACATTGTTGATGACTGGCATAGGAGGAGAGTCACGTTTATTCCCAACTCCATTCTCATCCTTCATCTTTTGCCGTTTCTTGCTCAGCTCCTCTTCACATAAATCCCCATCCTCCTCTTCTTTTATTATGATGGGAGTAGATGAATGAGAAATACTTCTCTTCAGGGTCTCTTTAGGATAACCAGTGGCTGAATTGGATAGGGTTTTTTTACCTGTTGCAGGGGAGTAAATGATCTGCTTAAGATATGCATCATTTGCCACAGCTTGATGGACTGGGCCTGAACAATGGTTTGGTAAATGGGGCAGCCATGCCACTGGGGACACAGGGGAAGTGGGAAGTCCCTTTGGCTGTTTAGTGCATGGTACATGGGTTACACAAGAGCTGTCTATGGTGATGCTAGTTGGTGGAAGGACAGGTCGATCTCTGTGAAATGCACAAAGCTGGGGAAAAAATCTGTTAATTTGTACGTTGGGAGGTGAAGCCTCTGATTTTCTTAGAGGTGCAGTAGGACTGGTCTGGTCCATATGAAGGAATAGTGGGGAGGTGTGTGACTGCTTAGCATGCAGGCTATCGCTGGATTTTTCCTTATGCTGGATGGTTGAAGAGACTGTTGGGTGATCCATATGCTGGATAGATGGGGACACATTTAAGCGGTTGGAGTGCATGGCAGGGGGCCTTTTAAGAGCAGATCTAATGTGGCTTGTGTTCAAATGAAGTCTCGGGACAGCATAACAGGGATAGTCATATCCTTGCAATAAGGAATTATTTGGCAGTGTTTCAGTGCCAGACAAGGGCAAAGAAATTTCACCATGAAGTGACTGAGCCAGTACATAATGGTCCCTGGAATTTGGGATTGCATGTTTAAGAATAACAGGGACATCTTCCCTGTGCTTAGAGCTAATATCTTTACACTGTGTCCTGTTTTCTACCTCCACATTTGCTTGGGGGTAGTAAAACATTGGGTGCTGTGTTAGCTGCCCATATTTGGAAATGGGAGAGCGGTCCTGATAAATCTCTGAGGTCATATGCTCATATGTAGGATGGGAGGGGTACAGGCTGGGGTAGGCTCTGGGGGAAGTCTGTAAATGCTGGCTCTGCTCACTTACAGAACCAAACAGTGTGCGAGTTGGGGTGCAGGGGTAACTGCTGTAGCTTGGCTCAACCACCCCGGGCAAAGTCCTTGCTCTCCCAGGGCTGTACGTCTCCACTGCTACCCTCTTTAGAGGCTCTGTGCCAGGCTCCAACTGTAAACCTCTCTGTTGCACCAGTGTTTCTTGTGCTGTTCGCTGGATGGGAAGTGTTTCAGTGTAGTGAGCTTCACTTTGCCTCCAGTCATGCTCATATACAGGGTTTGATATCCTAGGAGACCCATGCTCCACACTGTATCGTTGTCCTATCACACAACCCAGTTCATTGCAGCAAGGGTTATGGCCATATATTGGTTTAGGAATTGCTAAATAAACAGATTTTTCAGTTAGAGGGGATGCACTCTCGCCTCCGCTTTTTTGTTTTCTAACAATCACTGACGTTGCAGCTGTAGGGCTGCTAACTCCAGGACTCTTACTGTATAATGTAAACCCTTGTTTCACTGGGGTGTGACGCTGGGAAGGGGAATAAGAATGGCCTTCTTCTGACTTGCTGTCTTGCCTGTAAATAATGTGGTTCTGTCCATCCATACCAGAGTGGTGACTCACAGGACTTCTGCCATCCAAAAGGGATGGAGTAAATCCTGCTCCATCCTTTCTGCTGGGGTCGTAAGAAAAATAGCCACCACTGTACTGCAGCGTCTGTTTTCCCAGGAATGCAGACATATTTTGTGGTGTTGACAATCCTGTGGCTGCTATAGTCCCATTAAATAATGGCATCTTCCTTTGTAACACTGTGTCAATGAGGGTCTCCAGTGAACGACTGCTCATCATGTAGTAACTTTGTAAAGATGGTGTGATATTAAGGCTCCAGACCTATGATTACAAAAAACAACAATTAGACAACAGAATTATTTCTGATATCTAATTCAGATTTATCTTTTTAATTAGTGTACAAAACATCCAACCAGGATATCACATGGGAACAGGACAATAAATACTTTAACACAGTGAGTCATCATTAGATAACTAGTAGCTTAAGGCCTTTAAAAAACATTATATATCTTGTGGTTTATCACATGTATGTCACGTACAGCCTTAGTCAGAAGACACGCTGAATTCAGCAAAATTCACTAAGAGGGAAAAAAGTGAGTAAAGAGACATAAATACTCAAACTTTTAAAGCTCTTTCCAGGTGATTGTCCTGTTAATAAAACTATTTTTTTCAGACCAATGGCTCAAATGTATTTAAATGTAATTAAATTGGGCAAAATTATGCATTATCTGCCTCTAAACCTGTATCATCTACACCTGTAAGATATTTAATCTAAAAAAAAAAAAAAATGTTTGACATTATGAGCAAGGAAAACAACTAAGACACTTCATATTTTGTGAATGTGGCATCACTAGATTCTGAGTGAAAAACAAACTGCAGTTACCTTTTAAACATAATAATTGTGAATCCTCAACCTTTCAATCCTGGCTTTTCCAAAAGGCACCTGAATGCAGCATGATTAAACGTTTTGCGTATTACTGTCAGCTTGATAAAAAGAGAAAGGGAACGTTATCACGTGATTTACCCAAAGCCAACGCTGCATCTGTATGAACCGGCAGAGGCCGCGGTTCAGGTAGAAACAAGAGAAAGGGCTTTATTCTTATTTTTGTCACTGAAGTCGATCTCCTGCTGGATGACAACTCGCCGTCGGAAGGGATTCATTCCCAAACTAACTAAAACATAAACTAAACCAAAACATCCCCGCTGTCCTTTGACAACCAGCCAGAGTTGGAACACATCAGCCATGATATGTTGAAACAGCTGTAACCGAGCCAACAAACACACAGGCCTCTGCCTCTATCTGACAGTATAGAATGTAAAACGTTAATAATATGTGGGGTGAGATGAGGGTGGAATAAAAAAAAAAAAATAAAAAAAAAGACACGTCTTCTCTGGGGCCACAGTGATACCAGATCCAGGCTCTTCACATCAGCTCAACTGCTCAGAGATGTTTATCACTTCATCCTGTTGACACCTTTGACAGAATAGCGATGAATTATCTGCACACACCGAGGACGACTGCGGTTTATGTGCGTGGTGAAACTGCGCAGAGCCATTTCTACCGCTGCACTGTGTGTGTGTGTGTGTGTGTGTGTGTGTGTTCTCCAAGATCTGTGGTTAAGAGTGATGGAAAATGACCCAAACTGAAAAAGTGCATGGGGAAGTTGTAATCTTATTTATTTAAGTTACACTACTAATATGGTATATTCAGGGAGATTAAAAAATGAGATGTCAAAACAAACAAAAAAAAATCCCGTTTTTTTTTTTTTTTTTAATCTTATGTGTCTTTATGTACAAACGGAACTTAAAAGTATGCAACAAAAAAAAGAAAAAAAGTTTCTCGACAGTTTTTTTTCTGCAAGCCCGATTATGAAGATGTGCATTTGCTTAACAGATGCAACATAGAAACCAGTTTCCTGCATGCACAGCCCACTCAGATTCACAGGACGCAAAAATATGGAAATAATACACGCGCCAGAGCTCGACTGACACCGAGGCTGCCAAAGCGTCGCAAACACCAAAAACCACACCGCGGACATGAATCACAATGTCAATCACTTGATGCACATTAGTGTGCGTAGAATTCATAGTGATACTAGATAAACAGTTCTACATTTGTCATGCTTTCTAAGAAAATATCCCCATGCGCGCACTCCAAGTCACGCACGGTTTGCTGTTCATTTCCTTTCCCCAAACGCCAATAAGAAGATTTGAGGCATAAAGTTGTGTTTTCTTACCTAACTCCTGCGGTGAAGATACAGGTCGAAGACTCCATGAAACACAGATTCTGACTTGGAACCAAACTCCCCTCTCCGCCTGTTTGTTAGTTCGCTTTGACCGGATGCGTCAAAATCCCACGACTACGGCGGAATGGAAATGAAAGCCGTGCCAAAAGGTTGGAGCGGCTCGACCCGGTCCACGCGGCTTTTAGAGAAGTTAACAAACTAAAGAAAAGACAAAAGGAAGGAGGATGGTCTTTGATCAATAGGCGGAGTCACACCCTGTGTCTATCCATGGCTGCTGGGTTTCTACACATGTGATGTTTTCCCGCTGGTGACTTTTTATTGGCTGTATCCTCATGTCCGGCTCTCTGTTGGCTGACTGCTGCCACCTAAAAAGAACCTACTGTCACGTTTTCCTCATTCTTTAACAGATAAGGCAAGTGCAATGTGGCTTTTCTGTACCGGATTTACACTCCCTTTACTGTTACCCAAACCAAGTTTCTGGATTCCCTTAGGGAGGTTATCAAACCTAAGGAATCTGATATCATTATTATTATTATTATTATTATTATTATTATTATTATTGTTATTATTATTATGGGAGACATCATGCATCATGCACTCCAATCTTTATCTAACTGTTGCCATTTATTACAGTGTAAAAACCCAGACTAAAGTTATCTCAGTGCATTTTCACAGCTACTGCAGACCCATGCACAGGGTCACTGTGTACCTGGTGAAAAATGTAGCCCAGAAAAAGTGATGACATCTCCCACAAGAGTTTTTTTTTTTGTCTTTAAATTCCTAGACATTCTGTAAAAGCTTACAGCTACAGTATCCTGAATGCCAGGTTATCCATATGCCTTATGAGAGTGTAAAGGAAGATTACTGCAGCAAAACGTTGTTAATTTGTTGCTCTTTTTCATAGAATGTTCCTTTGTCTCCTAGAATGTTGTGTCAGTATCTGTGTATCTATTGTTCACAGCCCTGGCCTTGACACAGAACTGGTTTGAGCTAGTTTATATCTCATAGCTGCTAAAACTCTTACATCCTTCTGTATACTTCTCATACATAGACCGTTGCCCATACGCTGAACCCACTGCATTGCACGCTGCAAGTGTGTCTGACCTTCTTTTTCAAGAATAAATGACACAAAAGACAATCCTTGCTCAAAGATTTCATTAAGCCAAATTTCTAGAACTCAGAGCAAGGGGGGAACTGGAAAAGAACTTGTTTCCCTCATTTTATCTGGTAAAAGTCTCACTGAGATAAAAAAGAAGACCTTGCCAAAGAGCAGCATAAATGAATAGCAGTATGTCAACAAAATAAAACAAACAGAGATAACCATATGACACTTCAAAAGACCATGCAAATAAGAAGCAATTAAAGGGTCGGCTACAGATACTCTCTGAAAGATGTATATATATTTAAGATTTGTCTATTTAATTGTCAGTACATGGAAAATGCCTCTGTAGCTGTTTTAGAGAATGTCAGTGTCTTAACCCATTCCTAATGTAGTTAATCGTTGACCAAAGTTAAAGTCAGGTCAGCCATTACCTCAGTTCGACTATGTTGTACCTCATGTGTCACATTATTGTCTTCACTGAGAAAAATGTTGATGTATGTACAACAGGATTACATTATAGTGTGCCTGTGTAATGCAGTTTTCTGTGGACCTACCTTAAACACAACAGACCTTCACAACCCAGTTTACATTAAATCTATTAACTAAAATGAATTTGAGCAGAAATGAAAGTTCCTAATGATTTTTACTGTCATTTTGCATCAGTTTGTGGTGGAAATTCGACTGAATAAGGGATACCAACAAAGACAAATTTTTCTTTGTATAATTATTTAACTTCTGCGCAGAAGGACCGAAACCAGTAAAATGAGGAATTAATGCTGAGTACATCATCATCAGGGTTTTAAGTGCACAGAAACAAAGAATCGATAGGTGATTAATTAGTAAGTAAGCAAGTTCTATTTATAGAGTACTTTTCACAGACAGGGAGTCACAAACTGCTTTACAGTGCAAGATACAATTAAAAAAGCAATTAAAAATACAAATAAAATACAATTTTAAAATGCAATTAAAATACAATTAAAGTGTGATACACACATTAAGGGTTCTTCCCAGTAAAGGCACACTTCTATTAAAGAACATAGTTTTTGATGTATTACAGTTTTTCTGGTACATTTCTCAGATCAGAACTGAAATTCACAAAAGTACTTGTTCAATCTTCACATCATTGTGTCACGTGCACATTAAAAAAGCAGTTTCTCATTTCTGTGAACAAGTTGCAAATGCTTTGGTACATCCATGCAAATGATTATGTACAATCTCTGCTGTTTCCAACATTACCAACTGCTTATGTCACGTTGATCAACATGTATTATAATGGGTCTGTTGAATAGTTTCACGCCCCACAACATTTAGGCCTTAGTTCACTGCACAAGACTTTACATGCAAAATGGTCGATGAAGTTGTTGTAATATATCACAGCAGATGCCTGCAGAGGCTGGATAAGACACTCTAAAAGATTCTTTCCACACTGCATTGCAAGAGGAGATATTTGTTGTGATGTGGATGAGAATTTGTGGCCGAACAGACAGGACCGTCAGGAGGTGTAGGAAGACTGCACTGGAATTCTTACAGCACTGCATGGACAGTTTTCCCTAAAGAGACTGTCCTATGGTCACATTTCTACTTTTGTTTTTTCTTTGTGCTATGCAGTGCTGTCTTTTTCTTTCTGTATCGCAATGACATGGTCTGTCAACAAATTACAGTCCAAACAGTAAGAGCCTAAATGTGAGTCTTGTCCAGTCTCTTGCAATCAAACTCCCACATACACTAAGGTGTGACTTACAATTTACAATAATTGTCATCAAAACTTCAGCTACAGTTTACATGAGAATATCCCTCCAGAGAACGCTGTTATACTGACAACATGACTAAGCAATTGGACTGTCTTATTTGTACACAATGACACAAGGACTTGTCATTCTGATGGCACTGACATGTTCATTGACACAGATATTAACTTTTGTGAGATGAACTAAGGATTTTGAGCAAGAGACTGGCTTTTGCAGGTAATCCATGGTGCGTTGCTATTTGTACAAATTGTTTTGAGAAATGTACTTACTTAATGTACCAAAGCAACTGAGAAAAACTGTAAAACATATGACGATACATATTCAACAGATGGCGTGGGCCCAAGGCAATCTTCGGTGTTCATTGACGGCTCATGTTCAGCACATGGTGCAGGCCCAATACGTCGGCCAAGCCACACATCTCAGTACAGACCAAGTATTGTTATTACAAACATCAGTTCATTCATAATGTTGAAGGGTTCAAGGCAGGTTCAGCAGGAGATGAAGTTGGTCAATGGCTCCTACAAAACATAGTGAAGTTCAGCTGAGTATTAATAGTAGCTGTGATGTGCACTGAATAATGACTAAAGTTCAGCTGTATACTTGTGCATAGAACCATTTTTACTACAGCTTTATGATATTGTTTTGAGCAGGTAAATGTATCATAGTTTGTTTCAGAAAGGTTATAAAGTTAATACCTTAATTATGCTGCTAAACAAGTGAGTAGTGATGAACACATGTTTGAAAATATATTGGTACATATAAGTTGGAAAACAACAGTATTAACACTTACTGAATGTTTTATAAATGAAATAATGAAGGTTTAGAAGGAGAAAGATTATGAGCTAACATGTGTTAAAAGTCACAATATAATATGATCATCGTATGCAATATCTATCATGTATGAAACTATATGTGAAAAATGTATAATTTAAAACATTAAATATGAAGGAACCAAAATAAATTGGTGTCAGCCTATTTGACCTTTAAAACATAGTACAAAGAACAGTTAAGATATTAATTCATTCATTCATTCATTTTCTGAGCCTGCTTTTACTAGGGTCACGGGGGTCACTGGAGCCTATCCCAGCTACTTATGGGTGAAGGCGGAGTACACCCTGGACATGTTGCCAGTTCATCTCTGGGCTGAACATACAGAGACAAACAATTACTCTCACATTCACACCTATGGGCAATTTAGATTAACCAGTTAACCTATCAGTGCATGTCTTTGGATGGTGGGAGGAAGCTGGAGTACCCGGAGAGAACCCACACAGACACGGGGAGAACATGCAAACAGTTAAGATATAATGTTGTAAAATATAGTAAGGTTGTGTTAAAAGAAACAAAGGTTATGTCTGGATTAAGTTATAATGGTGCAAAGTGCAGTTAGACTGTGTTAAAAGAAAAAGGTTATGTAAGGACACGTCTGCGGAAGGGTCTGAACACAACTGTGCTGAAGGGTAAAGTTATCAAGAAATGTTCAGAAGCAAAGCCATCAAGAGTTATTCAAAACAGGTCAAAATGCCCTTGGGAGCCGTGGAGAGCATAGAGCTGCTAGACAACAGCAGGAGCTGATAGTGTAATCTGGTAACATGGCCAATAAGTTTTGGAAATGTTATAATGGTGTCAATATGTCAATCCAATAAAGATTATCAACAGGCGTGGAAAATAACATTTGGAGATGAATGTGGTGACGTGTTGGTCAGAGTTCTGCTGTACCTGATACCTGGTGACACTATGAAATGCTCTCAGCTTTTTTGCCGCCAATAAATCTTTGTTGTCTTTATTGTTGACTTCTGGTGGTTTTTAGACCAATAAGAAGATTCTGGCCAGTAGAACAAAATCCAGTCTTAGGCTCTTTTGATCTGGGACACCTGTTCCACATCATAAACATGCTTTTTTTAGAGAATGAAATACTGTTTCACATTAAAAATGCATGAAGATGACAAAATAAATGCACTTACGCAAAGTTTAGTTCCTCAGTGAATCAAACAGCATTTTGCGTATGATTCAGTCTTACATATCTCCTTTTGACTATCAGTTAATATCTTTTACCATCAAATTACTTCTTGTTGAAAGTTTGTCAAATGACGCACATGCAAAATTATGTAACAGCACAAATTATCACCTTATCTTTGTGAATGTTGATGAAGATGCTATCAAATTAATGTGATTAAATCAGATGTGAAGAGTAGAGAAGGCCCTAACTTCCCTGTGTGTAACGCTGGATTGAAGTGAAGTCCCTAACTTCCTTGTGTTCATGCTAGATCAAAACATGAAGGAAACTAAGAAAATTCCAGACCCGAAAGATGCCAGATGGAAGATGGGTCAAGGACAGTGCACCAGGGAATAGTTGCCTTTGGTATGCAGCGTGTGCTGTAAGTTTAATAAAAGAGCACATTATTTACCTATTTTGTGGCAGATGTACTCCCTGAGCTAGGCACTAATGAGATAAAAAAACAAACAAAACTTTCAGGCAGCTGCAGGGCAAAAACCTGAAGGCTGGATACAGCTTAGGTGGACCTTTGTCAGCTGACCTTTTAAAAAGGTACAAACAGGTGGCCAAGCCATGGTTAAGATCATACAAGGGAATATAATTGTGGAAAACACCGAAATGAATCAAAATGGCAGGAGGGGTCCAGGGTGGAGATTCCCCAAGCCCAAATGGTATAAAAGCAGGAGATGCATAGATGCTCTTCAGGCTTAACCCCGGGGTTGTGTCTCACTGTGTTTGTTGTATTTTCTGTAATAAAACACTTTTTTTTGGTTCTGAAGACCAACTGACTCAACTGTTCCTTGACTCAACATGTGAGTTAACTGAGGTTTACACCACTTAGTATTAGTCTTATATTTGAGTTTATTTTAGAACCTAGAAGTATAGATTATAGTTGATAAATGACGGGAAGATCCACGTCAACATGTGCTGTAATATTTAGTTGGACAATAATAATATTTATACTGCTGGATTTACCAACATGTGATGAACTTCATTAGATGGGTTACCGTTAATGACCTACATCACATGTGCATTCTTCTACTCTTTCTTGTGCTTTTTTTTTTTTTTTACTTTCAGAGTGAGTTAATATCTTACTCCACTTGCATCATGCTGGTCCCTCTTCATCCGTGAGTCTAATTGATGCATCCTGTGGGACCTCCACAGTTCAGTCTAGACAAGGCTTCCATCATTCCCCGTGGCCTCACCACTAAAGAGGCGCTTGTCGAGGGGTTTGACGGTGAAGAGAAAGCAGTAGCATCTCCCTGCAGAGTCATCTCACATCTCCCCTATTTCCAGTTACCATGGTGTTTTACACCTTAAGGCTACCCAACACAAGTCATCAAGGGGCTAACAGTGTGCCATATGGACAGAGTTGAAATGTAGCAGCACAGAAAACAAAGAGACATATTAAACATGTTGAAGTCTACTGAGTTGCTGAAAACATGTTTACCCAATGAAAAGGCAAATACGTACAATCAGGCAATGCAGATATGTAACATCACATAGTATTAACAAGCATTAACCAAGGGAGAAGAGTTTTCAGAAAAGAGTCAGATTCCTCTGGGGGTTGGTTTTTACCAAGTCAAAATTATATGGAGATTTTTTTTCCTTCACTTTTTTCCCCTTTAAAGTGATTTTGTTCCTTTTATTTCCTGATGGAGAGGCATTTATAAGGGGTTTGTCAGCTGAAAGTACCACATAGGTTGAATTTGTTTCTTAAATATTTAATAAACGGACATGTTAATAAACATTATAACATTGAATAAATCTAAGTGTACAATAATGAAAGAGATTGTATAACAAATTTAGTTGTTTTAAGTTTAAACATATGTTCTGGAATAAGAATTTTCATTCACCTCCAGGACACTTTTTATTTGAAAATAAAGTAAATGAATAATTTGACAGAATTTAAAAAGAAAAAACTCAACACTATTCTTGCTTTTATGACACCAAATGCTTCTGCACTGTAATATTTGCACTAGTATCCACAAGGTGTTTACTACTTTTAAGCAGTTGAGCATCAATAAAATGAATTGTGGTGACACAGGGAAAACAGCAGGTGATCTCTCAGGATACGTTTTCTGATGAAACACTGTTGAATAATCCCTGAGGCCAGAAACTGAGCCTTGAGAACGCTGTTGCATCAGCTGCACATGACACATGAATCCCTTATTGTGCACACATACTGACACAAAGGATGAAATATATATAAGAGAAATTAATATTTGCTGGCACATGACTGCACGGTAGGCATACTTTAATTTATGCACAGTACTCCATAAAAGTAAATATTTAACCTACAGTCAATAGGAGTCATCTGATGATAATACAAATGGTTACAACCAACGTTACACTGTTATTTTTTCTTTGTTGAGTAACACAGTTCCTTTCCTGAGCTTCCCTTTTAATCATCATTTTATTTGATCATTTACCTTAAATAGCCTATATGTACGTTTGTCAACAATGAGTAAGACTAATGCAAAATGTGGTGCCAGGCACAACAAACCCCGCCCCTCACAAATGTTTTACCTAATTTGCCTTATCTCTATCATTGCGAAAACACATTTTTGGTGACCTTGACCTTGACCTTTGACCTACATTCACCAAAATTTAATGGAATCTATTCTGGACCACCTCGCACCTTTCCTGAAAATTTCATGGAAATGGGTCCTGTAGTTTTTGCGTAAAGTTGCTGACAAACAAACAAACAAACAAACACACAAACACCAAAAACAATACCCTCACCTCCCCTTCGGGGGGTGGGGTAAAAATAGTATCTTTACAAATGTAATCTACAATTGCCATCCGGAAAGAATATTTAATTCCTAAAATGTTGCATTCAAAGGTGTTTTAAAACTTTTTTAACCCCATGACCTAAACAGCTATGACCTAACCCTAACCCTAACTTAGCCAAAGCACTGATCTGAAATGTTTATTAATCCTATCAGTAAGTATAAACAATTCAGGTATAATGCAGTTTCTCATCTTTTCATGGTCAGCAGATATGACCAATGTGGACATTCAGACACTACAGAGTGAGCATGGAAAGACCATCATGGTCTGCGACATTAATTCACCAATAAAACCCATGTAATTTGACAAATGTGGTTGCAGACACTTGTTTTTATGTTCAATTAATGATATATTTTGCTGGAAAAAGTAACTTTTTCTTTTTTTAACCTTTAAATTTAACCAGAACATCTACATTATCAGTAAATTAGATTTAGCAAAACACCTGAAAAATGCAAAATGCAGAGGATAATATTATAATAAATGGTGATAAATCACTTAAGGAAAGGTTAAACGTATAGGGAAGATAGTATTTGGAAGTCACCACAAAATACTTAATCCATCATTACTGAGAGAACAGAGCTATGTCTGAATCTAGAGTGACCATTTCTCACAATAGCTTCTAGGTGACAATAACATGTATTCAGTGTGGAATATAATGGATTTTGTGTCAATTAATGATCCTTAATTGCTGTCTGAACTTTACCTGTGTCTAGTGACATGATGGCTTGGATAAATCAACATAAAAAAAACAACTGTCATGTATGTATGAAGGTTCCTATATAAAGAAAATAAGCTGACTGCATTGTATTATATTTTATATCCTCCCTGACCTAAGGACATCTTCACTGACCCATATCCTTTCCTTGATTCTGGAAAACACCTAGTTTTTGTCTGAACTGTATGAGTTAAGCTGTTAAAAAGATCCTCATACAATGACATTTGTATTGTGTGTATGAAATATTCCTTGGTTCCGTTTCTCTTTGTTAATCCTCTGCAGACTCTGACTCTGTACTGGACTGAACCTCTTACTGAAGTGCTCATTATAATGCCAGTGAGAGTATCTGAATAAATGACAATACAAATATGTTCTGTAAGTAGCTAGAAATGGATGTCTACAGTTTTTCCATTACAACCCAAATGAAAACAGTGAACACAAAATGAGCTGAGTCAGTAAAATGCAGTGTTATGTGTCTATATGTGAATTTATGATTCACATTTTTATTTAGATGATGAAATCGTTGTGATATGATTGTTTTGATGCCCTTTAAAGAAGCTGTGAGCTAAACATTGCCTCAGAGAGAGAGAGATAATAAACGTCAGTATGTATGGTATGGTCTGTTGTGTCTAAAAGAGTGTACTGCTGATTAGTTCACAGTATCTCCTCTAAATACAGGCTGGAAGTTTTTGTGATTTGACTATAGCTGTGTGAACATGGTGCTTATTCCCATTAGGTGCACCTACACTCCTCTACAGTGCTGTCAAGGCTACGACAATACTCCCCTTGGCTGATGTAATGTTTCTCTGGCCTCATTAATCAAATTACACAGCAGCCAATAGCAGCAGGACAGGTTACGGCTCATGGACGGATGCTTTTCATTTGGAGAGCCATTCACACAGCTGCACATGCTACAACTCAACAGTAGCAATGCCTCAGTGATTTGACAACCAAATTGTCCCCGCCTTCTTTAGATTCATAGGTGGGAGCAAATATAAACTGAGATAATAACATTAACTATTCCAGGAAGCTCTGAAAATGCCAGCGACTCAAACATCCATGTGTTCATTATAAGTGAATGTTTTGCTCCATTGGATTAAAGGCAGGACAGAAAACATTCTATTTTGGAATGAAGTGCATGTTTTCTAATCTTTTTAATCTTTGCTTTTATTTATTTATTTATTTTGTGATTTCCTTTTTATTGAAAAGTTTTAACAACACTAACACAACAAAAACGTAAAGAACACTGACCATCATCTCATTAAGAACTAAAGTCAAAACCAAGGAAAATAGGTGCATACCACGTTTCACAGATGAAAGGAAAAAGTGAGGGTTACAATATATACACATACATATAGAAATTTTAAAAAAGCTAAGGGAAAATACATTACTGTTTTTTTTTTTACATTTCAGTAATATCTACCACAAAATTTGACCATTTAGCTACAGTTTGGTGCTTTGCTCGGTTAAGTCTGGTTGTTGAGTGCTCTAAATTAGCTTTATGTTGTACATTTAGTAACCACCGTTTAATAGGGTTAATGTCTTTATTAAACCATAACTCAAAGATTGTCTTTTTCACAGCTGTAGAACCACAAAAAAGAATTCTCCATTTGTTTTTATTTATTTAACCTTTATTTAACCAGGCAAGATACAGTTGCGGAAAGAATCATTAGACTATCAATTAGACCAACAAAAGTCATCAAAAACAATGGTTATGCAATCAAGTACTAACTTTTATGAGCCATTGTTGTTGTTATCATTATATTTGTCCAAACAAATGTACCTTTAGTTGGACCAGGCATTAAAATGAACAAGAAATTGAAGAAAACAAGGGTGGTCTAATTTTTTTCTGACTGTAGGTTAAGATAACATTCTTATTTGCAACTGTGGCCTTTTGAGGGAAAAGGAAAAGGGAACTAAAAAATCAAGATGGCAATGCATTTAATGATTCATCATTTGCACATGAAACCAAAATGACTTTTTTTTTTTTAAACAATGCTGTAAAACAGCAAAACTTCAGCTTCACTACCTCAGCATTCCTCTGCTTTTTTGTTATGAGAAGCTGCTCAGCATTCGTTGTGAATGTACATGTTACCTGGTTATGTATGATCCCTGATGTTCAATGGCCTGTTTCTGGTGATAACAGTGTTAATTTCATGTCATTCTACTGATTTTTGGATCATTTTTGTTTTGTTTGGATTATTAACTAGAGGAACTGATAAATAGTAGCATCAATAAAATAATCTACATACCTGAGACTGGAAAATGTGTTACTATTATGACTATATAATTATAAACTATATAATTACTATTCTGCCAATTATAACTAATGCCAATAATTTGCTTCACAGCTGTTGTGCTATATTCAAATGATCAATCTTCATTTAATTTATCATCTGATTAACAGCAACAACAAAAATATTGTTTCACATATATTGGTGCCTCTAGGAAACTGGGTTTATTTTGGTAACTGGCACTTTGCCAGCTTTTTTAGACCCAGTAACAAAAGAGAAATTTAGACATATTTCCCCCCAGGATGTACCTAATGATGACCTCAGATAAATTCACAAAAAATATACTCTTGCTCAGATTCATCCCAAAATTAATGAATATTTAATCAAATATTGGGGCCAAAAACAGGACCAAAATTGGAACAAGAAAAGCTACATAGGAAAACATGGCTTAAAATGGTCTTATATACCGCTATAAATAGAGACATTGT
>JAPQRP010000025.1:15721553-15737377 GCA_037367295.1 Apogon hyalosoma
AATTTGATGATCCAAGTGGTTTTTCTAATCCAGACATGTGGGTTTTTCATGAATCTCAGTCTCATTCCAGGTTTTGTGTGTAACCCATCATGTCCACTGGCATTACATGTGGAACCTGCCTATTTAAACACAAATAAATCACAGGTGATTTTGCAACAGCTGTCATTTTTGTGAAACACTCTGCCTTGCATAATTATTTCGATTCCCAAAATGTACCCGTGAGAGAATAAAACGATATTTAAAAAAACAGTAGCGCATAATTTTCATGTCCTTTTCACTGAGTTACATGCAAATTTTTGTATGAAAATAATTTAATATAAAAATGTGTTTTATCTGAAAAACTGTCTCTTATCTCAGTAAATACTTATTTTTAAAATAGACCCAAAGTGCTTCTAAACTTGCTTCATAACATTATTCTACATCTGGTTTTATTTTTTAGCTCCTCTGGCTTGTTTTTAGGACCAGTTTCATAGAAGCACCCATATATAAATACTGTATATAACTAAATAAATTTAGGCAGTAAGGGGTAAAAGTGCATAACTTCTGAACTCAAAGAAACAACATGATGACATCTGTTTTATAAAACATTTCTAAAGCTGTTTTTGTCACTGTTGGGAGTATTTGTATTTTAAGCTCTCTTAAACCAGGTACTCTGTGTCTTTACAACTGGTCTAACATGTATCTATTGTTTTGGACATTCCAAGATTACCACCACTAATTTCTGCTCCTTTCAGTTTATAAGTAGGGCAGTCACTGTCTGCTTTTGCTCATATAAACAAACCTTTGTCTGGTTCAGTTTGACATCCTCTCACAGGTCTTCTCCTGTTGGCGTTAAAGACACAATCCAGACTGGTTCATTTACTTTGTTATGAGATAGAGAGTTCTCACAAAGGTAAACATGACTACACTAACATCAACTGTGGGTTTCATCACTTTTGACCTTTGGTACTTTGAGTAATGTTTTAAAGGGTGCTTGGCTGAAATATATCTGCTCCTCAATGGCATAGGTTTTGGAAATTTAAAGAAATGCATAAAAAAAGACACTGGAACCGAAAGGTTAATGAGTCAGAGATGTGTCCCTAACTCAGCTGACAGTTTTATGACTTGAGTGGCCGCAGTAAAGTCAGTTTGTCAAAGTGTCTTACAGGAAAGAAGTTTCCGCTCTGCCATTTAACCCCTTGGACCCTGTGACATCTTGAACAGAATAAGGACGCTGTTCACGACAGAGGATCTGTTAAGACGCTGCATGTGATGACTTTTTTTAATTGCATATTAACCGGTCTGCCAAAGTGTACTCTAGTCACCTTAAACACAGATATCAAGTATTTCCTCTGAATAAAACATGCCAGTTTAACAGTGATAAACCTTAATCACAATAAATCAAGAACACAGTGACTTTTGTAAAGAAAGAGAATTCAATATTAACAGACTGTCTCTTAATGGCAGTACATTTGGTTTTAAAATCTACATTCTTGCCATGGTTTACCTTTGACACCATTCCTGTTTCTGGACATTTCATGCCATCAGCCCAGGAACTGCCATCTGTTTTTTTGAGCAAGCTGAACATTTGGCTCTCATGTTACTTATTCAACACACATGTGGAGCAAAAATAAACATAAAATGAACCTGATATACTGTTGTCCATCTGATCACAACTGTATTGTTTGTTTAGCTCCAATCCAAACAAAGTGAAAACAAAAACGGTTTTCTGAGGCAGACAGTGTAGCATACCATTAAACAGGTTTGTCCTAATGTTTGTTCATTTAGTCCAGTCTCTTTCAAATGGGGGTATGTGTACCCCCAGGGGTAGTTGGAAGAAACCCAGGGAGCACTTGAAATATTTTTGGAAAAATACATTAATCCATAAAGACTCAAACAGCCACCGACAAAAAAACCATCTACTGATCTAAAATGTTTAATACCTGTTGATACATTAATCCTATCACTACATGTAAATAATTGGTGTAAAATGCAGTTTGTCATCTTTTCATGATCATCAGATATGACCCATTTGGATGTTCAGAGGCTCCGTAGTCACCATGGAAACACTGCCATCTTTTCCAACATGTATTCACCAGTAACACCCATGGAGTTTGACAAAATGACAGTGGCTGGAGATACTTGGTTGCTGTTCGGTTAATATATTTGGCTCAAAAAGTCACTTTTTAATCCGTTTTCTTTGTTTTTGATATAATAACCTTCAACTTTAATCAGAGCTTGTATGAACATCCACATGATCAGTGAGTTATACATAGGAAAATATCTGACGTTTAACGAAAAATGCAAAATACAGAGGATAATGTCTAATAAATTGTGATAAATCACTTAAGAAAAGTTAAATATAGAGAAAAAATATATTTTGCAACACAAGTAGCACTGGGCCTCTATGGGTTAAATAAGTCATCATGTACTGAATACAAAATAAATAACGAGAATTAATACTGAAATTTAAAACACAATAAATACATTCATATCATAAAACTGACACTTAGTTTTATTGTCAGTCATCTTGTTTATGCTTTAGTAACATTTTAAGAACATTTGTATTTTATATTATTCAAGACGAATTTATTTGAGTAATTAAGTAATTATTTTTTGAAGATGAAAGGTTCATTTATTCATTAATGGCCAATTAATTTATTTTTTATATCAATGAAAGAGTTCACTTTTCAGATTATATTTTGCACATAAAATATACTTATAAAGATTTGTTATTTTTAATATAGTTAAATATATTTTGTTTGATTACAAAGTTTTGAAAATAAAAACAGACACCTTAGGCACAAGAACAAATTTTGCCTAATTTTTTCAATCAAAAATGCTAAAATGAGAATTGGGGGTAAGTGGCTAAAAAAAAGTATATTTCAGGGGTACTGCACTGTAAAAAGTTTGAGAACCACTGATTTAGTCCAACTGACTTTGGCAGGAATGTACTTCTTTGTCAGCCACCTTTAAATTGAAAAAGGAAAAGGAAGTACACTGGCACCACTTTGTTTTTGAATGTGTTTTACAATTCTTGTGTGCATTATAGATGTTGAAATGACATCCTGAAATCAATAAGGAGCAGCATTTTACATTTACATTTTAAGATTTATTTTTTTGTGCACATAAATGATGACATATCATTTATAAAAGCTCATGTAAAACAGAAAGATTCATTAATACTTTCACTTAAACTGGACGGATTGGAATTTGGTCAGGAAGTCAATGATCACATTGACGTGATTTAACAAGGAAGACATGGAAAAAAAAAATATTGAGAAACCAAATAAAAACTAATTTTAGCTGAATGATGACATGCTTATGCAAGGGTTTAAACTATGCTTGGAATTACAGCACATGTTTTTCAATGTCATTTTATTTAGATGGGCAAAGGAGCATGTTAACCTGCCCTAACGTGCTTCCAAACGAACAGAGGTGTCATAGTCATGTCAGTGAACAACAGTCTATATACACCCACATGATCCCAAGAAGATGTTAGTAGAACTATGGGAGTTTACTATGGGTGTGTAGAATCGCCTCAGGGTTTTTTTTACACAAAGCTATTTTGTACGGGAAGGTATTTTAATTCCATGCCAACAGTCACGTGTGGCCAGGTGACTCATCTGTTTTCTGAAGATACTGTTTGACAACACCAACAATAGTCGATACCTCTGCCATGGCACCTTTTCCTGAAACAAGACAAATAATTACTGCTCACACAAAAAACATAGATAGAATAAATTATAATTCAGTGACCCTAAAGCAATGACATGACATCTACATTTGTCATGTGAACCATTATACACATTGTCTATACCAACAGCAACATTCAACTAAGCATGTTTTCTTGTACAACTTAAACACCTGCACACCTACTACTAAGACAAGAGGAGTCCAGTGCATCAGGAATAATTGCCTTTTGCATACATTTTATTTCTCTGCTGATTCAGAGTTTATGTCTCACCTTTTTAAGAGTATGGTTTTCATTGTCGAACACTCCAAGCATTTTAATTTAATTATAATGGAAAATAGTATACCTTCAGTTAATTGTTGTTTTTTTTTTTTTATTTTACCTATGACCTTAGTTTAGTCTATTTCTTAATTATAAGATTTATTAAAATATTCAAATATTGCTTTTTGGGCATTATTTGTCTTTTTTGAACAGATTGGAAAGTTGGTTAGTGATGTTTGGACTATTCAACAAAGATCTGCAACAGAATATAAGCATCACATTTTCATTTTGTGTCTTTGACAAGAGACTAAGTTTATTATAGTAAACAAGATAAAGATACAATCACAATCACATGGAGAGCTACATGATTTAGAAACTGGGGCAAATTTATTGAATGTGCATTTTTTAGATGTCCTTACAGATCCATTAGCATAGAAATGGGCTCTTCCAAAGCAATATTCTTGACAGAAATAGGTTTGCTGCTGTTTATATACCAGTTATTCATCTTAATACTGTTTGGGCCTGACCAACCAGTTTGATGGTTTTTAATATGTTCTTAATGAAAGTCATCAACACCATACTCTAAAACTACATTTGTTGGAAAAAGGTACAAGTACACAATTATAAAACTGACTCTTAACTAATTAGGATTAATTGGACATCAGTCATAATACATTCTGCTTGTATATATTCTACAAAAATACAACCCAGTGTCCAGCAAAGTCAAATTAAATGCACATGATAACTGGTAACCTCAATAGTCTAATATTAGCATAAATGTTAAGCAGTAAAGAATAGTAAGTTGAGGGCATGCCAAAAATATAAGTTTGGTACATAACATACCACAACATAATGCATCTTACAGGCTTATAACTGGGCAAATGAAAAGAATGACTGTAAGTGTGAAGAGGATGACAAAGTGACATGCTGAACACACTCTGTGCTTTAGGAAATATATAGGCCAAATACCACACTCATCACCCGGTACACTTTAATATCACTGAAAACAATAGATATGTATGAGAACATATTTTCTATGGCATTGTCTGTTTTATTAATTTAGTGCCTTAAGAGTATTAATTTCATATGAAATATGCTGTGCAGCTACAAACAACTTGTCTACTCACTTCTTGTATGACAACAAATGTAGTTTTGAAATTTCTTGATCAATATGACTTAATTTTCCCATTTACAGCACCTCAGGCCACAGAAGATACAATAGATACTAAATAAGGTAGATTAAATATTCTGTAAATAATTCACTGAAGATTTGCTTTAATTTCTATTTTCTTTTCATAAGTGGATGGACATTGATTTCCCCTGGGAATTAATAGAGTTTATCTATATATGTATGTGTATATTTAACACTCCAATCATTTCTCTTGGGACAATTTCATATCATTTTAAATAAAATATGGTTACAGAACTGTGAAATTCAGTTAGGGAAGCTCACAGATATCCATTACTTTTTCTGATATTAAACCTACCTTCATCTCCACACACAAGCTTCTTAGAGATACAGGGGATTTCCACATATCCAAAGGCCTTCAGGCTTGATACCTGCGGGGCGGTAATGGGATGCTGCCACATGGCTGTATTCATTGCAGGGCAGAAAAGGAGAGGGCGGCTGGTGTCCCAGGCCCTTACCACACAAGTCTACCAATAACACATATGAGTTAACTTACAAATGATTCCTAATAGTTTATATAATAAATTATTCATCAGTATTTAATTGCAATTAGACAATGATTTAATGTTCTCACCAGTAGATTGTCACAAATGCCATTAGCAATCTTCCCAAGAGTGTTGGCATCTAACGGGGCAATGACAAATAGATCTGCCCAGCGCCTTAGCTCGATGTGTAGCACAGGATCAGACCTCTGAGTCCACAGCTGGAACAGAAACATATCATTAAGTATAATCTGCAAGATGATTATTTCCTTCCTGGAATGGAAGAGACCAGTTTCTCAATCTTATCTGGCTCAGGTCCATGTGCTTCAAATTTGATGAGCATTTGAAAACATGTACAATGACTACTCACCATCTTACTCAATCTAGCTCTGAGGATGAAATTATGGCTTTGATTTGCTTAGCTTTTGTACTTTTATTAAAAATATACAAACATTACATCACAGCTTCCTCACTATCTTCTAAGCATATCAGTACCTGAGAGATTGAGAAACTTTACATAACAGCTCATTACTAAAGGCAACAGCATTTATCAATTTCATCATTACCTCCCACTCATCCTTGTCACTGTAGACTTTTACTGAAACTTCAGCACAATTATAAAAGTGTTTGGCATGTTCTGTGGTGACCACTTTTACATCCACCTAAAATTAAAAAAGCAAGACAGTGGCAATCAACATCATTTTTTTCACAACACACTTATGTATTTTTAAATAGAAAAGCAATGGAGCATCACTGCAACATTCTGAAAAGCTGTCACAATCATCTTCGAGTTTTCCTTGCAAATAGTATAGATAATAATCAAGCAATTTTTTTTCTGTCATTAAAAATTACCATAAGTTAATTAAATACTTGCTGTATTTGCCCTTTCTATCTCACGAAAACAAAGATAGTTCCATCTAGTTAATACTAATTATGTAGCATATATACCTTACATACAGTAGATAAGGTTTTTCTATTGCTGCCTGAAACTGCAATATCTCCATCTTGCGGTTAAAGTGAGCTACGTGTCCTTGGAACCAAGGAACAGAAAGTGCAGTTTATAAATTGGACGAACAAGCACGTACTTCCACTATTAAAAATAGAAACAAATAAAAGCAAAATACGATATGACCTAATACATGTTATAGACAATTAAGTAGAAGCAGCACACCCCTGGGAGCTGAAGAAGCTGTGAGACCAAATCAGGTAATTTTAAGGCCGCCACACTTCCTGTCACGCCAACAAGAACACAAAATGTTCCACGCGATTTCACTAAACCAGCACTGGAGCGAGAAATGTGGTCATCGGTCTGCATATTAGCTTGATATTAAAGGAAGTCAAGTTGCCGTCGCGTATGTCGCTTCTGCTGCACCACTTCCGTAAATATTTCAAAGCGGCCAATCAGAGAAGAGCTCAACACACGGCTCTGTCTCGTGAACGAGTACGCTGCTACGTTGATGGGTACGGGAGCACGCACGGTCGAAAGAAGGTTCTGGGTTGGTGTTTCTTGTCCGGGAGGGGAGTGGATTGGCCGGACGGAGGCTCTGTTCTGGTGCTGGAAAGACGGGCTGCTCTGATTGGTTGGTATGCTCCTAGCTGCTTTAGCTAAAGGCAAATGCTAATTAACCATTCTACTGTTATTGGGACCTCCCTGGTCAACCATCTCCAACATGACAATCTCTAGAAATACTTTTACTTCTAGCTGCAGTAGCTTCTTTTGAAAAAAAAAAAAAAAAAAAAGGAATATGAGATGAAACCGTTTATAAATAAGCACAATAGATATGTTTGAATGACAGTCAAAAATAAAGGGACCTAAATAATTACAATAATACCAACAATATATATATATATATAATGCTTCTAGTTTGTTTGGTTTTTTTTTCATTGGAATTTACTGCTGTTCCTTTCAGCCATTTTAATAATTTGGAGAGTTTGGTTTACTTTAGATAAATGTTTGATATCATTTGATTCGATAATATGTGATATTTCTTCAGTTTGCGCAAACCATTCCTTTTATGTGGTGCAGACACACAACAGTCATGTTTTCAGCCATGCCTGTAAAAAATACAACTTAGGGGTTAGTTAAATTTATCTAGGCTGGCAAAGCAGATTAAACACTAGTTCGCTAAGAGACCACAGTAGACTTGAAATAGTTTTGACCATCAGTGCTGGTGTAAGGTTTAGAAAAGCAATAATGAGCCTAAGGGCCCATGACTGACAGGAGCCCTAGAAAATAGTAGGGCTCTTGTCATTGTAATTGTGAAAATTATTTACTTATAAGAATAAGAATGATAGAAGAAAGAAAGTTAGTTCTTCCCAAAGTACTAAGAAACTTGTGTGATTCTTTGCATTGGTTTTCTTTTGGGCAAATCAGATCCCATAACAGTTATCATTAAAAAAAATATCATTAAAATGTAAAAGGTGGTGAAGTATCTGAATTGCCTTATATGGTTTGAGTCCATAGGTTGGGCATGTTTATGTGCCCCGAGGGCCTAATGGTATTTGCCTCCTAGGCTGGGAAACCAGATATCCTTTTTAGTCAAACCAGATATCCTTCTTTTGTAAAACCACATGTCCAGAGACAGATGTATAGATACGGGGAGCCATTCACATCGGCCAAATGCTCTCCAGGCAAACCATGGTGCCTGTTTGATTCCAGACATTTTTTTCACACAAGATTGTGTCAGTGGAGCATTCTTCATCATCCATCCTCACATCATCACTTTTTGGTAGACGACAGTGGCTTGCATGTTTCTCATCAGTCATGCAAAACTTGTAAAATGTAATCAGAATAAACAGGATATTAATCCATGTCTGTACAGTATTTTTAAGGTTTGTGTGGGCACTGAGGTGTTGGGGCCCACAGTGATATTTTTTTTCATGGGGCCTCAAATCCCTGGAGGCACCTACCTGTTTTACAAACAGGTAGCATACGTATTACAACCTGAACAATTGAATTACGCTGTCTGTATTTACATGTTCAGTACTGTTGCCTCATCACCTTGTGTGCTACAAAGAGACGCTCATGATTAGCAGGCTAAGCTAGTAGTATTAACACAGCTTTCAGTGCTTCTAATGAACCAATCACAGCCGCGCTAAGAAACAGCCAATCAGAGCAGAGTGTGGCGTCTGTCTGGGTACTACTGACGTAATCCATTAGTGACATGAAGAGTGCGCGCATAATTTATCTTCCTTTTCCCTTCAGAGTTGAATTTGCTTAAAACAACGATAAAGCATTGTTCCTGTAAAGTAAATAAAAAGTAACGATGGCTCTCACGCCACACGTTTACTGGGCTCAACGCCATGATGACATTTATCTGCGGGTGGAGCTGACAGACGCACAGGTGAGACGCACTCATAAACAGTACTGGTGTTGAAGAAGTAAAAAACATAAAGACCTGGGAGAACGGCCTAGGAAAGGAAGAAGTAAAGACACAAATGGCACGTGGGCCTGACAAGTGGCAAATAATGGAACAGCTGGAATGTAGTTTCCAGTCCATATGGGGATGACTGCTGACATGTAACATAAACATCAGGTTTCTATATTGGGCACAGAGCAAAACCTAATAAGGGAAAACGACAAATGGCCTGGAACAAGTTGTAATAGATACATAATATAGTTAGAGTTGGTCATCTAATAAAGGATAAAGAGGGCCTGATTAAATAAGGATATGGCTGACAGTTATGATGAATAATATATATAAAAAAAGGTATTATTTGGGCACCAGACACGGTTATGATTAAATAATAAGACCTACGGGAGGCAGATGCCTGGAAAGAGGGAAAAATGATAGGAGGAGCTTGGGGACTTGACCAACGCCCCCAAGCTCCCCAGAAGTGTATAAGAACAGGGGACCTTCCAGACACCTTTCAGACACTTCCCGGGGTGTGCTCTCCATGTGTTTACCTTGTACTTGCAAATAAACACATGTAAGGCTCTGAAGACTGGCTGGCTCGACTCATCTTTGACTCAGAGGTCACAAGTTCTAGACTTCTATTAGGATTTTGAGTATAGCAACAGTGATAGTGAATTTAGGCCAAAACATCACCAAGAAGCTCGGGGATCATCAAGACAGAACCAAGATCTGGTCTCGTCAGTGTATCTGCACAATATGTTCACCTGGACTAATTCAGCCTCCTGTTGGATTGAATTGTAAATTATACAAATAAGGGCTGATGTTGTCGCAATGGCTTTTACAGCCAATGTGGTATGATTTGCTTATTAGATGACAAACAGCGATGCTTCATAGTGATAATGGATCTCCACAAAGCACACAGCTAAGAGCTCTCGTCATGCATCAGGGTTGAGGCCATGAAACCTGTTTATAGATACCAGCAACTGACGAACATCGTGGTTTTAGGAAAATGTGTTTTATAATCCTAAAATCAGCTTAACTCTAGGGACAACATGTAGATGGAGTGGAGTGGAACATCATCAGCTCTTAGGAGAATGTTTTTCCTTTAACTTCATGTTGCTCCAAACGCTGTGACATTGATTATTTCCGATACACTTAGAAAAATTCACACTTTTTAAACTCTTAAAACATTTGAGAGTCACTGTCATGTGGTTTATTCTGCAAATTATGCAGCATGCAGGGACATGAACACACCAAGTCAGGGTGGGGACTGTGTGAAATAGAGTATTTGCCAAATAGAGGAGGTTGTTTCAGTTGGTAATCAAGTTTTACTTCACTATGTAGCTTTTTGATTTTAGAATATCTGATCAGACTGCAAAATATTGTATTGTTATCTATGGCCAAACAGGAAGTAATATGATGTCTGTAGAACAGTCACTGCAGAAAGATGTACCTATCTGCCTTTTTCTTTCTGCAGAACATCAGTGTGATTGTACAAGAAAATGTGCTTCGGTTTAGAGGTAAGATGCATTTTCTGTGGGCGTATGCTTGTTTGACAATGAACCCTTTCATATATATATTTTTTTTGTTTAGCTCAGGGCTGTGGTGCAAAGGGACAAAATGAATACGAGTTCAGTTTAGAGTTTCTTCTGCCTGTAAAGCCAGAGGTGTGTATGTATTTGAAAGCTGGTGAAGTATGTGTATCTTTTTTTTTTTTTTAATGTCTGATACACTCTCTTTTTGGTTTACTTACTGTGCCCAGATAAGCTACAAGTCTACACAACGGCAGGTGAATATTACACTGCAGAAAGAGCAGCGTGGCTGGTGGGAAAAACTGACAATGCATGAGCGCAAACCAGTCTTCCTGGCACCTGACTTTGACCGCTGGCTGGACGAATCAGATGCAGAGATGGAGATCAAAGAAAAGGTGAAAATAAAGTGGCTGCATGTTTTAACCTCAGTTGATATATTATTTAAATAGCATGATACTTACAGAGGAAAAAATGCTACCACAATGAAAGAACCAAACTAGAAAAAGTGCCAGAAAATAAGATTTTGTCAAAGATAATAAAGCAAAACATTAAAAATGTGCCATTATTCTTCATTTTCAAAGGAGGAGAGACTGAAAACTAAACATGATCCAGATAATGGTGAGAACAAATACTGATAGTATCTCTATTTCAGGAAGTAGTTTCATATGTTGCAAATTATAATGCTTGTTCATCTGATGTCTAGAAATTCAATTTACTACCCGTTTTGTATAAACACTTGCCATAGTTTTAGAATGTTATTTTGAATAAAACATTATCACATCTTTGTTAATGCAGTTTGTGTGTATGAAATACTGTAATATTTGTTATCCACTTTTTTTTTTTTTTTTTAGCCTTTGTCGACCCAAAGTTAGGATTTTTGTTTTCATATAACTTGGTGCAGTTCCTTGGGTTTTCATGGATCTTTATCAACATGACTGTGCGACTTTTTATCTTTGGTCAAGGTAGGGGTGTGTAAATGCACAGAAACTTAACCTTCAACGCAGCTTTTGTTTCTATTGTTTAAGTGTTTTACAATAGCCTTTGCTATCCTTTCAGATTTTCTATACGACACATTTCACTCCATATCAAAAGTGATGTTCTTCTGCCAGATCCTGGCATCAGTGGAGGTCTTAAATGCTGCTTTTGGGGTCGTAAGAACACGAGTCCTTCCAACTCTTACACAGGTATGAATTACTCTTTTACCAGCTTATTTTAGAAGTGTGAAACCTCTGTTGCTAAAGTCAAATACCATGACAGATCAAATAGTTATGCTCTTGTCTCTTGATTCTTCACTAGGTCATTGGAAGAAATTTCATCCTCTTCATCATTTTGGGCAGCTTAGAGGAAATGCAGAACAAGCCAGTTGTATTTTTCATCTTCTATTTGTGGAGCTCCATTGAGATCATCAGGTAAGGATGCATCCATTGCTTGTGGTGAGCCATGAAATTTAAAACTATCACAGTGTGTTTAGCATCTGTTTGCATTGGCTTCCCACTCAGCAAACAAAGCAGCAGGCCAATTATTATGCATCCACTTACACACAGCACCATCACATATGCAGAGTAAACCAAGCAGCAGTATTATCTGCCTGTCAGTTTGAGGATGGGTACTTTAATGAGTCAGTTCTTCCTTAAGTAACTCTGCTTCATTTTCAGGTATCCATTTTACTTGCTGAGCTATTGTGATATTGAGTGGAAAACCCTGACATGGCTGCGATACACAGTCTGGATACCACTGTACCCTTTAGGGGTTTTAGCTGAAGGTGAGTTTATTTACTTCTCTTTAAAATGATGATACTGTAATATTTTTTTATGATCATTTCGGTTTTTTCAATCCCATTCAGCTCTGGCTGTGATACAAGCGATTCCCATCTTTGATGAAACTAAACTCTTCAGCCTTCCTCTGCCCAAACTCATCGGTACCTCTATCAGCTTCTCCTATGTCCTTTACATCTATCTGGTTCTCATGGTTTTGGGTGAGTCTCTATTTAAATATCTCAGCATATGTTTGAATACAGCCATTTTTGTTCTGATATTTTGTCCTCCACTGTAGGACTTTATGTCAACTTTTGTCATCTCTACAAGCTAAGGATGAGGCGTATCCATACCAAGAAGAAAGCAACTTGAGCTTTGAGACTCAACTCAAATACCTTTGCTGCCTGCACATCACTGGGGCAACCAGTTAAGAAATTTTCTTCAGCGATCTTTTTTTTTTTTTTTTTTTTTTTTAATAAAACATTGAAATCACTTTTGTCCATTTACATGTACATCCAATAGATGATAGAAGTATTCATCATTTCATTGATGGTTTGTTTACTTTGCATCTAATATAGTAGTCCATATTGTGTCAGTTAGTAAATAGCTGTAGTAAATCATGAAATCTGACATCATGTATGTTTTTTTTCTCCATTCCTTATGATCTGGACTGTTTAATGCATTGGTATTGTTTTACTATAAGGCCTGCAATAACAACTCATAAGAAAACATTTATATCACCTACTGAATTTGTTTCATATTTCGTAACCGCCCCCTTTAACCTCAGGGATACTGCTGACTCAGTATTTGGTCAATGTTCAACGTCCTGCTATAAATAAAAGCATTTCCTTCCTTTTTCTGATTTCCTGTTATTTTAACAGTGTGACTAATGTTAAGTAATTTTTTGAGTTTTCTGTGAACGTCACAGGTGTTTGACTGTAAAAATAAAGTGAATTTTTGAAAGATATTACAAAAAACATTTAAAAAAAATGTACATTCTAAAGTTTTAACATCTTACTGCCAGGTGTAGACAGTGTCACAGTAGAGTGTGATGTTTCAGTTCTTGTAAATTCTTAAAAAAGACCATATGATCCGTCTCCACTCTGATCCACACTGTATTTCAGTCCATTTTCCAGAATTCTCTCAGGTGGAGAAGTCAGTGTGCATGGGGACAATGTTATGATCAAATGCAGCATACTGGGAATCGCCCGTGCTGGCCAGTTTCAATTGCTGTGCAGCATGGGAAAGCTGAAAAGCAGCATCAGGATGAGCTGAGTCTGGAAGCATGGTGCACTCTCTCTCCAACAGTTCAGCGACTCCCTTCAGAAGCTCCCAAAACCCAAACGCCAGTGCAGCCTTCCGCAGACGGTTTAGCTCCTGACAAATTCAGACACAAAACATCTATGACAACTCATCAAAACTGCACTACTATGAGCTCAAAGATGATTAAAGTTAAATTACCTTGTAAAAGGTTTGAGTTTTATCTGGCAGTTTTCTTGCATTCCTCAGGATCTTCTGCACATCAGTCTGTAGAAAGAAGCCAGTGACAACCAACAATATGGCCAATTTTTATCACCACTAGTGAGATCGCCCCAAAGGATGAGCGGAAGTCTTTCTCAAACTCACAGGAGGATCTGCTGTACCACAAAATTTTAAAGGACCTTCAGTTTTAATTTTTAAGGATATTCTATGCATGCTCAGCACTCTTCAGCTGCTATAATCCCATGTGTCTTTTCAAAATGCCTCCAAGTGAAAAAGCTGGTTATCCGAGAGTATTTGAATGCACTGAACAGAAGGACCATGAAACTGTTTCCTTTAATGATTAAATAGATCACATTACTCTTTGGTTTTTTTGGGTTTTTTGTATGTGGTAATTGTATGAGTATATTGTAGTCAGAAACACACTTAAATGTAATATGTATATGATCATTGTCCTGTTGAATTTATTTTTTAGTACTAAAATTGTAAATTTGCTTTAGTTAGGTTGCCTGACTAAAAGGTGTAGCTGCCTTTTTTTTTTTTTTTAACCGACATCATCTGTATTTTCATTTCACTCCATCATCATACATATATTTATTTATATTTTTACATACATCATGTCAGGTCAAATATATTGTGGCACTGAAACCACAAAATTCGGGAAGGAGTGTTTTCTAAGCACAATCACTAGACTTGCTTCACTCTATGCTCTGATTGGTAGAAAACACATGACGTATAAATGTACTGACTACCAACAGAACATCCAAAACTCTGACAAACATCTATAAACTTCAGTGATCACCTGACTTTTCCTGTCGTGCCACCATGAGATACAAATTTTGATGCCTGCTATTGTGCTGTACTCTCATATTTAACATGGTTTAAAAACAGGAGCTGAATAGAAGTTACTCAGTTAAGCTACTTAGAATTCCACGTACAATTACAAACCAACAATTTTAGTTAAATATTTCCAAGGACTTAAAACCGGTGTTGTGATGCAGTGTTTTAGTAAGAACCTTTGGGCATTTACCTGTAATCCACTGGCTTTAATCCACACAGTAACATTCTGGGCATAGCTTCGTTTGACCGAGGGCTGTAGGGGGAAAGGACTTTTACTGTCATCCTCTCCATACGGATTTTCTGCAGCTTCTGAAACACAGACAGATCACAAAACATCAGAGTGAGCTGGTCTAACATCACAGCTGTCCAACTGTCAATCATTAACCACTTTAATACATGTATATACAAAGAAGCATTTGTACTTCAGAAATAACCTATTAAAATCATTTACCTGTATGTGATTTTAGTATGTCTTTACTTATATTAAAATGTTTAAATGCAGCAGAAATGCCATAATTTTCTTAACACCATGTGGGAGTTTGCTGTAATTACACTGTACAATTGCTCTTTGCTTGCCTTGTCTTAACAGAACCTCGATACACTGAATACACGCTAGTTTACCTGAGATTGGGCCTAAATGTGAAATCTTGCCGAGCCAAGGCAGAGGCTCTGGACCTGGCTCAAACAGAGACATCATCAGATTCGACTTCTTCTTGCTGTCTGCTTGAGAGTACAGCATGCCGTACCATTCTGGCCTGAAGAGAAAAAAGCAACATGCAGGTTAAAGCCAGTTACTCATAAATTAAACACCTGTTAATATTTAAATATACCAAAGCAGAAGTAATACAAGTGAAATATCTAGACTGTAACTCACCCAAGTTGGACCAGTGCCACCATGCCCTCAACTTTCAAACTGCCATGTAAAAGTACACAAAAGTTTGGACTTTTTCCTGCCATTTGACTGGATGACGGTTCCTCCTCAAGCTCTTCTGCAGTTCCAGCACCAACTTCATCCACCTCTGAAATTAGTGACCCAACCAATCACATTAGAAGCATACTTGGGGGCTCAAAATAGTTGATATTTTGGTTTCAAAACTAATCTAAACACAGCAAAATTTACATTAGTACAATGAATACCGTATTTTTCGGACTATAAGGCGCACTTAAAATCCTTTAATTTCCTCAAAAATCGACAGTGCGCCTTATAATCCGGTGCGCCTTATGTATTAATTCTGGTTGTGCTTACTGACGTTGAACC
>JAPQRP010000025.1:15751520-15791378 GCA_037367295.1 Apogon hyalosoma
ATATATCGTTGAGACATATACTGCTGTTATGGAACTCCTTTAGACCAGCATATATAATACTTTACAATGAGATTGAAGTTGCAGTGGGATTATTTTGAGGGGTTTTGAAAAAACTACTGAGGCAATTACTGCATAATGTAGCACTCCATATGGAAAATCTGAAAATACTCAAAACTGGAACTACTTAAGTAACTCATGCATGCATGAGGCTTATTCTGCCACCCTACTCAAAAGGATTGTGGGTTATTACTGAAAGAGAAAAACACACTCTTCACTCCTTTTGATATGTTTCCTTTTACCCGTGGGGTAATGTGCACATCATACCAATAGAGTTAAATGATACTAAGGCCTTGAGGAAACAAAGCTGATCAGACAGAGCAAACTAATCCTCTGACACTCTTCAGCTCTTTCAAACTGTAGCATCACCATACATACACTATATTTAACTATGGTAAGTGTGATTGAGGCTTAAATTAGACAAAGTAAAGCCACTGTGTTTGTGCACACTCAGTTTTTTCCGTGGAGCTATGAGATATACTGCTATTGAATGTGCCATTTTATTTCATATATGCAAATAATGATGAATAATGTCTTGTTTAAACTAACAGTGCTATTATACATTACAAGCAGCTGCATTTCTTTTACTAACAGTAACAGTCTGGCCCAAACAAGGGGTGTTGAGTGTTTGTAATTGTAATAATCTAAGTTTTACTATAAAACAGGTTCTGATATACAAAAGACTGATTTAGCTTCACCACTGAATGATTATAACCAAATACTAACAACTGTTGCAGACAACTGAAGATGCTGAAGATAATGCCCCTCCTGTTCCAGAGGACAAGAATCGATTAAAGGTAAAAAATCAAACAATTAAAGAAACAACTATAAAAATCAAGCCACAAAAAGAAAGATCTTTACTATACACAGTCTAATAACATGTACCAATTTACTATTTTCAGTCTTTTTATGTGATGATAAGGCATTAAGCTTACTTCCAAGTGGTTGCAGATACAAAGACACTTAAAGAAAAATGACAAGCCTGATCTCTTCCACTATGATTGTTTAACAGCGATGTGTCACTTTCTGTTATTGTGAGTCGTTGTCATGTCCCCGACCAACTCTTTCCCCAGCTGAAGCCAGCTCTCCAGCGAGGGGGAAGTTCAGCATCTTTGCACAACAGCACCATGAGAAGCACCATCTTCCAACTTATGATCCACACATTAGACCCTATAGGAGACGGTGAGTACCTTCTAGCTAGAGGACGAGCCAGATCATTGATAAATGGATGAATGAGGACAACTGCTTTGAGAATGAATGTCTGATGACTATGTCCTTCTTGTTGTAAAATGGATTAGCAAAGTGTCCCATATGAAGGCAGCACTAAGTCCAGATTGATATTAAGCAGATAAATACCTTTCTCTGTCTATGGAGGGAGTCACTGGTAGTTCAGTGATGAAATATACAAGAACATCCTCAGGACACATGCAGTTATTTTCTTTGTAAGCATAAAATAATAATGTATGTGTGCAGCACAATTTGTATTATGTCAAAGTCATTCTCAGGTATGATTCTAAGCAGATGATTCATCTAATCTGTTTACTTTGGTGAGTAATAGCAGTGTAATCAAAGTGGTCATGGATTGGTCTTGTACTGCTCTATTAAGTGAATCAGATAGAGAGTTTAGATCATATTATGCTTTAGTCTATTTTTCCTTTATTATATGATTGCATGAAGCTATCCAGTGTACAGTATATCCATGTTTTATCAACTGTGACCACACCGGCATGCAGCAAACTATTTGAGCATTATCTTTGCACAAAAACTCAATCAAACTCTTGACAGTCACTGTTTGCATATAGATGAACACATTAATATAGATGACTGACATAAACAGCAGGGATGGGCATTTAATTACTCTCTGAAGTAAAAAAAAAAATCTTGCCATTTTAAGTCAATTAGTCATGAAGTCACTATTAGAATGTGATCTCCACCCAAACCAAAATAATTCTTATAACAAAAACTGACTAATTATACCATTTAATTAACATCAGTCATGTAGAAACAGTGCCATGACAATCTGTGAAGTAAAGCACTCAAATCAACATCTATATTATCCTTGTTTAAAAACATAATTTATTAATGAACATTTACAGTGTCTCATATATGTATCTTGAATTGTATTTCAACTTTTAAGTGTGAGATTGTATCTATGCAAGTTTAATCCTTTTCTTTTTTTCTTCTTTATGCTATACTGATGCCTGTAGTTGGGTTGGGCTCCGTGACTTTTCTGATTTTTTTTTTTAAGGGGAGGTATTTGCGTAAAACTATTTGTAGCTTGTAATCTCTCCTGCACAATGCACTTTTTTAATTTCAAATTATTATTGTTTTTTTTTTAAATCATATTTTATGTCATCTGCATACACTAAACACATATGCATTCACTAAATTGAAACATAAATCTCCTCCCACCATATAAAAATTACTATGCTTAGCAGTTTGACTGATTATCAAATGGATTATTTCACATCCTTAATAAATAATGATTTGTTGATACAGTGCAAAAATGTATGCATTTTATTCCAGATGTCTGGGTGAAAGCTAGTACTGTGAGGAGGAAAGGGCAGTTTTAAAGGCTTTAAATGTGACATGAAAATGTTTGCTAACTATTGTTATTCCTCCTACTGTAATGCAGTTATATAATTAGCCTGTTATATTATTGACTATTCACAGGAAAATTTAAGGATAAGGCTGAGACTCTGAATAATGTGGCGAGACGGAAGGCAGAGAGCAAGAGTCAAGACAAAAGTGAAGGTAACATAGCTGGATTTGATGGATGATGAATAGAACTCTGTATACTTGAAGACACTAATCAGCTCTATCAACAGAACACAAAATGGTGTAAGTGGTTGTAAAATATTAAGTATATGAGTAAGTAGAAGTAAAGTGCACTCACGGTGTAAAGCACCTGTCGCAGGGGTGTCAAACTCATTTTAGTTCAGGGGTCACATACAGCCCAGTATGATCTCCAGTGGGTCGGGCCAGTAAAATAGAAAGTGAAAAAAGTAAAATTACATTATGAAAATATTTACATCTACAAAGTATCCTTAAAAAATGTGAAGAACGTGAACAACCATGTACAATCTCAAATTTCTTAAGAAAAAAGAAGTGCAGTTTGAACAATATTATGCCTCAACTCCTCATTACACATGTTCATTACAACTTACAGATCACAGTGGATCTACAAAGGCACAAAACATTTCATAACATGCATAATATTGTTAAAATTGCTCTTCTCTTAACCATTTCATGTTGTTTATATTTGTTTGGGTTACCCAGTTTTTTTTGTGAAAGGATACTTTGTAAATGTAAACATTTTCATGTAATGTAAAACAAAGAGAAAAACTGAAGTCATTATTTGTTGTTATTTGTTTAAAATGGATTCCCATTAGTTGCTAGCATGGTAACAACTAGTCTTCTCAGGATCCATGTTAAAATAGCATATACATAATTTTAATACATACATATAAAGAGAAGTGTGTTTGTTTGTCTCTATATGTCAGCCCTGCGATGTACTGGCGACATGTCCAGGGTGTACCCCGCCTTCGCCCTTAAGTGGCTGGGATAGGCTCCAGCGACCCCCGTGACCCTAGTGAGGATAAAGCGGGTTCAGAAGATGGATGGATATAAAGAGAAGTTTACAAAATTGGCAACAGTGCCTTATAATGATTTATAGGTTATTATGATAGTATTTTACTGATCTGTTCCACACGAGATCAAATTGGGCTGCATGTGGAGTTTGACACCCTTAAATGCTAATATCTACTGTGTAATTTTTGCATTTCATAAATTCATCCCTTGGGCCAGATGGTACCCTTTGGCGGGCCAGTTTTGGTCCACAGGCCATATGTTTGACACCCCTGCCCTAGAGCTAATAGGTAGGTATAGTAGATACTTAACACCTGTGCAGAATTAATGAGGATGGTCTATCATATATGATATCATATGATATGATATGATATGATATCATATCATATCATATGATATCATATCATATCATATCATATATCATCTCAAGTAACTCCTTACAGTCAGATGCTTCTTTTGTGTTTGTAAAACGTCAGGGGAGTTCTTTCAGATAGTAGCTTAAAGACATGAGGAAAATTCACATGATTTGGTGGATTCTTTTCACAGATGGTGGAAGTAAAACTGAGCCCAGCAAAGAGCCAGAGGCTCCACCACCTGCAGATACAGAGAAGAAGGAGCAGCCAGAGGACAAGAAGGTACTCCCCACCCATGTCCTGGTGGTTTTGAAAAAGCCCAGAAGTCAGTCTTTGATACCTGTCTATGTAAGACTCACTGCACCAGAGCTACAGCTTTGAGAAAATGGACTCTTTTTTTTTATCGGCGGACCTTAGATTTATCTTTCCCTTTTATCTTTCCTACTGTTGATTTTGATGTGTTTAACTAACACTTCAGGATGACGTGCCTGCAGGGGAGGATGGACCTGAAGGCTCAGGAGAAGACTCAGACGGTGATGATGATGATGACAGCGACGAAGACAGTGATGATGACAGTGATGATGAGAGTGAAGAGTCCAGTGAAGAGGAAGAGGAGGAGCAGCAGCAGCAGCAGCAGGAGGAGGTGGAGGAGGAGGAGGAGGAGGAGGAGGAGAAAGAAGAGCCTCTGTCTTTAGAGTGGCCAGACACAAAACGTAAACAAGCCAGCTACCTCTTCATGCTGCCCATAGTCTTCCCTCTGTGGCTGACGGTTCCTGATGTTCGTAACCAGGTGAACGTTCAGACTCAGTTTTGACATCAGCTGTTTCATCCCAAATGTCTCAGCGCTGTGTTTTTACGTGTATGTCTTTATCTGGCAGAAATCCAAGAAATTCTTTGTGTTAACCTTCATGGGCTCTATTGTGTGGATCGCTGTCTTCTCCTACCTCATGGTGTGGTGGGCCCATCAGGTCAGCCATCACTAAAGATGTTTTATTTTTGATATAGATCACTTCAGACCCATATCCTATATGGACAGTGTGGTTGCAGCAGCAGCCTTAAATACAGTGTTAGAAGACAGTTTTTGGACACCTTATGCGTTTGTGATATATTGCATTAGGAATCATTCATAAGTCATTGAACTCTGCCAAGTATTGTTCCATTCTCCAAACCCACATGCTCCCTTCTGCACATGCTCTGTTCTATCAGGGCCAAAACTGGATGTTTTAACAAGATAATGAAACGCATTTAGGGCATGACATTTTGAAACTGTCAAGAATTTAGTTTTGTTACTTTTTCTTGTTAACAAAAAAAACCCCCAAATACAATAATTTGCATTTGTTTGTGTCCATCTGATGAAGCCACATATTTTGAAAGACATATAAGATTATTCTGCAATATTTCATGATAATATTTGAGATTGTGTAAAATTTTAAGGGTGTCCAGAAACTGTTTTTCCACTACTGTATAAAGATGCAAGAAACAGAGCCAACAATACATAACATAATGTAATATAGAGTTAAAAGTAGAATAAAGATATGTAATAAATAGGAGTAAACCCCCTGAAAAATCCTAAAAATAAACTACTTAAAATGAGGTTCCTGCATGAGTATTTAATGATCTGACTGCTCAAGGAACAGAAAAGTATTTGTAACATTCACTCCTAATCTTTTATATTCTCTAATACGATCTTGAAGGCAGGACAGTGAACACAGTCAGAGCTCGACTTTTAACATTTCTGTCAAACAGGTCAGACAGGCTTCTTCATCTGAATAAACCCCTGAAGCTCTTTTTTTTTTGTTAGTTTAGTTTATTTCAAATATGCAACAAGACAAAGCAATCTTACTTAGTCCTTAGAAATAAAACAGGTAGTAAGAAGTGATGGAAAAAAAAACTTATACATATGCATGACTTCATTTGCACATTCAAAAAGGAGTGGGAGGAAGTATAATTTATTTAATCCCACCCCTTCTCCACACAGCAGTCTATCCTTTAGCTTCCTATCAGCGTAATATATGTAAAAGGAAGATCCTTGGATCTTTTGTGAGCAATTAACCTCACTTATCATCCTCACATACACATACATACACACCCATATTGACATACCAGAAAAGTAAATGCATAAGGCAACACAAATAAATACACAATAAAGTAAACAATAAGACAAAGTAAACAACAACAGCAATCAAACAAAACATAACAGTCAACAAACACACAAAAAACAAGGAACAAACAAAATAAAACAAAACAGAATATTAATGTAACATAAGTATTAGGACCCTCTTTCTTTATACTGGGACCATTTTGCATCTTATGAAGGTTTGCCAGATTCCTTTTCCCTCTCTGTGCCTTGTATGGACTGTTATCACTGTTTGGCCTTCAGGTGGGTGAAACCATTGGCATCTCAGAGGAGATTATGGGTCTGACGATCCTCGCTGCAGGGACATCCATCCCTGACCTCATTACCAGTGTGATCGTGGCGCGTAAAGGCCTGGGGGACATGGCCGTGTCCAGCTCTGTGGGCAGTAACATCTTTGACATCACTGTGGGGTGAGCGCCTATAGACGACTCCCTGGATATCTGCATGAAACTGAGCTGTACTGCGTTTACTAGAGAATAAAACTCAGAATTACAGGACCCGATCTCATAATTTCAGAGAGAGATCTTGCAGTTATGAGATAAGTTAAGTCTAGTTATCAGTTGCTGTCACATAAAATAAAAAAATGTATTTTTTTTTACATTCAAATATGATATAAAATCTATATTTTAACACAAGGTTTATTCTATTTGTAATATCAGAATTTTTGGTGACATGATGTGGAAAGCAGTCAATTGATTATAATATTGATTGCTCAAATACATTATTTCTAGGAAGGACAAATGAAACGCTTCTCTTTTTATTGCATTTGAGTATTTATTTTAATTTTATATTAATATTTTCATTTTCAAAAATCAGTCTTTGTTCACAACTTTCCTTGTCATGGGACCCAGTTGTTATTCTATTGGATTATTATGTTTCTTGTATTTTAAACACAATTATTTCACTTATATTTATAACGCCCAAAATCGGAAATCACAAATTTGCTCCAAAAGGATTTACTCTGACATAAAAAAATATTTTATGTAAAACATTGATTTTTTTTTCAACATTTTTAATCCAACAATAATTTTAGTTATAGAAGTCATGTTTTTTGACAATGATTGATAACTAGGTCTAATATTTCTCATTACTGCCAGAGCCTGATTTAATAAAAGTTTTTGCATAGTTCTGAGATTAGGTTTTTGATTGTGTTTTCTTTGGTGAATGCAGTTTGCTCCTGTGCATTGGTGGGTTTCCTTGTATCTGTTTTCTTACTCGGTGCCTCTCTGTCTGTCTTTTAAAGTCTACCGGTGCCGTGGCTCCTGTTCTCGGCCATCCATGGTCTGGCTCCGGTGGCGGTCAGCAGCAACGGGCTCTTCTGTGCCATTGTGCTGCTTTTCCTCATGCTCCTCTTTGTCATCATCTCCATTGCATTATGCAAGTGGAAGATGAATAAAATCCTGGGTTTCACCATGTTCCTGCTCTACTTTATCTTCCTGGTGCTTAGTGTGATGCTGGAGGATCGCATCATCGTCTGCCCTGTTTCCATCTGAAAGTGTGAACAGAAACTTTCTCTACAGCAGGTGTTTTCTACCTGTATGACCTGAAGAAATCTCATACATATACAGAGCTTGTAAGCATGGGTCTGTTGCTGTAGTTTTTCTGTATTACCGCTGGTGATTTCTACCTCTTTTGTCAGTAGCAATACACACAAACTCATTAAATACTCACCCCTAGCAACTATCGGCAGCTTTACCAATGTTTTCCATTAGTCAGGAGGATACAAAATGACAGCTGAATCTAGTATATTGTAAAATTACATCACTAAAATAATTAGCACAAAGAGGGGTATCACTTTTCCACTGTTTAATACTGAAGAGCATCCAAAGAATGCGCTAAAATAGTTAGGGATATGTTTTTAAGTGGAAATTTTGTATAATATGTAAGTATACATTTTGCTGTAAATTTTTTTAACTATTAAAAATAGAGAACTGTCACAACAGTTTTCATGAAACCAAAGCATAGAACTCAGAAAAAAAATAAATGGGGACATCTGTAGAATAAATGTGTTTATTCATAAATGAAAGCAAACAATAGATCCAGCCAGGGAAGAAATTTGATTTCTTTTTAAGTAAAAATCATACAAATTAGTTTCTGTGTTACAAATGATAAATAATACTTCTGAAACATTGTTTAAACTGACAAATAGTGTAAACAACATAGAGACATCAAGTGATGTTTTGGTCAATAGTTGTTTTTTCCATCACTGGTTGCAATTTACATGGTTTTTAAGATGCAAATGTACATGCTGTGAAACTGGTGTTTATTCCAAGAGTACAGCCTTATTTCATCCAGCATTGTATTAGTATAGATGAAGTACAGTAACACATTGTGGAGCTTTATCACAAAAAAAGAATGTGGGCATGTTTTTGTCAGTTAATTGTGACAATAATGAAATATTGACATAGTGAACCATGACACTCAGTCTTATAAGTGTTTGTGAATAAGGGCAGGTCAACATCTTTGATAAAACAACAAATGCATCCATTAATATGCTCAGTGCAAAAACAACCCTGCAATGTCCTCTTTTCAATTAGACTTTTTTTTTTTTTTGTACATTAATTGGTTTTATTACAAGTGGAGAAAATGTTCTTTTATATTCTGTGTGTAACATTTTAACAGTGCACTGTTTTCCAAAATGTCCAAAACTGACTACACCATACAGAGAAGACCAAAAGGAAATCTACAAAATACTAGAATGAAATACTCTGTACAGATCCATTACAGTGTCAATAAATGAATTTCTTCTATCAAAATATTGTGTTGATTAATCAAAGAAAAACATGTAGTTTCAGTTAGTATCTTTAATTTGATTGTACTGTCTTTAAGGAAATCTCCTTGGTGGTCCCGTATAGTACATAAATTGTCCCAAATAACCCTCACTTTAAAAAAGGTATTGCTTAAAAAAATGTTAATAAATCATAAAGTATTATTCCCTGTTGGGTTCTTTTGGTAAATTCATACAAAAACAGATAAACAAATAAATGCTATTTATATAAATGTATGTACTCATTAATCCCAACATAATGGAGGAATAAAATGTTGGTTATTTTTTCATATTACCATATTCTTGATAGTGTATTCAGTCGTATGAGAATGGCCCTGCTGGGGTTACAGAGTACAGATGAGGAATTTCTTTGCTTTCATTAACTGTATGTAATGGAAATATTCAACAGTACAGTAAGTTCTGTAGCTGCCAAATAAAAAGTCACTTAATCATAGGGTGTCTGGCAAAAGCTTCACGCAAATGAGAACAAATGGCAAAGCACATTTTGCCAAAGTGCTTTGTAAAAACATGAATGTCTAAAAGCAAATACTTATTATACACACACTCAACAACAGTCTTAACAAGGTCACCAGGACCACTGAGGAATTTAGATGCGACCACACACTTATCTTTACATAATTAGTCACAGCTTCGACAGAAACAAAGTCATAAAATAGACTGTTTAATAATTGTACAAACATATTACTATAATTATAGTCAAAATACAGTGGAATTTTTTTTTATATTTACAAACTCAAGGCCTGTCACTCCATGCCTCTTGGCTCTAACAGTGTACAAGAAACTCATGGCAGTTGCTTTACATTAAGTGTCATTTTTCTGTTGTGCTTATGAGCTCCAGTCAGGTGAGCTGGTCCTGAGTCTGAAGAGCAGTCCGAAAACAGCAGCAGTGACGGTGGTTGAAATTTAAAAAAAAAAAAAAAAAAAGAGAGAGAGAGAGAGAGAGAGAGAGAGCGAGAGAGAGAGAGAGAGAGAGAGAGAGAGAGAGAGAGAGAGAGCACGAAGTTCACAAACTTGGCTCTCCAAAAGTCCTCCTGCACTCCATGACCCCTGCTCCTGGGGGCCGGTCACAGTTGTGTGTCAGTTTAACCTGGCTGGGTGGGAGGCGGTCGTACGCCAACTTGTATTCCCGGTCAAATGCATCTGCAAAGAGACAGATTATTAAATTAACCCATAAAGACCCAAACATCCACCGGCGACAAAAAAACATTCACTGATCTAAATTGTTTAATACCTGTTAATCCACCAATACATGTAAAAAACTGGTGTAAAATACAGTTTTTTGTCTTTTCATGGTCATCAGGTATGACCCATTTGGACATTCAGAGGCTCCATAGTTGTCATGGAAACACTGTCATCTTCTACAACATTGATTCACCAGTAAAACACATGGAGTTTGATCAGTGACATTGGATGACTTATTTTATGTTCAGTTAACAATATATTTGGCAGAAAAAAAAAAAATTCTTCAGTTCTCTCTGTTTCTGATATAATAACCCTCAATCTGAGCTTTAATGAACATCTACATAATCAGTACATTAACTATAGGAAAATACCTGTTTTTCACTTGAAAATGCAAAATACAGAGCATAATATTAGAGTAAATGGTGATAAATCACTCAAGAAAGGTTAAAAATACTGAAAACTTCATTTGGGAACTGCCATAAAAGCAGCACTGGGTCTTGATGGCTTAAAGAAAGCAGCATGAAGGAATCTCACTGTTTATAATAAATTAGTATTATTAATATTAGTTAAACAGAAACATAATCTGCAATCTATAATCTTTTTTTGCATGGTTGTTTACATTATAATTTCAAAGTGATTCTAATGAAAGTAGTCCCATTTTAACAAAATTTATCTGTGTTTGCTTTTATATTTGATCCATCCATTTTCTGAACCTGCTTTATCCTCACTAGGGTCACGGGGGTTGCTGGAGCCTATCCCAGCCACTTAAGGGCGAAGGCGGGGTACACCCTGGACATGTCGCCAGTTCATCGCAGGGCTGACATTTAGCTTAAATTGAGGTAGATATAGGTAACAATCTAAAACTGTGGTAACTATATCCAGTTGGGCTGCATGATGGTTGAAAAAATCATACTGTAATTATTTCTGGACAATATGACAAATTGAGGTTTTCATTTTAGTATTCTTGTCTGCACATTACAGCGTATGTGCAGACTATTCTCTACCTCAGTCTTTTATTATTTAGTATTTCCCCATTCTTGCAATCAGATCACATTAAATTCTCCAATATCTGGACTCTTCTTCTTCTTCTTCTTCTTCTTCTTCTTCTTCTTCTTCTTCTTCTTCTTCTTCTTCTTCTTCTTCTTCTTCTTCCTCTTCTTCTTCTTCTTCTTCTTCTTCTTCTTCTTCTTCTTCTTCTTCTTCTTCTTCTTCTCCAATAACTTGTAATAAGCACAACTTGCTTAAATCCTGGCATGTTTTCTCATTAACTTCAATATGGTATTTCAGTCATTAGACTTTTATCCTACTTTTAAAAATTCTAACCAAGCAAAATTTGCTAACCCCATTAGCAGATGTTTTTGCTTAACAGAAAGTTTGGTGATTTCAGAATATTTTTCTTCTTTAAAGTGGGGCTGTTTCTGTGGTGTATGGAATATATGCAAATAGTTTGCCCCAAACAACATGACTTTGAGACTAAGCCAGAAAATCACAGTTTGAACTCTTAATCAAAGCGACCCAAGAAACACAGCTTTGGAACTTACTGATATTAATGTTGTTCTTTCCCAAAGCCACCAGTGCGAGGAACAGCAAATCTCTGTACAGGCTCCTGTCAGAAGAGTTGAAAATATTAACAACAGAAGTTACACTTGTCCATTAATATTCCAATTAGGTTTTACATTAAATTTCTACATGTATTTATTTCCTCACCTCTGTCTTCTGAAACCCAGTTCTGGTCCCAGGAGCTGGATAATCTGGCTCATGGGCTGGTAGACATCACTCTTCTTTATGCTCCTAACAAATCCCTGCAGAAGCTCCACAGTGAAGAGCTGGCCTTCTTCACATAACCCAGAACGCACCAGGGAGTTGGCACCTGTAACGAAACCCACATAAAAGATAAGTCACCCTGATCAAAGACTCATTCATCTCCATCACTCAAAATCAACTGTGCAACTATAGCAATGATAAGGTTGGCATAGCTAATAAGAATCCTGCACTGAATTATGTATTATGTTCTAGTTACTTCATATGCATTATTAGATTTGCATGTAAATTTCTGACCTTGATAAACTTCACCAATGTTACCAGTGGAATCATAATTTCAACTTTTGAAGTAAATGAACTTTGTAGTCTCAATGATGTATTCACTTACAGTGAGTGTTCCACAGGACATAACAGGGCTGAACTTTGTCTTGATGTAATTTCAGATTGTCCCACATGATCCTGACCAGCACCTGCTTACTGTCCTCAGATGTGACGCTCGGTGGAGACTAAAGAGATAGAAAATAGATTCATTATTGCACGTCTAATGCCTCTTAATTAGTAACCAGTATTAGTATTAGTAGATCTAGTAGTAAGGAAAAAAAACTCTGCTTTGTTGACAGTCAATGGGCCTTTAAACAAATAAGAGTAACATTAACCCCTTGAGTCCCATGGTTATTTCATTTTTCACCAGGGGCTTCAAAGTTAGTGACAATTGGTTCTAATTTCAATATATATTGTCGGGTTGGAACAGGTGGTATTGAGTAGACTAAAATTACATTCTTTGTAGCTTGGACATTTCCCAGACACATTTAAATACAATACAGTGAATGAGTTTCTGGCAACATAACTTAAGGCCTACCATATCAACTTTAATACCTTTTAAAGACTTTTTTAAGGTATTAAATGCAGATTTAGAAATTCAAAACTTTTAAGACTTTTTAGGACCCCATGGGAACCCTGGTTCATATAATAAAAGAAAAAGAACAAAGAATCAGCAACACTAAGAATCACATCAAAACAGAGTTAAAGTTTCAGATATCAGGAAAAGAAAACACCAGAACTGAAATGCCCTCCTCCACTCAACAACATGACACTATTTCTTGATGATTTGGAAAAGTGAAGCTAAAATATCACAAGTAGGGGAACTGCAATGTTGCTTTCATGGCAAAGTTTAACACTTCTCGTTTGTGCAAAACTCTATAGGAATATTCTAGAGGCAATATATAGTCAATAGACAAACTTCCTCATTTCTGCTGTGTGTCACTGACAGGAATGGTAGAGGCAGTAAGCTGAAAGGTCTATGTATATGTGCGTGATGTGCCCAGAGTTTTGCCTCTCACTCAGATCTATGCAGAAAGTAAGAAGAGAGAGATGTATAATGAATTTTCGCCTTGGGATAAACAAAGTTGATCTGTATCTGCACTTGTACAACCAGAGTCACTTGGTTTTTTTTGGTTTTTTTTATCGTTCTGGTTATTCTGTTATTGGCTGTAGGTGCAAAGTCACTGTCTGAAGGTCAATGCACAGAAATGTCTCAAACATAGAAAAACAAAAGGACAATAGAAAATTCATTACAAGTAACTACACCACCAAACACTGGTAGAAAGTCAAAGGTGATGATTATTTTAAGTCTGTATCAGGGGTGTCAAACATATGGCTCGTGGGCTAAAACCAGCCAGGAAAAGAGTTCAATCCAACCCACGAGATGAATTTGCAAAGTCCAAAAGTGACACAGAAGACAAGTTAAATGCAATATTTTTTTAGTTCCAGATACCTGTTACTAAATATTTTGTGCCTTCATAGATCCACTATGATCTGTAAGTTGTAGTGCACATATATAAATAATAAGTTGGTGCATAATATTATTATCATTAAGAAATTTCAGGTTGTTTGGGGAAGTTCAGGTTATTCACATTAACTTGTTAAACTAAACATTTTCATACTGTAATTTTACTTTTTTGTACTGAAACAAAGAGAAAAATGTGGAAGGTATGCTATTATTTTCTTGGTCTGGCCCGTTTGAGGTTAAATTGAGCTGTATGTGACTCCTGAATGTAAATGAGTTTGACATCCCTGGTCCATATAGGCTTTTTTTTAGGTAAAATGTTCCATATTTTACAACCATATTCTGCTCAGTAGAGATGCTGATGATGGAGTATTGACAGCAAATGGTCATGTCAGACAAGACCCAACAAGGTTAACAGGTTTTCTGAACAGACCCAAGAGGAGGCGCCCATGTCTCTTTCATCACAGATCACTTGATTTATAAAAAAAAAAAAAAAAAAGTACTGCCCACTGAAGCTTTCAATACTCTTAGATGAATGAATCACTGAGTTAAGAGGGGACTGAATGAAGCTCAGCGGCATGTTCACCTGGTCTCCATGGTTACAGTGCTGAGAGGCCAGGATAAGTGCAGGCAGGTTACTTGGTAGCTCCAGCCTTCTGAAGTACCACACCAGGTTCCAAAAGACGATGGGATGCTGGTCGACGACACTAGGAGACGAGATGGCCTGGTCACCCTCGTTCACCAGCAGGCTTTCCAGCTCCTTCCACAGAACCAGGGGACTCAAGTAGGGCACCGTCACCGGAGCCGAGGAGGGGGCCGAGGAGGGGGCCGAGACTGGCGCCGACTTCACAGCTGGCCCCGGACTCCTGCTGCTCTCCAGGATCTGCGGGGGAGCTGAAGACGACTGAGCCTCACAGTCTGCCACAGACGTTCTGGCCTCGGGATTGAGTGATGCAGACGTGTCCTCCTCCATAACAGGATTAGTTTCCTTAGAAGACCTGAGGGGAGAAACACAGCGGATGTGCTTAAAGAGGCCAGGGGGATAAACTGTGTTGTGTCTGAATGTGTGTATGTGACAAGACATTAAGGAAAGAAAAAACTGAAAAAATAAAGAGAAGGCAGCAAGTATCTTTTCAGTCTGCTATTTTCAGACATATTTTTATGCAGTACTTTTAAAGATAATTGTTCTTTCCAGATGATTTTTAATCCCTGCTTTCATAGTATCTATTAATATGCAGGTATAAATATAATTTCTGGGTAGTTGCCATCTGAGTTTGTCTGTATTTTTTAAAATTATCTGTCTTTTTTTGCTGCATTACAGGTAAAATACTTCTACTCTAATTCTAAGACACTAAGATAGATTGATAGAATACTGTGGATTTAACTTGGACTCAAAGATCAACTTAAAGATTTTGGTCACTGAAGGTCAAATTTCAAGGTCATTGTAACTTTGCGAAATATGCTTTTGGTTATAAATGCTTGTATCTTAGCGAACTGCAGGAACTTATTATTATACAAGTACTGGGATTATTATTCTTATTATTTTATGTTTTTCTACTTCTCTCTAAATGTTTCTATATAGCGTTTTTAGGTTTTATGTGACTTAATGACTTAATCTCTGGTGTGTCAGATTCAGTGTGTACCTCTGTGTAGAATATTGATGTTTCTGTTTTTTTCGGTGGAATGCTTTGTCCCTTGTGTGGGAATACGAGACATCTCTGCTGCAATTTGTTCCATCTGAGACTAAACTGACTCAGTCACGTAGTTTGAAAATACCCAAGTGTTGAATACATTAATAACTACATTGTTGATCCATGTTTAACTTTGTGAAAATTCTTAATGAAGATCTCTGCAAGATCCAGATGCTGCATAAATAAAACTGCTTTGAGCTATCAGTGCAATGTGTGGACATTTTGCCTGCCTTGATTTTCTACACATAATCTCATATTTTAACTGAATTCAGTGTGAAATTAATGGAAATTCTGTTTATTGTGTCTGTGTCCACATATAAGCCGATGTGTTTGGGTACTGGTAAAGGATTTACCCGTTCTGTGGTCTCAGATCTTTGATTTCCACATTGAGGAAAGGCAGAAAGGCTGTGCCGCAGAATGGACAAGTACTGTTCAGGTTGGAGTCGTTTGCTGTCCATCCAGCCATGATCTCCTCGTCGTACACCAGACAGTCGCACGTCTTGCAAAGTGAGCAGCTGGACATCAGCACCTTTAATAAAAAGAAATAACACAAGGGCAAAATCAGACTCTTAGCTATGACTGAATGTTTAATCAGAGATTTTATTTCTAAACTAATGTGAATTTAAATAGTTTCTTAACCCAGAAAGACCCAGTGCTACTTTTGCGGCAATAACAAAACTACATTTTTCTCTCTATTTAACTGTTCTTAAGTGTTTTATCACCATTTATTATAATATTATCCTCTGTATTTAGCATTTTTCTAAAGTGAAATCTGGTATTTTACTATATTTAATTGACTGATCATATATGTTCATAAAAGACCAGATTAAAGTTGAAGGTTATTATATCAGAAATAGAGAAAACTGAAGAAAAATTACTTTATCAGCAAATATATCAATAACTAAACATAAACCCAGTGTGTCTAACCAATGTCATTGATCAAACTCCATGGGTTTTACAGGTGAATCAATGCTGTAGAAGATGACAGCGTTTCCACGTTCACTACAGAGCCTCTGAACGTCCAAATGGCTCATATTTGATGACCACGAAAAGATGACAAACTGCATTTTGCACCAATTATTTAAATGGATTGATAGGATTAGTGGGTCAACAGATATTAAACATTATAGATCAGTAGATGGTTTTGGTTAATTTATTTTGTTAAATGAAGTACATTAAGACAACCACATCATAACAGGACACATTAGAGAACATTTACACAAAAAACATAATTAAACTGACGCTAAAAGGAGCACCAGGTACCTGATAGTGTGGACTGAGTTCAGGTTAGGTGCTGTGTGCTGATATTAAAAAGTGACTGTCATTACTGATTGAGATACTTTATAAGCACAGAAGCTATATGGAATATTTATAATTATTAGATGTTCTTCTTTGCAGGGTGGTGTCTATACCTGCCCTGAAGATACAGAAAGTTGGTGACTTACCTCTATGGTGTAGGTTGGAGCAGGATGGAAGCGACTGGTTTCAGGGGAGGAATCTGGAGTGTGAGGAGACTTAGAAGGAAGAGCCAGACCACCTGGATATGATGGAGGTTCATTCAGTTAGAAACACAGGCAAAGATGAGATTAAACATGAATATCAAAGCTATAAATGTTTGGTTAAATGAAGCAAAAATGGAGAACTGGTACAACATGAAGCAACAACCCATTCTGCAATCAAAGTCTGCAATAGATGTTTTGTTTTGCATTTACTAAATGTGTCTGGTGGAGTGCACGTGAGTGTGCATGCACGTGTACATGTCCACATTTTATGTTAAGCATAGGGCCTGTGGCTGTGTGCAGAAAAGCCCACACACTGAATCAGCCCTCATGCCTGATGGCCTAGATTCCCACAGAACAACACCCGAGTCTCTCCATTACAGAGCTCTTCTCTTACTCTAAATTTAGATTATCAAGAAGTGTTCATGAACTCATGTAATTGTGCAGTTAAAGCATAGGTTCAACAAGCATCGCTGTAAGTCATTATTATTATTTTTACTTTTTATGTGTATGTACAAATACTGCTTTATCAGTAAAAACTCCAAATTAGCAGATTTACTACAATTATCTGGCAAATAAAGAGTAATTAAAGCAACAAACCAGAGAAAGAGTTGTGTCTGAAAACTCTGTTGGGGGTACTGGGGCTGCTCAGGTTAGTATGACCCACACCCGGGCTCCTCCTGAGTCTGGACATGTTGCCGTGCTGGGGTGAGGTAAAGCCATCTGGGTCCAGACAGGAGTCATTATCGAGCAGGGAGGAGCAGTCTGCCTCTCCTGAGGTCAGTGACGATACGCTAATCCTGTCACAGTTTACATCCTGTAACAGAGGAGGAAATCAACATTTGTAATCAGTTTGATGCTAGCAGGCATTAGCCTTCACAGGGTCAACTAATATATTTTTTAGGTACTGACATTCGTTTACACTGACTGTTAAATACAATAAAGAAAGTACAATCAATAATATTTTAACAACTTTTAACCATGAACTAGAGGAATTGTAAATAATGATAGCTTCTTGTACATAAATAAAGAAAGGATGCACCAATTTATGCTGACATTTTGCTTTGTATGTTTCGTTATTCGTTTTACTTTTAGTATTAGTTACCCTGCCCCCTTTTATGCCAAGGACATACATAATTCATCATTAAAATAACCTAACTATTCTGAAGTAATTTAATATGTTCAGTTCTAAGCCCCTAAAAGCTGAAAATGAAATCCCCAAAATGAATGGAGTATATTTAATATAATACATTAAATATATATGTATATTTAACAGAAATGTTTTTCTCATTGGGTTCAAAAGAAAGGAAACACCTGCGAGATTGATGATCAACTGTTTCAGAACCAATAGAGTTACAATAAAACAAAGAAAATATATAATTTTCAGCTCTCTTGGAAAAACACAGTACTTGGGATGAAAATCTTGTGTAAATCATGGGTTTGTAGCCCTGAGCAGGTTAAAACATCAATAATGCGGTTTTTAAATGAGCAAAACTGTATTCATAATTTGAAAAAAAAAAACAGATTAATAACAACCACTGCCACTGTTGAATCTCATAATGGCTAATATATATATCAATATATTGACCAAAGTTAATTTATTTTATGTATTATAGGCAATTACTCAGGGCATACAGCCAATCTGATAGTTACAACACATTATGGTAACTTCTGTCATTATGATGCATTTTTATACTAATTTGTTTCATCATATATCAGATACTGATGATCATAAAGATGTGGAATGCAGAGACAATAACTGCTTTACTCCTTTGAGAATATTTAATAATAAACAATGATGTATTACTAACCTGTGTTAGTGAAGTCTGTGACGATAGACGAGAGTAGAGGCGGCTGGCCTTCTCAGCGACGCCTTTCCCTGCTGAGATGACACTGCTTTTAAAGATGTCCAGCGTCGGAGTGAACAGAGAGTCCATGGAGAAAGATGAGTTGGAGGGAGTAGGTGATGAAGGTGATACCAAGGAAGATGGTCTCTCCCGGTCTTTGATACCCAAAGGGAGAGATGGCGACGGCCTGAGCTTCTCCTTGGGTTTAACGGGCAGTGGGAGGTGTGTGTTGGAGCGGAGCAGAGGGGCGGGTCTGGGGGAGGTGTGACACACGGGGCTGGAGGGAGTTTGTAGGTCCATACTGAGGGTGCGGCTCCTCAGAGGGCTGTTTGTATTGTTCATGTACATCTCAATCTCCTCAGCCAGGTCGTGGCGGGCAGTTGGCGTGCTGCTGCTGTTCTGCTCACACTCCTTTTCTGTCTCTGTCGCCATCATTGACAGTGGATCAAACCCCATTTCAATACCTGTCCTTGTCACTGTCCCAGCATTGCAGCTCACACTTCTCTCTGCTAAAGGTTTCTTTTTACTCTTCTCAACATCCGTCTCCTCCTCCTCGACCTCGTGCAGCCTGTCGGCAGCCAGGTGGTGCTGCTTCATGGAGCCGAGGTGAGGGACGGTCAGCCTCACAGAGCCCTGTCCAGATAAGTCAAGAGACTTTGGCCGCTCTGTTTTTGGCTGAACACCACATAGAACGGTGTCAGCAGATGAACTGGAAACAAGCCTAATACCGTTACCTGTGGAAAAAAACATGAAGGAGTGTTTTTAAATCTAACTAATTAGCCATTATGGTAAAGGAAAGAAAACACAACACATGTTCACGACTATGTTTTAAGCAACTCACCTGCACTGGCATCTGCAGATTTACAGTTTCTATTTGAAGGAGAGGTACTGCTCACTGGAACATCAGTCTCAGATGCTGAAATGTAAAATATCAACTTATTAGGATGACTGAACACACTTTAAAGACTTGCAATTTACACAGTATATTACACTCATCCTTGATGTTGCATTTCTTTTTAGACAAACTAACTGTCATTTCATTTATGGGGAAGTTTAAATTGTTAGATGAATAAAATGTTGTAGATTAATGGCGAAGGGAAGTAATGAGCATTAACACATACACACTAATGCGAAACAAATACTCTATCTCCTATTTCTACAATAACGTTGCATGCAATTAGAACTTAAAGGGGTTCTATGTAGTATTGATAATCCAAACTCTCAGCAGCAGAGTGTCACATACCAGAACACACATATTACTCCCAAAACCACCAACAAATCAATGCTACATGTCTACAGACTTTGTCACTCACTGAAAAAAGTATAAAGCTCATTGTTTACACACATCTGTATTATGGTATCAAGTTTTCTTCTTCAAATTAAAACTTAGACAGTCAGTCAAAATTAGACTGTGTCTTGTAACTTTCATATGCTGCATCAGCTGATGGTTTACATTATAGCTCTGTTAGCTTAGCTCTGTTTTTAGGCAGAAAACACATATAAATCAGTTCATATCAGATTTAGTTCATATCTGTACAATCCAGTACACTGACAGCTTTGGCATACTGTCAGAGCTCTTCATCCTAAACACTCTAATGATAGTTTAGGTCATTCATTCAACCTTTGAGAGTAGAAACACTACATGTAACCCCTTTAAGTGGAAGCCAAACTCATCAGGTGTTAGATACAAAGGCTGATATTACATATGACACGAGTATACTTTATTATATAAATGTGCGTAATGAAGAGAAATCCTGACAGACAACGACCTGGTTGCGTAACATGTTCATCCATCAGCAGAATATGTTTTTCTAAAAAAGTCTAAATATAACAGCAAATGGAAGGATAGAAAATGCCTCACACCCACACTAGGACATGCTACTCCTGCGTTTAGAGAGAACATTAATTTTTCTGCAAATGAGAAGTGATTCTCTTCTGCCGAAATGGTCATTAAGAGGCAAAGATTAGACTAATCCATAACTCACTGGACTGCCTTGATCCTTTGTCTACCAACAGTGGTGTGCTGTCAGTCTCTCTGTTGCACATCCTCTCCTCTTCTTTGGATAAGGAATCGTAGCCTTGGTCTGACTGTCCACCTAAAAAAGAAGACAGACTTTCATTTTTTTTACACTGTCTTTATTGTCATCTTTTACACAGAGCAGAGTGAAGTCAACTATTTAGTTTCCATGAATTGTTCATGACAGAGACAAGTGATGGGACAGTTTTTATTCAACAGACCATGGTTCCTTTTCCTACAGCCTACAGCAGGTAACACTCCCAGAATAGAAAGACAAGAAGCAGCACAAGTGAAATATCATCTTTGAAACCTTGGATCATAATCATAAGGTCAAAAAACTACAACCTTATTTCTGCACTTCCTAATAATTTCTCTGCTATTTCTGCTTAAGTTATCTTTTTCCCACTGAGGAATAGGAAAAAAGGCATGAGATGATAGAACAGGCAAAGAGTGTAAAAAAAAAAACAAAAAACAACCCAGTCTGAAATAGTCACAGTTCATTAAAAAAAAAAAACAAAACTAGAGCTCATCATATGTGGTGTGTAGTACAGAGAAGGATTAGCATCACCCTGAATAATAAAGAAAATCATATTTGGAGAATAAAGCTATAAAGTTATAATCACAATAGAACGGTAATTTTTGAGAAAGAAAAAGTCAAAATATTGTAAGAATGCAGTTGTAATATTTAGAGAAAAACTAATATTTTTTAGGAGAAGTTGTATCTGTAAATGTAAAAAGTGGTATTTATGGGAAAACAAATACAATAGGTAAGATTACCAACTGGATTCTGGAAGTTCTAATCTGTGAACATCCTTCCAACTTCACCTATGTCCAAAAGACTCGTTTTGATTTTGTTATTTGTGAAACCTTAATTAAAGTATAATTCAAGGAGATACCCTACATTCCTCATTTTAACACCAGCAACAGACTGCTCCCTTCATATTTCCTTTTCTTTGAGTTCAACATTTCTTATCTTCCGTGTTGCCCTGATCATCCATCGTAGTGCAGATAATTTTCATATCTTTCTATAAAAAAATACTTATGTCATTATCTGCAGATATGGAAGTGCATGTCTCCTGCTGATTGCCTAATTTACATATTCCCAAATCATTATAAAATTACACTCACTCTAATTACACTATAATCAGCCTTTTTCACAATTTTCTACATTTTATTTAGTTCTTATTTACTTGACAGTGTTATTTATGCACTGCAATATGCTTTGTGATTAGGAATTTCTGAGTGAAAATACTGAACTTTTAAGGTGACATAGTTTTGATGCATTTCTTGCTTCATGAAGACTTTATATATTTTAATGCCAGATCTCAAAAATACTAGAAAAAGAAATTTAAGATAGAGTTACAGATCATTTACTGCTTCCAATTCTAAATTGGAAAACTAAATGAAATCATGAGTTACACAGAGATGCAAAGTTACGAGGGAATAATTAAGGAATGACAGTGATACATTGCATTTAAAAAAAGATGAAAATGTGTGTCTTTGTACCTGTACTAAATCCATCATCACTGGAGTCCATTTTAGTGAAGTCAGTATCGATGGAAGTGCGTTCGGCAGAGTCATTAGCACTGTCCAGACTGCCATGACTGACAGTGTCAAGATCGCTGCCATCTGAAGGGAGATAACAGAAAAGAGAAAGGAAAAAAGGTAAAAAGGTTAAAACCAATGAGGAACAAATGCAGTAAAGTGACAAGAGCCCAGATGGTTTCAGATCACTACGTAAACACTTTGAACGCTGCTGTAATCATCATCATTTACTTCAAGGATGCAGGAATGCTTCGGATGCCAGACAGTTGTCATCATGATTCAACATAAAAGCAAGTCAGAGAACAAAAAATAATCAAAATTTCACTTATTTTTAACTCAAAGGAGAGCAGAGGCTTACATGATTAAAATGCAAGTTTTGCTTTTTGCAAATTGTAAATACACTTGGCATAATAACATGAATATTTCAGGGATTTTGTCCACTTTAACCCATAAAGACCCAACGTTACTTTTGTAGCAGTTCCAAAATTTTTTCTCTCTATTTAACCTTTCTTAAATGTTTTATCACCATTTATTATAATATTATCCTCTGTATTTAGCTTTTTTTTTTTAAGTGAATATTTGGTATTTTATTTACTGATCATGTAGATGTTCATAAAAGCTCTGATTAAAGCTGAGGGTTATTATATCATAAATAGAGAAAACTGAAGAAAAAAGTGACTTTTTCAGCAAAGAAATCATTAGCTGAACATAAACCTAGTGTCTCCATCTACCGTCACTGATCAAAATCCATGGGTTTTACTGGTGAATCGATGTCGTAGAAGATGACAGTGTTTCCATGGTAACAATAGAGCCTATGAATGTCCAAATGGGTCATATCTGATGATCATGAAAAGATGACAAACTGCATTTTACACCAATTATTCACATGTATTGATAAGATTAGTGGATCAACAAGTATTAAACACTTTAGATCGGTGGATGATTTTAGTTGTCAGTGGCTGGTTGGGTCTTTATGGGTTAAATAAAGGCAAACGCGCATGCAACATCTACAGCAATAAGATTACAGGACATGGTGCAAGGAATGATGTTTCCATTACAGTCCCTCTTTACATGTCTCTACATGTCATTATGCTAATGAGAGCCTTGCTGTGTTGTTGTGGGACTTGTGGGAATAAGATCAAGACCAACATGTGCACTGAGATTGCTGGGGAGGAAAACCTCTTCACTATGTTTAATTAGAATCATTAAAATGTGCAGGTTGGGAACAATATGAGCTGAAGGAGGTAGGAGTTGATATAATTTTTATTATGAGACCAGGAAAAAAACAGGAACACCTTCTCCCACAGGATCAAGTTATTTATATCTTAATCCATTATGGACAACAGGAGGTTAGAACAACTTACCGAGTACTACATTTGTGTACAGATGAAAAAGGAATCCCTCACTTTACAATGTGGTATAATTTAATTGAACACAGGCTGGTGTTTTTGGTGTAATACTATGAACATTGACAACATGTTTTAGCATCTCAGTGAGTGCGTGATACTGTTAATTTGACAGTATTAGGCAATGATTGTATGAAATATTTTAAGGCTGTTGCAGCTGCATGATGATATGAAGATGATTAATTTGTTAGAAGTCAGTATCTATACGTGTATTTTTAGAAGTGTACCTCCAGTACTATGTGCTAGTTTTTAAATTTATTACACCATACATTGTCAGTCACCATTTTACGATAAGATAAGATAAGATAAGATATGCCTTTATTAGTCCCACAAAGAGAAATTCCAGGTTTTACAACTGCACAGTACAAAAGCACACACGAGCAAAAGAAGCACAAATACAAAAATAAAGACAAATCAAAAATTTAAAAAAGCTATATACAATTTGCAGCTGTGCACATGCTGATCATGCCACAGGTTGGATAGGGTACAGTTTATTGCACAGAATTATTTGGAGCAGTTACTGTTTTGGAGTCTGACAGCCACGGGAAAGAAAAGACCTGCGATACCACTCCTCTCCTTTTATTTCTTAATTTTACTTGAAGTGACAGTATAACCATTGGCTTATTTATCATTGTGCAAATTTGAAGTTGTTAGGTTAGGAGTAATATCATACAGCATATTGTTGCTCTTACCTGAGAGCTGAGGATCTCTGCGCAGAGTCTGTTGTTTTTTTCCTGCTTGCTTGAACTGGACCACACCAAGGACAACGTTCCTCAGCTTTCCCCACAGAAAGTAGCCTCCTCTGGTGGTGGAGGGCCAAGTGCTTTCCAACACCGCCTGCAGCAAGAACATACAAATGTGCTCATACATTCAGATTGAATTATTTATTTTAGGAATGCTATGCGTGTACATTATGGACATAGATGGTACAGACCTTGTTGTAATACCCATAGGTGATGGCATTGGGTTGAACTCCTGCCTTCTTCATCTCAAATAACACCCTGACAGCCAGAACGGGCTGACTGTACTGGCCACACAGCTGCAGCAACACACGGTAGCACACCTTGGAAGAAAAAACATAAACACCATCAAAATTTTTATATTTGTTATGATGAACAAATAAATATGCATGCTCATTTATCAGTATATAGGTGTTTTTTCATACCTCATCAGGAGCCTTTAGCTTCTTGTCTTGCATCTTCCTCAGCACATCATAAGCCATGCGCAGAGCCCGAACCTTAGAGTGGCAGGTACTGACAAAACCTGGCAGGCAGATATACCACAGGCCGTAGCAGTGGCGTAGCAGACACTTGGACCACATCTGAGGCATAGATGAATGAGTTTTTGCCATCTTCTGAGCCAATTTGATCTCCTGAGACAAAGAAGGCCACATGTAGAGATGATTTATCTTTCTTAACAACCAGATTTTCAAGCGGGATTCATATTACATAGTACAACATGTGAGCAAAATCAGCTTAAATTCTTAAACCTAGGATTACAAGGATCAACAGAGAATGAAAACTGAAAAAAAAGAAAAGCTTTATAAAGAGGTAACAATTACTAATAAATAAACAACAGTATTTTCTACTTTCGACACAATCATTCTCTTGCCACTGCTGACCTGTTTGGAACGTCTAAAGATGGCTGTAGGGCTGGCCGGGCTGCTGTGGCGTGTGGTCAAGCCTGCTGATGGAGGATTTGGTCCCTCCAGCGGCTGCAGAAGCTCAGCATTCAGCACAGGAAAGCCAGAGTAGCTGCATAAAACACAAACTCTCTCAGAGACTGACACATACACCAAAACAGACATCAATCATACTTATCCCAAATAAACACTTGCGAGCCAAGCCACATGTACAATGACTTGGCTGTGACACCCTGGAAGCTTGTGTACTACCATAAAAATCCAAAAGAGATGTGTTCCGGCTCAAAATAATCACAAACCCCTACAGCAGTGACAAATTCCTCACAATGGAGGCAATTTACTCTGACTCTGTCGTCCGGGGGAACACTGTGTTCACCCATTGTCAGTGAGAAGTGCTTTTGAAGTGTGTGCCTGTGCACAATGGAGTCAAAGAAACGGTCTTTCTGGGTATCACAGACAGAGGTTGATGTGTAGTGAGGTACCTGTAACACAGAGGATGCTCCTGTCCCTCTGGAAGTGGGGGCAGCTCTGGAGGGTTGATGTAGACTGTGTGCTCACTGTGGTGGGATTCATCCAGTTCAATCAGTCTGGTGTCCTCTGGACGTTCACTGTCCATCTAGTTTGACAAGAGAAGGACAAGGTTGAGTGACAATTCAGCAAGCTTTACTGGTGTCACTGTACATATGTTCAGTACTGCCACACATGCATCAGGGCTTCTTGGTCTGTCCTTACACAAAGGAAACCTTCAAACCAAAAATGTTTTTATTAATATAACATTTTGAGTGTTTTCATTTTGGAGGTTTTACTCAGATATTTATGAGATCAGAAGGTTTAAGGAGTAGAAAAAAACACCTATATTTATGCCTAATGCACAAAAAATGGGCTGAGAGCTCTAGGATGGCAGATCAAACCACCTAAAACCACCTAATGATAGAATGAGGAGAATTTTATTTTCATGTACTATTTTTATACATAGGAATTATGTTTGATTACCTTGCATTACTACTTTTTTTTGTATTTTCTTCTACTTATTTAAATAAAATGAATGAATAAGGAATATACCTTCTGGCTTCCTTTAATATATCCAAACAGCACAGCCAATGACTCCATGTCTCCTCCAGGACTAAATTAATCCAGGCTGCAGTGACCTGGACAAAATTGATGTCATATTTCTCTAGGGACGTGACACTATTAAACTGCAGTGTCATCACAATACTGACATTTTTAAATTTGATGCAATGTCTTGAAAAATACTGACATTCAATAGCATGGGGAAATACTGACAAAACATTAAGGGTGGAACCTTCTTGATTCTTATTAAAAGATAAATATGAAACTGCTGTGATGAGGTAAGACTTTACTTCTCTTGTTTAGTGACTGAGAACAGCACAGTAACTCTAGTAATCAACTAGTCAATACAAAGAAGAGAGAATGCCAAAGCACAGTTACTATAGAAAATGAATATTAAAACAGTTTCAAATATTCAGAATTGATGCCTATTAAAAAATACTTTTTTTGGACAGCGCTATTAACCTATACAACATGTCAGCTTGGCTCTTAAACTGACACATTTCCAAAAGCTGAAAACAGAGTGAAGGGTTTGTTGTGACACGTTGACTTGTTAAAAAATACACTGTCTGTTTAAAGACAGTGGCACCAACACAAAGCCACATGGAAAGATAAAACCCAAATGATCTATTTCTGGAAAAACTGTCTGGGATATCATAAAATGCCTGTTATCCTGATGCACAGTCACTTGGCTTATCTGAACTCATTACCAGCTTATCTTAGCACACGCTTTACAAAAATATTAACATTATAGCAACAGCTGAATAGCTCGCCAGTGTTTCTGTGTTACAGGGTTTGTTCCACTCAGTCAAGTGGATGATTCACTCAATTGACTGTCACTGACCTGTTTGCCCTCGCTTCGATTCTCCTCAGTGTTTCTCTGCTTGTTGCCCTTCCTCTTACACTCAAGAGGTCTTTCTCAATCACGTACTTGTCAACTTCAGCAATAGTGACGCTTTATGAATCAATGCTTCCACTTCTCAATAATAACCACCATGACCACTCATACAGGAGATTCAACTCTCCGTGCAGGATGCAAGAGTTGCTTCCTGATTGCACAAGTGTGCAAGCATAGAGACTTTTTTAAGGGAGGAGGATGTTTTGTCTTTTTTTGTACATGTTGCAAAACATGCACAGGCACATTGTGTTCATAAGGGCTAACAATTCTCCAAATGTTTCTCACTAACAGAGAAGGACTAAGACAGGTCCAGATCCCAGAAGATGCCAACAACTAAGCTCATTTATGATGAGTGTCTTTTCTTGTCTGTCTTCTAAAAATATTTTAGAAAGGCCTTTGGAGTCAGGACATGACATAGCGAAATTATATTAGCCAACAGCAAGCACTAATAATTAATAACTCTCTCAGCATCACCTCTATAATGATTCTGCATAACCTGAAGCCTATCTGTGCAGTTCATTCTAATAATGCTTGGTTCAATAATAGATTGCTGACATGCACAGACAGCTAATGCATATTATCACATTTACACTTTATGCTTCACTGTCTCCTTCTCTGTCTTTGATTCATTTAAAGTAAGTACATACACACAACACTTTGAGCTGAGTCACCTCAAACTATAGCAATTAATCTGAAATATAATGAAATAAATGTCAAACAAGTAAGGTCCCGAAGGTTTACAGTTTAAATCTTAACAAAACAGGTCTTATTTTAGTCTCTGAGAGCTTACCTTGCCTCCAGTGGTGAAAAGCTAGTAGCGTTAGGACATGATCACAAATGCAGCAGCAGCAGTAAAAGAAGACACAAAGCAGAAAATCAGGAATGTTGAAAATAAGGGCAGAGAGACTAAAACACAAGAGATAAAACACTTTAGACAGAATAAAGATAGAGGATAGAGCAACAAATTAGAGACGAGAACGGCTTAGAGCTGATTTATATAACAACTAGCTCAAGGGAGATGTCGGAGTGTTAATTACGCTATGTTTAATTCTGTTAGTTCCTGTTGTTTGCTTATTAGTTCTGCCAATAGCGTCAAATTAAACCAATGCCTCCATAAGACATCTTAATTGAAAACCCAACATGACATTAATCTTTCCTCTAAATGTATTAACAAACTTCAACAAATGGGTTGCGGCCAGGCCAGATTTTGTCATTGGAGCGTTGTTCTTACATAGCAGAATGATCTCATTCTTATGATGAACTGCAAAGGAAACAGAAAATCAATAAAGAGATCAATTGCAGTCCTCACCTTATCAACACACTCATCGAAGAAAGCCAGGCTGGCATCTTTATCGCTGACAAAAGAACACTCCTCTATGAACCGGCTGAACATCTGAGTCTTCATCATGAGGGAGTAAAACCGCTGATGGGAGCGATCTCTGCTCTTCAGGAAGCCTTTGAAACACACAAATTTATTATGTACTGACAAATATAGGAACATGAAAAGTTGACATTTATATGCGTCTGAAAGTCATGACACTGGACGATAACTTATCAAAGTGCTGCAGAGGTCAAGACACAGACTTAACCAACATTTACAGGAAATTAAAACTGTGGTGTGAATGAGTTGTTCACAGCTGCTTTGGTTGCATAAGAGCACACAGATGTGCTGGGACACTGCACTGTTAATCCTTCTGGTTTCTCTGACTTGTTATCACAGCCTAATTTCTAAGGAGGCTTGAGGTTAAATCACAAGTCATTACAGTGGAGTTTTAGGCCAAACATTGAGGCAACAGCTTTTAGGATGTAACCTCCTAAAAAGCACATCAGCAGTGTTTTGTGACACACTGAAGCATACCTTGTAGGTCAAATAGTGAACTGGCATCTGTTGTCTTTTCTGAGGGGGCTTGTGTGATGGGCAGTAAGTAGGTGCGGTAGCCTCGCAAGATGGCCGCCATGAAGCGGAGAAAGGCCTCCTGGATCTCCAGCTCCAGAGTTTGGAGGCTTTTTCCACCATTAAGCTCACTGTCAGTCACTGTGTGCTCCATCTGCAAATCGTCACGGTTCAACTGACCACCTGAGGACACACAACATGAGCACCATGTAAGCAAATAACCAAGACCTACTGACCTATTTATTGTGTACACTGCAAGAAAACAAAAGCAAAAAAATTCAGTGGCAAATAGTACAAGAAGAGAACATGCTGTTCACAGAAGTGTTTTTTGCAACTGATTTTTCTAACCACATACGGAAACAAAGCTCCAAACAGCCTGACATGACTACATTGTATTTCCAGTTCAGATAAAATGGAGTTTGCAAAAGATAACATCGAGATTAAATGTTAATCAGCCACAGTCAGAGCTTCATTCTAGATAGGGATTTTCTTTTAAATTTGCATTGATCTATAATCACCATAATGAATGAAATGAACAGTATTAACTAAACACATATATTTAAAAAAAAAAAAAAAAACTCTCTTTCTCCCACAGACCAAAATAAACCATCTAACAACAGAGTGAGAGATATGATGGAATGTGAATAATGGACCAACAAATTCTGGGAAACATAATAAATTGTTAAGATTGGGTTCTGTGTATTACTCTAAATTACCCTTCATCCCCAGTATCTACTGGGATACACTGACCACTGTGTATTGAATTCATATGCTGGATGTTTTCCTGTAAAACTGACAGTATGAGCTGACTCAACATACTCAAGCAGCCAGCCTAAATTATTCATAAACCCACACAGTGAAATGACGCAGCATCGAACTGGACTCACCCTCAGTGAGCTGCTGATAGAGTTTATTCAGGGTATTCAGAAGATGTTTGCAGGCTCTCCTAGGTAACATTTTCCACGTCAGAGCCTTCTTGTCGTCTTTTCTGAAAGCACACCATGTGGTTTAAATTACATGGGAGGACAGTTAAGAAACATTGAAAAAAGACAGAAAGGAGAAAGAAAAATTCACTGACAACAGCACTGACAATTTAATCTCTCCACAACATGCTTTGAATTAATGTGGGAGACCAGTGAACCCAAATGTACTTTTATGTACCGTAAGAATATTTCACATTCCATTTTCTACTGTTACATAAGAGCAGCTCTCACTGACAGATGCTGATAACTTCAGAGTCATAATCAGAAAACCTTTTTTTTCTGTGCCTTGAAGTTGAAGGTGGCCATCTATCGCCAAGCAGTTATGGTCAGATATTACTTACTGGGAGATGGTGTTGGTGTCCAGATCCACACAGCTGATGTCAGCTGGAGGCACGTAGAGGTCGAAGTATCTGGAGTCAACACCCACGATGAAAGGACACGGTGCACTGAGCACGTCAGCCAGGGCCAGAGGGCACAGAGGGATGTAGGGACATGGCCAGTGGAAGGGGAAGATCATCTATTGGAGCAGTGACATTTTCAGTAAATGACAGAAGAGGTTCTGGGGTAAAGATGTGGAAGTTTTTCTTGTTTTCTAATCTCTTTAAACCTAGGAGGGCACTCGGACAGCAAACCTCTGCCAAGGAAAATGCCCTTTCTTCTTCTAGTTCCTCAATAATATTATCAAAAGACAAACAAACCATAAATAATGACCCATGTTTTCCCATTTTTTTCAGTTGATACTACTGGATAGTTAAAGTGACTCTTACTATTCTAATTTCTAAGCAAAAACAATTAGAGGCTAATGATGTGTCCATGCCCTACCCTACCAGGTTTCTAGAGTTGTTGCAGCAGTTTCAGTGTAATCAGAAAGACAGGTAGACACACATACTGTACCCCCATGATGGAGGTAAATATTATACACCCACTTCTTTGCAGAACACTTTCCAGTGGTAATTATCATCCAACAACTGCAGCTCTATACATCTTCTTTGATGCGATTATGGGTACTTTGCTAAAACCACAGCTCTACCTCCTACCTCATTTACCATAATACCTGCAATATCATTGAAGACAGCAGTGCAAGTATAATTTTCAGATATAAACTTACAGATACGAGGGCCTCTGTAACACTGGTGAGTACAGCTGGACGAAGGGAGTGAACCAGAATTTTGTGCTCTGTGACAGCCAGAACCAACAGAGTGGCTGCATTCTTTGGGCCCAGGTTTAGGAGTAATGTGGAGAGGCTTCCACCACTAGAGCATGAAAACAAGCACAGGAATTCAGAAAATATCTCTAGATCCAGGCAGCAGCAAGTTGGTATCCTAATTTTGCTGATTGTTCTCTACCTCAGAGGCAGTGGAGAGGAGACAGGTTGGCTCAGAATCAGGCTGTCATGTGGAGACAGCTGTGGAAAACAAACAAACAGGAGAGGATTAATCCATTGAAGCATTAGCGGGTGGAGGAATTAGCTCAAATGTTGTCTTTTAAACTCACCTGAACTAGGATGCGAGGTCTCTGAGTTGATGGGAATGGCACATTTTGCATGAAGTGAGAGATGTGCCTGTGAATAAAAACACAATTCTGTTACTTAAATCACAGGGCTCCTGCCTATTTAACAAAGAATGGTAGCATTTTATATTAAAATAGACAGATTTATAATTAAATAGAGGCTTATTAGCATATATATTAGTAGTATATTGGCTCCTAATATAAACAGCGATTAGGAGGTCACTGAAGGAAAACTGCTGAATGGAATGGTTTTATTATATGGTCATGGAAAATAAGGCTTTATAATGACTAATAAAGAGCTAATATATTATTAATATTCATGATAATAACCACCTTGCTTGTGGTCAAAAGGTGTTATACTATCTAAACCTGATTAAAGTTGAAAAATTGCTTACTTTTCAATAGGCAGGGCATGCGGTCCAGAGATGGAGTATCGGTAGAGGAAAGTCAGAAAACTCCTGAAGGACTGGAAGAAGGGCCAGTGAGAGAGCAGGCAGATGCTCTTGTTGCTGTAAACACTTCTGGTCCCATCAGGTCCGAGATCAGAGCTTGGCAGGCCGAGCTGTGAACGCTGACGCTCAGACAGATTTTCCTCTGAGTAAGGCTCATAGAACTGAATGGCTGCTCCATATACCTGCAAACATAGGCATCACAATATGAGCGGAACGATCAGCATAAAGAATATAGATGCAACCACGCACGCATACTAAAAGAGCTGATGCAAACTTAAACCACAGCAGCCAGAGGTATTTGATAAAACATATTCATATAGATGTTGTGGCAGTTTGGCTACAGAATCTTTATTATAAAATCAGCTGAATCATACTCAGTCCTTTAAAGGTCTTCCTCTCAAATAAATAAACAAATTACTCCTGGCATGAAGTGCCAGGAGAACAGCGCACAGACTGAAGGTTGCAAGTAAGAGCCACAGAGGCATTTTATATTTTAAACCCAAGCAGCAGCCCAAGTGGAGAATGAGTTATCCATTATTGAAAAGATGAGTCGCAAAAAAATCCCCATCTTTTCTGCTGCATCGCTTTCAAAGGCTAAAAGCCTTTTAGTATTCCGAATGCAGCCTTTAGACCATTTTTGGATTCTAGTCAGAGTTCAGAAGCTGATTAAGACTGTCTGGTATTCTTAGAAACCCTGCTGCAGTCCATCAACAAACTAATCCATATGGGATACTAATGCACAGAAAGAAATGGAGAAGCAGATAAAGAGGAGAGGCTGGTTGAAACGAAGCAATTTAGATAGATTCTGTATTAAAGAGGGAAAACAGTACACGACACAAAAGCACAATTAACACTATGATTACAAAAACATATTTAGAGGAGTAATGAGCATTATTGCATGTAATTATATTGAGAGTGTGTCAATTTACTTTTTCTCCAGAGGCCCCTGTCAGTACGAATGTCGAAAAGACAGGCAGGGAATGTTTGGTGTGTGCAGGCCAGCACTCAATTGTTGCCCCCATGGGAAGGCAGAACATAGGCACTGACTCAGGCAGTGGGAAAGACTCATAGTCTTCTTCAGGGTACCGACATAGTAGACCTGGACACAGAATGACAATAAAACATTTAGAATTCCTCTACCACTTCTGTTAAATGTCCACAATACATCTTAATACACATTCTCCCAAACACTTTACCTGCTTTGTAGGCGATTGTGTTTGCTTTAGCCAGAGACTTTTTATAACAAAGGTAGACTGAGGATCCCCACTGGAAAAAGACAAAAATTACCATATGTCAGTGAAAGCTGAATTATTTGTGCTGGCACACTATGCATAAAATAATTGGACTCATTTAACAACTTTTCTCCAGACGAAATTATCCATTTTCACAAAGAATCTGGCATTCACCATTGTGTTCTTATTTCAGATTTGCTCTTGGGTAAGAACAGAATGTATGCTTAAGATTACACTTAACGGATATCTGAGTGCTGACATGTTTGAGCAAAATAATAGATTACTTTGTTTCTTTGCATTTTAGCTGTATATCATCAAATAATTGAAATTACAATTACATTTGTTTTATCATTTATCTGATAATATATTCACCACTGATGTTAAATATAACAGTTTTTTGGTGACTTCCTGCAGTTGTGTCTTCACTTCAGAGTTAATGAAGTTTTTCTAATATTTTCAGTGTGATGCTCCATGTCCAAACTGTGACTTATGGGGTTGATCAGCATTTATCTGATCAATAGAGAAACTGTCACATGTTTTCAATTTCAACTCACTACTGTAAGAACACATGTATGAACAAAATCAGAAAGGCTCTTAGAACATTTCTGAAGAACAAATGGAAGAAAACATCTTATTGAATGAGGCCCACTGTTGTCAGAGCTTGAGCCCACCATGCTGCTGTTGAGGTTTCTATCCACTTTGCAGAATGTGTGAGGGGGCGTCTCCCCCTTGCCCGGGATGATGATGCAGACATCAGTGACAGCTAGTGAGGTGTGGGGCTGGCTCTTGGGGGCTCGGCGGTAGGTGATGTAGATACGTTGGGAGGACGAGCTGCTGATGTTGGCAGGGCGACCTGAGGGCGTGGTCTGGACTATGTGACATCCAGGCTTCAGCTTCTCTTTCCACTCGTACAAAACCCTGAGACACAAGACTGTTTTAGTCAAACGATCTCTTTGGATCACTGTGCTCTTAAAATTTTTACTGGAGAGCTTTGATAATATATTCATTGAAGACATGTCAGACGAGAGGATGTGTTTAAGGGAAGATTAGAGTGACCCGAGGCAGAGCAGTGATTAGTGGTGCTGGGTGAGGAAAGGGTCAGTGGCTGGGGATTACTGCTTACCCAAGATCTGTCAGTGGAGGCTTATCTCTCCCTCGCTTGAAGCACAAGTAGATCTGCGGGCCCCTAAGGCTGGCTCCATTGAGCTCTGCAGAGAGGCCCGATGGGGTGTTTTCCACACAGGTGAAACCAGGGGGTACCTCCTCACCCAGGGAGCGGATCACAACAGCGACATCTGTGATTGGGGCGTTGGGTTTCACAGACTTGGGACCAACATCGTCAAAGTGGAGCTCCTCCTCCAGAGGCTTGGACGAGTCAGTAAGGCCAGCAACCACAAAGTAGTCGGCTACACGAGGCCCTTTATCCTCCATCATTTCCCATTCCCACACTGCTGCAAAATAAAGGGAGAGAGAAATGAGAGCAAGCCCATTAGGCATTTTAATTATATCACTGGATGTAGTCTAGGTTAAAACAAGGGGACATTTTTAGGAAAATCTGTGCTGAGTAGACAAGTTGGTTAAGTGAAAATGACCTTAAAAAACCCTCTCTGACTGGATTAATTGTTTCTCTCCTCAAATGTTGCATTCAGCATGAGAATAGACAAATCATGCACCTTGTAACATATTACCAACATTACATATACAGGCTACACTGAAGAAAACAGCAAAAAATATAATGTCAGCATCTGGAATCAGTTTGCATGCATTCCTTTCTGCAAAAGCACTATATTTCACCAAGAAATATGGGAGGGCTTGAGACCAGTGACCTTGCTATATGCCATGACAGATTATGTAAAATAAAACACATGCAATTTTAGAAAAAAAAAGAAAAAGCATCTGCTGAAAGGAAAAGTACCATTAGACTATGCATTATGGACATAAAAGACAGAAAAATGCTTTCTCTGTGCTCTTAGCGAGGTGACATTCAGACATGGTATATTCTGCATTCAGCAATGTGGTGGAAAAAGGCAGGAACAGAAGGAGCGCCTGTGAGTCAGCTTGTTATAGCTTTATCACAAAGCATGGAGCCCTGGAAGCGCTCTCAGCACTGGGCTGGCTTATTGTGCTTCAGTTAAAGAGCCTGCTTTATCTCTCTCAGCAGTTCCTTCACACTCACTAGCAAACTGATAAACAGCTGCCTATTATTTTCCCCACTGGGATATGAGGGAGTTAACATAAAGTTTTCCTCTGTGCTCAATGTGTCGCCACTAGGAACATGGCACCCAGGCTGTGGCCATATCTCACCCACTTAAGACTTTGGCTTCCACTGGCTTTAAAGCTAATGCATCTGTATGCTGTTCCTCCCACAGCCCAGTGATGGGACAGAAGCTAAGCACTGCTTACAGGCTTAGACCATGAAACTGACCGCTAACATCATAACATGGAAAAGGAAAGATAATCTATGGTAACAAGCATGCAGTAGCACTACCACAGTCATAGTCATACCGAGAGACAAGAATGAATCAGCTATCAGAAATTTGACCGTCAAATATTTCTTGGATACAAAATCTTCTCAAAACCACTAGACCGCTATAACATGTCAAGTAAATTCAGTCAGTTATATTTCCTGTCTCATGTTCACAGTGCTGTAGTGGCGGTATATCCAATGACTCAGCAAGTCAAACAGCCCTTTGCTGATCAGCCCTTGGGACAAATACACTGTTACCCATAAAGTTGGAACAAAATATTTTTGCCTCATGTCATGAAATGATTGTGACAATGTGATTTATCATTGACAGATAAAGTGTAACTAGGACTTATTGCAGCTGGTCAAAAGTGATTATTGATGTGTATGAATAGGAATAAAAAAAAGGAATGTGTCTTAATATATACTTAATATATGCAAAATCAAAATGGTGATTAATTTAGCAGCTGTATTTCATTCTGGTCCACCAAATAGATTCAAAGTGATGCAAACTTGAAAATCTGATTAAGTTGAGTGACACAAAAACATATTGCAACATAACCCTTGTACTTAAAAAAGTACCTTCATAATAACACTGGTCTACATGTAGAATCCCCCCAGTATAAAAATAGTGAAGTGAATCTACCAAGTTTGAGTCACTTATGAAGAAAAATGAAGCTGTAATTTCCAAGATATAGTCTTGGGTCACAACGTCAAATTCTGAGAATTAATGAGACATTGGGTTTTGCTCAAAAGGAATGTTTGTCCCAGAGCTACCAGATCTACTTCAAAACAATGTCTGCACATTACAATACATTCACTTTACAGAAGATTTATAAATCTGTTGAATACATTTACATAAACCAATATATGTGTAATACATTATCATATGCATTTATAACATCAGCTAATCATCACTTTTGTCATTTGTTTAGCGATTCATCTTATTGAAGTATGTAAGATTTAGCACATTTAATCTCTGAAGCAGATTATTTCAAAAAAAGAAAAAAGTAGACCGCTCTTATTAATAACTTATGTATTCTTCTCTATGTTGTTCACGCTTGATTGAAATGGCAAGGACGTCTACTTTATATTTTTTATTTCCAACAAATACCTCTAATGAAGATATTACTCTCATAGAACACTTTTATATTGCATTTTTATGCTTTATATACCATATTTTTGCATTGCTCTCTTAGAAATCATGTGTTTTTCTGGCTGCAAATAAAGTCTTAGAGGATCTTAACTGAAAACACATGTTTAAGGCCTCGGTGCTTGTAGATATATGGAAGTCAAATGTCATTTAATCAATATATTCTAGTTCATAAGCATTTTTGTCGCTGTAAAAGCACACTAGGCTGATCCTGTTAGAGACCATGTATTTTAACTAATCAAACATCTACATAAAGGCCAGAATACCCACTCTTTGCTGCACCTTCACCTTCAGGCTGAATGACTGAAAGAACACAACCGATGGCACAGCAGATGTGTCTCTGTAATACTGGGAAGGTTTAGGATTAAATATAGATGTAATCTCCAGTCCTAACCATCATGACGTTCACTGCGTCGATTCCTCCTCCTCCTCAACAGGAAGCAGAGGCCTAAAATGATATCTAATCCTCACCATAGCAACAACATTAAAACTGAACACTGAAGTGCAAACAGGACAGTGTTCGCTCGGGCGCTGAAACAAGGCAGGAACATTGTCCTGGTTAAATACAAGTCGACTAATGGGCTGTGTCATTACCAGAGACCTTACTAGTGCCACATTCAGCTCAGTGAATCAGTGAGTCTAAAAAGGAAAAAATAACTGTTAACAGATGTACCCTAAAAAAATAACAGAATGCTACATAAAACATTTCTCTTCTGTAGCTTTGTTCCTCTTTATATTTCATTATATTCTTTCATTTTTTTGGCCTTGTTCATCTCAGTGAACAACAGATTTATTTTGTTTTCCATTTGTTTCTAAGGTTTCTCCTCATGTTAGACTGCTCTGGTTTAATAATATATAGCACTGTACACTTACATGTTATTTTTTCCCAGAATTTCACTTTGGCTGGACACATTTCATCACTTTGATTGTTCAAGACATCAATCAAGACAGCTTTGTCTAATAAAATCCTCTGAGAATTAAGTAACAAAAAGCCTATAAATAAACCTAACTTGACAGGATCTGTTTTTTATTTTACACAGGCTTTGCAGCTATCTTCCGATTTTCTCATCAAAACTGAGGCAATAACACGTACGTTCAAGACTGGAAGTGAGTGACTCATGATGTCCCCTGAAACTGCAATCTTTTCATTCACCACATTTCTTCATAAAGCAGCCAAATAAGGACACAGCGGATTTCCTCTTATCCGCTCACAAGCCAACTTCCCTGTTCATATACACTATTGTTTTTATGAGTCACCTGCAACCATCAAAGACAAATTGTTTGTAGTTTATTGACCATTTGTAGCAAAATGCTCCCCTGTAGGACCTACAAACTTTTCACCAAGCAAATATCAAACATCATGTTCTGTATGTGCTCCAAGAGAACAATTTCTTTTAATTAATCCTGACTGGCAAATTGCATTTTCATCCCAATATGAACAAATGATAAACATAATTTGAAAAGCACTGAATAAGAAAAATTGTACTGTTTCTATGTGCCATACACTCACACTCACTAAATGAGCCATGCATTCTCACCCCATTCGGCACCTGTGAGCCATCAGCTAACCTTAGATTAATTTGAAAGCAGCTGCAAGGTTTGTTTGTTTATTTACAGTCATTGCAATAGTAAAAAATGTTACTACTCAATGCACATATTCCTCTTTACCCATAAAGGGCCAGCGCAACGTTTGTGTCACATCCCAAATGAAAATGTCCCTATATTTAACCTTTCTTAAGAAATTTATCACCATTTATTATAACATTATCCTCTGTATTTTGCATTTTTTCAGTATAAATCAGGTATTTTCCTATACTTAATTCACTGATCATGTAGATGTTCATGAAAGCTCAGATTTAAGTTGAGGGTTATTATATCAGAAACAGAGAAAACTACAGAACATGTGACTTTTTCAGTAAAATATATCATTATCTGAACATAAACCAAAAATTTCCATTTACTGTCATTGATCCAACTCCATGGGTTTTACTGGTGAATCAAAGTTGTAGAAGATGACGGTGTTTCCACGTTCACTACAGAGCCTCTGAATGTCCAAATGGGTCATATCTGATGACCATGAAACGATGACAAACTGCATTTTACACCAATTATGTACATGTATTGATAGGATTAGTGGATCAACAGGTGTTAAACAGTTTAGATCAGTAGATGCTTTTGGTTGGTGATGGATGTTTGGGTCTTTATGGGTTAATATAGAGACAAAATTTAAAAAAAAACAAAAAACTTCAGCATTAACCCTAAAACACCTTAACAGCTGCAAAAAAGAGTCTACTAAACTAAAATGTTTAATAATTTCTGAGCTACGAATCCTATCAATACATGTAAATAATTCAGGCAAAATGCAGTTTATCAGCTTTTCAGCAGCATCAGATATGATGCAATTTGATGTTCAGAGGCTCCGTAGTGAATATGGATACATCATGTTCTGCAACATTGACTCACTGGTAAAACCAACGTAGTTTGATAAATGACAGTGGTTACAGATGATTGTTTTTATGTTCAGTAATTGAAATATGTTCCAACAAAAGTCACTTATTCTTCAGCCTCTTGTTTTGATGTAATCACCTTTGAACATCCACATAATTAAATAAAGGAAAATGCCCGATGCACGAGGCAGTGGATAGTATTGTAATAAATGGTGATAAATCAGTTAGGAAAAGTTAAATGTAGGAAGTCCTATTGCACTGTTCACATTGGCACCTGAATACTTCTGCAAGATAGATGACAAGATGAGTAATCCACAAACTACAGGATAAAACAAGCTTTCTTTTCCAAAAATGTCACAAGGTTTACAGTCATTGAAAAAATTTAGACCATCAAAAGTCATCAGAAACAATGGTTATGCAATCAAGTCCTAACTCCTGTGTGTATCATGTGACTAAAAC
>JAPQRP010000025.1:15808454-15824671 GCA_037367295.1 Apogon hyalosoma
ATTGGTCCGGCCCTTAAGAACTGTCAAAGTTTCTCATGTGGCCCCAAAGGAAAATGAATTGCCCACCCCTGCTATAGATGGTGATGTCACTTCAGTCATTATTCTTATTGAAACAATAGCCAGTTGAGTTGAGCAGTGTGGAGTTAAGCGTCCCAACAACCTCTTTCAAAGGAATTTAAATCTTCTCAAATTTTTCTCTCATCATTGGAATCAATTGGTCCTGCTCAGTATGTTATACATACCACAGAGTATGATTGGATGTTGATTGTTCAATTGTATCATGCTGTGTAACCGCGTGGAAGCATCTGCATTCATTATAATTCCACTCTCATTTAATTAGATTTTTGTTTTAATTTGTCACCCGTCTAGGTTGATGAACAGTCACACCTCTTTGCATAATTTATCTTCAATATCACATTAAAGTACACTTGTTTTACAATGTACACATTTTCAATCAGAATTTTGTAGTTGAATCCTAAAACGTAAAACTTGAGAAGACTATAGTCAAATTCTGGTAACCATTCACAGTGTCGTGAGTCAAAACCAGTAATATGTGAAATTCTGCACAAATGCTGAAGACTGAACCAACAGGACATATACTCAGTAGATAATACCATGTTTTTGTTTCTTTTGTGTCTTGTCTATGAGCACAACCCTCTTACATTTAATTTCCATTCATATTTCAAATACACAATATGATATTTATTTTAAAAAAAAATCAATTCTGATTCATCAGAATAGTAATACCCACATGTGTTAACACATTTGCAGTGTGAAAATGGAAAGAGAAATCATTAAAAAGTTGTAGAAATGCTTCAGTTTCTCAAATGCCATTAAATCTGTAATCGTGAAGTATGAACTAAAGCATAAAAATGCAGTAAATGTACAGTGTAATGGTGCATCTTAGCAGCAAGAAATCTATTCAGCATAAATGCACCAAATGTCTCTATTCCTTAACCTGAAAATGTTTACAAAAATAAGTGTGGCTGTAATTTCCCTACCAATCGACTCTTGATAGCACTGACACTTGGCAGAAGTAGGTCAGGAACTGTGAGCAGCCGGTAACAAACACAATTAACATTTCTCATTTGTTTGTTACCAGGGAATCGTTCACACAACAACATCAAACGGTCCTGTCAACACTTGAACTTGACTGTCAAGACATTTCACTATCAAAAGCAACAGATGAAGGCCAACACATTGTGTCTAATACCCCACCTGACACAAAAAATGTTGGCACGTTTTCCTTTCTGTCTATTCAAGGTATTAACCTGACTAAAACAAGTTTCTGATGGCAGAATAGGCTTTTAATTTGAAACTTATTTACCAAAACAACAAGCAGCATTGATATGACAGCAACTGGAAATACCTTCCTTAGAGCAAAAACAGTCACATAAAATATGATCCACTGTCAAACACACCAGTCAAAAATGGCATAATGTCCAGCACTAATGAAATGCTGTCTGGTCATCGATTGTCAACATGTTATTGCTTCTACAGAGGGTGAAATGGAATTCACATAGTGAATGAATAAGATTAGTTCAATAAATTAAGAAGCTAATTAGCCTGATACAAACATAAAATATTTTATAAATGGAGTTTTTACACATGGTTCTCTTTGTGATTTCTGCACAGGGTATTTGTTTGTCTTGGTCAGATGAAACCTTATCTGAATTTACATTTTGACAGAGAGAGAAGAAGAGTGAGAGATAAATAACAATTTAAGTATCTTCAAAAATGGTTCACAAAATGACACTGATCATATCACATAATAAATTGTGTGTTATCTACATCAGTGGGTATCCATTATCTGATCATGCTCATCTTTTTTTTTTTTTTTTAAATTCTAGTGTCACGCTGAAAAAAGTCACCATCACTAATATAAATTAATAAATAAAGCAAATACCTTCTTAAATACAAAACATAAAAGTCAAAGCAATCCCTTCTTAACACCCAATATTTTAAAAATGTAAACTAAGACATTTGCAAGAAAAATTATTTCACATAGAAAACAACACAAGATCAGATTATTTCATCCGAGTGGGGAAAATCCAAAGTTGAGGCCTGCTGTGTGCATGTATATCTCATTAATGCAACAGTGCATGAACTCTGCTGACCTGGACACAGGTCCAGATTCACTGGCAGTCAGTGGCCTCATTTACACTAAAAATCAGACAAATCTCTTTTGTTACAGACTGGGATCACTAGTATTATCTGTGTGACCTTTACTGGATAACAGTGAACTAAGGACTGTTACATTATCTTATTATTTATCCATGCTTCATCATTTAGACTCGCTATATTTCCATGTTCTGCCTTTAACTGCACATTTTTTCACCACTCACAATAATACCTCATCTCAGCTGTATTGCACAGCTGCAGCACACAAGGACAAACCATAAACTCTGATATCAGTATATAATAAATGTTTGCCTGGTTTGACATGTCCAGGCTTATTATACCTAACTCCCTATGGAGAAAATTACCTCTCTGTTCAGTGGACATTATAAACACTTGGCTGCCCTTGAATTGTAAGCCTATATCATGGGCTAAAAACAAGTAAGGACAGATTTTCTCTGTAAATAATATGGCCGCCCAATCCATGCGTGCCACCCTTTGCACTGTATGGATTCGTTAGGTTCCACTTCAGAAGGTCCATAAATAGGCCTGGCAGGCAGCAGTTTGATCAGTTATATAGGAAAATAAAACAGGTGAATGGTCGCTGGTGTGTGGTACACTCTTTCTTTCCTCCCCTACCTCCTTCAGAAATGCAGAAAGAGTGTGAGAGAGGGAGCCAAAGAGAGGGTCCAGAGGAGCTGTGGCTGTCCCTCCATCTCAACATTTCAGTATGTAATTCAACACACAGACACCGGTTGAAAGTTGGTTGAACTTTACAGGCCCCAGGTGCTCTGTCATGGTGTGTGTGTGGTCTAGAGCAGGGAGCTGGGGCTTTCTGGGGGCGGTGGAGGTGTGTGTGTGGGGCTGTGGCGCATGGGCAGTATGTCGTAGTGGCTGGGGATATGGCTGGTGCGGGGAAGGTCATAAGGGCTCTGAGAGAAGCCGGTGGCCATTCCGTTGGGTCCCTGCAGAATGCTCACCGTCGGCTCTGTGATCATTTGGAAAAGATGGGAAAAGGAAAAAAAGGAGAGGTATAAAAAACACCAGTGGTGGAATATAACTTTTACCTACGTAATTACACTTACGTACAAATGTAGTTCAATTATTTTCATTTTATGCCACTTTGCACTTCTCAGCTACATTTCAGAAGCAAATATTAGACATTTTATTCCAGTAAATTTCCCTAACAGCTTTAGCTATTTTTCAGTTTACACATTTTCAGACCTTTCCTGTCCATTGAAAACCATTGTTCTCCAAATTAAGCATTAACCAAAATGATTTTTTACAAGGCAGACAGTGATTACCAGTTATAAAAGAAACCCATAAACAATTATTTGGAATAGATATACTGCACTTTTTGAGTTAACTCTACATAAAACTCTGCTGAAAAGTTTCAAATCAAATAATTATAATAATAAAATATGAGAACAATATCTAATATAAGCCTTCAAAATATAACTAATAACAATTTCAAGTAAACACATGTTATTTTCTTATTTCACTGTTGTTAAGTTATTCCTCAGGAAGTCAGAGTGAATGTGACCACAGTCAGTGTATCAGAGTTCAAGCAGTTATTTCCAAAGATATTGGATAAAAAATGTACCCTTTCCAAAAAGCACACAATTTAATATTGGATATGAAAATTTGCAATAAACTGAAGGAAAGCATTGTTACTTAAGATAAATAAACACTTTGAAAAAAATCCCCTTGGATTAGATGGAAAATGCATCATCACCAAGCTGAAAACAGAGCTGTGCTTCTCATGAAAAGTTAACACTTCAGAGATACATGGTTCTCACAGGACAGCGATGGTGCAGTCTTGTGACGATCTTACAGAATATGATGCACCATAGATTACACCACCCAACAGTATGTAAAATAACTCAAAAGAGCTCTACCTTATACATTTACAGCATTGTAAGGTTTGAATGAAAAACTTACAATGTGGAATACTTTCAATTATTTACTAAAGGTTCTAAATACTCCTTCCACCACTGAGGAACACTAAAGCTGAAGAAAGGCAGGCACGGGCTGAAGGAAAAGGAGTAGAGTAAGGGGCATGCAATACAAAAGCAGCTCACATTTCCTCTTATCAAGACTTACAAAGTCTGTACAGGCTCACAGCGGGGGACATGACCAGACAGGCCATAAGCAGCAGGACCCCACTGAGCCCCACACACCAGCGCAACAACACACTCACCAACATCATAGACATTCCTGTTTGCACTGCCCAGGAGGGTGGCAGTGCCTCCAAAGGGCACTTCACGGTGGGAGGGGGACTTCATCTCCACATAGCTACTCTCTGTGTGCTTGCAAGTCAGTCCTGGTGGGTCTCTAATGGTGGCGTATGGATTCTCACTATTCAGGGAGCAGGAGCTGTTGCTGCACATGGAGCTCTTGATGTAATCTGCAGCAGAGTGAGACAAGGACTTATTCAGAATCAACAAAGCTGAAGAGATTGATTCATAGCACTGTTATCAAAGCCACGCTGTGATATTACAACTAACATTTACATATACATTAATGTGTGGTCTAGAGAATGACAAAGAAATTCATTGCCATTCAGAAGTTGTACTTCTTTTGTCTCCGACAGGTGACTAATGGGGGTATATAGTAATCAGAGTACAAAGGGGAGACGGTGGAAGGCTCATCTCATCTATAACAGTCTCATCAGCCTGATAAGAGGCCTCATTAGAGACCGCAGCAGAGCTCCTTCAGACCACTTTTCACACCCCTGGGTCCCCCACATTCACCACCGACTGCACAGTGTGGGAGACAAAATGACGTATCGGGCACTGAGCCATAGAGAGCAATTACCATTGGAACAAAACCTCAGCCCACCATGATCTTGTCCAAAGTGCAGAGAGTTTTCACATAAATCATGGAGAATATAAGGATATGGGATTTTGGGTCAGAGAAATAGTACTCCCAGAGGGGAATTGCAACCAAATGGGAGAACTGATGCAGAGGCTGTTGTGCATAAAATCATTTTGTATTATTGGTGCTGATAAAGCTAAACTTTATTCCTCATGCAGTATCTGCCTGCACACACATACACCATATTTAAACACACACAATGATATTATGTATTAATTACCTTTTCTGGAGCCCCTCTGCGTCTGTGTCTCCCCCTGTTGAACATCTGTAACAAATATCAAAACATTAGGTCAAACACCACATATTTAGTCATATTATTCATATGTGAAGACTGATGCAAAATGTCTCACTGACACATTTTACATGAATATGAAGAATGTGATTATGAACAGTTGTTATGTGTTTCATCCGCTTACTATCATATTCCCCTGAGGCTTACAAGCTTACATAATCAACTGTAGTCATAAATGGATATGTCCTAAACAACAACACAATGGTGTTAAGCTTGCGTGGCATTTGATGAGTACATCGATCTATTACTTAACATCAGAAAGCATATACTGTACAAGATTTATTTGAGAGGGACTTGTCATCATGATGGATCTGCTGGAGGCTTTAACAAAAATTGGAAAAGTGCTCTTCAGGATACCTTTATAACAATGAAGTCAAGCATGACAGAATAAACTGCAGACCAAAATTTGCAAAGTATATCAAAAAAAAAAAAAAATAATAGAGGTCAACCAGTGGTAGATTTAAAACAGTATTTAACCTTCCTCTTAAATATTTTTTACAAAGAAAACATATTATGAATGTCTAAAATATACTGATGTATTTCATTAACACTTAATTAGAACCCAAACAACGGCTGAATAGAACATTTACATCAAAGACATAAACACCTAAATAAGTTTAATCACATTTCAAGCTCAACATTTGCTCCCTAATGTTTAATTGAACAATAAACTTACCATAGAAAATCAAAGTGGGAGCAATTTTTATCTTTTGCGTTTTTATCTCAGCTAAAATCAGTAAGAGTTGAAAACCCTTTTATTAGACAATGACCCTTACAGACGGTAAATTCTACCAATTGTAGTAGTCTGTAAAATGTTCTATCAGCATCATTTCAGTCTCTTAATCAATTAATAAATCTGTCTCAATCAGATAATAATCTATAGTTGAATAAATGTTTTATCGATCCAAATGTACTATAATCCACAGAATATAAGTGCAGTATTTGATTCGCTATAAGTCATCATACAGGAATTTGCCACTTCGGGAAGTGAAGGACCACTAATGAGCCCATGGTGACCCCTGTTCACCTCCACTGCACTGCTTTTTCTGTCCTACTCGCATATCTTTTCAAAATCAGAGCAAAGGTTATGTCTAACTAGAAACCCCTGGTTCATCTTCATTCACAGCAGGTGAGATGTGTTCAGAATAGTGCCAATGTGAAGTTTCCACAAGCGCCACATGTGCCACTGCCCTTCAAATGTCAATTCTACAAAGTCAGAACTCAAAATGCATGTGGTGTGTCACGATAAGAGCGAGGGACACTGACCTAGGTCATTGAGATTGCAGTATGCTCTCCATTCAGAGCCATTTCTGCTTTTCAGGGTGCTTGACTGTGAAAAGAAGAGCACAGTTTGGTGTTGCTTTTGCACTACAGCTGTGGTTTGGGAAGTTCAATGATTTGTTCTTTTTTGTGAATACATGTGGAAAGTGGCCATACTTTGAGGGTCAGAGTGCCATCCAGGTTGCTGGAGATGGTTGAGACAACATTGCACTGGGCCACAGTGTGGTAGCTGGGATTGGAGAAGCACTGGCCACTGCTGGTGCTGCTCTGGCTCTGATTAACCTCAGCAGCACTGGACCTCATCGCTACAGTGCTGCCACACTCTGAGGATTTACACAGCAGATTTAAAGGTTTGAAACTGAATATTGACAATAAAAGTTCATTTACAGGTGACTTTTAATTACATACTTTTCCAAACTCAAATTTCTAGACTTCTCAGTACATTCTTCAGACTCTATTTGTCTTCTGACAATACACAGTTAATGGTTTTAAGCTTGAATGGTCAGCATACATCTTACATTTCTAGCTATTTTTCACATAATTGCCAGAAGATTTTACTTAGGCATTGTAGCTAATACTAATCAATTGACAACAAACTACCAACACAACACAATGACAGAAACAAAACAGACACAGCATGGAGACTGGACCACAGAGAAAATGGCTCACAATGTTTCAAGCTCTTTTGCTGACACTGAAAACTGATTTGCTCACTGGAGCAAAGATAATTCTCATTATTGTCAGTATATTGTTTTTTAAATTTTATTTGAAGATGGAACAGTTTAATCGTCTTTGGTTCAGTTAACTCTGCCAGTGGAAATGTCCTTCAAAAGGGATTGTTAGTACTTCTATAGTTGCACTTGTACTTTTTCAATTCTATATATAATAGTATTATATTTCTTGCTCTACTTGGATAAAGAAAGTGTGTCTTGTGAATTTTTTATTTAAAAAACAGAAAGGGGAAAATAGTCTTTAAACACAAATATTCCCATACTCTCTTTTCTTTTTTCTGTACTTGGAAGACATTTGAAAATGACTATACATTCCATACATTTCTCTATGGTATAGGAATCTCATGTTCTAACAAGTGCCTATTTCTACATTTCTATGTCTACAACTGAATATCAGTTTCAACAACATCTTACCAGACAGGGAATAGTCAGTGTTGGTGATGTGCATTGCCTGTGTATAGGACACACTGGGCTGGATCTCATGGCCCTTATCCCTCTGCCTCTGTCTGTACCACACAAACAAACTGAGCATGGCCATGATGATGAGGAGGAGAAAGATGATGCCCATGACAGCCCCTGCAGACTGGCGCTCGGAGCCTCGTGCTGGACTAATCTTGGTGTAGGGGTTCAGCTCTTCCATCATCAGAGCTGCTACAGAGAAAACAGAGTGGATTTTCAAACATTGTGTACACATCTGTGTAGTAGAGATAATACAGTGGAAATGCTCGATCCTCACGATCACCTCTCACCTTGATCACAACGGATGCCTTTATAACCAGGGCTGCAGTAGCATGTTCCAGTCACATAGTCACAGGTTGCATTGTTGAGGCACTCACACAGCTGCTGGCAACCATATCCAAATGTACCAGCAGGACACTCTGCATGGGAGAGAGGTGCATTACTAAATCCATCAAAATTAAAGCACTTAGAGAGTGGGAGCCAAAGTGTTTATAGAACACACACCACCACCACCACCATCACCACACTCATCTACAGGATAATTTTGGTCAGCTAAAATGCATTGGGCCTACTCAACTCTGCTCGCAGCTCGTCCCAATGAAGCCTGTTCGACAAGCGCACTGGCCAGTGATGTGGTCACAGTCTGCTCCATTCTGGCAGCGGCAGACTTCAGAACAGTCCCTGCCATAGAAACCTGAAGGACAACCTGGGACAGAGAAGTATAAAATATTTGGGGGTGGGTGGGGGGGGGAGACAAAGAGAGGGGAAGACAACGTAAAGAGTCAAGGTCATATTGCAGGGGAACAGGAAAATCAATTCTGCTCAATAGCTCTGCAGCATACACAATAAGGGACAATGTGAATGAATGAAAATGAAATGTTTCCTGCTTTGGCAAGAAATATGGTTATGCTGTTAACATTAAAAAGAGACGAAAAAAACCAAGACAACTGGAAAGAGTAACAATCTATATAAGGGAAAAAAATACATGCATAATCCCAGGAACATGACACTAAAGAACCCCTGAAAACCCTTGGGGTGACAGATAATAGAATTCAAATTAGAGGAGTGATGTTAATGATCTGTACTTTCCCTGCTTGAGTGACTGGAATGCATAATGAGTAAATGGATGAAGAGGCTGTTGATTCTGATGTAGCTTTCTCTGAAAACCTGTAAATGAATGTCATGTCATTAAGTTTCCCAGTTGTTTCAGAAAAACAACTTTTCTTTTTCTTACTTAATTGCCTGCAGTTCTGGGGGCCTGCCAGTAGATGCCACTGTATATCTACTAACTGTATGGGAGAGACTCACGCTGTGTGCAGTAGAGTCCGGTCCAGCCAGGGCTGCACCTGCACTCCCCATCGTAGGCACTGCACTGGGCTCCGTTGTGACAGTTACACGAGTTGAGACAATCAGGGCCCCAGTGCCCAGAGGGACATGCTGCAGACGCCAGAGACACAGTCAGGCTTATGGACACACCATCCTCTACACACACTCTATTTTAAATACATGAAAACATGGAGCTGAGAGCAAATATGTTGACCCAAAATATTTGACCCAGCCCATAACTTCTATGTAGAGGAGATGAATGTGTCAGATTGAATAACCCAAAGCAAAATACTAGTAATATGACACCTATGTGATCATAACTTATTTTACTTTAAGTAGTTAATGCAATAAAATACCACACATCAATTTCCCATGGTATGACAGCTCAAAGCTCTACTAATGATCTTTGGCCTACAGTACTGTAAATCAAAGAGCATAATGCATTACAACAATCATTTAAGCAAGCTATGTGTTTTACATCAGCTGGAGCTCAGGGTACTTCTTGGAATGTGTAGGGTCATGAAAATGATTAATGTGGACGAAGGTAAATGTGAGAGAGAAATTAGGAGTGGAAACAGACAATGGGGGGGGCAGAGGAAATGAGCAAATTAAACGTTGAACGAAGGAAAGGAGCCATACCCTGAGAGCAATCATCTCCTATCCAACCTGGGAAGCATTGGCAGGAGCCGTCGATGGGGTTGCAGGTGCCGTTGTTGGTGCAGAGGCAGATCTCGGCACAGGCCCTCCCATATCTGCCGCTTGGACAAACTGCAAAACGCCCAGAACAAACCTTCTTGCAAAACAACACTGATTTGAATATTTTCAAGTGCATACAAAGAGCGGCAAAATCCATTAACATTGTGACATTAAACTTGGGCACATTATTGTAAGCACATTTGTACAAACTAATTCTCTGAAAGGCTGTGTAAATATCTCTAATGGATGATATTGTTTTATTTAAGTGGACACAAAGTGAAGTGATCTGTTTAGACAAAAGGAGGAGTCAATCACTGCCTCCAGTGGCATGACTGCCCCATTTCCACTCACCAGAGTGGCATGACTGATGTGCCACAGAATTAAAATAGACCATGTACACAGACCACTGTATACATTTTTTATGAAATTAATATTTCACTGCTCTCCGGCACTCTTCAATAAAAGATGTCATTTCCAATGATACCTCCATTGTGTTTTCCTGTTGGACGGTGGAACAAATTGAACCAAGGTGTATCTAACCATCAGAATAAGCGAGATGCAGCACCAGCAGATACATCAAAGGTCTCGTATAAAGAGAATAGCCCAGCGTTAGAAATATCAGATAAGGCAGCTGGCTGTGAAAGAAATGGGTCTAACTCATTTTCATGTGGGGTGATTTTAATGATTACATTTCAACTGGCTTTCCCCTCTTCTTGAGAGCTCTTTTAAGCTTCTTCAAGCAGGTTGTCATTAGGCCATGAGGTTGGCTCCCCCATACTGCTGCTTCTGGGGATTCAAGCCTCAACACACCAGGAGAGCTTCATTAGGCTGGGACTTTGTGTGCTGGACAGAGGACAAGTGAGGACGCCAACAGAGCTTGACAAGAAGAGAATGTGCATGTTGTTGGCCACCTTCATCCCTCGTGGCCTAACGCCTGCTCACTAGTAATTACAGACCAGACAAATTAGGACTGGTGCTCGTTTTTTCTTTTTCTCTTCCTTCAGCTAACCTATTAAACTTTTATTTGTAAGACATTACTCAAAGCCATGAAAGAGAATTCAAAACTTCCCTACTGCTTTTCTGTAATTTATATATATATAAAAAAATTGATTGTGAATTATTATAAGTAAAGTCTACAGTATATTTGTATGTAGTTATCTTGTCTCAACATTATGATGGAGAGCAGACATTCACTGCAATTTATGGCAAATGAGAAACCATTGATACAGAAATACATTAGTTAATATTAGTTCAAGTGTTAATATTCAATATTTTAATACACACAGAGCTGGGAGAGAAAAAGAATAACCATGGCAACTTGTGATATAAATAAAACAAAGATTATTTTGGCATATTAAAAATAAAACACATATATTTATATGTGCTAATTTTATATGGAGTCTCCTCTATATGTTTCAGTAATTCATTGTCTTTAATACACCTGAAATGAATTAACATGGCTTGCCACAAGTAACACACGTCAGATCTATAATATAATATCTATTATAATTTGAATAGTTTAAATAACTTTTTTTTTTTTTTCAATTAAAAATAGAAGGAAAAGCCTGCTGGTGCAAAAAGACAGATATGTCAAAATGAATCTTTTTTTCTCTAAGTGTAAAATCATTATCAAATACACTTAAGGCTAAAATAAAAATGAGAATTGTGAGATAGTGAGAGATAAAAAACATAAAGAAAAAATTTACTGATGTTTTGTGTTGGCAAGATTTTCCTAAGTGATTAAGATAACAATGCAGCGGAAACACAAGAAAAGTTTGCCTGTTCTGCGTAGATTTAACAGAGACAACAGACCTGCACATGTGCTGCTTCTTTGTCTCTGTGTGTAGCTTTGGGGAGAAAAAAGGTCTCAGGGTTCTGTTGAAGATAATGTTTTGTTTTTTTTTCCTTATTGCTCTAGAATGTAAAGTAATTAGACATCACTGAAAGTTTTAAGACTTAAATCTAAGTTGGAGAGGCAGCACGTCATGTACTGATTATATTTATGCCACTAAGCATAAAGTGAATGGGAAGTAAAAAATACATATATCCAAGCAATAGTTTATTTGAGATATAAATTGTCCTTTAATGTTACAGGAAATTACAGGGACAAACTATGACTACATACTTCCTAAGTAAAATATAAATCATCTTTAAATGCTCTATGTTTAATATATTTATTGCATTATTCCCTGCAGATTTTTTTTTTAGGTCCTATCCAGACAAAATGTCGGGTCATGTATATAAACTTTACGTACCCTTTTCAAGATGCAGTGACTACAACTACAAAGTGAATGTGTTGTAGTAAGTGAAAAAGTGAAAAAAAAAAGAAAGAAAAAAAAAGGAAAAAAGGTCAAAGGGACATAAAAAGACTACTTGCCTTGGTTGCACAAGGAGCCGGAGAAGCCGGACAGACACTCACAGTGGCCCGTGACATGATGACACGGCCCAGTGCTGTGCACACACTGTGGGCATGACTGGCTGCAACGGTGCCCGTAGAACCCTGGAGAGCAGACTGCAGCCCACAGAGCATGGCAGGAAGACGAGAGGGATTCAGTCAACAACGTGGATGGAACAAGAGGTATATAATAACGAAACAGGGCATGACAAGAGTGATCAAGGGAATGCTGAAAAAAAATCAAGGCCGGTAGTATTAAAGCAGAATAGACAAGAAGAGGCAGCAATGGGAGGTAGAGAGCAGAGAAGTCGGACTTTATTGTAATCCTTCCCATTTCATCTGCTGCCAGAGATGGAATAGTAAAAGAGTTAAGAGAATCGTGAAAGTCTGTTTTATGTAAAGTCTTGAGAGTAGCTTGACGATCTATAAATGTCGAGAAAAACAAGTAAGTGTTAATAATACTGTTTTATTGAAAGAAGGTGAACTATACCAGGCTATTCAAATGCAGTTTAAACATAATTACACTTACATAAAAAGACTTCAGGCTGTATTAAAAACGTACATTAACTTCAACACTGCAAAATTATTATACGTTAATTTTCCCAGTGATTTGGGGCAATGCCTTTTTAAATATAACAATTCTGATGGAAATGCTCAAAAAAGACATATTTTAAGAGCTGAATTTTGACAAATGGGTTAGGGTTAGGGACAAATGAGCAGATCTGTGTTTGGCCAAAGGTGCAGGCTTTATTTGGACTTTTTAGTTTGTAATATTTAAAAAATATCTATATGTCATATTGATATTTCAGACAATCAAGAACACACTCACAGCTATCAAAACCATCAATGTTCGCTATGTATTCACAGACTGTATCACTCACTGAATCATCTGTGACACTGTATCATCAAGTTTTTTTCTGTTCAAACACAAACTCAGAGACGATCGAACACTGCTGTCTCATAGTCTTCATCTGCAACGGCAGCCAATAATTTACATTATAACTCCGTTATCTTGGCTCTGTTTAGATATAAAACAGCCACAGTAAAACATAAATGCAAAAATGTAACAACACACAATCACCTCTGTTTTCACACAATCACCTCAGTAAAAGTATTAAAGATCTGTTTGGAATCATTCAAACAAGGTCAAATTAGAGTCTAATTTTAGTCTGAACTGTGGATCAGCAAATGGTGAACTTAAAAAAAAATATATATAATCACATAATAACTTTATACCTTCATACACCTCATAATCAAACTCAAGAGTGGAGAAGAAATGGTGCAATTTTAGCATCAAACTTGATTCTTTTGCTTTATAGCTACAGTGATGAAACAACATTTTATGCTTCTATTTTTTTTAATAACTTTGTCATTTTCTTTGACTTTGAAAGTTGTTTCGAATTGGTTCTTAATTTCAACTGGCCGTTAGTTTTCTTCGCCATGAGACAGAGTGACTCACAACTCCCTCCAGTGTTCACATACATTCACAGTGACACGCTGACCCCAGCTTTGATTAAATTCAGTGTGCATCTTTGTAATGGAGGCGATTACTTTGAGACAGCAAGGGAAACTGAACTTCCCCTAGAACTTCAGGAAATGAATGGGCAGAATTTCACTGTTGAATTGACAATAAAAATACAAATTACTTTTACATTAAAATTGTACAAGCATGCACTTAATTTCATGGCTATGTCATTCTGGTCAGCTGTTTATTGTTTGCTTTCTGATGCAAATTCCCCGATACATTCTTGTATCAGTAGCCTACACTGTTGAATTCCTCACTGACGCTCGACATTGTCTATGAGGCAGCACCGAGCTGTTTTTTTTACTGCAGGGAAGCATGGTAATCATTGGCTAAATGCATAAAATCATCCCACCCAAAACCCTCCTATGGACATTCAGCATCTCTGGGGGTGAATGGGTCAGTAGGTGGGCCAAGAAGCTGGACTTTGGACGTTTGATTGGAGGAACTGTTAGAAAGAGTAGGTATTAGTCCAAAAGGCTGAACTAGTTTTGACTGACAGCGATGTTGAAACATACCAGCATCAGAGCATGTTGGAGCTCAGTCCCATGTGGATATCAGTGAGAGAGGTCGTTTGCTAAAGTGCCTTGATTACGTCAGCTGAAGAGAAAAAGGTTCAAGTCACGCACCTGCAAATGTGTGCTGCCGTGGTTTTATGGTATAGATGAAGCAAAACATCCTCAATTAAGCATTCCTTTTATTACCCCGGAAGCATGGGGTATTGTTTTTGGTTTGGTTTGTTTGTTTCTTTGTTTGTTTGTTAACACTCTAGCAGCAAAACTGTTGGTTGAATTCATACCAAATTGGGTTAATATATTGCCAGTGACCCAAAATAGATCTGATTACATTTTGGGAAAAGTAGGTCGAAATTCACATTTTTTATGAATTTTTAAATATTTTTTTCCCCTCCATTTTCTTACAAAGGGTGAAATTCCCATGTCTGTAGCAGCAAAACTATTGGTTGAATTCAAACCAAAGTAGGTTTATAGATTTCCAGTGACCTAGAATAGATGTGGTTACATTTTGGGAAAAGTAAGTAAAAGTTCAAATTTTTTAGGAATTTTTTAACTCTCTGTTTTCTCCCATTTACTCTTAATGGGCAAAATTTCAAATGTCTATAAAAACACAGATTTTGTTTCAATTTACTTTTAACTTGGCACATATAGGGAGGCATTTGATAAGCTGACATCACCACATGCATAGACATGATGACACCACCTGGATCGATGCCAAAATAAGTTACAATATGTGTGGGGGGCGGGGTTTGTTGTGCCTGGAACCACTTGTTTTTCATTGCTTTGCTATAATACAATAAGTTTTATAATGGAGCCATAGGATGAACTTCCCCTGTTTCAAAGACCAGCAGCCGCCACTGTTTTGTAGTATAATACGCTGACATCTATTCTACCAATACTTAAAGGCCATTTTTTAATCTTTGAAAGTAGAAGTCATACATATAGTTCCTTTAAGTCTGAGCTTGATACACCTCCATCAACATCTAGAGAAACATGCAATCCATCAATTAAAGTTTAAACAGGATAAACAGTATAGAAGCAGTTAGAGGGTTTTCGCCTGACGGGGATATTATCTGTGTAAACACTGAATTTGGGGGAGTAATCATTTCCACTCACACTCAAACAAACACAGGCAGACACAGCTCGTTTTAGTCCCTCTCTTACGTTTCGTTCAAATTGATGTTTACAGGTTTGTGACTGTGAATTTCACTCCCAATCAGTGAGCTCATCACTTGAGAGCGGCTTCAGACAGACCCCGCTCAGAAACTAGAACTAGCACTCCCAGTGAGAACACCCTTTGATGAGCCTTGGGCGAGGACTGCGAATCTCCCACTGTGAGTTTGTTGTTGAGGACGGGGTTGAGGGGTGACCAGTGTATGTCTTTGTATGACAGTGTCTGTCTCAGGTGGGGGGGGTGGAGGGGTGAGACTGTGTGAGCAAAGATGGCATGATTAAGAGATAGCCATGATGAAGGGTTTCTACTCGAGCAGTTACGATGGACACACAAGTGGTTCTCTTCAGCTTCTTCTGCCCTTCAACACATCTTCAAAGATCACAACAAGGTCAATACTGTGGCAGAGTCTCAGGCTTGTGCCCATGCTTCAAAAACATTCTCATGGAGAGAGGTTACTGAAAGAAAAAGAAAGGAGCTCACTTCTTTTGCAGGAGGTCCCTCTGTATCCAGGTGCGCACACACATGTGCCGTCCTCAGGAGAGCAGGATCCTCCATTCTGACAGGAGCAGCTGACTGAACAGTTGGGTCCCCAGAAGCCTTGTGGGCACACATTATCACAGTGGATTCCTGCAGGCACATTACAATGACGAATATTCAGCGAAAGCACACTGAGAAAGCAAAGACTAGGGAATGACCACCATGGCTTTTTTTCACCTATTAAAAGCATGGAGGAAGACAATGAATATTTGGAACTGATGTGAATTTGCAGTAAAAATTTTAATCTTGGTGTTGGCTTTTAAAATATCTCCAGCACAAAACTATATAAAAAAT
>JAPQRP010000025.1:15824790-15841834 GCA_037367295.1 Apogon hyalosoma
TATATATAAAATTTTCAAAGCTACACAATTATCTGAATCATAACAAACATAATATGTGTGCAATTATAGAGCAAACACTGACAAACTCAGATATTTTAAGTAGCCTGTCATCTGAAAAAGCACATCATCAAAAGACCCAGTTCACTGTCACAATGCCTGATCACATGGATCTGTGAAGGGTTATTCACCCAGCACGGATCCACAATTGATTTTAGCCCCGAATGAAGAAACTGCAGTTTGGAGTGTGACTGTTTTTTATTCTTTTTTAGCTCAGCTCATCCTTTCAGACTCTGTTTCTTCTCTCCAAATGTATTTTATTTTTGATCTGACTGGGGCTCCCTGCCAGTGCACTGTGTTGATTAACAGGGTTGGGTCTCCTGAGAGGCCAAGCTTGTCTCCCATTCTCTTTCAGCAGAGCTGGGGTAGTGTACAGAGCTGCAGGGAAAGTACTCAGGCTACAACAACACATACTGGAAGTGTCACTGTGTGTTTGGCACAAAACGCTGCATCCATACTGGACTCTCACCACACATGAATACATTAGCATGCTCATCGGTGCAGCACGTTGTCTCTCAGAAATACCCATACCTTCAAATTAAGGGGTAATATCACATGTTCTCTCCATATACAGAGGTTTATATAATAAAACACAAAAATCTAGGGATTTGCATGTTCACACATGAAGTCACATACCCACATGTGCACAAACTCTGCAACCTTTCAAGCACCAGCCCATAGTTTGAAACCTCATTTGAAATTTCCTTTGAATGAGAATATCTGAGAATGGTGTGACCATTAAAGCCACATTAGTGCAGTACCTTTGAATTAAACCTGTTCTAAACTCTGGAGACTAATGTTATACAGTAACCAGGGTGCCTCAGGAGTGAAATGGAGGAGTACAGGAAAGGAAATGTTAGTGCTGATGAGCAGGGGGCATGGTAGGAGTGATTTACTGAGAAGGCCAGCCATAGACATCAAAAGGAAGGCGAAGCTGGTGCAAGTGTGTTTGAGGTTCTGCTAGGCCAGGCAGAAAAAACAGTGCCTGCCTTTACTGTCAGAAAATGAATACGGACAGAGCATTGCACTTTTCAGGCTAATGGTGACAAACAGAGGGGCTTTGGATGCCTAGTGAGGGTGAAGAAGAAAGAGTGAGAGAAGCCACAACTGAAGTCTCTTCAAAGGAGGCTTTTCGCTGAGAAGTGCCAGAGGTCCCTCCATCCAATTTGTACAGAGTGAGCAGAGTACAGCAAACCTCCCTCTCTCCCTCCTTAACTTTCTATATCTTTCAGTGTATGTAAACACACAGTCACATTACCGTCTCTATACCACATGCACCAGTATATCTTCACAAAAAAGGCCCTGTTTAACATGAATGTGTAAGAAGACCCAGCATCTAGTCAATGGCTGATGTCAGGCTTACGACAGATGAGCAACAACTGTGTGGGTCACAAACAGCTTAGCCACTGACACGCACACGCTCCTGCACTCAGGGTTTTTGACAGTTTATGGCGAACTCCAGAAAGGAAACAAAACAGAAAGTTGACAGTAAAGTAGGATGGCACAGCCAAATGTGGAGCTTGTTGATATGACAGTGTTTACAGCAAAAATAGCTCTAGTGCTTCTGTAAATAGCCATTTCTTCCTTTCCATAACTTAGATCTGTGACAAATCCCACCACCTTCTGTCTGTAGGTGCTCCTTTCTTCAGGGAATCCATTGTCAAGGCTCTACAATTCAACTATGTATATATGTGTGTTTGTCCAGTCCGCTGGGCTGCACGCTGCCCCCAGCCCTGCACCCCGGTGACTCAATTAAGGCTGACAGATGGTCCCGACCTGTGCAGGATTCAGAGCATGAGAGGCCCGTTTTACTGGCTTCATTCTTGCAGATAATAAAACCCACATTGTTTCCCAGAATAAATGCCCTAAGCTCAAGAGGCTGAGTGGAGGGGGCTGCTGAGAGCTCACAGGCTTGACCTTTCCCGCTGAATCTATTCCCTTTCTGACTGCACCTCTCCACCCAGGCTCAGAGACCAGGTCCTCGGTTAGCCCCCCTATATTTGACATTCAGATGCGACGCTTCATTTTTGAGCATAATGATCTTCACCCTTGCTGTGACATTCACACTTTCCTACCTCCCAGCTCTTTCCCTGTAAGCACATGTTTGAAATGACAAGAAACAAGGAACAAACATATGTTAACTCAAAACTAAGATAAGTTCAGAGTTGAAAACCTGTGTGGCTAAAGATAAACCGGTGTGGAAGTGTTAAACTGATGAGTCACTTCAGCACTGTGTACAAAGAGGAATAGATGCAATGTAAGCATGACTGGCATCCGGTGGGTTTGCAAAGAGAATTAATTTAGAGCTCAATTCTCAACATCTCTCACTCACATATGCCGCAGGCTCAGCAGCAAAATAAATTCAACATTTAATTAATAAACATTGCTTAGACAATCTGTAAACATACTGTAAAACATAAACCATAAATCCCTTGGCATAGTTTTCTGTGAGTACAACTAGCACGCGGTATCTCTCATTTTCCGCTGCTGAGCTTTACAAAAGAATACAGTTGAGATCTCAGAGGCGATTCGTGCTTCTGATGCAGTACTGACCTGTCCAGCCTGGATAGCATCGACAGTAGCCACTCACAGGGTCACAGCCGTCAGCATGGCTGCAGTCACAACGCTCACGGCACTCCAACCCATAAGTGCCATCCTGAGAATTATAAAAACTTGCAATGAGATAAAACATTCTGTAAAGGTTCAAGGTCTACAGGATTAGGATGGACTTACAGGGCAGGACTCGTCGCAGTGCTCTCCCCTCCACCCGGGGGAACATGTACAGATGCCATCGATAGGATCACAGGCAGCTCCATTCCCACATAAGCATGTCTGATTACAACCCAGACCCCACGTACCGCTGGAGCAGAGGATGGAGCATTCCACACCCTGCCACCCTACGAAAAGAGTAAATACCTCAAATTGAACATAAAGCATTATAGTCACAGCTGCACTATTTTACATTTATTGACAGTTTATACAACTAACAATAATACCATGACATTGTTTGTGCAGATTTTAACATAATTAATGCAATTTTGACCTATTTCATGTAATGCCGTGCTGGGGCTGAGCTGTTGATGCTTCCAAAATAAATACAGAAAAACACTGAGGAATGACAGGTGTTTCTTGTGGCTTTATATTTTTGGACTTCCTATGGATTCTGTTACCTTTATACTCAAAGTTTTCTTGCGCAATGGGCAACTGGCTTCTGATTAATTATTTACAGAGGGTTTCAACCAGGTACTAAATCCAATCAGTTTTTAATACCTGTTGTACATAAGACATGTTAGAGCGTAAAAATCAGATTGCTGAATTTTTAAAGACCACGAGCAACCCGTGATTAGGTGCATGATGTATCATAGATTAAACAAAATTTATTAGTTCATTCTCAACATGGGCTCTGAGGTGATCCTTCTACCATAAATACACACTACCAAGCCAATGAAAACAGTCCCTAAAAACGTAATTATGTCTATTGGAGCAATGTTTTCTAAAAACCAAAGTGCCTGCGTGTTAAAGGACATTACTTGGTCTTTTTAAATTAACTATGTATGATCTATTTTAAAGATTTATATCTCCTTTGGTACCACAGACTGACTCAAAATATTGAGTATTGACAGACTAACAGAATTCATAAGAAAAATATAAGCAGCTGCTCTGAAACTTTAGCGGGTTCTGCTGTACCTTCCCTGCAGATGCAGGAACCATCTATTGGAGAACAGGATGCGTGATTATGACAGGAGCAGGTGGACATGCAGCTTGGTCCATACAGACCAGGAGGGCACATTGTAGCGCAGTCTTCACCCTGTGTTAGAAATAATGCAAAGTCATGAAGCAAAGAATCAGCATGACAATAAATGCTGACTGTGAGAAAACCTAAAATAGGAATAATTTAGTGTGAAGAGATGCTGACAGAAAGACAAGAAAGGTTCACTGTACGTCTCCACAGCCAGCTAAACAGTTTACTTAGACCAGTCATATCTGTGTACAGAATGAGGAGCAAAACAACTGTAAAATTGAATAGATATATGAAAACTGGAGCTCAGGAGGAAGGTCCACACTTGATCACGCTAAGCTACCTCCTCCCAGTTACCAATTATGCACTCTATATATTCTGACAGCACCGACAGCACACTCAGCCGTGCTTGGCTTTTCTCAACCCATCTCTCTCTATCTCACTCGCACCCTCTCTCACTTCTCTTCTCTCGACTCTCGTGGGGGGTCTCCACTTTCATCAGCAGACATACTAGCAGGTCTCTCAGAATCCAGGCTCTGCCCTCATCCATCTCCAGCCGAGCTACCACTAAATCGACTGACTGTTTAATCTGCCCTTCTGTCCAGCCAGCTTTATATTATTAATATTACAGTTTCTGTTTTATTTAACTTCAGCAGAATCAAGTTTTGGCCCTTGACTTGTGAAATTGCATCTAGAAAACTGTACACTGCAAGGACAGGGGTGAGAAATCCATAGCCCCTGAGCCACATGTGGATTTTAAGCCCTGCTTCAGTGGCTTTGTTCAAGAAAAACAAAACCATACTGAAATGAATATCACATTTTTTATATACCATGCTGCTATCACTGATGTAAGCATAAAGGCACCAAATACCAAATAAAAGAATTGCTTTGACATTTGTGGTCACCATATGTCTTATGTAAGATGGTACCTGCAGTGAAAGGTCTGAAACGTATAAACAATATTTTGGAGCCCCAGATGGATATTTTTTATCTCTTTGGACAAAAATGGCTTTTTAGATAGTAAAGGTTGATGACCCCTGTGCTAGAAATTTCTGGACACAACTGAGTAGGAGCACCAGCTTCAAATTATGGACTTCCACTCATAGGTCAGAGTGCTTGCAGCAGAGAAAAGGTATTGCAAATCTCCCAGTGATTCTTGACTGATGTGCATCCTTCCCAAACCAACAGGAGGAGTAAATGTGACAAGGAAAATCACATGACAGAGGAGAAGAAGGAGTAAGATTTAACAAATAAAATCCACAATGTACTAAAAGTAGATGTTTAGGTGTTTTATTTGATTTATATGTGCAACACATCACTTCCAAACCAGACCACAATCGCCAAACAATGACAAAAATTAATGACATATTAAAGTTAGGAGAAAACATAAAACCCAAAGGCAGATACTAATTTAGTATCCAATGAAAGGACCAAGACTACAAAAAACAGGTCTTGAGAACTACGTCACTAGTATTCACACCTGGATCGATTGGAGCCGGTGTTCTGAAACAAGTCTTTGGTTCGGTTCGATTGGGCATATGTGGAGGCAGTAATCACGGTCCATTTCAGAAAAAAACAACTGAGCTGAGACCGCTTGGAAGAGGTGGTCTCAGCTCAACTGCAATCACTCCGCAGTTCATTTACAGTGTGAACATGACCACAGTGATAGAAACAGACAACTGCAGTTTTCTCTACCATTTCTTCTCACTTTTTCTGCATCTTCTTCTCATCAGCTGCAAGTTGTTTTGAAGGTGTAGCCTACATGTTTGCCCACACTGTATATATTGTTCATATACTGAACATTGATATAACATGACCCAGAGAATAGTAATAAATGTAGTTATTATCAACTGATTATACTGAATTTCTGGCTTCACAAAAAATGGTGGCATTTCCAGAAATCAATTTTTTTCCTACAAAATTCTGACAAATCACAAAACTCTTTACATGGGTGTGGTATTGGGGGCATGGAGCAGTGTGAATAAGAACCAAAACAAAGTAAGGTACAACACTGTAACACATTACATCCGGAATCGGAACAAACTTCAGGTGTGAAAACACCCTAGAGAGCCAGATGTGGCATCACCACTTGTCACCATACCCTAGTGGTCAATCACTGTATTGCAGGGGAAAAAATGCAGTTTACAAAACATTTTCCCCACTGATGATAAAAGACTGATACCTAAAACTGCAACAAATGTCAGAAATTACAATATTTATTATCAGTTTCACATCTAATAAATATTTGAAAAAATTTTCTTCTTTTTTTTTTTTTTTTTTAAGGTAGTGAAATCACTACAGTGTACAGACTGAGCACCCATTGGTCTGAGAGGTAGCAGGTGGGGTCCAGTGAGTGAAATCCTAATCTGCATGTGCAATAGGCTTCATAATGTAGAGGTAACACAGAGCCCAGAAACATTTTTGGTTTATACACCAAGGGCCGACTTGTCATTGAAAGGAACAGGCACCACTTTGGGGTCCAGAGCTCAGTTCTAGTAATACATCCATGGTCAAGACTGGGTTGATATGGACTGTTGCTCCACAGATGGACATGACCAATCAGAGCAGACTGTGATTTTTTGGGAGAAAAGGAGGGGGGTCTACCTAGATTTCAGGTGGACTTGAAGGAAAAGGCAGAATAAGCAGAGACATTCCTTGTACTTGATGCTGCAGCCTCCTGATAATGAAGTCACCAAAGGAAGATTGGCAGCCATGCTGGCACTTTCTTTAAGGACCTTACCATTGCATTAAAATGAACTGTCTGGTAAAGGACATGGAGTACTTGAACATTTCTGTACTTTAAAGGGTGAGAACAGCCCACCTCCACTAGTGTCGTCCCTCCCTAAGCTGGAGATCACAGGCAGTCTATGGATTTCCACACCCTCCCTTCCAAGCCTCCTCTTGAGTGACAGGTGACACAATGATTTAGAGTTCCAATTAGTGGCCCAGAGGAGTCTGAGTGGCTCTTGCTTCGCTCACCAGAGCACTAGGGGACTGCTGGCTGCTCACTGCTCTCATTATCATTTTGAACTCAGTTTAAACAGGAGGCAGGAGGAGATGTGCCAGTGGACGCCAGGGGCAGAACACACATCTTAAAACATCCCTCCTCCCTGTACACCACATGAAAGCATCTGTCTGTGAATAAAATTTTTATCAATCGGTTGCAATAACCTTTGTTCTACTGAAAATGACAGCTTCAAGACTGCTAACAATAGCAGTTCAGTTACAGTTAAGTGAGGAGAGAAGTTTGTCCAGCCGCCAGGGTTGAAAAGGGGGTGGGTTCATGCTGTCTTCAGAGCAGAGGCAATTTACTGGTGACTGGACTCATGGATAAAACGTCACGCAGCCACAAATGACCACATGGATTTTATTGCATCCATGGCTGCATTGGATTCCACTTGGTTTCACCCTCATGGTGCCGAGACCAGTGGTTGGTCTGCTCTCAAGAGGGGATAGGCAGCTCCCTCATTAGTTGACTGATTCATATTCCTTCTGAGCTGAGAAGGAAAGAAGTCTGTATGAGGAGAATCATTATTAATACACAGGCTGTCAGTTCATTGCACGAGAGCAGCAGGACCTTACATAACTACACAGCCAATGGAGGCAGCGACCAGACCTGAGACACTGAGAGGCAGCCAGGTCGTCCTTGGCCAAGGCACTAAATTCATATCTATTAGTATCTTAATGTATTTGGAGGGCATTTTTACCAGAATGCCTCTCACTGACACAACATTGATCAGCCTGGTACCCATTGAGACTAGATGCAAATGGCACCACTAATTACCAATCAGTCTCACTCCTTAACAGTTCATCTAACTGCTGGATGAGTGACTGCAGTTTAAAATTCATGCAGCAAGGCACAAAATGAACTTCTGAACCTTTTGATGAGGCTAGAAAGTCCTGAGAGGTGGATAAAATGATTTGTTCTCACTGCATCCAAAGGCAGAATGGAATGCATTTCAGCATCACTAATGCAGGTCTATCAGTGATACATCAGTATTAACAGAGTCAGTGTAAAGTATAGACATTGTGCAGAAATAACATTACTGTGAGTACATGCTGCTGATTGCAAGGGACAATGCCTGAATAGGTAACATGTAATCACTTTGTCCCAGTCAAAAAGAGCATGTCCAATTACTAGAGCTAAATCAAGCGTGCAGGAGCTCAGTCTGCTCCAACACTTTGGTTGGTTTGCCCCCCGATGGGACTCCAGAACAAAGATGCAGTAGGGAGGCTTAGTCCCCTGGGGATATGACTTCACCAGCAATCATACCCTCAGTGCCATCATCAGTGATATTTTGAAAGACTCACTCTGTGATAATGATCATGCATGTGACAAAAAGTTACACACTAACAGGTAAGAGCTACAAGCCACAGCTCTACCTCTCTTGCAAACCATCTGTGTTGTTTGCACAGCAGCCGCTTTGTTAAGACTAACAAAAAACTACCATGAGTGTGTACCTCCTCCTTCAAACACGCAGACACAAAAACACACCAATCCTCCATATGAGGTGTGTCTGTTCCCATCTGACTGCATCCTTTTCTATCCAGCTCCTGCCCTCTAGGTCTGTTTAATGGATCTGGCAGCCCTTCCCAGCAGCCGCCAAAGAGAACAGGTGGAGCAAATTAAGACACAGTCTGTGGCCCTGCTCTGTAGCTCAATTCACCACAGTGGCCCGCTGTAAGACACAGGCAATTTCCACTGAAATGTAATGTTGGCAGAAATGTACCCTCTCAGTCTCTGTTGCCCTGTAACTTCAGATTGCAAGACAAGAACTACAATGGGAAAACTGATTGAAGTTACCCAACTAATTTGACAGTTGTAAAAGGGGACAATGTGGCAACACAAACCAAGTAAAGAACAAATGTATATAGGTCAAAGATTCAATTTACTCCAAATTGGTCAAGCAACATAAAGATCTAAGCTTGTTTTCGCCTTGCCTCTGCTGTGTCACATTATACAGCATGCCAGGCATATTTGGAAAGCACTCTCCAAAACAAATGCTACTGCGTATTAATGTCTGTGAGGGACTGTCCTGTAGAAAAAGAATCATTTGCTTTTAGATTTTCTTTCACAGTGACAAAAAGCATCCATAATAAGGCAAGAATAAAAAGCCTCACCTTGCTTCTGCTTGTATATGTATAAAAAGCTTCTAAGTAACACTGGGACCAAGTCCAGAGGATTACAACTGCAATGACGCAAACATTTTACAACTGCCACAAATAACATGTCACATAAATCCTGGCTACAACCTTTATAAGCAAAGCTCAGACACATGGAGGATGAACTATTTCACACCTGGTGGTCTGATTTATATTACAGACACTGCACAGAACAGCATCCCCTTATATCATTATTATAAAGTAGATCAACTAATTTTCTTAAGTATAACAAAGCTTACGATGAGCAAGGTTACAATAACAATTAACCTGACAGTTTTATGAAAAATTAATGTAACGAACAGCATAATGAAGAGTTGACGCTCCACAATTAAAGTAGATGATTAAACTAAGGCAATGAGTAAAATGTCAGCATGTTAAATGATTTTAAACACATAGACATTTCTCAAATTAATGTTAAGGAGTTTAAATTAGTTTTAAAGATGCTTTTTTGTTTTGCTTTTTGCACATTTTCTTTTATCCTCCTTTCCTCTCTTTTTTTATTGATCAGAGTTGGCTCTTTAACTTAAGCTACTATTTCTGTGACTTCAGATATCATCATGCAAAATAAAGCACAAGAGTATAACCATATTAATAGTAAAATAACATAACAATGTTACAATATACAAAATGGGTACGTACTACCCTTCGACTCACCATGAACCCAGGGGCACATATACAGGAGCCGGTGACAGGATGGCAGTCAGCTCCGTTGGCACAGCTGCAAGGCAACATGCATCCGACTCCATAGTACCCAGGTGGGCAAGTCTCATTACAGTACAGCCCTGACCATCCCGCAGAGCAGGTGCATTCCCCAGAAAGCGGGTGGCAGCTACACCATAATGAGAAAGAGAGATGGACCAACAACAGAAACAAAAAGAGTGAGGAGAAGCAAGACTGAGAGTATCAACACTTCATTTCTGAGCAGGGTCAAAGTGTAAAGTCTGCGCCAACAGCGATTCATCCATCTATGTGTCTAGTACGTGCTTGTTTCAGATAGATGAGGTGTCCCTTTTCTCCTTCATTCTGTAATGACTTCTACAGTCGGCGCCCAAGTCCAGCCGGAATCAGAGCATTAACATTGCATTAACTATGAATGCTGCTGAGAAATTATGAATGAAGCAAAGGTCGCGATTAAAAGCTAACTGGATGACATGGCTAAGAGGTGTGCAGACTTCAGAGTGAGTGCTGGTTTAGAGCTAAGATGAGGCAAAATTGAGTTTGAGAAGTCTTTATACATATGGAGCTACAGGGGGCTTCACTTCAGGGCTCGGCTGGAGCGAAGCTGTGTGTGGCCTTTCACTGATGTCTCACTTACCTTACTGTGTTGCTGGTATTACAGGGGCAGTACTTGTCACAGATGAGGCCATATAGGCCAGAAGGACAAAATCTCTCCTGGCAATTAGGGCCTTTAAAGCCAGTTTCACACAGACAGGCTCCATTGATATGGTGGCACTTGGCTCCATTCTGACATTCACACTTCTGGTTACACTGTGGACCATAGGTGCCCACTGGACAGTCATCCTGACACCTGGAGGAAAAAGGTACATCTTTTAAATTGGAACTCTAAAAATGTCAAATATGTTGTTAAAAACAAGAGTGATAACATTACATATGTTGGAAAAAGGTCAGCTCTGCCCACATGTTACACAGACAAAAAGTCACTTCACTGAAAAGTTACAGAATCTGAGAATGTACAGAAAATTAAAGCTGCAGGGGCAGACATCAGGGGGAAAAATACTTTCATTCTGCAGCTCTCTCCTCTCTATCAAAATCAAGAGACAAAATATAAATGTAGGTGACCTGATGCCATCTACACTGCTGTGGAAAACTAGAAACCACTTTTCTGAGGTTCTGTGTCGAGCCGCAGAGTAGAGCAGCAGAGTCGAGTCTGACCAAGTCTGTTCAGTAATCAGTAATTATAGCCGTCACCTATGCATTTAACCTCCCTACCTGCCTGGAAACACCTGTGATTAACTATAGTCTGCATCACAGTCCACATGAGTAGGTATACTTCTTGTTTCATGTCAGATCACTTGAATTACAATATGTATAAAGGTAACTATAGAATTTTTATGCCCCCAGTGACAGCAAAAAACAGGCACATTTAAAATGGAAAAACCCCAAACTTACAAGTACACCATGTGTTTTACACACTGCTTAATAACATTGGAATAATAATCTCTAAAAGCAAAAATATAACTGTCTCCTCTCATGAAATGATTGTGATAAGAGCGATTTGTTTTTGATAGATAAAGTGTAACTAGGACTCAGTATGTAATTGGTGCACCTGGTCAAAGGTGAGTACTGATATGTAATAAATAGGAATAAAAAGAGAAATGTGTCTGAATACAAAATTATTCTAATTGTATGGGCAACAGTGTATTATCAGAAAATGTTTGGTTTTCAAACAGAAATTACAATTTGAATATGACACTTTGGACTCCAACTAAGAAAACAGGATTTTTGATGACATTATACAGACAAGAATGAAGCCATAGAATACATACCAAACAAAAATACATGCCTATTGCAGCCATAAAAAAATGTGTTGTGTATGGTGTGTGACCTAGAAAAATCACCCATTTAGTTTTGGGGGCATTAATAACATCCTGATTGGTGTGGGATTAAGTATGATTTTGTACATGTAACATACGGTTTGAACAAATTAGCTGTAGCTTTTTTGACACTCTTGACATATTATATAAAATATGTTTTATTAATCACCTTTTTATATTTTAACATTTACACAATAAATATTTCAAATGAAAATTATGTTGTAAAATCCAAAGCTGACATGGCCAAATTTGAATAATTACACTACAGCGAATCTCTAAAAGCCGCCCTCGCTACAGAAGTCCGAACATCAGTATCTCCACAGGGGTTGGACAAGTGTTAGTAATCGTCATCAAGCACAAAAATTCAAATAGCTGTGGAGTTTCTCTACATGAAGCACCAAGTAGATGTGAAAATGGATTTTTCTTCACTTAAATAAACTGACTTGACTATACAATCCTGGTGAAGTATCATTCTCAAGAGTCTAACAAAGCTATTACAAATAGCTCAATTACATTATAAAATGTGCGAGTTATGTTTCATGTTTAAATTACCCCGGCTTTAGTTTTATCCGGGGACAATAGTATTATTATACTAGACAGGAGAGGGTGGGGGCTAACACAATCTCAGATTACTCCTGGCAGGTTAATTCACCTGCCACTGACAAAATGAATGAGGGCAATTTTGCAAAATAATAAAGTAAAGGAAAGGTCTTGTCGAGGAAGTGTTTCCATCCTAGAGACAATTGCTTTAGCTGAACTAATAAACCCAGGCTGCTCTGGGCTGCTCTGCCAGGCATGGGGAGCTAAAAGATCTGTGGATTTCAATGAGACCTTAATATAAGCCCATTACTTATAATTAATGAGCAGAATCCAAACAGCATGTAGCCTATGGTGAGATCAATGGACAGGCTGGGAATGAGGAGGATGAAGGCTCAAGACTGAAACCTTGCTGACTGGAATGAAGTACGAGATTAATTAAACATTTGCGTCTCTATTAAAAGCTTACAACCCACCTTCAGATGGACTAATGGGCATTTATTAATGCCTGTGTGTGAGATTATTGTAGCGTTTTCCTTTTTCTTTTAAAGAACAGCCAGGTTTGCACCTCATTTGGAAGTCAACAAAGAGAATAGGTCATTGAGTGACGGTTAATGTGTAACTGTCGGCATGAAACCATCCCTTTGCATTAAATACTAATATCAAGAAAGCATGCCATTGTCTGACCTATTTTCAAAGTAGGAGTACAAAAGTTTGTGCAGAGTACTTCACAAGTGGCTTTCACACATTATAATAGAGCAGTGAGTCTGCCAGCGGTGTTATTCTCCTACCTGCGTCCACTGAAGCCAGCTGCGCACTGGCACTGCCCCGTGATGTGGTCGCAGAGTCCGCCATTACGACAGGAACAGTCCTTGCTGCAGTTGATGCCATACTTGCCAAAAGGGCATGGCTGAGCACAAACTGAACCCTTTGAAAAACAGCCAGCACAGAACCATATGAGACACACTGTTCATAAATAAACCTCAATGGGAGTGAAAAATAAGAGACTCCATCCTCACGGTGAATCTTGATCAATGTTTGGAAAATTGCTCATACTGTTTTTTGTTGGATTTACTTCTAATGCTTTTTATTTTAACACAGAAAGTGATGTGGAGTTAAAAGGACGTTACTGAGCTCCTTGTAGTACTACGAATATCAGAATATGCACCATTTTAACCAAAATCACGACTAAATGTGAATGTTAGAAGTTCTAACCCTCCAGAGTGCAGAGCTGCACTAAATAAATATTGCTGAAATGGAACTGAATTACGCTGTTGATACAATGACAATGCTTCTTCAATACATATAAATTAAGTCACATATAACTAAATTATATGCGATTAAACATGATTATGCTGCGGACCTGTACACGAGGACATGTTCTTTGTCCAGCCCTCCTTAAATCATCACTGATTATCCTTGATCTAAAGGAACATGAATAATCCTCGACACATATCTCGACTTTATGATGAATTGTTCTTTAGCGTTTAGAATTTCCATGAAAATAATCAAATAGTAAAAATATTGAGAATCTAAGCCTTCTTATGATATGTAGCATGCCTATATTAGCACAAGTAATACATTTATCACTTAATGAACATTGTCGGGGGTGTCCATGATCATGCTTAGAGGGGTCACTAGTAATCTGGTGGACATCCAGGCAATAACAGCAATAAGTGGCTCTTGTGTAAGATGACAGCAAATTATCAGCAACTGCCCTGTCCAGCTGTTCAATTTGAGATTCTTCCCCCTTTAGTAACTCTAGTTGCATCAGCCAGTGTTGAAGAGCAATGAGCAAAAAAACCCCACAAATCTCCCCTCACTGGAAAACATGAAACATCAGTGAAGTGCAAATGGACTTCATGTGAAAAAAGGAACAGGCATGTCTGTGTGCTGTGTTCTGAGCCTTAAACTGCTTTATTGTCTTTAAAGAGGCACTTTTTGTTAAATGCATGTGACTGTGAACATTTGACATTACTTTATGAACTGGAGTTTAAGACAGCACATTAAAAAAATCCCAGCTAGGATCTACAATAACTTTCTTTTCTCTTGCAGAGACTAGAGAATCCCAGGTTTCCATTTATAATTGAACACAACATATCGATCCTGAGGTCCACATTCTCAGTGTGCCGGCCTCTGCTGTAACAACTACATTAGAGACATAATTGTGTTTTCCAGAACACCAATAATATTCTTTTCTTTAACCAGCCCTCTTTTCTTCTTTTCCTTCCCACTTTTGCTTGTGTGACCTACCGTCCACCCAGAAGGGCAGGAACAGTCTCCAGTGATGTGGTGGCACGTTCCTCCATTTTGACAGGGGCAACGCTGCTCACACTGAGGCCCATGACTACCGGAGGGGCACCGCTCTCCACAGCTGTCACCACAAAAGTCAAGAGTCAGATGTTTCAGACATATAACCTGCATTTGCCTGCAGTTGTTCACAACAAACACCCAGACAAACAACAAATAGATATGGATTTTTTTTTTTTTTTTTTTTCGTTTTTGTAGACACCTCAAAGAAAACTGGAAAGGAATAAATATGCTGCTGGTACTCACAAAGCCCCTGTGTACCCTGGTGCACAGATGCACTCTCCTGTCTCGTGGTTGCAGGTGGCACCATTGAGACACTGGCAGGGTAGTTGGCATGCCTTGCCATAGTACCCATGCTCACAGGGCTCCTCACAACGCCATCCCTGGTAACCATCAGTACAGACACAGGCACCTGTGATGGGGTTACACTTAGCCCCATTTTGGCATTGGCACCGATTACTGCAATGAGGTCCCCAGTAGTCACTCTCACAGCCTGCAGGCACAGGGAGAAGTGGCATCAGACACAACAGAGTAACACAACAAAAAAGACAATGTGCACCAGCATTTACCCTTGAAAACATCTGCAGCCCTTTATCAAACAAAAACAAGCACACTTATGTGACTGGAAATGATTTCTGTGTTTTTCAGAATGAAAGCATAAGTATACTTTTTTCAGTTTATTACGTGGTTTTGCTGAAAGGTTTATTAATTGTATAAAACAGACCATTGTTATCTGTGCATTTCTGGTCAAAGAAGATCTTTTTTATGTGAATTATTATTGACTTATTTTTGGAAATAACTGTGAAAAGTGGGCTAATCTACAGTAAAGAAGTAATTACAGTGAAATAAACCTTGAAATGGTAATGACTTGATCACAATGACAAATGTGTTGCATGTAATGCAGGGGTGTCAAAATCATTTAGTTCAGGGGCCATATTCAGGCAAGTTTGACCCCAAGTGGGGTATGTTAGTAAAATACTAACATAATAACATATAAATAATGTCAACTTCAAACTTTCCTCTATGTTTTAGAATGAAAAAAGTAAAAAAATAAAATAAAATAAATTACATTATTTCCATCTACAAACTGTCCTTTTAATACAATGTGAATAACATAAACAAACTGAAATTTCATAAGAAAAACAGGTGCAATTTTAACAATATTCTGCCTCAGTTTATCATTTCCACAAGTGCATTATAATTTACAGATCGCAGTGGATCTACAAATACACAAAACATTTAATAACAGGCAAAATATTGTAAAATTGCACTGACCTCTCTTAAGACATTTCAGGTTGTTCATATTTGTTCAGGTTTTGTTTTTGTTTTTTTTTTTTGAGAAATGATTGTTTGTTTTAGTGTAAATACAGTAAAATTACATGAAAATGTTTACATTTACAAGGAGAACATTTTGGAGTTGTCATTATTTATAGGTTATTATGATCATATTTTAGAGGTCTGACCCACTTGAGATTGAATTGGTCTGAATGTGGAACCTGAAATATAATTTCACAAATTCATCCAACAGGCCTGACTGTACCCTCTGGCCGGCCTTGAGTTGGCCCCCGGGCTGCATGTTTAACACCCCTGATGTAATGCCTTACCTATGTCTATGTTTTATAATTTACCCTCCAAGATTAACCTTACTATTTTACTATTAACAGTGTGAAAAAATGTGGAAAACACCAATTGCAAGGTTTGTAAGTGTGAGCCTCAAAACACTACAGCTTTTTTTTTGCTTACACATCAAACCTTATCTCATTTGACTTAAAACTCTCCTGTTAAAAATCTATTTTTACTAAATTGTATTAACTAAAACATTAACAGTATAACTTAACTTGCTTCCCTCTACACCATCCTGCAGCTGCAACACACACCAGCGCATCAACCAATGAACTATTTACTATAATTTCAGTAACATTTGCTAAAAAATACAGGCCCTCCTGTTTTATTAAAATTCTTTTCACATTAAAAAGGAAAGTATGAGCCTTCTTAAGTATACATTTTCAGTAGGAACCAATAAACCCAGGGCTGAGAGCCTCAGGCTAAAGAAGTCTGAAAGTGATTCAGGACAAAATCTGGTTTTGTTTCTTCATGGGATTTGCTCACAATAACAAAAATACAGTATGGCGTAACCCAGCTGATCCTTCAAATTCATTAGCTGTCTTCACTCGAGCTCAAGGTCACAAGGTGCAGAAATATATCCACGTATGCCCTGAGCAAAAAGCAATACCCTTCACGTGTTGCTATCCATTACAATGTCAGACAATCACTCACTTTCACAACAATAAATACACACATACTCACATACACACACAATGAGAACATGCAAAATCCACACAGACAGGACTTGAATTCTAAATCAGACTTTGTGCTCCTTCAAGATAAATACAGTTTAAAGCAAACATCACAACAGAACGAAATTCATGTCTCCTGTCACTGTTGGTTTGAAAACACATTCATCAACATGTAACTAAACCCGCTAGTATCCCAGAAAATAGACAGCACAGACAGCAAGCAAACAATAGTGTTCTAAAAAACAAAGAAAATAATTAATTAATGAGATAGATAGATCGACACAGACAGACAGACAGACAGACAGACAGAGACAGACAGACAGACAGACAGACAGACAGAGATAGATAGATAGATAGATAGATAGATAGATAGATAGATAGATAGA
>JAPQRP010000025.1:15841934-15883883 GCA_037367295.1 Apogon hyalosoma
TAGATAGATAGATAGATAGATAGATAGATAGATAGATAGATAGATAGATAGATAGATAGATAGATAGATAGATAAAGGATAATTTATGTGCTATTATTATGCATTACTATTACTATATTAGACTTTAACCACACTACTCCTCCAGTACAGTGGTCTTTAATCAGATTAACTAATTTAACTTAAGTAAAGTTTATGTTGGATGGTCTATGTGAACAATATCAGAAATATGGTTGGTTATTCACACATGTGTATTATTTTCCCATTAGAAAGTGAACAACAAAATCGAATTATTCGTGAATAAATTAGCAGCTTACTAATTATTATTAATCAGCTTACTGACCTGTTTTGCTCTCATTTCCACAGCAGCTTCCCATTTTCCCAAATGCAATAACACTTAAATCTATGGTTAATTCATTTGAAGCAACTGGCAAAAGTACAAAGAATCATCTTCCATGTTTTAACTACCTTAATTTGCATTTATTAAATACTGTATCAAACTTAAGATTTTGATGCCTCTGACACACTCAAAAAACTTGGGACAGACAAGATAAGAAAAGTTCATAGAATATACAAATAATACTGTTCTGTAAAATTGTAACAATAGCAGGTTAACTGGTTAACAGTTGAGGGATCATGACTGGATATGAAAGGTTTGCACTATTTTGAGTATAAGTGCGTTCACACTGTCACTTACAGCAAAATGCAGTGCAGTGTCAGTACCCAATCAAAAATCATGGTCATTGAAAAAAAACTTTACAATAAAATACATTTTCAAATACAAGTTACTCAATATTGTGACACATCACAGGTGAAAATTTAGTGCACTGGTAGATATTCTGCTATGGTAATGCTCCACTGATTAACCATTAAACAGCAGGGAAGATGACTGCTGCAGTACTATTTCTAGTTCTGGAGACTGGAAATGGTCGTGCAGCATTCATCATCAAATTCATATTTGATTTTAAGATGACACTAACTTGTTGAAATTGTCTCACTGTGAAAGTAAGTACATTATACAGTGTGGTAGTATACAGTTTACTGCATGTAAGTAGATTTTAGGTAAAACTCAATTTAAGACACAGTGTTAGTGTTTGCATGGATTAGTCAAAGTTCAACACCTTCTGCCAAACTTTCTGAGGGAACTGTCCATAAAAATAACATTTCTCTATACAAAACTGTTTTTTTAAAAACTGGTCTTCAATTGACTAAAATACATAATATTGGTTCAACAGGTCCAGAGACATCTCTGTTGAATCTTTGGAAAAGTGTTATTTAACATAATCCTGTGCTACATTCACAAGTGAAATATGATACTGTAATACAAAAGGAGGATAAGTTATTTCAATACTTTGCAGAAAAGCAACAAGTTCTTTGCTCTGAAGCTCATCTCAAATGAATCAAAAGATAGTGGAAATGTGTGCTGTGGTCAGACAAATCCATGCTTCAAGTGTTTTTTAGGAAAAACTGATGTCAGATTCAAAGATGGAAAAGATTGTCATCAATGAAAAACATGCATTTATGATGGTATGGGGTTGCATCGGTACCACTGCATGGCTGATATCCTTATCCATGAAGGCATATATCAATTTTAAAGATACATCAAGTCAACAATTTTTTTCCTGGTAAGTCTGTGGTTATTTCAGGAAGACAATGCCAGCCCTCATACTGCATGTGGGTTTATGTGTACTAGACTGTCCTTCCTGCGTCCACATCTGTCTCCTACAGGAAATATAAGAACATCACAAAGAGCATATTCACACAACAGCCACCATGGACTGTTGAGTAGCTAAAGTCTTGTAAACAGCAGGACTGGGCAAGATATCACATGCAAAAGTGCAAAAATTTGTGTTTTCAGTTCAGCTGAAACTTCTTTTGAGAAGTGTAATAAAGAATAAACAGGAAGGACAATGTAATACATAAAAATGCAAAAACGAGTGATGCATGAATTACACTCTATTCCATTTATGTTTACAAAACAGAACTGAAAATCATATTTGTACCTTTATCAGTTAAATAAAGGTTCAAACACATTAAGAATATTTCTAGACTCTAGTTTTTACCCCTCGGCCAGCCTCTGGCCGCAGGGGTATTGTAATCATTTTGTCATCTGTCTGTCCATCTGTCTGTCCATTCAATGACATAATCACGTTATCTGAAGAACGCATTGAGATATCTGCACTACATTTATACTCTGGATTCATCTTGGCATGGAGCAGAAGCCTGTTGAAAATGGGTCATCTTGACCTACTTTTTCAAGGTCAAATGGCCTTATGCAGCTATAATATCTGAGTACTTTCAAATCTAAACATGTATGTAATAAGTTTTACACAAAGCCAATCTAATCCAAATTATTGGCCAGTAACTTTCAACAGAATCTTACACTATATTTGGCTGAGGAATATTAGAAGTACGCAGCACGTTGTTTATTGTATTGCAAAGAATGTCCCATATTTTCAAGAAATATAGTGTATAATTTTATCTTGAATGAACCAACCATTTCAAAGAGGCATATATTAGAGAATCACAACTTTGTTTTATGTGTTTATTAGCTGATTTAACAAATATTAAATACTTCATGAAAAAATGGGTGGAGGTAAAAGACATTTTTTTGTTGTTGCTGATGATGTTTTCTTGTTGAAGTTGTTTTGAAATGCTTGAAATATAAGTTTACTTCCCAACTGTGGGTAAATAACCTGTCTTTGCAAATGTCAAGCAGGTATAGTGATAAAACTACATCTAACCTCACATCAGTATATTGCTAAACTACATCACGCTAGTACAATATGGAAAAAGTAGTTACACATTATCATCACAGTGAGGTATGGCCACAGACTTTCAGATATGTAGCAGTAATTAAATATATTTTGAGTTTTAAGTTGAATATTTACTCATTTGCTGGATTCACTGAACTTTGCGTGTCATTTTATACAATTGGATGGGATTAATTCATCCAGATCAATTGATTCAATAATTCTATTTATTTTTTATGATAGGTGGGACTCATACTTCACATATATCATAGTTCCTTTACTGCAAATGACTTCTCTTTGGTGAAGCACTTTCCACTCAGCCAAATCTAGTAAAACAATGAGCTACAAACAACCTCTTGTATTTGAGTACAGCAGGCAGCTCTACATTAATATTACAAATTCAGTCCCTTGACCAACTGTTAATATCAGAAAGGTTTACTCATACAGTTTAGCATTAAACTTGCACATTTTTGTAGTACATACAGTGAGTGACAAGTATCACCAACATGCCAAATTAAATGATCAGACAGGTGCAAAACAGAGTCTTGTTACTAAGAAATTTGTGAAGATTTACCAGACTGAGTGCAAGTGATGTTTACATACCAAGGCTGTTTCAGAGAGAGGTCTTAATAACACCATGAAATTCATCGTCAAAAAAAAAAAAAAAAAAAGGAAGCAAATGTGCAAGCTGTTCACACCTTCCAGTGACAAGAAGGAAGAGAAAAAGAGGATGCAGATTAAAAACACAGGGAACGGGGGATTTTGTCACATATAACAGTTACTTTAAGGTCTTTTGACACATTTTTCAGGTGCAACTTCAGCAGTCAGTCGTCACACATGACCAGCGGAGAAGAAAAACTCATGTGATACTAGACACCAAAACCATAAACTCTGAATAAATGTTCACTTTTTAAAACTTACTAAATCTACTTTTAACAGACTAATTGTATTGGATTTGGAGTAAAAAGTGAAGATAGCTTCATTTAATGGAATAACACTTGGATGAATGAGTGGTCATCCTCTGTGATGACTGTGCAAATACAGACCCCAGAGGTGCCATCCTTCAATAACATTGTATTACAAAATTAGGCTTCTCAGCTGTATTGTAATATTGGCAATCGGGAAAATTAGTTAAGTTATATAGGCGCTTTACTCAAGTTAATGTAAATAGCTCAGTGACATTACTAAGTGGTACCTAAAGGAAAGATGCAGTAAAATAAGCAATTCCCACATTTCACAGGGGACAGGCCTGTTTAGAAAAACTCAATAAGTCCCATAAACTCCAGGCAAATAGCTAATCTTCAAGGTTAAATGAACAACTACCTTTTATGTGAAAGAACAATCAGTACTGAGCTGGAGTAACAGGCTGTCTTCACTCTCACTAAGGTAATTGTTCTTTAGAGCATCTAGTGGTGATTTACAAGTGATTGTGTGGTGTTCTGTCAGCTGCAGCGGCAGAAGCTGTACAGCCTCACATTAATAAAAGCCCAGCTTGAAATCCAGCAGCCAGCACGGTGAATATTCCACTATTGATTCCCACATCATCACAGACTCAATTGTGAATGCAAAGTCACTGCACTGCCTTCTTGTATGCTCACTTTGGCAGAGTTGTGATCATCCAGAGTGTGAGCTTAATGAACCCTGTTTCATGGTCGGCACTAAAGCCTGTTTTTCCAGGTACCCAGCAGGAAGATGATCAGCCATTCCCTGATACAGACAGGTCTGCCCTGAAGGGGGTCCCGAAACACTGAGCCAGTGTAGTATTGCTTCTGCGGTTGGACAGACTAGAGGCCACATTACAGGGCTCACATTGATTTGGTCTAATCTGCTCCTGGCCTCCAGTCTGGCATGAATGAGTTCCCTGAAGGTTGAGCTGCTGCCACGCAAACGACCCTGGCACATTAAATCTGAAGAGTGTGCGGGCAACCGAAGTAATGGATGGGCAGTTTAGCTGCAACTTGGTTTAGCAGTCTATAAGCACTCATCAGAGGTCTCTTGGTTCTCAGTGCTCCCTCAGTGCAGTACAACAACAAGCGCTGCCTATATAACAAGAGGCATTATCACTTGGATTCAGCTTCACACCTTATTCACTTGCATCGTACATGTTATACTTTTATATGTATACATCAAAATATGATGTCAGTAAAAAATACCCAGAGCAGCAAAGAAAAACAGAAATGACCAAAATCTATCAAGTGCTAAATTTGCAGACTTTTCTACTGCTTAGGAGCTCAACAAATGTTACCATTTGAAGTTTTAAACCTTCTTTAGCTTGCAGTTAGAGGCCTTAGCACATTGAGAGCAAAGCCCATTATCTCGCTGTCTCTCTCCTACACAGAGGTTCTCAAACTTTACCCAGTAGTCTCACACTTCCCAGCTCTGACAGCATTTAACTGTGATTAAGGAGTCAGAGTTCACGATGAGCTGCAGGCAAAAACAGAGAGAAACAGCAGAAAGAAGTAGCATGTATCATGAAAGCTTCAGCTTCTAGAGAGAACAGATAAATTGTGTGAGGTGATGAGGACCCCCTGTGGGTTTTGGTGTGTAGGCAGTGAAACCCACACAAGTCTGAAACTAGAGAAGCTGCAATCCAACCCATTAAGTGGTGTGGCGCAGGTCAGTAAGCCTAACCAGAGGACAGCCTGGACTCTCAGAGCTCATAATGCATAACAGTTGCAATGTGGATAACCTCACACACAGGGAGACGTCCAATCCCATGGTGCCGGGTATAATCCCCTTGACTGGAACAAAACAGATCAGGTTGAGGGGTACGGACAGATAACTAACTTCTGAAGGTGATGTCCAAAGAATGGGCTGAGAGAGCCATCGTGGTGGTGCTGAGCTTTGAAGTGTGCTCAAAAGTCTACATGATCAGGGGCTTGCTGCAACGAGATTAAAACCAAACAGCTTTCAGCAGCTGACTTCATTCAGAAGTTCTCCTGAACTTGGCCTCTTCAGCAAAATGTTTGTCACTGTTCTCTCAGACTGGATGTCTGTGCCACTGAAAGCTGGCATAAGCTTCTCAGAGCTAAATTCAAAATGAGGGCCTGAGTTGAGCTCTTTAAACACAAACAGAATATCCTCTAGCATTCAAATGCCATTCTAGTTAATTCATTCTCAATTTCCACTTTATTCATTCTGCTACATACACAGCAAATGCAGACTTCACCAAGAATGATAACTAGATGTGTATAAACATTGGCCACTAGATGTTGTTGCTGCAGACAGTCGCTTCCTTTCTTGCCAACTCTTAACTGGGAAAACCCTATTATTGCTATTGGAAATGTTGGCATCCAGCCTGCCTTCACTCCCCATTGCCTGAGTCACTGACTGTCACATAACTATTATTAACACACTGTTGGCACTTGAGGAATAACTTAACTCATAGCAGACATAAGGAGGCAAAATGCTGTGGCTCCTGAGAGCCTTTTTCTCCTCGCTTACTCTTTAGCAGAGCTTGTGGCAAAGCAAAGCAGCGTGACTCATTGTCTTGATGAGTCTCCAGCTTTGCCTCGTGAGAAGTGCACCTCTGAGTTTTATATTGTCTGATTCAAGCTTTGTACAGCTAGCTTTGTTCCCTTTTTCCTTGACAGATCGGAATCTTCAAATTTACATTTCATGACCAGAATTAATACGGGCAAGTCGCTATTTGCAAATGGCATGAATCCGACGCCTTTCTTTAGAGATTTTAAATCTTAAAATGATCATTTTTAATAGAACAATGAAACAATTCTGTCTACAATTTAGCTGACACAAGAATATGTAATATTCTGGTCTTCAGTCAATATGAGCTATTTGTAATAGGCTTTTATTGAATAACTCCTAACTCAACATTCAGCTATTCATCACAGCTCCCCGACTCAATGATGCAGACTAATAGAGTGTAAAGCATACAGGAAAGCAACGAGGGTCTGGAGGGAAAGCGATGATTGTTGTGTAAAGTGGTAAATTTGCAATGAGTGATAAATGTCTCTCAGTTTTGTTAAACTTGTGGCTTTAAAAGCTGTCAATACAACACCAGGCAGACCACACTGTTTCTTCCATGTTCTGCTGACACCTATTCCACTGTTATTTATTAGTCCTCAAAAAACCCAGACATGACAAGTTAAGAGTTTAGCTACATCCCCATGAGCTTGACAAATGAATTTCTAAATATACAGAAGAAAATGCCAATAGTCATGAGGGCAGTTCTGCTGAATTGGACTAACAGCACGCTGCAGCTTCTGCTGCTGGGCGTGTCGTTTGTCCTGCCCTAATTCATCTTTGCTGAGCCCCTGTGTGTTCACAGTCCCCTGAGGGAAGAGCAGCACAGGACCAACCTTGCAACACAACATAGACTTTACTGAGCAGAGCTAGCTGCTTAGTTCCATGTCTTTCCACTTCACTATGCACCATATGGTCCCTCTTAATACCACAATGAAGTTGAATAAGAAGTAACAAGATCTGACTGCTGCCTTTTTAGAACTGCAAAACTAATGAGCGAATTCCTTAATTCTTTTAAGACTATGCATTACTGATTAAAAAGTCTGCCCTGGTTGTTTATCCCAAGTAGGATCTAATCATTTGTCCAACCACTATTCAGGATGTGAACCTGGATCAATATGAGGCCTGCAGGTGCCAGCCCACTCCTCTTCAGCTGAGCCCTAACAGGGTTAAAAGGGGCTGCTGGTCAACAAAGACAGACAAGGCCAAGTCATCATACGCTAAACTAGCACTTAAAAGTAATGCTACTTAAAAGAACACCTCCTTTTTCTAATAAAATAAGGTATGTTGAGCAGTAATACAAGCAGTCTGTGAGAGACGCTTTCGTCTCAGTGCAGTAAACCAGTCACTTGTTCTACAGAACCTGACACGGCTCATGAAAGCTTCTGGATCAGCAAATTGCTACACAGCCCACTGCTCCCTCCAATTAATAATTTACCCTTCACCCTGTCCTGCAGAAAACAAACCCTCTTCTCTCTTGCCACAGGACAACAACAAAAATGCAATCAGAGCAGAGGTGGACGTTTATCTATAGTACGCAAGAAAACACAGTGACTGGAGTATAAATAAAGCCACTGTATCCTAGAAACACACAGTAGTAATAGTCGGGGGCCAACAATGTGGCTGCTCAAAAACGGTGTCAATCTGATAAAACCAACTGTTACCACACTTAATTTGCACATATTGATTTCCAATTTTCAATTATTAATTCTAATTAGGATGAAGTACAAAGTGCCATGGGGCAACATCAGTCAATGTGAACGAGCGTGATTTCATAGCTCAGACTGATGGACATTCAAATCATACAAACAGGAACACCCCAGTCACGAGACTCCTCAGGGCAACTTTTATTATAAATGTCTGCAATGACATTAAAGCTGCTTTGTGCCTCACCTCCCATTCTGCCTATAGATGTTGTAAGAGTAAGTGAGATAACCAGGTTTGTTTTTTTTTTCACTAAAAACAGAAACTCCTTTACTCTGAAAAACACAAATACAGTAATAAATAACTTGTAGAAGAAACTGTTTCATTGATAAGAACCATTTTTGAAGTCTCAGATGATGAGATAAATAAATGTAGGGATTCTTTAAAAAAAGCTTTATGAAAGAGAATATTATACAAAATCTACATCAAATAAACAAAGCTTCATCTTGCGGCCTTCATTATGTTTAGTTACTATAATGAAATCACAGTGTGTTTATTCACCTACAATGGCTTTTACTTAAATGAAAAGTTGTAGTGTGAGAGACTATTGTTGTGCCGTATGTAGCCCAATTAGAGAATTGTGACTGGCTGGATTTGCATAAATGGTGGTAATAGATGAGCCACTAAACTACACAAAGCTGTGACTGTTGGAGCTTCTGTAATTAGTCCACCTTCTCTTGCATGGGGTGACTTCTGTGGTTTTCCAGTGACACAGACCTTGAAAATTCAACCCTGCCCATTAAGTGATAAAACCATATTGTACAATAAATATTCCCACACAAGGAGTTTTTCATGTAACACTAAGCATACATGTAACCCAGTGTTATAAACATGGTTAAACCCATATATATATATATTGATACAACTTTGATAAATACTCATTTCACAATGGGAATAAATATTGATAAACATTATTTAAATTAGGGCTGTCAAAATTAACACCATCATTAATCCATCATCATGATTAATGTGATTAAAAATTTTAAAGCAATTAGCCCATCCACAGAGCCCAATGACTCTGAACGTCTCTGGCAACATATTTCACGCAGTTTGTCCAAGTAGAGTTAGCGTCACATATGAACAAATGGGCAGTTGATCCAATAGTGACAGGCAGCAGAACCATAAAGACGGAAGACGCTAAACGACACGTTGGCCCTCTGGATGGAAATATGAGGACAAAAAAACCCAAGACGAAACAGTTGTTTCAAGTTGGTTTGTTGAAACTGTTGAAGGTTTTTAATAAACATGTTAAATGCATATATATTCCCTCCTTTCTTCAGTCTGTTTGCTCATGCAAAATGAAACACCATTAATATGGATTAAAAATGAATGATATTTAATCGAAATTAATTCACAGCAACCCTGTGATTAATCTGATGAGAAATTTGAATCGTTTGACAGCACTACTTTAAATATAAGTTCAGGAATTTGCTGTGAAATAGAGCTAAAAACTTTTTTTAAATGTGTAATATGCTTTTAATATGTATTTAGTTTGACATACTGAGCAACCAATAGCTGATTATTCTGGTGTCGCATTAGCCAGTGAGGTCAAAGGTCCCACCCTTGACCCTGTGCTCCCCACTCGTGCTGCTCAAAGTAGTGATGTTCGATACCAAGGATTTCCTTTCCGATTCAATACCAAGTGAAATTCAGGCTGGTATCGGCAATACCAATTTGATACCGATACTTTGTACAAATATACTTAATGTCTGGAAAATCTAAAAATAAAAATAGTGTATTGCAAATCATAACTTCATAAAGAATGCAAGACATGAGAGTAATTATTGTTTAATTATTAAGAACTATTATAAGAATGAAAACTTGCATATTAATTCATGTTACATGAACGTGTTAACATGAAAATACTGACCATGTAACACTTCAAAAAAAGTATCCAACATTAGCCACTTTTACACAGAGATCCCAGAAAAAAGGTGAGATGGTGATCCCACCTTTTTGCTACCATTGACAGATTTCCACAGCCAAGCCAAAGGAGTAACAGAGCTGAGACAGGCTGGACTTTTACACAGCGGACCTGTGTTCCGGAATCAAAGGGGCGGTGACGCAGCGTATAGTGTGATGTATACTCTTGCGCATTGGAAATAACTAAACCGGGTTACGGTGTTGCAAACCTCTCTAGAGTCGGCCCGTCTTTAATCGTTTCACAAATGCTAGCATGGATAGAGTCCAGCGCCCAAAGTGACAGCAGTTCCCAGATCTCAGCGTCTCCCCAGTTTGACATCTTTCTGGTCGTGTTGATATATTTATTTACTGTACACGGCCTACGCTCATTTTGAAATCCCGCCAGCGTGGGGGTCACACACGCAATACGTAATCAAAACAACAGCTTGGTTGCGGAACGAGAGGTATTCCTTTTACATAGCGTTCCGGAATCATGTCTCCACCTTCATCATGGCTCTGTGACTACCTCCAAAGGTGTTACAAAGCTGCGATAAAGGTGGGACCAAATGATCCCATCATTTCATTTACACAGACGTCTTTTCAGAATAAAGGTGAAATATTCCTGTAACAGATGTGCTGTGTAAAAGGGGCTATTGACATTTTCCCACACTTTTCCCATTTAGTCTGTTCCATTTTTTGCTCTCCTGCCTTTGAAAAGACTCTCTCTGCGGGTACAGAAGTGTTAGTAATTCCCAGGTATCTCACAGCTAGTTTGCTTAGGGCTGGGAAGGACTGACTGAAAAGCGTGACGCAGTACACACTTACCCAGGTGGAAGAAGAAATAGTTCCCACCAATCGCATATTATTTGGACACGGTCCCAATAGTCTAGCTACTTGTACTGTGTTCCTGATATACATTACCTGAAATGACCGAAGTGTCAAAAGTATTGATATTTTGATTTGTGAATAGAGTCTAGAGTGTAAAGATCTGGTATCGGAGATAACGATATGTCAGTATCAATCCGCACATCACTAGCTCAGACTCAAGACTGCATCAGACTCTGGAAGAGAGAATTTCATGCTCTTGTGGTTGTTCAAGCTTATGTGGTCGTATCAGCATTTCACTTGATATACTTGGAGATTGGTCAGCATTAAACAATACTAGAGCTTCCTGAATATTGTATTTTTTGCATATTAGTCACAAAACATTTGTTAAACCCTTAAAATACCGAGAGCTGACAGCCCACTGAGCCCACTGTCGTTTGTCATTTGTTTCTCTCCGAAAAGAGAAGACAGAGACAGTCATAGGTGAATCTAGGAGTTGTTACCAGTGGGTGCCAGCTTGAAAGAGATTTTAAATCAGTCTGTACTCACATCTACATGACATCAATTATCCATGCCAACTTGCCAAGCTGTTGTACTGAAAATAACAGGTTAGAAAAGCAGGTTTTGTTTGGGGAACCACTAAACAGAAAAACTAAAAAAAATAAATAAATTAGCACCAGTACGGCATGTCGGACTACAAACATCATCATTATAAACATCATAACATCCAGCAGCTGTCAGACCAGGACCCTCTGGAGTCGCACGCTGCACGGTCCATTCAATATCGCCAAACATAAACCATTCATCTCAGTATGAGATTAGGGACCGTTATGCAATATGATCAACACTGAGTAGTTATACACTGCAATATGTATCATGTTTACAGCCAAGTAAACTAAACCCATTACAGTTTTACTGCATTTTTTAAAATCTCTATTGTTGGATTCCTTCTGAGTTAGAGGTCAAATGCTGCAAGATGGATAAACTTGTTGTAAAACTAGATATTAGATCTGAGACAGAAAAAGTGAGAAGGTGTCCAAAAATTAATCACAAAATAATTTAAATTTTTGTATTAATCTGATTATTTATTTAATAGATATTCCCTATTATGCATTAGATTAATCTGTATAAATTATGCATTGCCGTTTCTCCAAGGCCAGTTTCATTCTTCTACACTCCTGGATATTCAATTAGTGTAATAAAACCATTAAAGCACATCTGTACAAATGAAAAACTGCAACCAAATAATGTTTATTTTTGCATCATTATAATTATTATTGATTAAAATTCAACTTATAATGCTACAGTTGTATTTTTTCTATGTGGTGAGCTCTTCATTGATAGTGTGTTTAATCAGATTAATAAATATATACTTTTTTTTTTTTTTGTACTTGTATTTCCATGACAGGGTTCCCACTCTTTCCCTGAAATTGTTTTCCAGGACTTTTCCAGGACATTTTCAGCCACTACAGAAACAAGTTTTCACATCATACACGAATACATTCCCCTGTCCTCCTCATTCTTTGGAAGTGTTTTTTTCTACAGTTGTAACTTGCATTTACCTAGATTGTTTCTATGTTAATTACTCAGACATTTGATGGGCAGCCTATGGCTATAATTTATCTATGAAAAATGATTATGACAAATGTATCATAAAATAATGAAAACACACCCACAGTTTACAGCGTAGCACTTCATTAGCATGACAAACTAGAGTTATAATGTTCAGATGGACAATTCCAAACTCAACTTTCTCTTCTCTCTTACTTTTTCTCCTGCACTTCCTCTAAAAATATTTGTATATTTTTATTAAATCACTGAAAAATTATTTCCTTTGTTTCATCTCAGTTTAGGCACACAAGGCAGAGGGAGGATAAATAAGTTTCCAGGATAACTTAACCGTTTCCAGGACATTTGACCTGTTTTCTGATTTTCCATATGTTTTTCATAACTGGAAAATTAGTCAATCATTTTCCAGGTTTTCCAGGACGTGTGGGAACCCTGCATGACTGTGGCTGTGGTTTTTGCACCACTGCTTCTCAAACCCAGTGTGGTTTAGACACATATATAGATTCTGGGTGAAGAATCTCTGCTTAATTGTTGCTCTTAATGTTGCTGATGATTGAAAAATAATGAACTATTGTTGTGGCTTGTTTAAAATCTTTGGTTGGTTTCTGCTGAGGTACAGTTTCAGACACTCTTTTGTTACAAGTGTCGTAAAAAGTGTATGCAGTTTACACTGAAAAATACTATTTGTCTGATCATCTAAAACTAATATATTACTGTGGAAGTAATATACGGTATTGGTAATATTAGCAGTTAATAATAGATATAATGTAGAATCAGAAGGGAGTTACTCGCATTGTGAACATTTGAGCTACTTTTTTAAATTATTATTTTTGTTTAGTCTCAGAATCTAAAACACCACTAAAAATACTAGAAAATAAAGACTTAACTGGCATGTGAATCAAGAGGAAGAACACTACATTTATGTTAACATGGTCCCAGATTAAATCTTTTTGTAGTGAAAGCTTAAAAATATATCAGTTTTGGAGAAAAACAACCTGAAGAGTGAGACTAACGGTACCTTGCCACAAAAGTAATCAAACTGGAGTCAAAGAGCACTAAAGCATATCGACCAACACAGAGATGTGTATGAATGCAAATGCAGAAAGTTATTATTTTTTTATGTGTGTGTGCCTTTGACCAATTCTCTCAGTTCTGTCAGCAAACACCGCTTGTCGTTGTTTACTCAGAAACAACGATTTTATAATTTATTTATTGTCCAACATGTCACGGCATATGGATACGTCCCTCACTGTAAACACAAACATGATTTAGTTTAAAGACGGACAATCAGCATGCCTTTCCACCTTCCAAATTAATCCCAACAATAGAGAAACACACACAAACACAAGGATAATTGCTTTTTAACGATCTCACATTATGCAAATGCCCATCAAGCAGCCATAAATCTTAGTGAAAGTTTGTACTTGTCTGACCAGTTATGCCAACAAATTGACTGATATTATTATATTATGGGAGGAAAGTTAAGCGGTAGAGATTTCTACTGGCTTCCATCTACTTCAGTTTAGGTGTGTAATCATATAACTCACTCCTATGCATTTAAATGATGTAAACTATCAAGAAAGAAAAAAAAGAAAAATGGAGATGTACCAGTTTTAACAAAATTGGGCAACATTCTGCTGGCTCATTGGTACTCATCTAAAAATGGGCAAAACATGCAGTGGTGGTGTGTTTAATAGCCAACTAAATGAGCACTGAATCCTGCAAAATATTTAAATATCAGAAAAATAGACATTTGAAAGCAACAGCAGTGCATTATGCGCAATTAGTTATGAAGAGCAGAGGCAGTGGATGGATATAGATAGCTGGTACAATATAAAGAGACAGAAACAGGAAAACATCTCTAGCCTTTGATTAACTGAGAAAAACTGTAGATTAAGGGCTTTTCTTTTTGTACCATCATCTCTCCAGGATAATGTAGACCCTTTGGAGACTTTTCCATAAAGAAAAGGAAATCCTGGAGTTCATCTCAAATGAACCGCTGGCTCTGAAAGCACTGTTGTTCTTCCAGTCTCTGAAACTCAGTACGCCCATGAATTATTCTCCCCGATTCTCAAAGTCAAAGTAAAAAGAAAAGTATACAACAGCAACTTAGGGAGAATTGTGCAAGTGAGTGAGTGTGTGTCTTATATGTGAGTGTGTGTGTGAGAGAGAGAAAGAGAGTGGGGGAATACTGTAGTTACATTAGAGAGGCAGCTATGAAATGAATCAAGCCGTCTGAAAGGAGCACAAGATTCCAGCATCTGTCTGCGAGACATGAATCTCAGTCCTCATGACATTTACTTTGAGTGAAAGAGCAACATTTACAATACTTAAAACAAGCACAACAAAAGATGTAATCATCGGTCAATTTTGATTAGAATGAAGTTGTCAAGCTTGAGGACAAAAGACAAAAATTTCCATCCAAAACCTTATTTCAGAGTCAGAGCAAGGACCGGAGATATTGATCCATGGACCTTAACCCTCTTTTTGTTCAGTGGCAGAGGGCGATTTTGTCATTCATACAGTATTCCTGGTATAGAAGTGAATCTCAGAATTATAATACAGGCTGGTGTTTAAAGTGTGAGGCTGACAGAATCACATGGTGTCAAGTTTCTTTGCAAATCTAATTTCTCGGGGGGGATTCATCACTTTGAGGGTGGGGGTGCCTGAACCAGAAAGTCAGCATTTTCTGTCTTTTATCCATCTGAACTCAATTGAAAGGTCTTAATGAAGTGCACACTACAGGACATACTGAACTCCTGTAGGCTTGATTTTCAGCTCAGACTTAACCATTTAGTGCCTGTGTACAAGACAACAACTTCAGTGCCAGACTTTTTTTTTTTTTTTGTACTGCTCTGCAACTAATTTGAGAACAGCTTCTGCTCAAGACAGATCATGAATATATATTGTTGTTTCTGGTAATCATTACTTTTCCTCTAAAATTTCCTTTTGATCTTTATCTTCCAGATGCCCTTTTGTCAATGTTTAGATCCCAGGCTACATCTTTGTTCTACTTAGAACTCGCTAGCTATGCGATAGCGTCTCTTTGCATTTTTGTCCTTTTCCTATTTCCTCTGTGGCAAAAGCCACCATTTTAATTGAATTTCTGGGCTTTTAATGTCTGCATTACTCTAATCAGAGAAGGGGAGAGTAGAGTTGTTTATCTCGACCTTGGTAGAATTAGCAGAGGGTATTTGTGGAGATGTTAATGCTTTGAAAAAAAAAAACTATTCAGCAACATTGTAACCAGAGGTTTTATTGATCAACTAGTCAAAGGTGCTTATAGATATTCCAGACACTGGTGTGCACTCAAGCATCAAGGAAAAGGCATGTTCTGGTGACAAAATGCAATAAACTCACACCAAAGATACACAGCACTCTGCTGTGATTTTCCATTCCACAGAACAAAACACAGTCTTTTTTACAGAAAACATTGACAATGTGGGTGAATAAATTTTATATGAGTTGACCTAGCTTCCTAGTCCTTTGTCATTCTGTTTTGTGACTGTATAATATTCGGATGCTAGTACTGGATGATTCATCAGTCAGAGACAGTGTGAAGATAGAGCTACCATTAAAGTCAGGTGCAGGGCATTCTACTATCTCACACAAACAACATGCAATATAACCTTCTGAGAGGGTGGCACAACTGCAGGCGAGGCAGAACACAGTAGAATGCAAAATACAACCCCAAATACCCTAGGGCCCGGAGGCAAATTTGATTAAAAGTTTGTTTTTCTTCACTCTCAACAAACGGAGGAGCTCGTCGATGCGGCACTGACAGTTAATTGGACTTGGCAGGGCCACGAGTTCATTCGTCAGCATTGTGTGGGGCTTGCCTAGGAGGAGCAGGACAATCAATGTCCCTCAGGACGGCCTGTAATCACTGCAACACTCCAATGAAGTCCAGGGTTAAACATCAGGAGATTGCAGGTGCACCAGAGGATCTAAGAAAGACTGCTAATATGCTCCCACTCCCAAAGCAAACCAAGGACACTGCAATGCAACACCCAAAGGGCTGCGATGATCCACTAAAACAGAGTCACACCTCAAGCTATTATTGTGACTAAAATTGTCATAAATCTGAAGTCCTGAGGGGCGATATGAGTTAGTTTACAAGGGCTCTGAAAAGGAAAATGCATGACACTCTGAATGCGTACGCAGTCTAATTAAGTGGTTGGAACTGGCAAATAGTTACAGGGTAATGAGATCATTAATAAGGTAAGACAGAAAAACAATGATGCTACACAATGATTACTTTTCTATTGTCCAATCTCTCTCATTATAAATGAATATAGTTTTGGCTATTTAGGAATCTTAAAATTTTCATACAAAGCTGTGGTAACTATAACAAAAAAATACCTCAGAAAGCCTACTCACAGTTGAGAGGACCTGGGATAAGGGGTCCCTACAAAACCATTGCTTCCCTTTAAAGGGTCACAGGTCAAAACATAGATGAACCACTGATCAATACAGTGAGATAATATGACACTGAAGACTAAGCAGAGAAAATCTACCCCCCTTTTTTTTTTTTTTTTTTTTTTTACAGTGTTTTAGCACCACAGCAGTCTAATTCTGGTGTTTTAAAATACTGCCTACCACACACTGAAGTGTAAAGAGGTCATCAAAAGCAGTGGTCGATGAAAATCAATTGAATCTTTAGAAATAAACTCCATAAACATGGTAGTGGACCACAAAATCAAGTGTGACTTACAACCTGTGAAACGAGCCTAAAACAGTTTGTTCTGTATTAGTATTCAGGGGATACCTTATCTCTCTAAACTGTTATCATAGCATTTCAGCTATTTTAGACACACTGACCTTCTCTTAAGGACAGGAGATAAGGGTTTTTAATGTCCTTATTAAATCAAACCATCTATGCAGGCTCTCAGAGCTGGCTAGTGTGTTTCAGAAGCTCTTAACTCTCTCTCTTACTGACTAATGACAAGCATCACAGTGATAATGACCAGCGGGACTGGATGTTGTATCTGTGCTGCTAAAAATTACCGTATCATCCTAACCATCACCACGAAATGCCATGATACACTGAAGGGTTTTGTTGCATAGGTTATATCCATGCAAGTAAGCGCACTCAAACATCTACTCACAAACACACACACACACACACACACACACACACACGCACACACACACACAAACACACATTTTAGGCATTCTCCCAAAGGTAATGGAGCAGTGAGCTCTTGGGGAACAATAAATCCTGCTTAATGGGATGGTACAAAAAATCTTCAGAGCCAGGCAGCAAAGTCAATCTGCATACTTGTCTATTAGGCCTTATATGTACAAAAAATGTTATAGAGACATGTCTGTGTGTGCTTATGTAAAACCTTTCCAAACTGTGATGCCAGCTTTCAATGAGAATATCTGACTGATATTAACTTTATGGTCAACATTCATATTTATGTGTGTGAAGCAGTAAAGAAAGCTGTCCTCTTTGTGCCATAATTCTTTTGATGGACTCACCATCAGTCAGATCAAGTCTTGGCACAGTAATTCACACCTAATATAAGTCACCTGAGTCACTGAAAGACAAGTCTGAGGCACCTCAGGAAACATCTTTTTCAGAGCTTTCATGGCACTGTGTATTCAGTTAAAACTGGTATCAGTACTTATTCCCAAACTTAAATGACCATTTCCTCCCGTTTATCAGTGCACTATCAGGATAGACAAAGAGGTGATATCTCTATGTGTGTAAACCTCCTGCCTGTGGGGAATAAATAGCAGCATCACATACTTGGCTGTATATAAACTGGCTGCAATTCTCCCCATGAGCCCAGCAAAAACAAAGCTTTGTCAACAGAGGCTTAGCTTCATGGATGCACAAACAGACATACAGTATAAAGTAATAACTGAGCTCCACTAGGCGCTATAGATCCATCCATCGTTTGTCCCCTTGAGAAATACCATTGCCAGGGCTCTTTGATCTATTAAAATGAATGAGGCAGTCGGCATTGACAGTTACAAGCAGCAAGGAACCCCCTTCAGAATGAAACAGTTAGAATATTTATAGTTCTCCCAAAATGTCTCTCTACATGCTTGTGTAATGAGGAGTTGAATCGATTTAGACTCCTTTTTTAAAACTTTATGTGGGATCTTTCACTTTATCACATTTCACGGGCCATCATGGATACGTAAACAGTCAAAGACACGCGCACATACAGAAATATTAAATTCTCTATCTTTAGGATTAATTTATAGATAAGTTTTGAGAAAAAAGTACAAAGACATCTAAAGTTATGTGCAGAGCAAGAGTAAATCTATGTGCATCTCCATCCCAGTCTGCGTAATTCACAGTCACTTGGTCTTTGACAGCGATGCATGTCAATGTCCTGCTGCTGTGGGATTGGAGAGGAACCATCTGGCTTAGATGCACTTCTGAGAATAATGTGTAAATACTGTCGACGGGTGCCAGAGGGAGTCCTCACAAGAGTGTTTTTCAAACCAGAATGATTTCAAACTGCACGGTTTTGGTCGGGTTGCTCTTTCATATTGCATCTGTGCTAGTTCAGGCAATGTCATCTGCAATGAGCATCTAATAAAACTAAAAAAAAAAAAAAATTGTGTGCCTGCTGAAACCTATGTGATCATAATATTACAATCAATTATTCAGCATCCAAAAAAATCTTACTTCAATAAAATGAGGACAAAAATATACTGAGGTGATCCCTGATAATACTTGGAATATTGTGTATTGTTTTAGTTTATAATGATCATAAAAGAAGTAATATTTAGTCTCCCTGTCTGGTGCAGTATCCCATAAATAAGCATTCATAGGCCACATTCATCACTTAACCATGTGTGTAGCACCCTCAGAAGTGGCTGCCTTCCCATCTGAATACATTAGGGAGGAATATGTTACCTCATAGACCACGGCTGACCAACCACATTACATTTGGCTATTAAGTGTGATAGATTTCTTCTTAGAACACAAAGGATGCTTTGCGGTTAACAAAGCTAAACTACTCCTTAGACTTTCAGATACTTGTCTTACTTGTATTGATTTTTAGCATCTCTTCACATGTGGGCGAACATTTGCACCATAATAAAGTAAACTCCAAGAAAGCAGACGGGAGAGAGAAGTACTAAAAGCCCAGTATTTATGCACATTTTTTTTTCCCTGAGCACTGGAACATATTATTATCTGACTGAAGCACATGAAATCAATGATAGTGCTTCATTGCACCTAATATTTTACAGTACATGTGAAGGCAGTCATAGCTAAATATACACAACGTCTATCTTTACCATTATCTTTATCTGAAAGCTGTTATTACTGTAGCATATAGTCTGACCCTGTGTGACAGGTTCATCAAGAGGGATTAAATCACAAGAGCTGCAAAGTATGAAGTGGTGGAGGCAAAGACATTGGGGTATTTCTCTCCAACTTTAGAAGAGCAAAATCTACTTTTAAATCCAAGAAACTCATAATATTCTGAGGGGAAAAAAACAACTTTATATGTTTTTTATTCAATAAAGTCATAATATTCTACAAAAAAAGATTTGATTTTCCATTTTATCTCATACCATGGTGTTCTTTTTACAGCAACATACACTACATTTGTTGCAAACTGCAATCAATAAAATCACTACTTTGGCAAAACCCAGTGGTGTACATCTGTAGACTAAAATGACTAAAGACATTCTGTACAGTCCCATAAGCAGAGCTCCATCTATCTGAATTGCCTTTGTAAAAAATTGCTGCCGTCCCTGTCTTATTGAGCCTAATATTTTTCAGCCATTTTTTTTTATTTACATCAGGAAAATCCTATTGAGAACAGTGTTGTTATTCAAGACACCCTGACAAAACAAAAATACTCAATGGCACGGAGAAGACAAAGTGCATTTCAATATAAAAAGGAGGAGGAAGTTTTGCAAAGCAACATAAAAACACAAGCACAACAAAGGACAGATCATCAAAACAAAAACAAAAAAAAACAAAACACATTAACAGGTACATGTCACAACAATCTTTTAATAGTTTGAGCTTTTCAGTGAAAAAAATAAAAACTCAAAAATCATGTCATGACACAAGATCAGAGAAACATGTTCAAGACCACGTTCCACAAATACAACACACAGGCATTAGAGCAATCACACAAACCGCAAAAACAGTTAATCATTCATCACTCCTCTGGGATAAGACCTAAACTCCACACGTGATAGATGTAGAACGAGGCAACACTCGCAAACAACAGTCCACAGCAAGCATCCTGTTTGCTTTTTGATCCTTTTCTACATCTACCAGTGTGTCCTTGAGATGAATCTAAGACACCCTACGATTTCAGGCAGGTCACAGGTCAGGTCTGGTCTCAGTGGGACAATTTCCTCAGGCCGATGGAGAGGATAAAATGTTTTCTCGCTACAGCAGGTGGACACCAGCAGGTGAAAGCTGCCTATATCTTTTTTCAGCCCCAGCTATAACTTGGTGAATCTCTCCCACCTTATCGCCTCTCTTTTCTGGCCACAAACAGTCCAACTCTTTATTTTCACCACCTGACCCATATACAAAAACTGCTTCCTGGTGGGTGCTGCTCCAGAAACGAGGCCCAAGCCTTTGATCTGGCTCCAGATCACTAGCTGAAAGGCTGTCACTTCAGCTTTAGGCCCCTCAGCATCCCACGGCAGCTCTTCTTCTCCAAGGCTGGGCAACACACTTTTTTATCGCATTCACACATTCTTTGTCATGTGACCACCTCATTCTGCCCTCATACCAACTATCACACCCAAGAACTGGCGCTTCTGTGAGTCCAAACACCTCAACTCAAACACAATAGCAGTAAAATAAACAGCAAACAAACCATAGCATTGATTTTTTTTCTTGTCGAACTGAATAAATGTTAATGTGTGCTTCTCAGCCCATGTAAGCAATAATGTGATGGCTGAATTCACTTATGTAAAGACTGCTAAAGCTCACATCACCTATCTATGCAGGGTGAAAGCAAAATTTACAGTGAAGACAAAAAAAAACATGCTGAACCATTTACACGAAGGAAAAAGAGGGCAGATTTAATTTAAAAATTGGCACGCATTCCTCATTTCTACAGATGAAAGCTCGTAAATGAAAAAGCCTGGAATCATGCCTGGTATGGAAATCTAAAGTTATGAATAATGCCTCTGTCTCAATCATCAAGTCTGTTTTAATAAGGTGGATTAGCCCAGCACCTGCAGGTGCACACGGCTGCACTTCTAACCAACCAAGAGTGGGACAAGTGTCCCTGGGGGCCCTGAACCTCACATCCTCCCTGTTGGACCCTCACCAGTCTGAAGGAGTGAGCAGCACCAGCAGCAAACAGCTCAGGCTTGTCATTTATGCCCATGAATCCACCTTCAGTGGGCCGGCGCTGCATCGAGACCAGCTGATTTACACACAGTTGCTAATCAGGGAATGGCTCTCTTGCTAATGAAAACTCATAGATCTGTAAAATAACACTACTATGATTTTAGCTCCCATTACTCATTCTTAAATATGCAACAGGCAATAAATGTTAAATGCTACCAGGAGCTGAAGTTAAAAATTAGGGGTCAGAAATGCTTGACATAGAAAATAGTGAATGGGTCATGAGCATTGATATGACTGTCCTGAACTGGGAAAATACTCTCCTCTATCCACATTCCCTATTTCTCTACAGACATAAATATCAGAAAATAGATTCCTTCCTTCTGTCTGACCTGATGCTCTAGCATTTAGTTGATTGCAGAATGGATATGCCTAACTCCACCCTCCCATCGCTCCTGGAGCACAGCTCTGGGAGCTGAGGTAACCCCAGTAAACAGAAAGGCCAGCACAATGGTTTGTTTCATCTTGGCATTGATTCATCATTCCACTGAACAAGTCATAGGCACAAGTCTAATCATGATTAAGACCATAACAGAGAGCTCGGTAGACACAAGGGGGATGCAACCATCCATCCATCCGCTATATTCATCAAGCAAATCACTTTCACTTCCAGCAAATGAAAATGAATTCATTGTGACTTACCTGTTCCATTGGCTGTGTTTGCTAAGAAGAGAGGATACAAAGCTAAGCAGCTTTGAGATAGACGTACATTGAGGCAAAACAGTTGTAGGATTCACAGCAAATTCTACTTAGTGACTGTGAAAGCCATTTAGAAATAAATGAGACTAAAAGGACTAATTGTAGGTTTAGAAGTGAAGTGCACTCACCACTGGAGCAGTCCAGTCCACCCCATCCAGGCTCACACTGGCATGTATCTGGAGACACACAGCGACCGTGGACACACTCCTCTGTACACAGAGCTGAGACACACAGAAACGTAGCCATATCAGTGCACTTATAACTGACTTAACACACACACAAATGAAGTGTAAAATATCATTGAGTCATAAGTAAACAGCATAATGAAACCCACCAAGATAACAGCTAACAGAAAATGGTCCATAAAAGTGAACACTTAATATCTCCCTAATACCATCAAGGGGCTAAATCTTAGCCGTTGCACACATATTCTACATCCATCTCCCCTACTTGACACAAGTGTAAATGATTTCTTGCGAGATTGAATCCTTGGTCAACATCTCGGTTTATCACATAGCTTTACTCTGCACAATGAGCTGTTATCAGCACACTGAGCCATGAAGGAACAAGCTGTAAATCCCCTCTAATTTGATCAGCCAGTGCTTTGTCATACAGTGATGCTTTAATGTAGAATGTCCAGGCGCTGCAGTGTTTACTAAGTGTGCAGTTTTCTTGATCATTCATATTGAGCGACACAGCACCCAATTGATTGGCCATGCATTAGTATTCTTGGGAGCTGGTTCACAAGTTGGAACTTTGGTTCAGCTGGATAATAAAGTGACCTACATGGAGTTTTTGCCACTGTGCCAGTTTTTTTTGCAAAGGCAAGGAGGAAGGTATCAAAAAATAGGCACTTAGCATGAATAAATCTGAGACTGCCAAGGTCATCCGGCCAGCAGGGTTAAGACAGACGGGCTCTTATCTACGGAAGGAAGGAAACCGTCAGGCCAATACAATGAGCGAGAAACCCCGCCTGATGGGAATCAGCAGTACACTAACATGGCCTGTGGAGGGATGATACACAATCCAAGGACAGCAGAACAGACAGACTCCCAACCCCTTAACTGATCAGACCTCAGTCAACACTCCATCCAGGTTCTGCTTCTGTTCTTTTGGATTTTTTTCCACTTGGTTTATGACTTGGTCAAAAGTGAAAAAGGGCAGGAGGGCGGCATCTGAGAAGTTTTTTTTAACAACAAACCCTGAGGCAATCCTGCAGCTCTTTGTTGAACACTATGGTGCTCATCCTGCAGGCAGAGAGGTCAGCAGGAGCTGGCTGCAGGCCTGAACAGTGCTACTATAGATTATCACTCAATCAGGCTTCGATTAGGATCCGCAAGCCAGCGGGAGAGATGCAGCGGGAGAGGAGAATGAGGAGTGAATCCCAAACACCCACAAGCCGCTGCTAATCGCAGAAATGCTCCCAAGGCAAAAATGGTAAACCAGAGATTGAAAGATAATTCAGGGCAGATTTCTGAGCATCAGTGCTCTGGCAGAAAACTGTCTAATTACAGTAAGCCAGCAAAAAGAAAAGGGGAAGAGCTTCAACATTTGTGCTGACGAAGGTATGAGATCGACTACCTGTAATCAATGAGTCCACACTATGCAGAGTATTCAAAGGGAAGAGGAGACAAATTCAATGTCACCATGATGAGTTGATTTCGTTTAGTTTCAATCAGCAAATTCAGATCAGCGAGAACGGGAAAATGCAAATGTGTCACATCCTTTAGAAAAAAAAGAAATATGGAGATGAAGTTTTGAATATGGGAGAAAGGATAAAGCACAGCCTTCTCCTGAGATCTGAACCGGTGTACTGAAGGGATGGCATAATAAAGTAGGAGGTAGGTCTTTCATTTTAATTGAAATTCATGAATCACTATGCTTAACTCATGTCTAAGGAATCTGTTGGAAAATTGAGTCTTTCATCTAGATAAAAGGCTAATCTAACTCATTATGCAGAGGTGTTATCAGAACAGGGAACAATGGAGCTAATTGGTGATTGTCATGCAGTGTTAATAAATTTAATATTCTTGCCCAGTCTTTTAAAATGTCTGATAAAAATAAATCTCTGTAGTCTCTGCTCCAAGTAAAGTGTTTAGTTTAGTTTGAATGAAAAAGACCTGCTGGTACAGTTCTGTTTGTTTATGACTTTCTTGTGTTTCCGTGCTCATTTGCAGACAAAGTGAAGTTAGAAACAGCAAAATATTGGGATTTAGCTGACAGCTAAATCAATCTAAGCAACATGTCTCCAAAGCCTCTTCCACATGGCTCTATCTAGCACATAGATGATGGTTTATTTTAAAAGTATGTCTTTGAAGCATTAAAAAAAATGCAACAAAGCTTAAATGAAAAAGAAATCAAAGGCACTGACTCCCTTTCTGGAGAAGAAATCTCATCATCTTACTGATCATCAAAACTCAAATGTGAAATACGCTAGCGTACTGCTGCCTGAATCTTTATCAAAACCCAACTAATTCTGCCACCAAAGTCATTTTGTAGGATTGAATTATATTGCACCAGTGGACAGGCAAGAGTCATGCAGGAGTCATCTGGTCTTAAAGCTCTGCAGAAAGAGGGACTCATAACACTGCAGAGCCTGTCAGCCCCCGAAGATATTACAAGCTGTTGTCATTAGCAAGTTCTTCTCACTTGCTCGTGCACAACTGTAATAATCATTCTTATTAGAGGGGAAATGAGTTCTTCACATCCTCTGCATGGGCTAGTTACAGATTAAGGTAATGACTTAAGACAGATCAAAGGTCACCAAATTACTACAGACCCCTAGTCGGAAACTTCAAGTGTTAATTAAAGAGGAACAGATCAAAGTTTAACTTATCTTAAAGAGCTTTGAGATAATTAAACAATCACAAAGACTGAATGAAACAAAGCGACAAACAAAGAAAAACATTCTTTAAGATTTACTGTCAGGAGCATCCCTTTTGTGTGCTGTGTGGTTATTTTGGTTTCGCCCAAGGTCCTCATATCCCCAGATTCACGTCTGTGTTTATGTGGCACCATATGAAAAACCGCAGGCAGGATTAAAAGGCAAATACTTGAAACACTTTTTGACTTTTAATGATTTCAACTTCATGGAGAAAGCTACAGTAAACTAACAATACACAAGGGGGATAAATTACATTCAGTAAACAACAAAGTGTCCTGAAATAGACGACTTGAGTTAATTTTGGGTCGATTTACTCTATAATGCCCCCTTTTGTCACTGCATGCAAAACAGCTTTGGGAGAACAAATCTCTTAATCCTGGTAGTGAGAGTGCTAGGATTAAAAAGGGTGAAACAGTTTGCAAAGGCAGCAGAAAACAAAACTGCCCTTTCGGCCCCTATCAAGTCAGTCTCCCCACTTCACCTCAGAGGAGGGCTATAGGTAACAGGAGCTGTTTTCCCCCTCAGTCTGACATAACATCATAACAAAACCTATTTGGGATGAGCCGGGCTGGCTACATTTCAGAGAACACTTCATAGTTTGGAAACTGACTGAGGTACCACCATGAACTGATGATTACTGAGCAAATACCTTTGTCAGTCAAACAGTTAATAAATACATTATTGATCACGCTGCGCCTCCTTCCTCAAGACCCCCAGATAATCACACCAGCTTCTATTCTTCGCTGGCTGACTTCCCAGTGATCTGTTGCCCCTAGGCTAGTGAAGCTTAGACAAGAACAGGCTCAGCTATGGTCAGAGAGCACACGCACACTGAGAGTCACTGTATCAGTATCTCCCTCGTGTTACAGAAGATCTATGAAAATATTAATGTGTGATTCTAATCTTATTTAAAGGGAATAAAACATTAGAGTGAGAATATCAAGAAAAGCGAGTCTCAGAAGCTATATGTTCTGTCTTTATTTGGCCAAAATGCAAAAATATTCAGTTTGATGTGCGGGTAAAAATAGATATCAGCGGCCATTAATGAAGTAATAAAAATGACAGTGAATGATAGTATTTAGCATATTGTTACAGTCCAATTTTCAGGGCTTCTGCTTCTTTTTATGTTATTGAATTTTATTGCGTTTTTATGGGAGGTGCTGTACTCACTCTGTAACCAGGACCATCTTGGCTCGTTAATTTCTCTCATTGTTATACAAGTTCAATTAAATTAGTCTTGGTAGAAGAGTAAAGCAAGGAGCAGCCTGTGGTGTAAAATAGTCAGTCTTGCTCAGTCATCTTAAACTGAATTCACATGGACGGTGGTGTGTGGCTTACAGAGGAAGAGTGTTATTCGTTTTAAAGGGGATCAGACGGGAACAGGGGGAGGAGAAGGAGGAGGGGGAGGAGGGGTGGCGTCGGAGTTAGTGGGGAATTGTGACTTTATCTACAAGCCACCCACAATAACGATCAATCCCAATATTTACTTCTTTTCTCTAAATGTCTAGCAGACATAACCTGAAATGTCATCATCGAGGACAAAGCGCTTAAAAAAAGATACTCACGAACACACAAGTCTCCACTCTCAAAGTAACCAGGGCAACACTGTGAGCGGCGCCTATACATGGTCCTCACTCCCCGCCGGTAAGCCGTCTTATAGCTGATCCTGGAAAAACAGGCACACCGAGACAGCTACGTGATGTCAAAAGTGACCCTTGCTGAAGGGCAAGAAAACATATGGATGGTGGAAGAAAGTTGTGTCCGAGCTGTTTGTTGTATAATATACATGATATGTTTCCTGTCTGTCCTAAAACAGAAGTGTGTTTTCTTTACCCGCCTCTTTGCCAGAATTGAAATTAATGAGCCTGATATTCAAGTCTATTGTATCTTCAGTAGTAATTTACTCACTCAGTATACTGAGTCGTCTTTTTTTTTTTTTTTTTTTTTTTAGCTCCACAAAACATACCAAATTTTGACTTAATTTTTTACTTTTTAGTTGTAATAACAAATAGCTTGGATGCAGAATTTAGTCCATTTCCATTTGGTGTTTAATTTTGCAATAAATTATTACATATAGAGGTGGTTATTTATTAGAACAGAGCTCTAATAGTTGTATTTTGCATAATCTGGAGCTTTCTGGGGAGACCATTAAATAAAAGCATGAATGTTTTTTTTTTCCAAATAAAGTCCTTGACTTTATTAGGAAACATAGAATAAAAACCTGTAAGTTGGTACTGATTGTAAGTAGTGATTTAGATTCTTTAGACTAGAGTTAGCTATAAAATCAGTTAAATTTAATATTTGGCATCAGTAGTTGGAGGACAACCATTTTCAATGAATATTAGGCAATAAATAGGAGCAACTTACTCATTTTATCATAACCGTTCCAGTAAGTAATCATTCATAACATATATAAATTGGGGGTATTCATTACATATTGTATTAAAAATGTGGGAGTTATTTTCACATGTCTCATTATAGACTTTTTTATGTTAATATTAATACTAATTATTTGTAGTCTTGTTTTAGCCATTACCAAATTGTGTATTATTCTATCTGAAGCAAATTTTTTGCTGGTCTCCTTTGTTTCCAGCCTAAATGTGTTTTACTTAGCCTGATTAAATAAGGGTTAAAAAAAAATAAATTAGTTAAGGGCATTTGATGTGTTAGTAGAAGCACAACACAGAAATGACAATGAAAAGCTATTCTAATGTTGCATAAAAACACCCACCACATAAAAGTCAGTATTTGGGAGGTGACTCTCAGTGAGCTTATTTAGTCGGATGCCCGCTATAAACCTTAATGGAGTAATTAAAACATTTACTGTAAGATGATCACACTCAGAGGCATCCGGACTCTGACACCTTCACTGTCAGCCACATTTACTGTTGCCCTCAGCGACTTGGCCATGATTTTTGGGGGACGATAAAGGTTACAGTTGAAATAAATAATGGGGACAAATAAAGGTCCTCCTCCACATTTACCTGTGCCTTGTGCATTTAAACCAGTTGAGGATGTCTGTGCATCTGGTGTAGTAGATCTGGTCAAACGGGTGAGCATAGGACTCCTGGACAGTAACAGCATAGCTACAACAAACAAAAGCAAAGACAATGTGGGAATCACAGCAAATACAGTTCTGAATATAGATGTAAAAACTGCTTTAATGCGCCTCTCTAGATGCTTAGAAAAAAAACAAAACAGCGCATAGGTCCTGTCAGTGGTTATAGTCTCAATGAAAGTAATACAATAACTTTGATATGCAAAGAAAGGACTTGAAAGGACCTTTACAGTGATTCATGTTAGTGATATATGCAGCAAGTGGCAGTCTGAGGATATTGAAGGACCTCAAAGCTATGAACACAAACCCCTTAGGGAATTTATTTCGATGCCAACAAGGTGAAACTACGATCCCTAAGTACCCTCACCTTGGTCAGGCAATAATCCAGATAATATATCTTCACAGCTTTCTTTCCTCCCCTTTGCATCCAGGAAAGAAATTATTCCTGCTTATTTCTCATAAATGACACTACCAAGAACAACTAATAATTATTCAGGCTCTATGGCTGCAGTGATTGATTGGGATGTGAGTACACTGATCAATCTGCCTCCGTATTTCATCTGAAGCTGCAACACCTCCCCTCTCTCAGCGCCTGGTGACTTGAGCTGTGTCAGATCGATAATGCTGTATGGACTTTGCAAATAGATCTGGAACTTTGGTTAAGAGAATCTGTAGTCGGTACATTGAAAAGTTGCAGGATCGACCTTTGCTTAAACACAAGAGGATTCCAGCTCACCTCTCCCAGTGGCTGCAGACGTTGGGGTCATCTGGGTTGAGGCTCCATACAAAAGTCCTGAAGCTCAGAACAAGGAGCAGGGCCAGCAGGACAACAGATGACCCCATCCTTCACTCTGAGAATAGAACGAGGAAGACAAACAGATGGTTATACTTGGATCCGTTGGTATAGTATAGAAATAATTTTGTTCAAACCTACACCATCTACTCTATTCATTTAACCCTTAAAGACCTAGAACTATTTTTGTGGCGACATCTAAAATAATTTTTCCTCTACATTTAACCTTTCCTAAGTGATTTATCACCATTTATTATTATGCAGTATTAGCCTCTGTATTTCATATTTTTCAGTGAAATCATGTATTTTCCTACATTTAAATAACTGATCATGAATATGTTCATGAAAACTCAGAGTAAATTCAAAGGTTATTATATCAGAACTGAAGAAAAAGCTAATCATCATGTATAAAATATCTTTAAACAGAAAATAAGTGTCTACAATCCCTGCCAGTGGTCAAACTACATGGGTTTTATTGGTGAATAAATGTTGCAGAAGGGGACGAATGCTGCTGCAAAGCTGAGAAACTGCATATTTTATTTCAGTGTATTAATAGGATCAGTGATTCAACAGATATTAAAACATTTTAGATCAATAAATGTTTTTGGTCACCAGTGGCTGTTAAGGTGTTTGAGGTTTAAGGCAGCATTCTGGCCCGAATTATAAAAAGCATGCTTCAGGTGGTTTAACATTTCTTTTCTGGTTTGTCTCCTTCCCCAAGACCTTCAAAAACAGAGCTCAGCGAGGGGCGGCGGAGATTAAACGTCCCTGCGACAGTGACACGGATGCTGATTTGTTTAGACCAGCAGGTTATTTCATTAGATGTATAGGCAGACGAAGAGCGTGCCTGTTTGATCCACAGACATGACAGTGATGGATTCTCCGCACACGCACAGGTCTAACCTTAGCATATCGCTACCGCAGATAAACTATGTATGGATGACACATGAATGACTGACACACACCATACCTCATATTAATGTCAGAATAGCATCATCAGTAACTGTCATCTATGTATGGACTATTCAACTGAATTGGCATAAACCAAAAAGCAAATATATAAACCATAAAAGGTGTTTACTAAGATCATTCTATTACATATTGTATATATTATACTATATAGAAAACATTACATTTCCATAGCACAGCTGAAACTCTCATGACTGACTCAGTGTAGGAGTATTTGAGCTGATCTCAAAGAGGCTAGTCAGCACATGGTTGGAAGGCAAATCTCTAAACAGTCGAACACATGTTAAAAACTCAATTTTCTGCAAAATCAAAACACAATGTTGCCTGTGTAAAGAACAGTGGTGTTTAGTAGTGATGATGTTACAAAAAGTTACATTTTCCTCAGAATTGCCTGACCAAAAAAACAAAAGCAAACAAAAAACAGTCTCAGCCCATGACTATAACCTACTGTTTTTCAGTAACAAGATGAAAATGTTCCACAGAAAGCTACACACAGTGTTTTGTCAGGCTGCCTTTAGCTTTGATTACAGGACACATTCACCACAGCATTATTTACACCACACAATGTTTATGCAGCGCCACAATAAATGACAAAACATTTATTTACATCAAGACCTGCATTTTTTTATGACTTGGTCTTTATTAACTTTTTTTTAAGAAAAAAAATAGGCCATACAAAATATACAATTCCACACCTTAGCCCAGTTATCAATGCAAGTACACCGACAACATGTGGAATCTCAAACAAAACAAAACATAAAACAATAAAGATGATGCCAACCATATACACGGTTACAGCAGTCATTATTCAGACCTGCATTCATTTTTCACTGAGATCTTGTGTTGATGGGAGAATTGGACCACTGTGTAAAGTCTTCTTAAACACATCCTATGAATTCTCATATGTGACAGTGATATCTCATCTTCCCTGAGTATCTTCCAGAGTTTGAGCCTGATGAATCCTGGCATCGTCCAATCTTTATGCTCTCTATCAACCTGATGGTTGTTTCAGACATGAGAAGCTACTCACGGCATCAGTTAGTTTAAATAACTTGCTGCTAAAACAATTAATCAGTGCAGTAATTATACAATGGATGGTCCTTACCTACAGTATTTGATGAGATAAATCCAGGTGGACATATTTATTTTGGCCAGAAGTTAAAATTCAGAGGGTTATATTTCAAGATAGCCATTCAATTGAAGACACTGCATAAATGATTGTTTATGCTATCGCAAATATTATTCTGGACAAATAAAGAGAGGATAGAAGGGTCTTAGTAACCACCAAAGACTTGCTAATAGCAGTTTGCACGACTTGATAGAATAGCCCCCACAGCAATCTGCCGCAGGTCATTAATATAGCCTTTTGAAAACATAAAATGTACACTTTGTTGAATTATGAAAAACAAATGCATTAGAATCAATACAGGGAAATCTAACTTTATCTAACTTTTTTATGCGTTTTTGCACAGCTCAAGTGTAGTTCACATATGCACATATATGTGATGGGGTGTTTGCATGCATACATGAGATTGCACGTGACCTGCATGTGTTTCGGCATGTTATAGGAGATGTGTTCAATATTTCTGAGTGACTGTATCCAATAACACAGGCATTCACATGTTAAGCTAATCTTCCACATTGATAGCCATATGTAGTTCACCTACATGTGAAAGAAAATCAATCAGCTGTCCACTTCCTCTAAGTAGCAGTTCATCTGAACAGGCAAAGGTTAAAGTCATGTTCATTTCCTTAACAGGATAATTAATCAAGATACACACATGTAACAGGCAACAGCTGCTTTCATATTCAGCCCCTTCTGTGAAACAATCCTGTTAAATACTTCAGAGATCGTGCTTTACTGACTAGAAAGCTTTTATTGCTGCTGTGATTGGACCATGACCCTCAGTCATTTCTGAAAATGGCTTTGGACAGGGGGAATGCCTTATATTTGGTCATGTGACATTTTTCAAACCTCAGAGGTTCACAGTTATAACCTACAGCGCACAGGCCATGAGGTGATAAAAATTAGGATTATCTTCAATTTGTGGTGAGATTAAGTGAATCAGTGGCTTTTAGGGTTGTTAGAATGATGGCTGCAAGCAAAGTAAGTGCCATGGAGCCCTTGAAGAAAGAGACAGTGACAGATCTAATAGCCAGAGGCACGTGGCCTTAAGCTCACCTAATCTTACAGTCTGTGGTCCCTGGGTGTTTTTGTGGATGCTGAGGGAGCTCTGGTAGCACAAAGTGACAGAAGTGCTGCTGTGCTCAGGCACACACACTCACTGGGAGAGGTGATGACAGGTCGCAGATCTGTGGGAGAGAAGAAAAATAATGAGCTTATGATGACACACAGAAGACACATGCTTCCATGCTTGCTCTCACACACATGCGCACACACACAAACTCATAAATTTCTTATGGGATCAAGAATTGCAACATGGGTACGATTCACAAAAGCAGCTCTTGAAAGGCCAATTTACTCTGTGCAGCCTCCACACCCAACCACACACTTTCCATTCCACTTTGCAGTGTCCTCCTACCTGGTATCCACAGACACCGTAAGTTAGTCACAGAAATAAAAGCCTACATTAACTCAAGAGGAGTCGATACAATGAACTCTGTTCACACTTCAAACGCTATGAGTGGCTTGTCCACATTGTGACAAGATCACATTAGTTGTATTCATTAACAAAGCCTATAACAGGGTTATTGCATGATAATGCAAGTGTGAACAGAACATTGATGTGTTTATCACAGCTCTCCTCTTAATGATTCCCCTGCAGAAGGTCAGAGGGACAGGTTGGAATTCTTTTGTGCTTCATTAGTTGTGAAATCCGAAATAAGATGTAAACATGAGCACTTCAAAATAATGTGGCTGTTTTTGTGAAGTGTTGAATTAATAATTCAACATTTTCCTTATGTATGTAAGCCTTTCTTAGTTAGATGGACATTGAGGCAGAAACTGAAAAACTATCGCGGGCAGACTCATTATGTCTATTGTTCTTACAAATAAGATCATTCAGAGATCTCAGATGGGCAGTCTGAAATTAGTTTAATTAAACGTTCCACTGAGATTTCATTATTGCAACAAAAACCCAACATAATTTCTATTATGACTGATAATTTATCAAAAGAATAATTTAAACATTTTGATCAGTAGATTAAGTAGAAATGATTGGGGTAAATAAAAAAAAGAAAAAAACTTACTTTTTTTTTTACTATGTGAAATGCAGAAACCACAATTAACTTTGATCTTGCTTTTAGAGCGTTTAAATTAATGGGTGTTAGCAACAAAGCACTTAGCTTCAGTTAGGAATTTCAGTTTTTGTGGTATGCACAGAGAATGATTGGCACAATATTATTATTTGCCTGAAAAAACAGAATTATTCCCATATCATTTGTATTACTTGATTATCATGTTTTCTGATTACCATGGAGCACAGATATGTTAAATGTTTAATTACATCAGAGGTTTGACAGCCTTTAGCGGTAAATTAAGATTTTATCTGAGGTTCATGGAGAATTCTGATATTTTGTTCCGGCTGTCACTATTTTATGTTTTACATGTAAAGGTTTAGTGGCAAATCTGACCCTGTCACAGTCAACCCCACAGAGGTATCTGTGCGCAGCATTGCATGTACTCATGGGACAGCTTAGTGACTCTACAAATCTAAATGTCAAGGACACAAATCTACCTGATGTTCTGACATGCCTGAACAGATCTCTGTTACTTTTGTCAGTGTACATTTTGGCATTGTCCAAAATGGGAAGGGGACTAAATAAATCCACTCTGAATGAGAGTGAATTTGGTGGACTTCTGTTCATTGTTGATTCTGCTTACGAAAAATGAGAGGAAGGAACTGACAAGTCCTATCAATATGATGTGTATCACTCGAGGCTCTCCTGTACACCTCCCTCCTGTTTCTGCCCGTATCCACAAAAATAGTTTGTTTCAGTTTTGACTTCAAACATGTTCACTTTGCACCATTCAAAATGTCCCCCAGAGACCTTATTCATCCTAAATGAATTTTTTTCCTGTTTCTCACCTCTTTGATGACTGAGACTACAAAACCTCTCAATTGCTGTGCTGCTGCATCTGATCCTGCTGACAAACTGCTGAAATAGCAACATCTTTTAGACTATTGATGGATGCACAAGAGCAAAGCAGGAGGCAGAGTATGGACTGAAACTGTTTGTAGGATGTAGTACATGTGAAGATAAGGACCTCTGAATACAACCATGGTTATCCATGTCAGGATGTCAGTGTTTGCCTTTTACTGTGTCGTAATGTCACAACAATTATTATACTTTTACTGAAAAGCAGTCATCTGGAGTCCATGTTTAACAATTTATTCATAAAAATTGGGTCTTTAATTTTGATAGGACAATTATACATCATATAGCATGGTCAGATAACCCTCTCTAGTTATAGTCGGCATTTTGTGTTATTTTTGACTGAACAAAGTCATCTCCTCTACTCGAATGAAGTGCAAAAGAGGAAAAGGGCAAAGATTCAGTTATTAAAATGTTATTATTAACATATGTTTCAATTAACTGAAATTACATAAACTTATCTTTGAAAACAAAGTAAACATTTCTCAAAATATAGAGATGTTAGTCTTGTTTTTAATCTTATTTTGGATAAAATAGTATTTCACAGATATAAGCACTGTGTGATATATCAAATGAGGCAATATGCAGTTTCCACATACTGTCATCCAGTTGCACAGCTGAAACAACAGCTTTAATGCTTCAGTAAGAAACAAATTATATAACACTGTTTTCCAGTAGATGGGATACAAAGTGCTGTGCAGAGTGTAATGAGAGAAGACCCCTATTAACTGTGCCCACCTTTCTTACTAACAGATACTAACTTAAAACCTGACAATTAATTACTAACAACATACTCTCTCTGTAACATTCTGAAAATAGTAAAAACCCACCTATATATGGGCACAGTGCCAATACAAGAATTTAACATAGATGGTAGATACTGTATATGTTAAAGTATTTATTCTGCAACTGTTAATAATTTTTACCTTCATATACTGTACCAGTTTGTGAAATCAAAGTAGCCAATGTAGAAAACATAATATACAGTAGGAACCAAATCCTTCTTTATATACATGATGAAACTGAAACTTTATATTTAATGTACTCTTCACAGCTGAATAAGCCACAAGCCTATAAAGTTGCAGTCATGAAATAAACAAAAAAAAAAACAAAAAAAAAACAGATTATGTATGGTGTAATGTAACCTATATTTAAAGACATACAAATTTGTGCCCTGTACTAAAGAATCCATTAAAACATTTCTATTGTGTTTGAATAATAACTAAATAGGGAATAGAGGATTTGAGCCATGCTGCCTCCTGTATGAGCATGGACATCTAAATGATTAAAGTCATGTGTCCTCAGTGTGTGACTTATTAAAGCGCAATGCAATTAAACAGCCTGTCCCTTGGCTGACCAGAACCTGCTCTCCTCCATGAATGAAACTCTGCATGACCCAGTGGCATAAGTCAGACGCTCCATCTATGGATTACAACTGATTTCAAGGCTCTTCTGGTTGCTATATGCACTCATTTAATGCAAGCCCTAGTTTTGTCTTAGTTGTGTTAATTTACATCAACATAATGGAAAGCAGTCAACGGAAACATCATTTGGTTTTGCAATCTTGCTTGGAGCACCAGAGAGAATGCCTGATCAGTTGTGGGGTTTTGTGAGCAATATGTCTTTGCACAATCTGCTTCCTCTAAATTCAAATGGAGGGCTCATATACAATTTTTATGAGAATTCTTCCAGCCCTTCAATCTGTTTTGTAATCACTACTGAAGGATTCCTGGAGCAATCTAATTTGGAGTGATCTAAAGGTTACAGGTGTAACCACGCAGCACAGAGTGCCAATGAGATAAGCCCCACTGCTGGCCATCTCTGTCTGCTGCTGGGGGCTGAGAGTCATTAAGAGTCAGGCCTCATTAGAGAGGCCATGGTGTGGTGCATCACAGACACAGCTTCCCCCAGCTTCAGCCACAGCCCTGTGTGTCTACTCTGTGAGAGGCCAGGACACGGACTTGTCAGGGGGCATGCTGGTTTCTGACAAATGGGGCAACTACCTATCAGAATAGCACAAAATATAATCCTACATCATTTCTGTTTACTGACTCCACAGACTGTCCTTAAATACTCTCTGTATTTAGGAATCACTTAGAATTGTACTAATGATTCCTTTTCAGTTTTATGAAGTACCCTTACAACAGCACGCAAAATTGTGATTTATTTTAGTATATTTTATTCTTCTACATAAATGTCAGTTTAAAGAGACGAAACACATGCACTGGCACCAAAAGGATTGAAGTCATACTGCCCGAGAGGGTGTTTATTGTTGCATTTATGGGTATTTCAGTAATGCTGACAGCATGAAGTGCAGCCAAGGCAGCAATGTCTTACACCTGATCTCAGTAAAAATGCACTCCGGGGCACTTTACTTTTTATTACACTTCAGTGATTAGGAATGCCAGCTTGACATGATCCAGCTCAGGATTAACTTCAAAATCTCTCAATCTCAGACTGGAGACTGTATGACCATGGTGCTGCTTAGTTATGGTTATGGCCAATAGTATTTCTCATTTGTCAGGAGAGACATATTGAGCACTGTTTTATACAGGAAAGAAAACTCCATCCTACTTCAGCTCTGGGCTTCTGCATATGATTTTACAATCTGAAGATGGACAGGGAGGACAGAAGACTGATGTAGAAAATTCATATTATTAGTGACATACACAGCACTCATAGGTATGCAGTTTCCCAGGAGATACTATTGGTCACCACAGCACCTCATAAACTTTATTGTTATTACATTTTGTCAACAGTGGTACAACATACTTTAAAAAGCAACTTCTTATATTTTAATTAGGCTTTCTGTGTTATTGCGGTGGTGTATTAAACTGAAAAACCTCTTACTGATGACTTCATAAATCGGTTTTATTCACACCAACCTGAATTAATTAGATTCTTCTCACTTTAGGTTACACTTGGTGTCATTTCTAAATCTAGTCGAGGTGGTGTTTAAACAAAAATATATCATACCTTATATTTACATTTCTAAAAAGATACTTTATAATGCGTTATTTTGATAGATTGTAATTTACATTTGAGTCATGAATTTAGTAGGAATGTTCATTTTTGCATTTCATTTTCAGTGGATTATGCGATGCCAGCTTCTGCAAGCTTGTTCCCTTATGGCTGGAGAATATGTAAATCATAGACCTCAGTATCTCTAATATCACAGTGCTTCATTTATAATGGTATTTTGTGATACATTTTACTTTATCAACAGCAGCTCCAGCATGTTGGATATTGGACTTGGCCAAGTTGTGAGTTCATTACCATTTCAATTATTTGCACCTATTTTGTTCTTATTAGCATCATTTTGTCAAAACATTGCACATGCAGCTCTATTACCCATCAAACATTACTGCTTAAATGACTCTGTTGTTTCTTTACAGCAGTGTTTCTCAAACTGTGGGGCAGGCCCCCTAGGGTGGGCGCGAAAGCTTGGGGGTGGGGGGGTCACTCCTGTTTTTTTTGTTTTTTTTTCTTCAGGTTTGGACATGTAGCAGGTGGAACTAATGTTTTAGTGTTGGAGCACCCTGGACTCATTGAAGGGATGTACAACAAACAAATCTACTGCCATGGTGATCTGTCACTAAACTAGACAAAGAGTTTAGGTTTAGAGAATGGACAAGGATTTGACTGGAAAAGAAAAATGTGCAATGTTTCTGTTTTTGCACAGTTTGTACAGTTTGCACTTCAATGTTCTGAGATGTGCAATGTAAATGGGATCATTGCAGCCACTGATACTGTTAAAATGTTCATCTTACCTGAATTTGCAACCCAAATTTGTTTGCTGTTCTAAAAAAAGCAACTTTATTGTCATAGTTGTTAATAGTTGATAAATGCACATTTCCTATTTTTATTTGGAAAAATATTGTCTCAGGGAGCAGCCTTGTTGAGTTTATATGTATTGTTTAAGCAAAAATCTAAGTTATTTTTTTTAATTTGAACAAGAAATTATTCAAGGAAAAGCAAAAAGTATTGTTACAATATTGATGTTTCTTTCAATAAAATAATTGCACCACTTCTACAATGTTGTTGGGGTTGAGGGGGGGCCTGGAGATTTTCTGTCCTCCAAAGGGGGGCCCAGCAGAAAAAAATTAAGAACCACTGCTTTACAGTCATAAGTCAAGTCATTACAGTCAACTCGCATCATTATTAATCATCTTATAACGCTTCAATCTTCAGCTGTGACAGTGTTTTTGTAGGAAACCCCCCCAGAGAAGGTTAGAGACTCGCAGCTCCTCAGCAGTGGACCATCAACAAGAGGTCTCATGAAACAGCTATAACACAAAAGTAACAACAAAACTTTCATGATTTCTACTTGGAGGCCGAAGCACCTGGGAAAATGCTGTGCGTCGTTTAACAGGAGCTTAATTCTGGCCGCATGGTTTATTCATGTGGCGACCGCTGATATCACGACTCTCATAAATCACGCAGTGCGGCATGCTGGACGTCCACGCATTCGGGCAGGGCTCACTAATCTTAACACCATCTTTCATCTGAATAACCTTGCCTTACCGCAGGGCAGGCCAACACTAGACACAGCCCATTGGAGGAAGGCTCTCCTCGTACTTTTATTTCTTTCACTCTCAGCACAAAGACTTTCTGCAGGCTGTCAGACCAGACAAATCCTGTCCTGTATGCTCCCAGGCAGGAGTCTGCCCACTGTCAACCGCAGGCAATAATGAGAAATTACTTCATGGACATCAGAGGAACTAATCTAGTCTAACGTTAGCTTTATGAATGTAGAATCAGAGACACGAGGGAGGGAAGCAGTAGAGTCGGACGAGCCATCTGCTCAGAAGTAGTTCAAAGAAAGAGCAGAAAATGTGAAACTAATATGAGTAAACATCATCATCAAATATAGATAATAGAGTAGAGCCACAACTTTGCCCTGTGTTTTTCTTGTGGTTTTCTGGTGTCAAACATTATTGCCATTTTTGTAATTAATTGGATTTGGATGCTAATCCACACCAAACCCACAGTAACTCGAGTCATAAACATGTCACCAATTACCAGCTTTAGGCTTACATTTTCCATAAAAAAACTAATTAGTGAAACAACACCACTTAATGAACCAAAATAACAATGTGCCTGATGTCACACATAGCTCATCCCACTGGTTAGAATAGGCACTATGTTTCACCCCATGCATCTAATAACAAACCCCAGGCATCACACTGACAACCAAATGTGTTGCAATGCCCTCTGCTATGTCTATCCTGTCTCTCCACAGCCTGGCTCTGGCCTCCTGCTGCCACCAGACTGGAGCACCAGTCAGCCTCCTCCTCGCACCAGTAAGGCTCTCCTTCCCCACACAAGCAATTAACCACCCTGTGACTGATTGCAAGTAATGAAAGCGGCTGAAGAACAGTTGGGCATCTTACGAGAAATTAATATCTGAATATTAGTCTGTTGAACCCTCTGCTCTCTCCCACCAGGAATATTTTCAGCAGAGAACAAAACCAAGTCACTCTATTACTCTGCAGCTTTGGTCAAGAAAGCAGAGCCACACAATCGTGCATAATAAGCAGCAGGTTATTACTGTATTTTGTGAAGTTATGGGTTCAGGAGAGCTCGAGCCAAATTCAACAGAAGGGAAGTGTGGACAGAAAAACAAATGAAAAAGGTGGAAGAAAGAAGCAAGGCAAGAAGGGACGCTAGCTGAGCAGCTCTCCATGAAATGCTGAAACAACAGCACGGCTGCCAGGGCAATTTTACACCCCAATAGTTTCACACCTCAGCCACCAACCCTTCCAACTCTGAACCTTGTGTCTTCTTTGTGTCTTCATTTATTTTGTGTCAGTGTCCAAGATGTGAGAAGCCAAGCAGTGAGAAACTCGTCCCAAATGTCGCAGGGTAAGCGGTGTGTGAAGCAGACAGGGGGAGCGAGGAAGAGAAAAGCCACTCCGCCTGGATGCACCTTGCTTTCTGTGCAGACATCTCAAAGGAGTGTGGCTTTTTTTTTCTTTAAAGTACTGAACTTCACATTACTCTACACTCTATCTCAGTGTTACCATATAATTACAGTGTATAGAAAATGTATGTACTCTAGCTTTGGTATTTTAATCATCAATCAAGCTTTGGATAAACTCCACTGCTAAGTCACAAAAATCAATGAGTAGAGGGAGCCCTCATAAGGAGTACATGTGCACACATAAGTGGAATTTCTTCTCTAAAAATAACCAATTAGAGGGACATATTAACTCTTTATGTTGAACTAAAAGCTTTTTTCCCCACACCCCTCTTTAGATTAATGGTAGTATAGCACATTAACCTTCTCTATCACTAGTCAATGACTGAAAGAGGAATGACTTACCATCATGATTATTAAATCTCAAAATATGCTCTTGCAGCTCACTAAGCAAGGCCATCATGCAACCAGGTGATCTAAAATGAGCTCCATCAACTGGATTTGCATTAAGGATGCATGCCCAATTTTTGCCACCATGACCCTTTAAATGTCCTTGAATCCACTTGAGTAAAATGCACCTACTTAGGCAGAATGCATTAAAAAAATGAGCAAAAGAGAGGAGTGCATATGACTCTTTTCAAACTGGCTGATGAATGTAGACAACGAAGACATAACATCCTGCGATGAAGCCAAAGTGTAGCTTTTAAAATAAATATAGGGTCAGTAAAAGACTAACTTTAGGAAAACCGCTGGAAAAAAAATTTACAACACAGCACAACAATTCATGCACTAAAATAAACTGTAAATAAATCATCTGGTTCATTACACGTTACAATGTTGATCTTGTGTTTTTATTCAAAGTGATTTGTAATGCAGGCATATAATTGTATCATATATCACAATATCGGAAAATACTACAATACAACATATAAAAATATAAAAAATTAATGCTCAAAGAAAAGTATTAGCCTGCAGTGACAGAAATATTAAAATATATATCATGTAATACTATATATTATGACATTGCCTCAAATTAACAATCACACTATTACATGAGAATGTGATGTTTACTATCCAAGACCAACATGCTCTGGACCCTTTTGCTTTTAAATCCTCACTACTGGGGTTGGGCACTACATTTTCAGTATCATCAGTGATGTACTGTAGCTAATATAGTCACAAGGTGATTATGTACAATGTGAAATACAGACAATTAACTCAACCACAATCTGAACATGAGTAGGGTAAAAAAAAAATGCGCAGACTGAATTGAAATAAAAGCAGCATAAATTCTACTGAATTATTTCAACTACAAAAAGAATGATGTTAAGCAAAAAAGGTACTTTTTATAATAATGTCTACACAGAAAGAAAAACACATTATATTGAACTCCTTAATTTCACAATTGTTCACACTTAGATTGAAAACCACCCCCTATAAAATCATCCCAATCATTTTCTAACTATATATTTTTTGTATCCTTAACATAACCAGGTTAAATTCTCCTTGAATAAACAACACTGTTACAAAAAACAACTTTAATCCACTACAAATAATTGAATACAATACTTTGTCTATATATAAAAAGTTAAAACTACTCAGGCACAAGTTTAACAGTCTAGTGGTTCTTTATAAGCAATCACATTGATCAAATATTTTCCTGATCCTCAAAAACGTATTTATATTTCCATAAAGTAACCAGCTCTGACAGTGTGGGGCCCTTCTGTAAGCCATTCCAGGAAGACAGGCCACCATATCACAAAGCTTTTGATTTTACCTAAGTCTGCTCTGACCCTGGGGACCACCATTTGTATGTGTATTTTGCAGACCGTATCAATTTTGGTTTGGAGCACATATGTACTGAGATAAAATAAAGCTATTAAATCCTTCTGGTGAAAACTATACTTTTTCATATTGTT
>JAPQRP010000025.1:15883983-15904330 GCA_037367295.1 Apogon hyalosoma
ATATACACATACACACACACACACACACATATACACATATATTTATTTATTTATCGAAATATAATGAAATGCCATTTTGTGCATCCCTATTCTCAACCACGCTTGGTTCTGTTTTTTTCCCCACCTCTATTCCATTACTCTCCACACCCTGTCAGGGCCTAATGCTAGGGCTGGTGGTGCCAAGTATTTGTGCCCTGACCTTCTGCTCTCTAGATGGGTCTGAGTGCGAAAGCATCACCTGTGAGAGGCCAGGGGAGATGGGACACTTGGTGGCTGGTGTATTATTCATGAGTTGCCCCTGTTGAGTGGGCAGTTATTCAGAATCCAAATCCCAGATGTGGTTCAATCTGTGCTCCATTCACTGTCCTGACTGCCGGCCATTGATCACAAGCTAGGTACCCGGGTGCTGAATAAGCGCAGGGCTTTATGTTATAGGGCTCAAAGCGCCTCACTGATAACACAAAGATCCATCACTGGGCACTGGAAAAAGGCCAGGTTTTACTCACTGGAGCTGATGATACAGGATGCAAGATGCATCTACAACATTTATTAAACACGAGTAGCACAGCATGTGGCTGAGCTGTGCCAGTAATGTGTTATAAGTCAGACATCCATGCGATGTAGCAATGGAGCTGAGCGTATGCAGGAAGGCATCTCTGCTTCTGGAGCAAATTTCACTTCCACAGAAATCAGCTACACTATGATTTTATTTATACACTCCAAGAAACACACAGAAAATACACACTCACATATACACACAAGGAAACAGAGAGGAAAAAATACTATGATGAGGTCCCTCCCTGAAAGGTGCCAGAGGCAAGGTATCACACTCTAATAGGCATCACACTATTAATGGACAGTTGAGCACTGTGAGTCATTTGTCCACTTTAATCATCAATCACATATAGGCAGCCAAATGTGGCATGACCACAACTCTTCTCTGTCTGCATTTATCAGGATGGTAATCATCCATCATAGATCATTTTGTAAAATAACTGTATAGTATGAAATGTGAATAACAATTAGCACGTCTGCGAGCTCACAGAGACATGCAGTACTCACACTGGTACTTCACCGAAACACCTACGTAACAACCGTGTGACCACTGGAGACCATGTTCATGTTAATTATATTTTCTGCTAATATCAGGGTTAAACTTGAACTAATTCAGTTTGTTTATTTATATTTTAAAAACCCACACACTGGGTTTATCTTTTGTTAGATTTGATGGTTGATTAAAACAAAAAAAATTCTAAATAATAAATTCAATATTTTTTATATCAGGGGATTACATAAACGTTTTATTAATTCAGGTCTCAATCAAACTGTTAACCTCTTTTTTTTTTATCTATTTAATAGAAAATGTTTCTGTTTTTATTACATAATTTATGTATACTATGAATCATTTTCAGCAATGTGAAGAAAATAAATTACAACCTTTTTTTACAGATTTCAGTCATAGTCGTACACTCCTAGAGGGCAATCAAATTTACATTAAATCAGTGTTTTTCAACCTTGGGGTCAGGACCCCACATGGGGTCACCTGGAATTCAAATGGGGTCGCCTGAAATTTCTAGTAATTGATTTTAAAAAAAAATCTTACTAATAAAAAATATATGGTGTTTTGAGAGACAATCACAATACATAAAAGACATTAAAAAAAACTCTGAAGCGGAAACTGAAGCACTGTGGTACTGTTTATCTGTCAAATGTTCATTGTGGCTGGTTTAAGATGCTGCAGCTCTTTCATAATTCATAGTATGAGTTATTGTTTGTTCAGTATTAATTTGCAGCCTTGTAAATACAAGCTGGACTGACTACATATCCTGACCAGGGAAAATAAAATTCTCACTTTGTGCAGTAATCTACACTGGCTTTTCTGCTTCTGTCCATAATAATATACATTATATAGCCTAAATGTTGTTTAAAATTAACGTTTATTTGCAACATAGTATAGCAAACTATTACATGATCAAAAACAAATTAATTTTAGCAACAAAAAAAAAAAGTCTTAGTTTTGAATGTCTGGGGTCGCCAGACATTTGTGATGTTAAAATAGGGTCACAAGCTAAAAAAGGTTGGGAACCACTGTGTTAAATATTAAATGATGACAATATTTGAATTCTCTACTAAAAACATCAGATGATCAGATTTATGTGATTTCTCCACAGTCCACACAAGGGGTTAAGTCCTTTTACGCTCCATATTAACTAATAATAAGAATCAGGACTACTCATCTGCAAATGTAAAGCAGTGAGTAAACTATGCGTAAAAATCATATGCCTGAGACAACAATGGGTTTTTGCTGTCTAAGCTGTAATGATGAATAATAGCCTTATCAACAAAGCACAACACATCCGAACACGCTGAGATCATATCACTGCTCATTTCCTCAGCTTATGCGTTTCCTGTATCTCTGGTGAAAAATGTGTTGTATGCTTCCCTGTTCTGTAACTGACAGTCTAGTCATGTCCAAAGATGCGGTCTTTATGGCAGCGGTCTTTTCACAAAACAAGTCAGAGAAAGTGGCAGGTGCAGGCAGATGCATCAGCAGTATTTGCAAAAAGTCACCAGATTCCCACAAGGGACATGCTTGTCATTAAAACAAACAAGAAAAGAACTGATGAGTGCATTAATCAGAACACGGCCAAGCTTCAGTGGTGAGCTGTACTCCATGGCGTTTCTCCCCAGGAGTCGCTGTACCTGAGGGAGGGGGGATTAACACGGCTCCACGCTGGAGCTCCTGTATCTGAAATCTGCCTGAGCTCATCGTTTTTGCTCTCTGCTAAGAGGCTGTGGCTGAATATCTGGCTCAGGCAATCTATTCCCCTGTAGAGTGTTGGCTGACCGACATCAATGCCATGCATTGTCGAATTATTAATTAAATGCATGCAAGCATAATCAGATGCAGACATGGTCAGACCTTTGGGACAGCTAACATAGAATTGAAGCTAAATCTAAATTGCAGATTTTTTCTTATTTTTCAGTGCCAGCTAGCTTTGCTGTTTTCAGGGTGAAGTCCTGTGGCCTTTAAAATGTAGCGTTACTTAGCACTTTAACTTTGGTGTGATGCACAACATGCATCACCATGATTTTCCCTCAGTGCCCACCTGCAAAAATTAAATAGTAGTTGGAAAAAAAAACACAGTTGCTTTCATGTTTACATACACATGTAAGAGATAAGATGTGGGTGTATCCTGAGATATAGTGTTTTATTCCCTCTCCACAGACCTGAAAAATGTAAATGCCACAGCTTTCAAAAGTAAAGTCCAGGTCCTGCCTCCATATATTTCATTAACTTTTGCTAATGTAGTTGCTATGGCTCCAGGGTATTTTTTCAATGTTCAATGCACTTTTGCTGAAATAATAAGATCTATCAGTCAACACGAAGCAAAAACAGCTTAATTTGCAGAATAAAGGTCATTGGAGCTCTTACTTTTGAAGGGCTTTGACACCAAACAGTTTTAAGAAACAACAAACTTCAGATCAAACCCAGCCATGAAATATTGCAAATGCCGCATACTGAAGTGTTCATATGTAGCATTTAAGATCAGTGTTAAGTTAAAAAACATTCAGTTAACCATTATGATTTGCAGACTTACAAAACGGACCTTACCTACTCATTATCCTTGAGTACACTTCACAATATGTAGTGCTTATGCTGCTGTTCACACGGCCAACAGCGTATCTGCCCTTTGGGGAAAATGGTTTTAAACATATGAGCTGATTAATTTTTTTTACATACTTTAATTGAGTTGTGATTAAGTGAATATTGACCTTGCATGCATGAGTCTAAACCAATAATGGATCGAGTACTAATTGCATCTACTGAAAAATTAAAGAATGTATATGTGTATCCTCTACAGCAGATTTGCATTGTACTCACACATTTATCTTATATTCTTCCATTATTTCCAATGTGCATCATAAGTGACTGTTCCTGCCATGGAAAGTGTTTCAGTCCCAATTTGCCAATAGAATCTGTCCTTCAGAAGCGAGAAAGCTGTCAGCCATCCACAGCCATACGCGCTCATTAATCAGCACTAATTAAATGTATTGATTGAGGCAAACATCAGGATTTCCAGTTGAAAGGTTTTACTAGACTGTAAAGTGCACACAACAAAACAAACTCCACCCGGTGTGCAAGCCACTCGTGTGCCCTTGAAGGATCCCTTGCTTTGAAAGAGCTCCGAAAATGAGACAAAGATGTGTCTGCTCACTTCTCATTAAATAATGTCAAAACTCACAGTGTCTCAGTGGTAAATGTTGTCCTTGGCTGAGAGCTGAAGCCACTGAAGCTGAACTGAGTATCAGTTTGTTTTCTGACAGCATGACCTCTCATTGGTAAAAAAAAAAAAAAAAAAAAAAGTATTAAATCACAGCTTGAACCAACCCTAAGCCTTCAGACCCACCAGACGATATAAACAGAAACTTAGAGATAAGAGGTTCTAATAATTATCCATTTTATTAAGAGGGGAAATAATTACTACGGTAGTTTCAAGCAAATGTTATTTCTGAGGCTCACAGAGATGACTATGTGAATCTAGTCATCGACCAATTTAACCACCACGTGATTCTGCAAATAAATACAGCAATATGACAAGTGTTTCACAAATGTCAATGTTTATGTGATTAAAGTGTTTAAGTGAGCAAAAAAAAAGGAATGAAAATACTCATTACGAAGGGTAATTAATCTGACAACCCATATGAAAAAGGACACATTTGGAATGTACATTAAATGTTTGCCTACCTACATGCACATTCTAAAGTACTTAAAATGTGAAAGTGACACATCAGCTTGCATTACAGGGTCTAAATGTATTCAATTACCTGTTTTAGTGGGAAAAAAATAGCTTTGACTGTACAACCAAGCACCGGACCTCCTGACGCATGTAAGAGACAAACATTTAAAAGTTAGTTTGCATTATGTAAGTTATTTATTAGTATATGTGAATGTGTTGTGTTTATATTTTTTGTGTGATAAAATGTGAGGCATCAAAATTAGAACATAAAATTTGTACATATGTAGCCATTCTGTAATTAAAAAAAAAAAAAAAAAACACTGTTCTTGATAAATAATGTCATCAAATTAGGATAAAGAAAATGCAGATTTTATTTTTTGCTTATGTGAGAACTGGAAATGCCACATACATCAGTCTCCAGGTCAAAACAAAACCTGCATCGCTCAAGTGCCAAGTTGCATTTATGATAAATGACTTTATGACAAATGGCTATAATGCGGGGAACCCATGCAGAGATTGGGCTACAATGTATGCAGCTCCAACAGTGCAAAAAAAAAAAAGAGTAGCTACCAAAATGTAGGGTTCCAGTAGTGTCAAATGAGAGAGAAAATGTGTGCAGTATGTGTACAGCTCATATATCTGACAGTGATTTGATAAAAATCTTTAATTTTCCAAAAAGCTCCTTGGTCTGTTTATTTTTCTACAAAGGAGATCAACACCAGTAATGATTCCATTATTAAACCACGGTGCAGATCTGCTCATTGACTAATAGACTAATGCAAGTTTAATCAGCTGCTGTTGCTTGCACTCTGTTGTCATCTAGTGGCTCAAAAACGACATAGCACAGTACATGTCATATGCTGTCTAGACTGAATTAAAATGTTCATCACTGCTGCTGAATTCCCTCCCCATCCTTGACTTTGAAGGACAAACATTATCTTAAATACTAATCCAGGAAATCCATCTGAGACTCACAGAAATAAATACTGTGAAGCTGTTCCATGTGTGCAATAATGGTGTTTAATGCAACCTTTACAGGGAAACAAAATGATCAAAGATGATAAGCTTCACTCAACAAACTTAGAGCTGTCGCCAAACATTAAAACTGGAAAGAAAACCATATGGGTGCATGGATCATCGAAACTTGTCCTGGAGCAGTTCATATAATCTGTTTATGCATCCTGTAACACACTTCCAAATCATTAGCATTCACTGCATTACAAACCTCTGGATCTTCAAACTAATAGTTTTTCTGGCAGAACATGCAGCTTATTCAAAAACAATACATGACTGCAGTAGATTATAAAACTCCTCGGGATGATACAGCCCTTTTCTTTGGCACAGCTCATACATTTCCATGGGATAGACTCGCCAATAGCCTAATTAAATAGAAAGCACAATTTGTCACGTCAACCAGCCAACAGCAGCTCTTTCCAAACGCAAGAAGGCTGCGTCCCAACTTATCATCAACACAAACAAAATAAAGCGATGTATAATTTTTCAACATCTGCAAAGCTGATTATTATCAGACACTCTCCCTGCTGGTGGTGACATGTCTGCTGCAGAATCATGAGGCTCCTGTGCACATTAAATCAAGCCTTTTGTCGATTTTCAGGGAAAATGCGATTGAACTCACCCTAGAAGACTTGAGATTTAAAGTTATCGCCTTTGAGAAAACAGATTTCAGCAGGTCCAGTGTGTAGCCAGGTCTTCCATGTCTGCACAAAGTCAGAACCCAGGCAGGTGAGCGCAGGTACTTGCAGGAGTTTACAGGGATGTGGAGTGAAACGGAGCCACACGGTCTGAACTCAGGTGAATGAGAGGAGCTGGTGCCGCCGCTCTCTTCTCTCTTCTCTCTCCTCTCTTTCTCTGGGTGAAGCGCGGCCCACTTTAAACTCTGATGACGTCAGGAGGCGGGGGGAGGAGAGGGGTGGGGGGGCGCTGATCCTGAGCTGCACCCACCACCCACTCAGACCCACACCTGATCCCGACCAGAGGTGTGAGAAGTAGCGCACATTCTTTACTCCAGGAGAGGTGTCAGACTCATTTTAGTTCAGGGTCTGCATACATCTTAGTTTGGTCAATAAAATAAATATAAAATAAATAACAAAATAAATAAAAATAACATCAAATCAAAATAAATAATAAAATCAAAAGCTTCCTCTGTGTTTTTGATTGAAAAATGTTAAATTACACAATGAAAATTCACTTCAATTTTCAGTTCAATTTTATTTATAGAGCTCAATATCAGAACAAAGGCACCTCACAGGGCTTTGCAGAAATTGTTGACTTGATTATATTAAAAAAAAAAAAAAAACAATGAAAATGAACAAACAGAAAATGAAAATGTTTGCATTTACAAACTATCCTTTAAAAAATATGAATAACATGAACAACCAGATATTTATTTGGACAAATAAATGCAATTTGAACAATATTGGGCTTCAGTTTATCATTTACATGTGCATTACAACTCACAGAGCACAGTGGATCTGTACAAAGGTACAAAATGTTCAGTAACAGGCAAATGCCTGTGTAGGTTCTCATTTGCCCAGGTCATCATTCTTTTTGGTAGTTCTTCTCGCTTCCATTGGACTGGTTTAACTTTAGCAAAGTTTTGATTTTACATCATTAATAGGTTATTTTATTATTATTTTATTTGTTAAAACTAAGATGTATGTAGCCCCTGAACTAAAATGAGTTTGACACCCCTCCTAGAGTAAAGAATGTGTGCTACTTCTCACACCTCTGGTCGGGATCAGGTGTGGGTCTGAGTAGGTGGTGGGTGGGAGCTAAACTAGTCCAGCTGAACCGAGAAGAACTACCAAGGCATAATATTCTACTTCTTTTTCTTAAGACATTTGTACACAGTTGTTCAGGTTATTCACATTTGTGTGAAAGGATGGTTTGTGAACAGTTTTAAAACACACACAAACAATCTGAACCTGTGTCCTGCAGGTAAAAATTGATCTTTAGTGTGGCGTCCCTTTGGATTTAATACGTTCCATTTTGTACATTTTGGTTCAACTGTCCTGAAGTTTTCTCAAAAAATCTTATGGTTCAGAACATCCCAGACCTTTTCTTCACACAGGAGCTATCTTTTATCCTTCTCTCTGTCTGGATGATCTCGTATTGCTTCTGTAATATTAATATTTAATATTGTCACCTTCTTAAAGAAATCGCCTAAGTCATAATTGTCAAGTTTTTCAAAAAACAGAAACACCTTAACCCAAGTACATTGTTGTCCATAAAGTTGGAATAGTGTTGTTTTTGGACTCATTCCTCATTTTATTCCTATTTATACATATCAGTAATCACATTTGATCAGGTCCAATGATTACATACTGAGTCCCAGTTACACCTTATCTATCAAGAATAAATGACATTGTCACAATGATTTGATGAGAAGAGATAAAAATATTTTGTTCCAACTTTATGGGTAACATTGTATTGAGTATATGTACTCTATTTACTCTGTATTAAGGAGGTGATATTTTAGATTAGATGACTTCCTTTATATTCCAACTGCATATTCATTTATTGATTCAGGGACTGATTCATACATTGTTACAGCAACAAATCTAATGGTGGCTTGAGACTTTTGCACAGCACAGTACTTGTGTCAAACACCTAAACAGTCATTTACAGCCAAAAGCATTCACTGATCTAAAATGTTTAATAACTACTGAACCAATAGTCCCACCAATACTTAATAATTCAGGTAAAATTACAGTTTCTTGGCTTTTCATGGTCGTGAGATATGACCCATTTGGACGTCCAGAGACTCTGTCATGAAAGTGAAACACTGTCATCTTCTGTGACATTCATACACCATTAAAACCCATTTAGTTTGACAAATGACTGGTTTTAGATGCATGTTTGACTCACACTTGACACTTGTATGTTTAAGTCAGTAACATATTTTGCTGAAAAAGTCACTTTTCCTTCAGTTTTCTCTGCTTTTACATAATAAATTTTTAATTTACTCTTGGCTTTTATGAACATCTGGTCAGTAAGGGAAAAATACCTGATTTTCACTGAAAAATGCAAAATGTAGAGGATAATGTTATTATAAATTGTAATAAATCACAGGTTAGATGTACAAAAAATGAAAAATTAATATGGAATTTGCCACAAAAATAGTCTTGAGTCTTTGAGTGTTATCAAAGAACAACATGGGACAAGTGCCGAACTTCTTTATTTAATAGCAAAAAAGAACAGGATCATCATCTGAAATATACTCATTGTACTCAAAGAACAAGTAAATACCCTTTGAAAGATATATTTCCTGGCTGTTTCTATGTAAACTAACTTACCCTCAGGTCATGTTTCATTTTTCTTTCTGATAATTTGCATAATCTTAGAAACTATAGCTTAGTTTTGCAAAACTCCTCACATTTCCCACAACACTTCACACCAAACTTTTAATATACCATTAAACATCTCTTGCAAAAGCACACAGTGTTTTTCAGCTAATTACTCTTTCATACATTCCTCAAAAACATCCACATCTCATTGAACAGTAATACCTAGTGTCTACGGGTAGAATGGAGTTGTAGTTAAGACCTACATCCATAGTGTCTGATGCTTCTGAGCTCATCAGCTCCTTTTAAAGATCCCAGAGCGTTGTTTTTCTGACAGGGAAATGCAAAACAGTGACATGAAGGAAACATCTGTTAAATAAGCACACTAAGCAATTGTATACATGAAAAACAGTTGTGGTTTTTTGTTTCTCTTTTTTTGCAGTAAAATTTAGTCACACATGTATTAACACATAGGTACCCAAATGTATAAGGTGGAGGTGTATTCTCATAACACACTATGAACATCATTAAGTCAAAAGTTCTTTTTCTTTTTTTTTTTTTTTTTTTTATAAAAGCACAGAGAAAAAAAACATTTACGTTCTTTTTTTTAAAAAGGACAATTTAGGTTATAAATTGCCTTGTTTGTAGGTCTGCCCACATGATTTCATGCACATCGTATACATTGAGACAGATTATAATTCTTGCAGAAGTATCTAATTAAATCACTATTTGAGTTTTACATTGTGTGATGTACGTTCATTTTGCCAAATTTGATAAATGGTTTTGGAGACAGTGGTTTAAGATTCACGGTTGAGATTATTTAAGCATTCAGGGAAAATTGTAATAAATTCAAAGACCTTTGTGATGTTAAACCACATCAAAAACTATTAACATCACTGCAATGTGGAGATCAGTTTTCATTGTCAGTAACAGAACTCATTCCATTATAATGTATTTTCCCTCCTGCCCAGCCTTGCCTTCTTGTGTGTGTTTGTTTTGCTGTGATTGTTGTGAGTGATATGCACCGACGGGTACACCAAGGGATCATTTCAACCTGCTATTGTCCCATCCATTTACACTGGAATCAGTGTTGATGCCGGGAAACATCCAATGAGGCAAAACAAAAATCATCAACTATTTTCCTGAAATGTTTTAAAAATATAGAGTACAGATATTTGTGTTGAAGTGTGTGGAGCAAAAGGAAAAAGTTAAAAGAAAAACAACAGAAAACCTGAATTATCTGAGTTCTTCCCATATCTGCCTTAACACAACCACTCAATGACTTCTGATTATTTCTTCTACCTTTGAAATATTAAACTGACAACTTAAGAGCTGGACACTGTGAGACAATTTTGAGAAAGAAACAGGTTTTCTTTTCCAACTCTATAAAGGATCTGTCTTCCATACCTGGATACAACACTCAACGTTATAAGAGGTAAGTATAGGTAAATTGCCTGGAACGGTATAATTATTATAATTACATCCCATATTTTTCTGCAAGGGTGAACACCTCAGTTCTCATGTGAACCAAGAAAAAAGATGAAGTCAGATTAGGCAGAATGAGGATTTCTTTCAGTATTTAGATTATTGTTCAGAATCTACTTGTACTAAAGGTTTCCATGGTTTCTAATTCTGCAAATTTAAGTGTCACTGGTTTTTGGTGGTTTTGAAGTGTATTAGACAGTTGTAGTTTATGTGTATTATGCATTTAGAACATGATTTATACAGTTTTAGTTGTGGTATAGTGTGTGTTCATCTGATTATACAACTAAATAGAAGGATTATTTAGACAGATTTTTTAAAGTTTCCATTATTTTCTCAGACATTTAAAAGGCATCACTAATTTCCCATAAGCCAGTGACTGAGAACAAAAAGCAAAATTCAGTTCAACTCATAAAGCACTAACCATAATATGTTATTATCTCAATGCACGTCATAAGTTCAGGTCAAAGCTTACAGAATATTATAGAGAGAAGAAATCCCACAAATAATACAAGATCAAACCCAAGGTGACAGGAGGGAGGAAATACTTAATTTATATCCGGGAAAACCTCTGATGGAACTGGACTCTGGGTAGGTGGGCATCTGGCTTGACCGGTTGAGGTTGGTGGAAAGACGAGAAAGATAAGATAAGGAGCAAGAAACCAAACAGACAGACGAAACAGACAAAAAAAAAAAAAAAATGGAATTGAAATACAACGCTGATATATACTGTATAAAATATGGAGGGGGGGGAACTCAAAAGACAACTGAGTTGCATATTAAACTGAAAAGTAAATTTTAGTTATGATTTGTCTCTTGTCCATGTCATGTGGGAAGACAAAGAAAGTGAAACAGTCTTTTCTGGTGCTATTTTTATTTTAAGAGGATTAACTGCAAGGCAACAAAATTGACTTCAGAAAATAAGTGGGGGAAAAAATCACAGTTTTATTATCATCTTTGTTTACTGGATTTCACTCTGCTGTGGAAAATAAAAGAACAAGAAAAATCAGGTCTTCATACTTTTACCGCAAAATGTCATCCTACTTTGTGTTTCCATTATTAATCATATAGTTTTTATCTCTTCATTGGAGGGGAATGAGTCTTGGGTGAATTCCCCTTTAGGAAGGAGTACTGTATTAAATGTCACTTTTATTCAGATTTATATGCAACAGTTATGCAAGACACAGTTGAAATAATCCATAGTGTTTGAAAGACTTTGCGTTATCTAAAGCAGCATTTCCCAAAGGTTTTCAACTTGAAACCCAAAAGAGAAAATTGGTGCTTCCAAAGATGTCGTAAATTGCCGTTGATCTGCAGTTTCACTGACTGATCAGAACACTGCCCGAAAGTCTCTCTTTCATTTTATATGTCATTTTATATGTCTTTTACATCATTTCCAGCTTGTTACATCATTCTAGTCTTGATGCATCTTTTATGTCATTTTAATCTTCAGCTCTTTGACTTTGTTTCAGTCTTGCTGCATCTATTACATTGTTTTTATCTTCCATGTCATGTCCATTTTGTTTCATCTTTTTCATCTTGCTTTTACAACTGACTAATCTGTATTTCACATGGCTCCGCAACCATTTTTGGGTTCTGTGATATGTTACAAATATACAGTGGTGGCCAAATTACGAGAACACTTGGTGTATTTAAAAGGTTTCATCTGATTTTTTTTTTTAATTGACCATTAAATAATCATAAATCAAATGAAGTATTTGCAAAGTCATCATTATGTTCCATAATAATAACATGGCTGATATAATATAGCCATCATAAGGAGATTTAAATCATGTTCCTTACAATAAACAATCTGGGTCTATTTCATGTTACATGTTCCAAAGAAGCCAAATTCCTTGTATCATCATCATCAGGTGTGATCATAGTTAAACTGATGGTGATGCAAGTCTAAAGACACAGATGTGTGATTCTTGTGAATGTACAAGTTCTATCCTGCTCACTGAGTAAATACAGCAGAGAGAAAAGTAATGAACACATCAACATTTTGTCCAGTAAATGTATTTCCAATGAGCCTATTCAAGTGACATTTTCACCAGACTTTGGTATTAACTCAAAAATTCCTCACACAAAAAAAATTAAACATCAAAGTCCATATGTAAAAAAAGTTAAGTGCAATAAAGTGGAATGAAACAGGACAAAAGTATTGAACACACTAACTGAATTTAATGCATTACTTAGTGGAGAAGCCTTTGTTTGTAATGACAGCTTCAAGGCACTTTCTATATGGAGTAACTAATCAGTATTTAGGTGTGACTTTGGTCCATTCCTCTACACAGATTGTCTTTAAATATGCAGAACAACACCAGTCTCATCCCTAAATTCAGCCTCAGTGCAATGTTTGGTAAAGACTAGTAACTGGAAACACATGACAAGTAATTAAGAAACAAAACACAAGATGTTACAGGTGTCCAAAGCAGGTCTGAGGCTTAATTTGCACCACATGATTTGAGAAAAGTCCTCAGCTCAGCTCTCAGCACTGAACAGATCTGTAGTCACTTACTCCACCAATCAACACCTCTACTGGCCTCAATTAACAGGAGACTGATGAAAAACTCAACAAAATAAAAAGTTTCTCACAAACTACCAATGTAGCAATCTCCAAAATGTCTTAAATTCTGTCTGATTTTTTCAGCTGCATCTCAGTGATTATGTGCAATAATGGCAAATTGTCTAAAATAACATGCTTTCGTGCATTCCCCTATGTGTAACTTACCTTAAAATGTTCACATGTGATTACATAGTAATAATTAATGTCTGTGGGTGGAATTGAAAACTGGTTTGAGTCGAGAATTAGTTCCTGACTGTCTGAGCTGTTGGAATCAGGTGTCTCTGAGGTAATCAGAGTCATTTAATGATCCCAGAATGAAACAATGACATAGAACAATAGAACATACAATATCTATGTGGCTGGAAACAACAAAAAAAGAATTATCTGGATGTTTTTTCTATTATTGCCTTTTTCTATTCCTTTGTTCCATTTCTATGCTGTGTTCAGACTGTTCAGAGATAGTAAAACAGATGCACTGACACAGAAAACCTTCTTTGAACAGAGAATTGATCAGGAATCAATAAGAGCGTCGATAAAGAATGACCAGAATCGATGATGCTGCTGGTACTGCAAGGGTAACTGCCATTTTGCATTTGACTGTAATAGGAACAGCTTGTAAACAGGACTGGACACATACAATGTTTTTCAGGCAGGGAGAAAACTGCAGATAGTACCATACAACTGTGCATGTCTCCTAAACCAAACCTGCAGTATTTCCCAGAGGTAAACACTTGTATAGTGTTCAATCATTTGAAACTACTTGCTCTGTTCAGATGGGTTTTGGACTTTTGTTTTCCATACTTTATCCAAAATTGGTTGCCGTCACATTGGGTCCTCTGTGTGCTGTCTTTGGCTGTGATCCAGATGAACCACATCTGCCTGAAAGTAAAAGAAGACACTGTTTCCTCTGCGTCTGTATTAGCTCGCTGAGTTATCTTGACAAAACAGAAGGGCACAGCTCCACCTTCCCATTGCCAGTGGCCACGGGACATTATGTTCTATATGAAACATGAAATTCATTATACCACTCAAAAATCTGCAAGCAAATTCTGCTAAAGATGTTCCTTCTTTTGGAAAAATTCCTCTACTAATGGAATTTGCATTGTTCTTTATGAATGCTTCTTTGTGTTCTTTTTGTCCTGTTCATGCACAGTGTGCTGTAATCTCTTCTTAAAGACCTCTATTCACCCATACTTTTTATTATTTGTCCCAACACATATGTCTTTAGGCACATTAAAGCAAAAAAAAAAAATCCAGGACATCTGTCTCAGTCTGCATTTGTACATGGATCGTATCCAGTCTAAGGGGACGACACTCAAGGTGACGGAAACAATGATATCAAATTCAGTGAAAATGTACCAAGACTTGGAAATGAATTCTGTTTATGCAGAAAATTCCCTTGAGCATGGATTGAGGAGGGAATACAAAAAAAAAAAAAAAAAACCCAAATCACTTAAAAAGCAAAAAATATGCTTATTTATGTAAAACAGCATGTCCAGAAGCCGACAGCAGTGACTATTCTGTTGTCTTACCATTGCTGTCCCATCCTCTGCCTAAATTCCTGTCTTAGTCATTGGACAGATTTGCATGTTTGGGACCCCGACTGCTGGCCTTTCGTCTCAATAAGAGCAACTGTCTGCTGTTATCGGCTGCTTCAGAAGCTGCCTTTGTGGCCCGCTGTAATCCCTGACCACAAATCCCTGACTCCCCAAACAAAGTAGTGGTGGATGAGGCAACAAATCCACATCATCAAACAAGACATAGTGTATTCTAGTTCTCCAGCCCTGCTGCTTGTACTCCATCAGTGCATCTGAGCTTGTTCCTTTTGTGTCTCATCTTACGGCACAGCAATGTCTGGAAGGTTCACTCGAGTTCTGGACTGCCACTGCTGGTTCTGAGTCTAATAGTTCATCATCTATTGCTTTTCCATCTTTGAGCAACTAATTGTGTTCCTGCTTGGTAATCACCTTTCATTTGTTTACCGGTACATAATAATTGGTTGTGTTCTCTTGTGAAAAGTAATGACCTGTTTAATTGACAAATGGATTTATGTTTTCTCTGCATTTCCACTTTTTTTTTTTTTTCACTATTTTACCATTTACTTTAGTGTTCATAGCCTTGAGTGAATGAAAGCCATGAAAAAAAGCTTTCCCAGTAACAGTGTCATTGTTAGGCTGGATAATCCACAGACTTCACTGTCAACAGTTTTCATTGTAGTTACTTCTGAACAAAGAAATAGCCTTCATAAAGTCTGATGACAGCAGAGTCTGTGGATTATCAGGGGTAACAGACACTGCCTCTGGAAAAAAATGTTGCTGTTTTTTTTTTTTGTTTTTTTTTTAATGTAATTCACTGTATGAACACAGTGAGCAGCAGAAATGCCATTCCTTTATAGGAGTGGATGGGGATCTCAGAGATCACAGAGATCTCAAAACTTGGAGAAAAAAGTCAGAATTGTTCTGTTGTACAGTTTGTTAAATGCTCGAGTTATTTTAAACTGTGATAGTACTTTGTGTAGCAAAAATATGAATATAATTTTGTGATAGAGATTTTTTTTTTTATCCTAGAAATCATCTCCTGAGTCTTTATTGGGGTTCATGCCCATTTTGGGTGACATTTGCATGGATGTTTTACAGTTCTGATATGAGAGGTTTGTTGTCAGGTCTGATAAACTCAGGTGGCCATTAGGTGATCTAATTTGTCAAAAGCAACTTAAAATTCACAGGGTTCCTGTCCACAAGCCACTGATAGGATACAACCAATTCTTCTCCTCTGTCAGTCCTGGTTTATGAAGAAAAAGATGATTTTAACAGCAAGACGTCTTTGGTAAAACAGGCACGGCTCAGGACAATGTGTTGAGACTTCAGAGCAGACTGTGAAAATGGCTGCCAGCTTCTGGGTTCTGCTCAAGATCTTATACACATGACAGAGATAGTGGACAGCTGACACATCAATCACTACAGGAGGTTAAATGAAACCATTACTGGTTTGGTATTATTGTTATTATTGTTATTATTATTATTATTATTATTATTATTATTATTATTATTGTTGTTGTTGTTGTTTTCATTGTTATTAACAATAATAATAATTTTCAATCAGTTGAAAAGGATAGATCAGAAATCAGAATCAAAATCAGAATATTTTCAGTACCTTTACTTTTCATTTGTATCTTCATAAAAAAAATGCTTAAATGTCTAAAATATGTTTTTAAGTGCCTCCCAAATGGAAATGTAGTAGATAACATATATGCCATATATCCAGTGGGATGTTGCCATACATGTTCCCCATAAGGTGATATATTTATATACAATGTTGCCTGTAAAGTTGGGATAAAATATTTTTACTTTTTCTCATGAAATTATTGTGACAGTTTGATTATTCTTGATGAATAGACTATAACTTGGACTCAATATGTAATTAGTGCACCTTGTCAAAGGTGTTTATTGATGTGTATAAATAACAATAAAAAGAGGAATGTGTTTGAAAACAAAATTCTTCCAACTTTATGAGCAACAGTGAATAAACAGCACATAAAATATGTAATAAGAGAATGTTTGCCGTAACAGATCATACAATGAGATGCATTAACTTGCATCCGCTGGATACACGAAGATATGTGTTTATATGGAATGCTCACATTAAAGGTGTACATACAATATATAAAATGAATTTCATATGAACAATATCATCAGATTTCATTTGATTTTCTTGTTTGACGCACATAATAAACTTAATGTGCATACAAGACACCATGAATCAGTAATAGAAACTGGACATAAATTACAGTAAATGCTAAACAATTTCACAAACCCTGATGCTTTAGAGGCAATAGACCAAAATCACTTCTGTGTTTTCAACACATATATCATTACATCTAAATATCCTTTCTCATAATAATGGACAATGCAAAATCAAACATTCATGAACAATTTTTTCTTATTTCAAATACAGTTTTATACATATATGTATGTATTTCACGTGTGTACGAGCCCCACTGAGAGGACTGTTTAAACAGAATCACCAGCATCTTCTTTTAATCTTTGAACAGCCACAGAGACTGTCAACACTAATAAATGATGCTAAGTGTAAAAAGAGAAGTATTAAAGAGTGGAGGGTATTGCTCTGGATGAAATCAGACACTGAATCCTCTGTGGTTTAGAACTGAAATAAATAAAACTGGGTAAAACACTTGCAGAGGATGTGGGAGGTTGAGAGTAACACAAAAGGCAAAAGATGATGAAGTGATCGTAAAAAATGTCTGCATGATATTTAACTGTTGATACATAATGTTGAGATGTGTTCAGAAGTGTTTCTTTCATAGGCTCAGCAATGAAATGTATAGCAACAAAATTTCCTCAAGTGTTTTGATTCATTTGAGGCACTTCCACTTTTTCCTAATTATTTATTCATTTCTGATCACATTTTTAATACAACTCTTATCCAGTAAATCTTCATAGGTACTTCTTAAGGTAAATAAAATCTAAAAAAAAAAAAAAAAACCCTCTGAAATTCACTAGAAAATACATTATGACAAGGCTGAAAACCAGACTGTTCTTCTGAGCTCGTGAAAAGTTGACGTGGCTCTCATAGGACAGAAATGCTATTTGTTTGCTTTATTTATTCTACTGGTATATTTGACATGGACAGTGCACATAAATAAATAATAAATGTTGCTGGAAATGTTCCAGAGCAAGCCAAAAGACTATTTTTCATCTGTGGTCCCTGGGTAGATGTTACAGGGTCAACCTTAAAACAGTCATATAACACAAACATTTTATGACTTCATTGGATATGATCTATTGCTGTAGAAAACTGTCCAACATAATATAAAGTAGCTCAACCCAAAATATCTACAGCACTAAAATGCAGTATGCACATTAATGCAGAAGTAATATTGATCCAAAATCACTGTATATAATGGCAAAAGACAGGGACTATTTTACCAAACAATGACTACTTTTACTTCCCACAACACTTTCCATACTTTATACATTTAGCTGATAAAACTTGCATAATAAATATTGCACATTTGGATTGTATGAGTGGTATTTGTACTTTTTTTTTTTTGTCTTTACTGCCTTTCTTTAACCCTTAACCAAACATGCCTCCAATAGCATAAATCTACTAAAAATGTTCAATAATTTCTGAACCACTAATCTTATAAATACATTGAAGTCCATCCATCCAGTTTCTGAACCCGCTTTATCCTCACTAGGGTCACGGGGGTCGCTGGAGCCTATTCCAGCCACTTAAGGGCGAAGGCGGGGTACACCCTGGACATGTCGCCAGTACATCACAGGGCTAACAAATAGAGACAAACAAACACACTCACACCTATGGTCAAATTAGATTAACCAATTACCCTATCAGTGCATGTCTTTGGATGGTGGGAGGAAGCCAGAGTACCCAGAGGGAACCCACGCAGACACGCAAACTCCACACAGAAAGGTCCCACCGACTGGTGTTGGAATTGAACCCAGGACCGTCTTGCTGTGAGGCACGAGTGCTATCCACTGCACCACCATGTCACCCCCAATACATTGAAGTAATTCAGATAAAATGCAGCTTCTCAGCTTTTCAGCAACATCAGATATGACACATTTGGATGTTCAGAGGCTTCATGGTGAGCATGGAAACACCATCATCTGCAACATTGACTCACCACTAAAACACATGTAGTTTGACTCATAACAGTGTTTGTAGGCATTTGTTTGTATGTTCCATTAATGACTACTATTATATTTTGCTGCAAAAATAAATTTTGCTTCGGTTTTCTCTGTTCTGATTCAATGGAGTATGTTTTTACTCTGAGCTTTTATGAACATGAGTAGAAAACACTTGAAAAACGCAAAATGCATAGGATGATATAAAAAATAAATGGTGCTTAATCACAGAAAAAGGTAGATATTGAGAGAGAAATATTCAAGAATAGTTCTAGGTCTTTAAATGTTAAATTAGGACGAGAGCTGGTGTAAAGAAAATATCCTGTCAATTTAGTCACTGCTCTGTAATACCACACATCCCCACTAGAGGGGGTGCTATCCCAAGCACAACCACGCTGTCCGGAAGACAAACGTAAATATTTTCGTGACGTTTCATCTCCAGGATCATTCACGTCCACCCATTAAGAAGAATTCCAGTTCCGCTGTTCCTCCAGATCTTCATAACAGTGATTTTTCTGACACTGTCGACGGCCCTTGGTGTGCGGATCTGACAGCAGAGCTCCTCTCCCTGTGGGTTTGCATCCATATTCTCCACATTTGTGCAGCTGTGTTATCACCTCCACCAGCACCAACATGCAGAAGAGAAGGAAGCCAGAGCCGATCCAACTCAACCCGATCCCGGATGGAAACACGATCAACGGAACCGGAGCCACAGAGTGAGTGTTGCGTCCATCTGCTGCAGACTGCTCAGTGTGATGATGTATGTGTATGTGTATGTGTATCTGATGATGATACTTTCCATCGCATTGATGTTCACAATCTGACACCAGCCCCTGACAGCTGCTACAGCCTCCTACATGACCAGCCTCTGCACAGTTTATGTGCAAACTTATACCTCAAGTCATTATTATGACACTGCACCTGTGTGTGTGTGTGCGCGCGCGCGCGTGTGAGACATTGTGAGGAAAAAGCAAGAGTAAGAGCTGCAGCCATTAATATTCAATCAATTCATAACTGTTTTGAGATTTTATGTCAAAATTTTCCAATTGAATATGAATATTTTGTGATTTCTGTCAACTTAAGGTCTTCATCTTGGGCACTTCTTTTTTTCCTAATATTTTATACACCAAACAATTAATTAATTAATAAAATAACCAACTATGTAAACTATCACTTGTTGCAGTCCTAAATTGAACATTATTAGATAGACTGATAGATTTTTTTAAAAATGTTTTTACACTGTTGCCCATAAAATTGGAATAATTTTGTTTTCAGACACATTATCCTTCTCTCTCGCTAAATGGGACATATTTGTTTTTGGGTTTTTTTTGCACATCCCAGTTATTTCAGAGCTACCCATTAGGAGTACTATTAATGTGAACAGCCAAACAAAGAGACAGATTTGAGTAGTAAATCTGAATTGAGCAATAAATCTGGCAATGTGAAATGATCCAAAATTCTCTGAACACACTTGTGTCACAACAGCTGCATGTTTTCATGTTTAGACCTGAATCCATTCTTAAAATGTGAGAGCCAAGTTCATTTGGTTATAATTGCAGGAGCATGATTTCATGGTATATCATG
>JAPQRP010000025.1:15907365-15930557 GCA_037367295.1 Apogon hyalosoma
TAGATAGATAGATAGATAGATAGATAGATAGATAGATAGATAGATAGATAGATAGATAGATAGATAGATAGAAAGAACACATCTTCATATAAGCACACATGTCTTAATGTACCAAATAGCTGCAGAAGGTATTCAAGTACAGTACAAATGCAACAAAATCACATAAAATCCTGTCATGGAGTTTTTATTGGAGTAGACAGCTGTAGGTCTGCACTGATTTCATCCTGACAGGTGGTTCTGGTTCTGACAGATGAGACGTCTCAGGGTTGTGTGGATGACGGAGCATGTATGATTAATATTTCTTTTATGGAACAGCTTAGCTCCTCCCAGTATGCCACTTCATATGACAGGTTTTTCTTTTTTTTTTTTTTCCCAGTGTTGCTAATAACATTAACAATAGCTCTGTTATATTCAAGCCTCCCCATGAGCCATTGTAGTGACAGTGAGCACAAAATGCATTCCCTAAATAGAAGTCAAATTTAATACATTTATTAGATGCATTGTTCTGCTTTGGGATTTGACCTGGCAGTTTTACTTGTATAGCGCTACAGGGATATCTCTTCTTGACAGGTTGGTACTGCCTCTTCCTGGTTCAGATGATGAACAGCATAAAAGATACACATTAGATTAAATCCAGTTTGATTTATAGCAGAGTCACTATTTTGACACAGCGTTTGATGATTTAAGGTGGCTTTTCCAGTCTCTCATAGATATTATAGTATAACTATAGCATATTATAGCTTATACTAAAAAAACGTAGTGTTTCTGATTATTTCGTGTAATTTGTACCATAGAGGATAGTACACTTGTAAAAGCACAGGTGGTGTGTGTTCAGTCAGTAGGTTTTCATTCAGATCAGACCATTTCACCGCGGTGAGAAGGAATAGCCATTCCAGCCCACCAGATGCTTTCTCAGCTTGAAATGGCAGTCAGCCATTGGACGACTGTACTGCCAAGCATGTAATGTTATCAGAGGAGATCTGAGACCAAATAAAAACAACCTGTTCTTGATAGACCCGTTCAGGCCATTTGCTAAACTGCTGGATCAGTTCCTACACATACATCCGGATAGTAACTGCCTCTGTACTGTTTAGGGAATGAGGTGGATCTGATCCTTCTCAGCACTTTTATCTTTTAGAAAAGCTTTGTTCTGTTTGGAGGCAGACATTAAATAAGTTTGCATCCAAGAAAGAAATTAATTATTAACCCATATAAACCTTTCAGCACTGCTTGTTCATTGTTATCATCCACTATATCCTGTTTTGCGGCAAAGGAATTGGCACGAGTAGATTAGCTTCTTAGAGTTCAGTACTTTCTGATTTATTTACTCCTCTATAATGTTAAAGACCTGTAGCTATTTTTGTGTTGTCTTCTGAATTAATTTTTTATCTACATTTAACCTTTTTCTAGGCAATTTATCACCATTATAATATTCTGTAATTTGCATTTTTAAGTGAAAATTAGGTATTTTTCTATATTAATTAATTTACTGATCATGTAGCTGTTCATAAAAGCTCAGATCAAATTGAAAGGTTGTTATATGAAAACTGAGAAAATTCAAGAATAAAGTACCTTTTCAGCAAAATATATCTGAGCACAAAACTTTCTAACACCGTTATTTATCAAACTACATGGGTTTTATTGTTGAGTCAGTGTTGAAGAAGATGGTTCCACGTTCACTACGGAGGCTCTGAATGTCCAAATAGGTCATATCTGAAGCTGCTGAGAGAGCATTTTACTTGAATTATTTTAACATATTGATAGGATCAGTGATTTTTACATCAGTAGATGCTTTAGATCACCAGTGGATGTTTACATCTGTAAGGATTAAAAGGAATATACATTATTTGGACCAAAAGGACATGAGCTTTGGACTGATATGCATGTTTTATCAATTCATAGACTAAACTATTTATTGATTAATTGAGAAAATAATAAATAGATTATTCAAAACTGAAAACAATTGTTAGTTTCTGCCCTTCATTTAATAAGAATGACAAATAAACTATATTTAAGTTTATTCATTTAAGTTTGACTACAATAAACTCTAATTAATGCACCCAAAATAGGTATAAAAATTAATGTGTTAGCTAGATTGTGCATTCTGGATCTAGATTGTGCCCTCCCTGCAGGAATCTGTTTAAAAAATTGTCTTATGATAAATTGTTTTTTCCTCAATCTGTTATAATTGACTTTCATACCAGTCCAGCACTAATTCTGCAGTGGTTTGTAAATCATGCTCTTTTCAGTCCACTAAATTACTGTTATTTCAATCTGTGTTACTGTGCAAAAATTGGAAAGCGGAAAAACCAAAATAGGCGAAAGACACAAGAAGAAAACACATATGTTTGTATTTTCACGTTCCATATATCTGTGAGAACAGCGATGCCATCTTCTTCAAGCATTTTAAAATTAAGCTGTAGGAGTGTTTCGTGTGGTGCGTTCAAGCCCAGTAGCCGTCCTTGGACACTGTGTGGATGGAACACAATCACAATGGCTTCCTTCTGCACACAGTGAAACGCTGTATTCTGCAGCTACTGTAGTCACCCCCACATACAGTATTGTGTGGAGTGACTTTCAGGATGCTGCTCTTCTCACTATCTCCAGCCTCTTCCACCTCCAGCCTTTGTCGGCAGAACGCCCACGCCACCCACAGCTAACTCAAACTCAGCACCTCGTCTCCATGGATATGCAGGCCTGCTGTCAAAAATAAAACCACTTAACCCTCTGTTTGCTGTGTGGTGGAGTAACAGAGAGGAGAGCGTACTGTCCTGCTCTAGATGCTCTCCACTGAGTTATGATTATGTGCAAAGACAAAAAAAGCGAGATTACCAAACGCTCTTTTTATCACCACAGAAGCATATTCTAGTGCAAATCAGGAAGAGTGGCCCTTAAACTAAGGAAAGTTAATTACCATATTTTTGTAGTATCTGAAAGATGAGAAGCCTTTGTGATAATAACAACACTTCAGACATTTGAAACATAGTAACATCAAATCACTAATTAACTAAATACATTTACATGAAGCATGTAGCTTCATTAAATATATGCTTTTTTTATACCTCGTTTTCTGTTGCTTTAACACAACAGACAACTATGATTATGATAAACTATGACATTAAAAAAATAAATAAAAATACACACCTGTTGTGTGATCATGTAAAGGGAACACACACAAACACAAGAATAACAACGCTAATAAGAATATTATTTCAAAAGTTATAATATTAGTAACTATAATAATTATTAAGGTGATTAACTATGTACAAATAATAAAAAAACACTAGTCACAATAATTTTGCTACTGGGGAAAAATACCTGACGTTATCTAAATCAGGTACACTGACTCCAAATCTGAAATTAGAATGCATTCATGATGTCAGGATAATGAGTGCAGTGCAGTCCAAAATGATGCAAAGCCCAAAGCTGGAATTGTCTTTGGAGCGCAGATTTGAGAACTCACTGGTGATTCCATATTCCTCTTAAAGTTCAGTGCTCAGGAATTAACAGCTTGGGATTCATTGCAAGCGGTAGAACATTTATGGGTAATTATAAAGACCCAGATTATAATTAATTATTAAGTGAAGCTGAAGAAGTTCACAAAAATTATTTTCCTTCACTCACACCTTGAATTTTTCCACCTAGTATGAGTGATGTAAATGATAAGTATGGTGAATGATTTCATCACGATATTTCTGAAATGGAAACCTAATACTCTGCTTTTCAATCCAAACATGATGGTGATTAATGTTGGTTCAACAGCGGGAAACTGTCACAGAACAACACACGGGGTCCCAAACACTGTGGAATGGTTCTGAGCCAAGCTGATGGGCTCTGCTACTGAGGTTTATTGGTTTATTAGTTTTACTGGACTTGATGATCATATTTATATGTAAATTTGACTAATTTAGTACAAATTATGTTCAGATTGTGAATACCGAATGAAAGGTATTGGTACAAGAATGGAAAAATAGTTTTTACATGTTCACATAATTGAAATCCTAATTCCTGATTTGGAATTGGCATGGGTAATTTAGTCAAATGAGTAGCAGGCAGAATGTGTCTTTTTGTCCAGTGTAATTACTGTAAATCATATAAAATACAATATATAAATTATTTACTATTCATTCACTTGTTTAATGTAAAATTATGCTGCCTTATTGCAGCACTGGTGACAAGAACAATCAATTCTATTAACAATAAAACCTAGAAAAGTACTTAGAATAAGAATTAGAATAATCAGAACCGTGGTAAACAATAGTGATTAAACAATAGAGGGAAATTTAAACAAAGAATGAAACCAATTAAAATATAAAACGAATGACCTAAAACAATAACAGCTTCAATTAAAATGTCACAAAATTAAATAACACTATTTTCCTCAAAGATACAATAAGACAATGTTAAGCTAAAAAAAATAACTTCAATCACCTTAAATTACATGACAGCTAATTACCTAGAGGAGGTGGTCAATGCAACATGTACAGTGTTGTAAGGTAAAATGGAAGATGAGGGAAAGGTTAAAGGACAGAAGAGTTCATTCCACTACTGGCATGACAAGGTAATGGATCACCATGACAACAGCGCCATGAAAGGAAGTACATCAGAATCAGAAGAAAAATTCTGTTGGTGCCTATTGTTGCTCTGGGCCTGGGCTGTGGTATTCATCTCCTCTCTGAGCTTTCTGTGACATACAAAGCATCTTTACAATTTAAAAAAAAAATGATTACAAAACCAAATGATGAGATCTGTTAATCAGATTTGTTCTACGTACTCAGCGGTTATCAAAGTTTTTAATCACATTGCGGGATCATGTGCAATTGAATCATTGGTCCATTTTTCTTCAATGACAGATCAATTACTGGAAATGTTTACTTTGACCTTTTAACTGGATGACCTTCAACCAACCATCATTTTCCAGGTAGATGGTGCACCACCACGTTAGGTCTGCATGTTGGCGGGTTCCTAAATCAAACATTTCCAGACCGTTGGATTAAAAGGGATGGCCCGATGCCCTGGTCACCTCGTTCACCAGATATCACTCCCCTGGGTTTCTTTCTGTGGGGTTATGTTAAAAAATATTGTGTATCGAACGACAATATGGGACATCAACGACCTGAAGCTAAAGATCACTGTTGCCAGTGACACCATCGATGAGGCTATGCCACAGCCAACATGGCAACAAATCCATTACCCTCTTGATGTGCTTTGTGCACAAATAGTGCCCATATAAAGGTGTATTAAATGAGGGAAAAAACTTCAATACTTACTTTTCATTTTGTAATAATTTCCACAGATTTGTCTATTCATTTACTTTTGTAATGTTTTTTTTAAATTGTAAAGAGACTTTTAAGGTCTCCAGGCAATGATGCACCCATGGATCCTATGAGGTCAACATGAACTGTGCTTCCAAGTCTTAAAAAATCTTAATGGACTTGTTTTAGGGAGGTCTACATTAATAATGCATGTATTACTTGTCATTCTCATCCTTCTGTCTGCCTTTCTTTAACCTTCTCTTTGTAAGAACAAACTTGGAGGCACTGCAGAAGAAATTAGAGGAGCTGGAACTGGATGAACAGCAGAGGAAACGCCTCGAGGCCTTTTTGACACAAAAGCAGAAGGTGGGAGAGCTGAAGGATGATGACTTTGAAAAGATCTGTGAGCTGGGTGCAGGAAATGGAGGAGTCGTCTTCAAGGTCTCCCACCGTCCTTCTGGTCTGATTATGGCGAGAAAGGTAAGCTGTTGCAGTTACACCATGACGAACCTACTGCAGAAAGCTGTTTCACTCACTCTTTAAAATCTTAAACATAGACAAGACTATAATAGAATTACATAACTATGCATGACCTCTTCTCCCTCAGTACGTAAAGCAGGTGTGATTATCACCATTTTCACAGAATATAAAGGGAATTTTGTTTTCATTGCTGCATTTTTGTGCATAACAGGTTTTAAAATAATGAGACCATCTGCGATTTTCTGTAGAAATTACATAAAACAGTTTCACCATAACACATAAAACATAACACTTTCAACATGACCTCGTGAGATTCTGTTTTAGGAACATTAATTGTTTTTCCACAACACATGCTCTTATTTTACATGTTATTTGTTATTGGGTTTTTGCTGTCAGTAATGTAAACACAGATTATTATGTTATGGATATTATGGTTTTTACCCTGAACACCACTTCATGTGAATGCAAATGAACTTTCATTGTGGGTTTTTTTTTTTATAAATTCAACAATTTCTGTAAAGCCCCGTGAGGCAACTTTGTTGTGATATTGGGCTCTATAATTAAACTTGAATTAAATTGAACTGAATTGAACGGGATAACTAGAACAGATTTGGTTGGATTTCTTATCTCTTGATAACCAACATAGGGGACCCCTAGTGGAAGAACTTTATCAATTTCAGTTTCTCTGAGTATTATTAGTCATCCATTGGGGGCGCTTTAGTTGAAAATCAGTTTTTTGAACATAAATCAAGCAATAATAGGGTGATTGAGATAAAATTCAATCAGTCAATCAAATTTTATTTATATAGCACCAAATCATAACAAAAGTTATCTCATTACACTTTACATATAGAGCTGGTCGAAACCAGACTTTCAAAGAGAGAGAGAGAGAGAAAGAGAGAGATTGGGGGGCGGGGGGGGACAGCTGGTGCTGGTATAATTACTAACTGCTAGAACAAATGTCCATAACTGTTAATACTACTACCACAAGTACAAGTATTAACAGTGGATGTACTACTACTACAACTGTTAGTACAAATAATAGAAACCCCTACAATCTAACTATATAATAAACACTATCACAACTATATTGATAAATGAGTGATGACAGTGAAGGCAGGAGAGAAGAAGGACCACAGCAGCAGATCCAGAGATGATCCAGAGAAAACCTGTGAGGCAACAAAGTACAGAGACTCTGAGGATTTCCATTGAAATTTGGTTCATATTGATGGTCTTACAAATGTCAATTTTCTCACTACCATCCAGAGTTCATATGGTGTCATTTTCATTCACTAGGTGGAGTTTTGTGGAGAAAAATTGCTTCTCTGACCATTATTCGGCCACTATCAGATCGCTGTAGCGCAAATTGAGTTTACATTGATTGTCTACCAATTATCATGGATAGATTTATATATAGCAGAGGATTGGGGGGATTTCGGGGATGTAGCCATGCTGTCGGCCCCTGACAGCATAAGCCTTGTTTCTTTGTTAAATTTTTAAAACTAACATTTTATGTGTGTTTTTTGACTCATATTTGCTAGCAAGAAAACCCTGAGGACTTTAAAAGTTAAATGTATGACAAATGTTAACTTTTCACATCTTTCTCACTGTGGTTTGATCTTTTTTTTTTTTTTTTTCCAAAGCTGTAACATAGAAATAACATAGAAAATGGGTTATTAGGACAAACGTCAGCTTCAGGTGACAGATCTACTTTGTGGAATTTACAGGAAAAGACTGATCTGCAAACCAAAACCTGCATCTATATTAAAACATGTTTCGTACGACTGTTCTCTAAATCTAATAAACGCTCATTTGTGTCTTATTGTGTTCTAATCTCATGTACAACTGCCTATTGTGTAGTATCTCACTGAAAATTACAACCCATACACCTCATCTGTTGCAGCTGATTCACCTGGAGATCAAACCTGCCATCAGGAACCAGATCATTAGAGAGCTGCAGGTGCTGCATGAGTGTAACTCCCCCTACATCGTGGGCTTCTACGGGGCTTTTTACAGTGACGGGGAAATCAGCATTTGCATGGAACATATGGTAAACCTCCTTAATTACCACAGATTATGCTGAAAATTGTGCAATTTTGTTTTTAATTATCATTGCAAGGCACAAATTTGATTTGGATCTACCTAAATTATGGAAGTCATTTTTCATGTTCATTCTTTAAGTTAATTTAATTCAATGACTGCTGTAGGACGGCGGCTCTTTGGACCAGTCACTGAAAAAAGCAGGCAAGATCCCAGAGCAGATCCTTGGCAAAGTCAGCATCGCTGTGGGTAGCTCCAACACCTCTCCCACAACTTTTATACTTTGATCCTCACACTATGGCTATATTTATGTTGTTTTGGATAGAAGCTGAGTTTCTAACTGACATTTAGTTTGTCTTTTCTTTTGCACTTCTAAATGTCCTATATGCTTGCTACGCTGATGTGTAATTTCATCCTTCCAGGTAATTAAAGGGCTCTCCTACCTGAGGGAAAAACATAAAATCATGCACAGAGGTCAGCAACTCTCTTATTTATTTTGCGATATCAACTAAAACAGTTGTATGTATGAATGATATAAACAAAGCATCACAACATGTGTCCGAGCCCTTGCAGCAGTTTGTTCAGTGCTGCTCACTTGCTGTTCTCTGTTGAATATTTGCCCGCTGTGTTCCCTTAAATACTGCATGTCCCTCTTTCAGATGTCAAGCCTTCTAACATTCTAGTGAATTCCCGTGGTGAGATCAAGCTCTGCGACTTTGGAGTGAGCGGACAGCTCATAGACTCCATGGCCAATTCCTTTGTGGGCACACGCTCTTACATGTCTGTGAGTTGAAGTGGACATGCTGCTTTTCCCCTGATGCTCTTATTTACACATTAGACTTTCAGATTCATGCTACACTTACCCACTTGTAAATCTACATTTAAAAGACGAGCTCAAAGTTCAAAAACTTTAACTGCCTGTACGTATTTTCAGTGTCTTTTTAATCTGAACTTTTTTTTTTTTCATTTAATCATCTTTTACTTCTAGCTGTGTTTCATCATCACTCTTTGTTCAGGTTTCTCGTGTTTTTCCTTCAGTTCTTATTAAGGTTTTAGTGTTTGCTGAATTGCCTTTTTTTATTGTTTTGTAATGGTCTGTTGTATTGAACATGAGGGTTCTAAAATGAACAAAACAATTCAAGTGTGCAGACTTTCACCCACTTGGATCATATCTACCATAATTCTATTATCCTGTGAGCAGATGAAAAGAGACAGAGGTTATCAATCCCTTAAAATATTTTCCAAGGATGTGGATTCATGTTTCTACCATAATCTGTTTCAAAGGTAATTGGACTGGAGAGGATGTGGTTTCAATGTCATTTCTAGTATTGTAGTGAGTATGACTAGATCTTACATGAAAAAGAATGAACAGTGAGTGTAATTACTAGCTTTGAAACTGAGGCCATCACATGTAATAGATTTAGAAATTAAATGAGAATATCCTCTCATTTCAGCAATAGTTTGGTAACACTTGTTTACATTTTTTTTCTTTCAGTTATTTGTATCAGATATTAAATGTGCCAAATCTTGCATATTTCAATATTATGAATTGGAAAACAAATGACAAAAGTGCTGGTTGGATCATTTTTACAGAAGAAAAGAAGAAAATTGAAAAGTGAATGTATTTTAATGTGCATTGTTTAGTAGAACTGTTTGCTAAGTAGACAAATCTTCCCTTGAGTAATATCTATCTAGTCTCTTATTTATTTTTTATAATTTCCCATTTTGACTGAATACTTTATCTATAAAACTACAGACAACCAAATTTTCAATTCTTTTGTCCTGGAGGTATTTTGTTTGTAGACCAGTGTAGATATTGTCAGACAGCATGAATACATGCAATTATTTTTATTTTTTTATTTTTTACAATAGGAACTCTGAAAAAAAGATGCCTCATCTCCTCAAAATGAAGACTTTAAAAGATTTGAAAATATGGATCTGGATCCAGATATGAACCATGAGTCCTAGCTTTATAGAATTTCCAAGATGACATGTTATCTAGATTTTGAGACAAATGTACCTGATTGCCATATTCTCATGGAGGTAAATGAGGCCACAAGTTCATTTGACTTTTTATCAGAACCTAATGAATTACTTGAAATTCTCAATGTATTGTATATTCAACAAATATATATGTAACATTTCCAACTGATTTTCATATTTGCTCCGGCGAGTCTCATTTAATGTTATTTATGTCATGTAGTTATCTGAATATACTCTACTCCATGCAACCAATTCTTGCATTTAGATACTGAGAAAAAAGCAACTTAAAAATTCACAGTGGATGAAACAATGGTGCCCAGACATTACATAATTTTCACTATACAAATGATTTTGCACCAGTCTAAAATAAGGCTATATGCGCAGTTTTGATCTAGCTGCTTTATTATTGATAGCATAACTATTGTGTCATGTGTTTTTGTACATACAAAAGACAGTCATAAACATTTGCATGTGTCATGCAGCCAGAGCGTCTACAAGGGACCCATTACTCGGTTCAGTCAGACATCTGGAGTATGGGTCTGTCCCTGGTCGAAATGGCTATTGGACGCTTCCCCATCCCACCGCCTGATGCAAAGGAACTGGAACAGATTTTTGGCATCCCAGTGGAGGGGGAAGCAGCCTCCAGCGAGTCTTCTCCAAAGCCACGGCCTCCTGGGCGACCAGGCAGCTGTAAGTTCATCCTATGGTTTTGCTCAGTACATTTACTCTTAATAGGTGTGTTCAGATGTGTATATCTTTAAACAAACTCATTTACTTTGACATATAGTCACAGAAAAAAATTATTAGACCACTCCTTGTTTTATTCAATTTCTTGTTCATTTTAATGCCTGCTACAACTAAAGGTACTTTTGTTTGGACAAATATAATGATAGCAATAAAAATAGCTAATAACAGTTTAATTGCAGAGCTGACATCTAGCCATTTTCCATGTTTTCTTGGTAATAACCAAAATTACTTAAGTTCTTACATCAATAGCTATGGCATTGTACAGACAAAAACAGTGCTTTTAGTCATTCCATGTTTTCTTTTGTTTTAGTCACGATACACACAGGAGTTAGTACTGGATTGCATAACCATTGTTTTTGATGGTCTAATAATTTTTTTTCCTCAACTGTATAGGGCAAAAACTATTGGTTACCTTTTGTGACTACTGCATTTTTCACTTTTTTAGCATATGGACCAGACAGCAGGCCTCCAATGGCAATATTTGAGCTTCTTGATTACATAGTTAATGAGGTGAGTGTTTTCAACCATGTATCTGTACATGATTAAAATGTGATCTGATCAGTCATTCATTCCTTACTGGTTTCTCACCTTCAGCCCCCACCAAAGCTGCCTGGAATATTTAGCACCGAATTCCAGGATTTTGTGAATAAATGGTATGTAAGAAATACACTCAGTATTTGAGGTTCCATTTGATGCATGCAGAATATTAAAATCTGCTCATTGTGCCATCTAGTGGTAAGTGAGTACAATGCACTAAACCACATTCTCCTTGCAGTTTGATAAAGAATCCAGCAGAGAGAGCAGACCTCAAACAACTCATGGTAAGTGGATACTTCAGCGTTCTCTCACTCCCTACTTAATGCCCATGTTTTATCTACTACTCTCAATTTCTTTCAGGTGCATGCTTTCATCAAGCAGTCTGAGGCAGAGCAGGTTGATTTTGCTGGTTGGTTGTGCAGCACTATTGGACTCAATCAGCCCGTCACACCCACCCACGGAACAGCCATGTGAAGTGTGCTCTGCTTCAACAATCACCGCATCCCAAGGTTCTCTGAATTGATTTGTATTATGTATCTGTTTATATAAAGTACTTAATGGATTAAAAGTTGTGTTATCAATAGTTGTATATTTAGTGTACAAACCAACTTGCCAAGTGAAATTTACTATCAAACAACTCTAGGCTGTATTGCAGGCCTGCCTAAAAAGCCATCTTTTTCTAATGATCAAATTATTTAAATGACAAATGCTGCTTAACCTGTGTGCTTGATATTCCTCTTCACCCCATGTCCTTTAAGCTCAAAATCTGTTGTGATAAAGAGTCTTGTGAATAAAAAGAATGACAGGTCTGACTCATGTGAAACCACTGATTTATTCAATCGCTGAACTCCAGTCTATATGAATAGATTTATGCCTTGGCTTTCACTTTGGTGGGTGCTCCCTTCTTTGTAGGCTTTTTCTTGGACTTCAGCATTTTAGCCTTAATCTACAATGAAAAAAAAAACATATTAGAAATCGTGGAAAGAGTACATGCTTTGTTAGTTTGAATTTTATTACTGCCACTTACTGTAGGGTCATGCTTGAGGATGGCATGACGTTTTGCCGTCTTGGCATATGGGTTCAGTTTGAGCATTATCCTCAAGTTCTTCAGAGGATTCTTCTTCAGCACTCTGCGGTTGATCTTCTTACTGTAATTGGAATACAGACTCATTAATGTGAACTTGTGAATATCAAACTTTTGCTGAACTAATGCTTGAGATAATCTTCATGCATCTCTCAGGACTTCCATATAATCAGGATTCAGAAACACGGACCTGAAGTGGAACATCATCATAGGTCTAAGTTGAAGATTTTAGAGGGGGAAAAAAAAAGGGACCATAGCTTACTTTGGAGCACGGAGCGCTTTCTGGATCTCCTCACTCTTCAGAATCCTGCTAAGGTCTGTGTTGGTCATCTTGTGCATGGGCAGCCTGAAATTTGAAGCATAATGATTAGTTTCCCATCAACAGAAACAGTATTAATGGGTGAACTCAAGGTGTTGATGTTTGAACTCAGAACTTCGATAAATATCACATAGTTTCAAAAACACGGACCATGAAGTGGAAGCTCATCATTGCATTTTCAGAGTAACACTAACTTTACTTGTGCTACAGTGGAATGAGAGCTCAAGTACTCACTTGTAGTCACCCTTCAGAGAGGCAGGTTTACGCCAGGTGCCATACAGCTCATCCAGTTTGCGGAAAGCACTCTCTGTCCAGATGCAGAAGCGTCCGACATGACCACCAGGAGCAAGTCTCAGGAGGTTCAATTTGTTCACGTCCAGCAGAGTGATGCCTGTATTACAATTACACATTCAAGGGGGTACATTAACTTGTTTCAAGAAAATTCATGTATAGATGTTTTCATGTGTATAAAACCAATACAAATCTTAGACAGTGTCATACAATTTAACAGACCTCAGTAAAATAGACAATTTTAACATGGTTATATTTATCTCCACTGTGAGAACCACAGAGCACCGCATATGTACTTTCAGACCTTGTGCCAAACACACAATTATTTAAAGTTAAATTCTACATTTTACCAGACGCACCTGGGATATTTCTGAAAGCCTTGGTGACACCAGCATCTTGGTTGTAGATAATGCATGGGCCTCTGCGTTGGATCCGTCTACGATTCCTCATCTTACCCTTTCCAGCACGCATGCGTTGGGAGGCGTAGACCTGAAAATGCATGAATAAGTTTAATTGGGCATCTAAAAGGAAAATCGTAATGCTGCTGGACATACTTATCTAAGGTGTTAATGTTTCCCTTGATAAAAACCAGAGCAAAAGATTACCACCACTTAATGCTGCTTTAACAAGTGCCAACCTAAGGACCTTTTTTTGGAGAAATTTTATCACTACTATTCCCATTTAAAATTAGGTAGATTGTTCATTTGAGTATTTACAAAGTTTAAAGTCAGATCTATCTCTATTTCATGTTACCTTCTTGATGTCATTCCAGGCTTTAAGCTTCTTCAGCAGGAGCACTGCCTCCTTGGTCTTCTTGTAGCCCTCAACTTTGTCTTCAACCACGAGGGGGACCTCAGGGATTTCCTCAATGCGGTGTCCTGATAAACAAGATCATGTTGTCAGCCAAAGAAATTCACATGATCTATGTTGACTTTGCAATACCTATTCCATGAACAGCTTGCTCAGAATTAAATCTCATCAAAACCCTGTAACAGCATAACGACAGCAGGCAACTGTCACTGTTCACTGGGTCAGACGCAAATTACACCATCATTGCAAGTCAAATATTTCCTTGCAGATCAAAGCATTGATATATAATTTGAATGGTTGTTTTTCTTTGTGGAAGCCATATACTACAGCCATTTACCCGAAAACATACAATATTTTGAAGAAGCCTACCTTTGGACATCACAAGTGCTGGAATAGCAGAGGCGGCCAAAGCAGAGCAGATGGCATAGCGCTTCTGGGTTGTGTTGATCCTACGGTGCCAGCGGCGCCAGGTTTTAGTGGGAGCAAACATGCGACCTCCACGACACATCTAAACCAGAGTTAAGTTATTTTAACAAACAACAATGTGAATCTAAGAGTTCAGGACCTGCTCAGTTCTAAGGTTCGTCAGCCAACTGTGTCAGCATATGACAGCAGGCATTCTGTCACTGATCACAAAGTCAGACGCAAATTACACCATCATTGCCAGTCCTACATTTCCTTTTGTTATAACTTACTGAGTTGGGAGTAAGCATATATACATTACTTGTCATTAAAAATTTATTTTTGATCTAAAAGGATACATTTCCAAAGGCACCCTGGCCAGAACGGTGAGTTCCACCACCTCTCACACGGGGGATACGGGCCACAGCTCTTCCAGTACCCCAGGACTCTGCACTGGTCTGGTGGCCTGAAATGCACAGAATTACACATTGACTTCAATCAACGGATAAAGTGCCATCATTAAACTGATCACGATACATATAGTTTTGATCAATATCAGATCATGGGTGAACTCAAGGTGTTGATGCTTGAACTCAGAACTTCGATAAATATCACATAGTTTCAAAAACACGGACCATGAAGTAGAAGCTCATCATTGCAGTTTCAGAATAACACCAACTTTACTTGTACTACAGTGGAATGAGAGGTCAAGACTCACTGGTAGTAGCAGTTAGTCATTCGTTTACGTTTACATTCGTGTACTTTTCTTTGAACCTGACTTAACAGCTTACCTGCCAGCTCACTGACTGCATAAGGCTGACGATTGTTTTTGCGCATGTTGGTGTGCACAAAATTCACAACATCAGGACGAATCGGAGCCTTGAACACAGCAGGCATGACAACATTTTTGCCTGAGGATTCTCCTTTCTCGGAATAAACCGAGATGAGGGGTCGGGCACAGGCCTAAAAGAAGAAAGACATTCGACTATTTATTTAGTAAGAGACTCTTTAACTTGAATTCTCTTATTAATCTGTTACAGGTGATCGTGAAAGGCATCTGAATACAAAGTAGCATGTGACTGCAGCCTGTTAGCTAGCCTATGACAGTCAAGTCTTTAAAACCAATCCACTACAACCTAAATAAATGCAGTTATATGTATTTCACCAAGCAGTCAAATACCTGTTACATTATCGACATCTTTTATTAAGATTTGATTATGACCTATAAAGTTATGAGCATCAACGTAGCACAATAATGGCTAACACGACTTACCTAGCCATCTTAAAAGTCACCACATGCATTTCCTGTTTAACTCATAACGCCAGTCAGGGTAAAAGGCCTCGATTTGTAATGTAATGTTTTAAGAGTAATACAGTTTACGGGCCACATTCTTGCACATACCATCAGCTAGCTGTTAGCCGATCTACCCAAGAAACAGCCACACGTGTAACTATAGTTAACTGCTATCGCTGCTTTTCCAAAATGGCTCCTCGTGTTAGCTTCGCTAGCCGGAAGGTTACTAACACACTGCCGAATCAATTCAGAAAGAACATCTTCTAAAGACTACGTGTCTTTGCTTGTTTGATTTATACAGATGACAAGCTATAACCTACGTACTGTGGACTATGCCGACAATGATATTAGTGTATTTTCTCACCATTTTCGAGTTCAACTTTTCGGCTCGCCGGGAACCACGCTCCTCACGGTATGGCGGCCACAGTAAAAAGGAAGTTGGTGAAATTCCCTTAGTGCTTTATGCCTCCGCTCGTAGGATACCACTTCCGTCGAGAGGGGTGTTTACACGGTTTTTCACTTCTCAACTGAGACGAACAAATGACAGCGTGCATATAAATTCAGAAAAATAATTAAATGTGTATTTCTGATTAAATATCTCAGGGACAAACAAAAACAATGCTAAAGTCTGCTGGTATAACTGGAACTACTTTACGCTATGTTGGCGGAGGACGCATCAAGCTACCGACACACTTTCAAAATTACTTTTTTTAGATGGAATATTATTTGAATATTTTTTTATTTATCATTTAAATTATTTTCTATATAATTTGACTTATTTGTGACTTTTTAATGCAAATTAATAATAATAAATTCACTGACCGAAAAGTGATGACCTATGACCTCATGACGTCATAATCCGAGTGCGCGCGCGAGTGTCAAAATATCAGCCGGATAGCTCATGTCGTTCACCAAAACAGTCTGTTATTGGTACTTGTTAGAGAGTTAAATCTACTTTATTCTGTCACTGTAACTTGTTACATTACAGAGGACACCTCTGCTTGTTCTGCAATGGGTTCCAAAATATTATCTGATGCTAAGGAGTTTTTTAACGTTCTCCGGTAAGTTTACTTTTTGGAGCAATACTAATTTGGCTAGCTTTTTAATAACTCAGATCAGAGTTAATGAGTAGTTACTTCTTTTTTGGCGTTTTTTCAGTTAGTCCTGATTGTTTTTCCCGAAATAAGATTGACTTTTGTTGTGTTGTTTGGTCTTAGATCTCTTCATGACGGAAAAAATGATTCATGCATATATAAGGTAGGCTAATTTTGATTGAACACGTTTATTTATCTTGTGCCACCTCAGATGTCAAACTGTTAAAGTTTCATTTGTGTTTCAGGATGACATCCAAATCTTTAAGACGGACGGAGATGAAATTGCTGTTTTAAATGTGTACTGCAGCAACCAGCCAGTCTTTATCTGCGAAAAAGTAGTGAGTTCTGCCGACCTTTGTCACTGATTAGATGATATTTAGATGCACATATGAGGTTAAATTAGCATACAAACACATAAATGATCATATGGGTTGGCTGAGTGTGTCTGTCTCTCTTGCCGCACTCCCTTAATCTTGATCTGCACTGTAGCAAAAACAAGTAATGTCATTCAGTCCTATACATTACATGTCGCTATCTTAAAGTACATATGTCACTATTTTCTATCCACTGCTCTACATAAATTAGGTCTGCACTACTTGTCACATTGTCATTTTTGTGGACAATATTGGATTTGCAGTTTGAGTTTAAATAAAAGTTCTGATTAACCATCATTTTGATAAGTCTGCCCTCTCAAATTCCCAAACTAAATCTAGTGTTAAAGAAATGCAAAAGACATCTTTAAAAATCATCTAATTTAGCATTTTTGTGCAATACCCTCTCTGCACTGTCACTTAATTCAAAGTATTATCGCTCACCACACACACACACACACACACACACACACACACACTGGACCTTAAAATCACAGCTGTATGTGATTATGTAATTTTACAGGTTAAGATTGCTATTGTGATTAATTAATTGTGTAGCTCCATATTATATACATCACTACTTTTTTCTTGTTTTCACAAGAGTCCTAAAATCAGTGAGCCAGATGAACAAATGGCAGATTTATCAAACTGCACTGATGCTGATGCTACTGATGATGTTCAGCCATTCAAAACAGAACTGGGACCACAGCCACTTACAATTAACCAAGCAAGGTAACCTTTTAGTGATGTACTGTGCTAATGATACCATAGTCTAACTGTTCAAAATTAAGTCTGTCTTCTCTGTTATAGGCAGCTGTTGTCATGGTACACATTATCTCAAAATGCCAGTGTGTCTGCTGTGGACAACAGCTCTGCTTTACATCCTCTTTGGGTGCGATGTGACATGTCTGACCCAGCAGGAACAACCTGGTTTGGAGTAGAAATGGTTTCCATGGGCAGTAAAGTAACTGGGGCCAAATTGTATTCTGTTACCTGCAAAGGTATGGCTCAGATTCTGCACTCTTATCAAAAACCCATACATAATTTGTTAATTCATAGCTCCTGTGCTCTTAATGTTTTTTTCATTTGTTTTACTGTATCCTAAATTTTGCTAGGCTCAACTATGGACCAAAAATCTCTCATAACCATAGATGAGCTTAAACAAGAGCACAAGAAAAGGCATCACCCATCTTCAGTAAGTGTGCACTTTCAGTCTTGTAGAGCCAAGCATTCTGAATGAATACTCACTTACTTATGTCTATACAATGCATATAGATGGTGATTAAAGGCAGTGCCAGGTACAGCTTGTTTGGTTCCACGGTTGTTGAAAATACAACAATTGAGTCACAGAGTAGTGTGACCGTGGATTTTAAATGGAATCATGTGGAGAGTATTCTAGAGACCCCACCCCTGTCCTCTACAGCAACACTGGTAGGTACCAATTATTACGTTTTCCGTGTACAGTATTCACTAGCATTTAGATAAAGAATAAACATTTTTAAGAATAACTAAGAGAAAAGAAGACATTTTTATTTCACTGTGACCCTTACATATGTCATTATTATGTGTACACAGAATATGAGAGTTGGCAGTGGTGACATGAGAAGCCCAATGTTTGAGATGTTCAGGGAGCTGGAGTTTCTTCTGGTTTGTGTCCCACAGTTATTCCAGATTAACTGTATGAATACACAAATAAACATAAAGAATCACCAAATATTTAACCTCCCTGTCATTTCAGACTCTTGCAGATGGTCTGAGAACTGGAGAGACTGAATGGATGGAACCTGTGGATAACACTTCAGCTGTAGATTTGACCAAGGCCTACATAGAGGGTAATAGTTTTGAACAGTCAACACATCTTATAAATGATTAAATCTTAAATGTAAACAAGTTGTTTATTTTTGTCTTCCATTCTTTTCCTAGAGCTTCAGAGTGCAGCAAAGACACTGCAGGACCAGACAGTGAAACCAGCAGAGGTAAGATATTAAAAAAAAAAAAAAGCGAGTGATGTTCATAAAACATGTGATAGCTTCCTAGCTTCTTTGTTCCTCGTGTTTTCTTACAGACAGAAAAGCTGAAGACTGAGACAGATACTCCCATTTTCAACTCACTGTTGGAAAGAGGAGATTTGGATTTTGTTGAGCAACTGTGGGTTCGAATGAGGAAGAGTGAGTCCATCTCTTTATCAGGGAATGTAGAGTTCACATGTTTTGACATATTCTGGTAGTGACAGTGTCTTTCCTCATTTTTCATTATTAGGTGTGACATCATATCAAGACATTGGAGACTGTCTGAGACTGGTCACTGAGGCACTACGACATGGTGACATCAAACCGTGGGTAAGGGATGTTGGAGCTTGGAAGGGGGGGTTCTCAGAGGAAACAGATATTTATGTTAAGTCATTGTTTCTCTTCCTGCAGATTCACAGAGACAGTAACAGCTCCCTCAGCAAACTCATCCTGCAGTCCTACCACCAGCAGATTGACCCAGTGTCCCTTACCGGTCTCACCCCTGTCCATATGCTGCTTGAGATGGGTCTGGACAAAATGAGAAAGGACTACATTAATTATCTCATCGGTAACTCCACTAACCCATATGTTATTTATTATTCTCTGTGTCTTCATTATAATGTATGACCCCTTGCCTTTTTTTTTTTTCCTGAAGGTGAGGGATTGACAACCCTAAACCACTTGGTAAGCAAAAACAATCACACAAAAGCTACTTTCAACTGACTATATTTTTCTGAGTCTGATTTATTGTTTTATTTGTGTCATGCAAACAAAGTGTCCAAACCCCATGGATTTACAAGACACCAAAAACAATGCAGAAGTGGTCAAAATATTTCACTGCATTTTCATGCAAAGCTACAGTTTCATCTCCTTCAAGGTCCAAAACAAAATATTCAGTCTCCTCACCCAAGCTTGACAAATAAAATCTGCTAAAAAGATTTGTTTATTTTTAATCCCTACCTGAAGCACAACTCAAGTGTTCACCATCTAGCTGAAATAAATTAACATAAATGGGGGATGTTTTATGACAGAATTCAACTGTTGCATTCTCACAGACAGAACAGTAAAAACATAACCTCACTTTAATGTTCAAATTCACATAACAAATAGTCTGTCCTTGTGGCATCAAATCTGCTGGTCTCTATGGTTGACGGCAATGTTACTGTGCACAACTGTGTATACACATACACATTATATCAACATATATTTTATCTATGTATGAGAAGCATTCTGTTTATTATATACATTTATTTATTATATACATTGTGTTTATTATATCAATACTTTTAAATAGAATCAGGGTTTCAACACATCAGCCCAATGGGGGCCATGTGAAATGTTCCAGTTAAATATATTTTTTAGTGATTGCTTGATCAGATATTTTCACATGCTGAAGTGTTTGAGATTTATGTCTGATCTTGGTTTTGATGTGTGTCATATTACAGTACTATTACCTGAGCACAGAGGTTGATCTGCAGGAGCAAGTGATCCGACTCAGAAAACTGCACCATCTGCTGGAAATAATAGTGACCTGCAGTACATTCCTGGGTTTGCCCTACGACCGGCTCTTCCTTCTCACACAGTAACTCAAATAGTGTTTTTTCCAGTGAAGTGTGATCAGTTGTACTTTACTTCAGATTGTATTATAGCAGTCACTTTAATATCTCCTTTCCCTGTCCATCTCATAGATCATGTTTGCAGCATTACAAAACACACCCATATGATGAGGACCACAAGTTCAAGCTGCCAATCAAACCTGCTCTCATCAGCCATTTCTACCAGAAGTAAGGAAATGAAATTGGCTTAATATGGTTTTGTAGTCCTGCTTAGATTTTCCTCCCCATTGTCAGCTTGGGTTCCTTGATAATCATGTATTATGATTGGTGCTACATAAACTAGAAAAGCACTCGGAGAGCGCAGACCCCCCCCCATGATTAAATTACTCCTAAAATGAAGACAGTGATCTGGATCATCACCAAAATGTAATAATTTGTTCCTTGTGCCAGTATCAACATTTCCTGAAAATTTCATCAAAATCTTTCCATAACTTTTTGAGTTATCTTGCTAACAGACAGACAAACCCTGATGAAAACATTAGCTGCATCCATACAAATACACATTTGTGTTTGGTAGTAACGAGAAGGTGTTGTATCCTTGCCTAAGCTGTTTGAGAAAGTGTGTTGTATTCAAAGCGTAGCTCATTACATTTTCATTTATTTATTTTTATGGCTACATATCTGTGTTTACCTTCAGTTTTCAGAATCACTTATCCTCTCTGTGCTCTTTCTGGAATTCACAACTGTATTTTAGCTGCCCTTTATCATTTTAATACCACAAGCACATTAACCAGGGCTGTTGTCTCATCCTGTTTTGTGTTTTTTACTTTTCTCTACAGGGAGCATCCAGTTGCATGGGGGGTTGAGGTGTCCAGTGGTCACAGTATCCGTGAGGTCCGGACATCTGTGCAGCTCAGTGACAGACCACTGGTTGATCATGTCATCTTTGAAACAGGTCCTCTTTATGCCCTGCACTAAGTAACACATTTTATTAATGCAAGCACTTATTCCAATAAATCACAGTTTCTGTTGTCCATTCTTTTTTGTAGAATACCCAAATGAAACTATTAATGGGGACAGCGAGGATCCAGCCTTCTTCTCCACCATGGTGTGCTGCAGTATCATAAACTTTGCATGAATTTACACAGAGCACACATGAATATCAATGAAAAATGTTATTGTTTTTTTTATTTTATTTTCAGTTATGATCATCTTTTCAGCTGTTTGAAAAAAAAAAAACACGTCATCACTCAGATGGACTTCTGCTGCTCTTCTTTGACCCTATTAATAAGATTTTGAAGATGATTTTTTTTCCATGCAACTTTCACTTTAAAAAGAAAAAAGGAAACACAAAGTATAGTAGATCATAAAAACAGTTTGGACTGGTAATATTTCACAGCAATGTTTTAATAAGAAAATCCAACATTTTACAGGCACATCCACACTGTTTGAGTGTGAATTACTATTTTGTATATGAACCAGTGTTTTTACAGCAAGCACTATATGCACATCAAATTAGTAAAATCGCTTGAAATTCATTTTAAATAACATATTTAGGTGTCACACCCAATCCACTAAATAAATAATGCTCTTACAATATTGCGTATGCTTGATCCTAATGAGTCACTTGTGTGTGTATGAATGTCAGTGTTTGTAATTGTAAACATGCGCACTGGAAAAGATCCTTTCTAGTTCCGTCTCCGCAACAGGAACATAAGGAAAATGGCACTGAGCAGAATCGATAGTGTGCAAACAGTGGGAACAACGATCTCAGTTACCATCTCCATGTGGCTGGTCAGAGGGTCTGCAAAGCACACAGACACGCATTAACAACTCACAAGCATTGGTCTTGTAGATACTGCTTATGAAGCGAGCAGTGAAGCACAGCACTCAAAGGGTTAATACTTGTCCTCTAAATAAAATCATCCTTCATCTGATTTATGTTGAAGATGAGTGATTCCTTACCATGTATAAGTCTTAGAATATTGGCAGCAGTACTCCGCTGTTCCTCTAATAAGAAAAGAGACTCAGAGTTGATTAATGGCACTTTAACCCTTTGAGAACTGCATGCAGCAACTAGGCAATATTTCAGAAAGCAGCATTTGCACCATAGCCCAAAAAAAATAAAGTATAAAAAATGTATCAAATTGCTTTTGTTTTAATTAGTCAACAGCAACAACATTTAGGCTTTTTTTTTTTTTTCATTTTATTCACTTCAGAGTGTAACTAGCATAGACTGTTTTTGGTTAACATTTTAATCCTGCTTTGTGAAATACCCTCTGGAGTCCATAGATAATTTAACATTGTTGAGTTTCTGTCAAAGCTGCTGAGAAACTGTTGCAAATTAAATTTAAGTAAACTCATAAAACAAGTTGTGGCACACTGCAAGCAGGAAAAGCATGTTTAGAGCAGGTAGTCTCAGTGCTAAAATGCAGAGGCCCAATTCTGTTAGTCAGATTTAAAACCACACACTCACAAAGTAACAAAAACATATTCACTGAAAACATGTACCCTTAAGTTCTACACTTCATCATGCACTGGCCAAACCTTTGGCATTTCTGCATGTTCCTGGGATTTTCTTCTAGCTGGAGGGGCAAACAAAGAAGATGTCTCAGATTTGCTGTCATAGATTTTTTTTTTATCCAGGTTTTGTATTTCCACCATTTTTAACTAATAATTTCCTGAGATGCTAAAAGGACAGCAAGTCATTAAAATCAAATTGTAATTCCTGATTCATTTTACTTGCATTTAACCCATAAAGACCCAAACATCCACCGTCGACCAAAATCATGTACTGATCTAAACTGTTTAATACCTGTTGCTCCACTAATCCTATCAATCCATGTAAATAATTGGTTTAAAATACAGTTTGTCATCTTTTCATGGTCATCAGATATGACCCATTTGGACATTCAGAGGC
>JAPQRP010000025.1:15939862-15953639 GCA_037367295.1 Apogon hyalosoma
GAACTTGAATTTATTCAATGATGTACATTTTACAAATAAACTGTGTAATATGTCTTATTTAGGTTCTTCATTTGCATCTTATTTTGTATACAAGCAAAAGTCACCGTATCTAATTTTATGTAAATAACCTTATTTTTCTCTCATCTGTGAGCCTTAATACTGTACATTGTATTTTTTTCAGGATGAGAAGAGGTACCATTTGTCTTGTGATGCCAACATTGCCGATGCTATGAATTTCTATGATACAGGTTTGAAATCAAATTCTGTTGACGATACAGCTTCCAGCTGTGTTTTTCATTTTCACACTGTAACCAGTTATGTGCCAGTACAATACATTTTATTTAATATTTTTGGAGAATCCTGTTAAATCCTGTTTTAACCAAAAATAGATTACTCAAGAAATTTTCATTCATTCATTTTCTAAGACTGCTTTATCCAATTCAAGCCATTTCAAACACTCAAAACATGTTATAAACACACCCCACTTTCAATTCAGACTTAAATAGATTCTTCAGATCAGTATCAACCACATTTTACCAAAGCCCTACCATGTGATTGATGTAGAATAAGTCAGAAAGGGATGTCGCTGCTTTTCCTGTTTTGCTGTTATGAAGGAAACATCAAGATTGGAACAGGCTAAATTTGTGTTTGTTAAATACTTGATTAATTGACCGTTCATTACAGCATTGTACATTCTCCGTGTTGTGGTATGTGACCATGTACAAGAACATCATTGTTTTAGCGCCAAGTCATAGGGAGCCTTGGGAGGCTGTAACTGGAGCTGTGTGTCAGTGCAGGGGAGCCCTTCAGGATTTGGGGGTCAGATGAAAAGGTGCTCTGAGGCCTGTGCCCCACTATCGCAGCTGTCAGCCTTCAAGACATGTGAGGCCCCACTCAGGCATGAGGGTTTTATTTGAAGCTGATTTCAGCAGCTTGGAGGTGGCTAATACTGTACAGTTATCACTCTGCTCCTATCCAGCCACAGTTGCTTTCTCCTTGTCATCAAGCAGACTCTGTTGCTGCTACATTGCAATTTCTTTGCAGATCTCCTTGGCAGGGCTGAGGCCTGGTGGCAGCTGAGGCAGGGGCTCACTCGCCCTGCGTGCCGCTGTGAGCGGTGGTCAGCTATGCTTGTGCAGCGTTTGAAGGTGCTCCCACCGTCTGTGGAATGCAGTGCCGGGTGTGTTGGAAGAGGGGCCTACCAAAGGGCGAGGAGGAAAGGGGGTGGGGAACACAGAGTGAAAAAGATAACGGAGGGTGGGTGGTAGTGGGGCGGGTGACCTTTGAACAGTGCCGTCAGGAAGTTATGACTCAATTTTCAGTGAGGGTAGTAAAACACACAAGAGCATGAAGACAGAGGAGGGAAGGATGAAGAAGATGCAGCCTGTAAAGTGAAGCCCAGATTGTAAGACTGGAAGAAAACACTGAAGTCAGTGAGGTTGGCAAATCTCTGGGGATCATGATCAGGGGCGGCATTTCATGTCATTTGTCTCTGGTTTAGGAATAAGGTACATAAAGGGCAGCTAAAAATCTAAAAGAATGTTATTAGTATCTGGATCTACTTTTCAAAGAGCTAAAAGAACTCCTCTAATAACTGTCTCAAGATATTTTTTCTTTCTGTGTAATAATTTTTTTTTAATTGGTGGTAATGTTTTGGTGTCATAAATGTACTGAAAGACTTTAAAAGTAGTAGATTTCTCAGTAGCATATTATCTGGAACATTCATTTTGGTTTGGTTTTATTTTCTGTTTGAAAAGTTTAGTGACTACACTACCCTTTGCCTCACCCTCCGCAAAGAGTTCTGGTTTAAGTCAGTGTTTGGTGTCTCCCTTCTAGGCTTTTTAGTTAAAGGGGCGTTAACCACACTCAGACATAGTAAGTAATGGTAATGTCCCTGAATCCTGGATGTCATTGGACATGGTACTAAAAACGGAAGAAGTCAGTTCTGAGCTTCTGTAGAAGCATGGCAGACTCTGTCAAAGGTGACCTGCGGTGAAATAAATGAGTCATTCTAAGGTAATGAAAACAAAATTTCTGTTGTAAAATAATGGTACATCAAAGAAAGCATAAGTCTGAATATTATATTCCATTTCTGCAATTAGACCCCATAGATCCCCCAAATCTTAGACACGAAACCTGTGCAGCTAATTTAAAACATTTAGTCGCTCTCTCTTCCTTTTCTATTTGTCAAATGTGTATTTCCTTTCTTAGTTATGTTAGGAAATAGACCTCCATTCTGAGCGTTTACCACTGTTTGGAAGCTTACATCTGAAGACTGATGTTCTATAGGTCAGGCCATCTGTAAAAGCTAAAGGGAAAAGTGGGGGTGGTAGCTTCAGGATGTTCCCACTTAAACATTACAGTGATGTGGACTGGAGCCTCGGGCGCCTTTAAAAGGAAAGGGCTCATGTGGAGATGCCCGAGCCTTTGTTTCCAAGGAGCTACCTCAACCTTTACATTTCCTGTCCTGAACTCCCACACAAACATATTCATGCAAATTGGCACGCACATGCAGGAGGACGAATGTAATCAGACTGTAATCAGTCCCCTGCACGCACACAGCCAAAAGATAGGAATACTCAGGCAGCGTATAAAGGGAAAGTGTACAAATCTGTATATGCACATTATGTGGTTAACAATATACCTATTCAGTGTTTGCTCATATTTCATGTTATACAAGAATTGATAAACTGTGTAAGTAATGGCGTGGAATAATGACCTGGCTTACCTTAGTTCTTGAACTTTGAAACCTTTTATATTAACATTATCAGTCATCTGTTTTAACCCCAGTGGGCACGCTGTCACTGGATCACAGAGGATGATTGATAATAGTCTTAATCATCAGATTAACCACAGCACTGCTCTGTGATCCACAGTGTGGTTTTTGTCTATCAACACTACTATGTGTATAATATGTGTGTGTAAGTGTACACTGTAGGACGGCAGCTATGATGATGTCCTCATTTGTCAAAGCTAGTGTTGTAAAAGTCAGGTATTTTAGTATCTCAGGACACTCTTGTCTCTGTGCCATGCAGTGTTATTACAGTTTTAAAGTTTTAGTAGTTTTTATTTTTATTTATATATCTAATAAACATTCTTTTAAAAAAAAAAATTAAGTTGACTTTTAGAGAGTTTTTGAGGACTTAAGTAGTTTTCATTTGCAGAACTGTTTAGTTTTTGTTTTTGCTTACAGTGCTAGGTTTAGTTTTTCAGGTATTATGAATTAAGTCTTAATTTACTGAGGCTGACAAACAGGATATCACATTGTGTAAAGCCATTTTATTGCCACCATAGTATTTTTATCGGCACCCAAGTATTTTGAGTTCATTCTTCCATCCAAATGATAGTTTGTGCTAAATTTTGCAACATTTTGTCAAACTGTTTCTGAGATATCATGTTTTAGACATAATGGGGACTTTTGAGGGTTTTTTTTTTTTTTTCATTTTTGTAATTTTTTTATCTGCATTTCAGTTAATGAAAGTGTTTGTTGTTTCACCACATTTTTGGTTTGATTTTTTTTTTTTTTTTAATTTACTACAATAACCCTGTTCATGACAAGCAGAGGTGCTTTCATTCAACGTATGTAGCCTTGGCTCTTGTAGTTTCTACCAGTCTGTCTGTAACGCTCCAGGTATATTTAGCCAAATTTAAAACGATGTGAAAGATGTGATGCCTGGAAAGTAAAAAAGCAGAGCGACACAGTGGTGGAGGTCTATTTCTCAGAAATATGTCGGACGCATGGAAAACTGAAAAGGGGCTAAAAGCGCTGGCAGACCCTGGATGTAAGGCAATCCAGTGTAACCACAGTAAAAGGCTGTTGATTTAGGTTGGGCTAAATGGAGTGAGCTTCTTTATGTTGCAGCCCGGGGAATGCCTCTGATCACGGCATGAGGTTTGGGCCCTGATATGATGTGGTTTGGTCAGGGATGTTGGGACCGGGGCTGAAGAGAATGCCTCTGTCACAGCTGAAATTTGTAAACTAATTGACCACCCATACACAGCATTCCTGTTCCACTGGCCTTTCTCTGGAGACCGACAAACAGACCCAGACCTCAAGAACAGCTCCAGCAGACCAGGCCCACTGACTGTAGTGTGATTAATTACATTTTCCCTTTTCCTCTCTCTCACTCCCTCGTTCTCTTTCTTGCTCTCTCTCTTGCTCTCATGAGCCTGGTGCATTTTTTTGTGTAGTTCACCTCCCTTGGTACCTTAAGTAAAACATCCTTGTAAAGTCAGAACAGCCAGAAGGAAATCCACTGTGTTTTCCTTCACTGCTGTCATTTTATTCATAATGATTCTCTATTAGGAAGGTGGCAGCCTCATTTCTCTTTTTGGGTGAGCCTTTTCAATCTCACATATCCAGTTGCCTGGCCACAAAATATGCTGAAAGATGTTTTGAAGTGAGGTAAAAATAAACAAATCCTTTTGACCCTATTAACCACAACCCAAAAGCATGAAAAATGACAGGGTTGTAAAATGTGTCTCAGAACAGCAGTTGGCAACGGGAAGTCTGGAGTGTTGATGTCAAGGACAAAAGTTAAACGACAACACAAGGTTAGATTACCTCCAAAGAGTAATCGGACTCCCATAGCATCGACTAGCTACCATTGTATAATCAGTAAAGTAAATGTAAGTCAGATGTTTGGCCGGTGAAAGATTGAGCAGTTCTTATCATTTGGTACCAAGCAAATATTAAAAGAGCTTTGTGCATTCCTTGCATTCCTTTTACAAAGACCATAAAACAGGTATTTCACTCCTGGATTATGTCACTTTATTTTTTTATCACCTCACCATTGGCAGACAGAGGCCGACCACGTACCCTTTGATAATTGTGGTATTTACTTTGAATAGATTGTGATAACAGAGGGTCATATTGCACAGTGATCTAAATAATGTTAATAAAACTAACAAAATAAAAAAAAAAAAAAAAAAGTTTTGTTTAGAGGCACCCTAACCCTTTTACTAAAAATGATAACTAACCTAACCTGTGCTATGTGTGTTTACGAAAATGAAACTTACATAGATTTTTGGCTCTCAGTTTATTTTATACTTAAACCTAGCACAGAGTTAGCTTTATGGCACAACCTAACCCTAACACACTGGAACACACTGTCCTAAGTGAATGCATTTTGTTGAGATTATTTCTGATATTTTGTATCGTTTTACAGTGTTGCATAAAACTTCTTCCAACCTCTGTAAACCTCACCCCTGACAATTACCCTATTAGTCTAAAATAACACTGAAGCTAATCAAAACAGAACTAACCTCCAACTTTGAAACAATAAAACTTTGCTAACAAATCAACTTAAAAAAATGATTAAAACTAAACTGACATAGAAAACAAGAAGTTAAAATGAGAGTAAGAGTAAACTAAAATTGTCTAGTTCATTTTACTTCTGTAGTCTGATATAATGAATACATTTGTCTAAAGGGGCTTTAAAGTCTGCAATATACAACACATCCACCATCATTGTTTTATTGGGCTCTGTCCGTGATGTGCATGTCATAAGATGATGTCAGCAGTCAGCTGTGAGGATGGCAGCCTAAACTGTTAGAGGTATAAAGGCTGTGCAGGCCCATTGGTTAGAGGAATGTGTGAACACAGTGACAAAACCGTTTATTTACAGGCACTTCCACAGCGAGGTCTAGCACCCGCAGCCCAAGTGCAACCCCAGGGAAGACGCAGCTGTGTGCGATCGTTGTAGCGCCAACCCCGCACACTTTGATCGGCCGACATGAGAGTGGCCCTGATCTTCAGGAACACCACCCATCTTGTCTGATATTCTGAGAGCACAAACTGAGACATTCCAGACGTGCGAACTGCTCGTGACAAATGATCGCCCTTTGGGTTTTCAGCTTTCACATGCCATGGGCTTCTTGGCATAGTAAACTGGGTCCAGCACTGAGATTTCTCTGCTACAGTAACTGGAGCAGCACCACAGAATATGGACAAGAACTGGTGTGGATTATTATGTTAGAGAGAGGCTCCAGGGTGGGGCTATGATTTAATATTGACCTTTCTCAACACCGGACAGCTTACACTCAGAACTCTGACAGGACTGTGGGGACTGTGCGTCATTTAGTGGACTGTTGACTGGATTAAATCAACTTGAATAATACAGATAGATCCTAAGCACAGTACAAAACAAAGTTGGTTTAGTTGTAGTTTTAAGCCATAACACTCAGAGAAGAGAAAAGTGAAAATAACATCTGTTACTGCCAGATTAGTCACTGCATATTAGGGGGTGATGTTGGTTTTGATTGAATTCCAACTCTGCTCCAATTTCTTCTGTGGTTACATGAAATATGTCCTTTTTTAATTCACAACTGGAGTCTTGAGGTGTACTTCATGTTTTAAAAGGCGCTAAAGAAGCCCATTCATTTCTCCATTTCATTAAACAGACCTTTCACTGTGCCATAGCTGATGTCATTCTACTGTTTCCTGTCATTTTCCAGCTTGGGCACCGTTCCACATGCCCTCTTCCAAAGTCTGTCCAGTCAGACCCTGACGTGATTGATTCTTTTACACTTCATTTGTAGCATTCATCAAAATTCCATTGAATCATGAAACTTTGGCTGACTACTGTCCAAAGTAATCTAACCACAGCAAAAGAAATGCTTGGTTCTCTTGGGACAAAGATTTCCTAGATGAACTGATGACATTTGGTCATACTAAGGGGAAAAAAGCTACAAAGTACTGTCCCTGTGCAATCGCTAACTTCATTTTCCCAATAGAGCTTGCCTCATCCAGTTGTATCATTTGCATTAGTATAAAATTAAATTCAGCAGAGACTTCATGGAGAGTTATTGTACTGTTTGAAAGAAGTATGTGAAAAGACTGATGCATTTGTTTTTCTGCAATCTTGATTAGATTGCTGGATTGCAGTTGAAGCCAGTGTTTGCACGCTCCCTCCCTGTCCCTACTTTTGCTACACTAAAGTTCAAATAAAGATAAGTGCCAGAAAAAGATGGAAACTGATTTAGCAGGAATGCTTACAAGATCTTAACTTGTCCTGTTGCGTGTGTGGAAACACGCATAGCATTCATAGTCTAGAACTGACACAATGCTTCAGGATGGACAGTTGTACAAAGGATGATGCATTATAGTTGTTGTTAAAAGGAGACTCGAGAAGTAGCAGTGGGTTTAGTGCCTTTCTTCAAAGCTAGACTGTGGAAGTGGTCCTCCACAACTGTGGGTTACATTGTGGGACCAGTGAGGAAGTGTTGTGGAGGGGCTGTCTGTGTGTTGCTAGGCAACAGGGTGGGCAACTTGGTGTAATGAGCGCAGGGCTCAGGAGCTGTCTGCTCAGTGTTCCAGGTCCTGACAAGAACAGACAGGCTGGCCTGGGACGGCCTGCATGGAGCTGCCACCACGGCCACCTGCTCACAGCAATCATCACCAGCACTCCAGCCAGCCACCGATACAGCATACAGACCCAATTAAGAGCTCTGCATGTCCCCCTCCAGCCAGCCATCACTAACACTCCTGCAAGTCTGACAAGGCTGCCTTTTTTCCCCTTAGCAAATCTCTAATTAACAACGTTGGTAGTGGTGAGGCCGGGCTGTACAGGGCTGCTGAAAGGGGCTGGGACTCCGCTCGGGTAATCAGCTTAAATACAGGTTTATTTCCTGCCCCCTGTGCCTCGCTACTTCCAGCAGAGATTGCATTCTTTTATCTGTTTATCTCCAATTTCCTCTGACTTGTAACGTGTCTCAAAGACACACTGTCACTTCCACTTAAGGCCAGACTGGTAGCTCCTGCAATCAGATGGTTTCAGAGCAGTGATCAGAGTTGGTTTTGGCAGGGCATAGCTCTCAACTACATCTTTGTCTGTTTCATCCTTACCACCTCCTGTCCCTGCATTTCCACCTCACTGCATATCTAAAGAACACAGAAATATACCCTTTTATCAGATTTCATTGTTTTGTAAATACAGTGTCTTATTAAAGACTGAAATCAATTGCAGAGTTTGTTCCTGTAACCAAGCAACACCAAATTTGGATTTTATCATGAAAAAAGAGAGAAAATCACAATGTGAAATGACCTCATTACCAGAGCAGGATTAAGAGAGCTGTGTGTTCCAGCCGAGAGCAGTGAAGGCGGAGGAATTTCCTTTCAGTGGGGAGGTGTTATTGTTGGAGCCTTGTGCAGAGCCGCTGGATGAAATATCCTCTTCCCCAGTTTGGGATTGACTCTTGATACATGGCCGCCACTCTTGATTGTAGGGAATTATACTTAATCATCTGTCTTGAGCAGTTCAGATGAACTATAGACTACTTTTAATTAGAATGATAAATGTGACCAAAGTGGCCATGTGTACCATTATTGAATACATTCACAATTGGCTTTTATTTTTCATTCATACATCATATGATGTCTGTAAAGTGTCTGCTTGGGCCTGTAAGTAGAGAAAAACTGGCTGTCATTTCCATTTCCATTGGTCAGTCCTTCACAGATTTCTTCTCTTTGTATTGTGATTAATTATTCCTTCTGGCAGTGACACACTATTGCATTGTGGATGACTCATCCTGGTATTTCATAAAGATGATTTAACCAATACTTTAAAAATAGACTGACAGAGAAGGATAGTTTTTTTTGTGTTTTGTTCTGTTCACAAAGGTCTTATGATCTTCAACTTCAAGAATTTCCATGTAAATATATCTTGATGTGCTAGCCCTCTGATATCTGGTGACTTGTCCATTGCTAGAATAGATTTATCATAAAGCTATATGGAGGATGGATGGTTGGTCAGTTTGGTTTGACAGCTGAGCAGCAGAGGGTGCTGTTTATCAAAACAGGTTGGACTCCTTCGAACACATTTGCATGGCTTTTTTCTTCTGCTTGTTTTTTGTGCTCTGCCTCCAGTTTCTCTTCATGCTTCTGATCTTTGAATTATTTTTTATCTGTTTTACTGTATTCAACAACATGTCCGTTCTTTAATGATCGACATTGAGATTCCAGTGTCCATTGTGAAGGGTGATCTATTAATTTGAGATTGAGATTGTACCTGAAGCAGATTATGTGTTAACTGATAAGTTTTCCTTGGTCAAATCCGAGGAAACCACTTGAACACGACCTGGATACACCTCTGATGCAAACACACAATTTCCTGTGCCTCTTCTACATATTCCTTGCTCCTATTTTCAAGGTAATTCCAGTTGCTAAATGTTAATACTTACTTTAGATCTGTTGTATAGTTTTGGGTTTTTTTTTTTGTTTTGTTAATTTAAGTTGTATATATTGAGTTACATAATCTGAAAAGATGAGAAATACTCTTATTTTATTTTGCCACTAGTTTTTTTTAGTAAGAGTTATGGAGTTCGGAAAGCTGAACTAGTTTATTGAGGTCTGCTTCCACTAGTCTACCAGGCATGGAAACTTGTGTACCGCCCAGCACCCAATCTGTTCTTGCACAGGCAGTGGTTTCAGTCCAGGAGGTTCAACAAATACCCAAACGGAGAGGTTTGGGTGTGGGGCTGTAACGAGGGGAGCAGTCTTACACTGAGCCTCACCCTTTACCTGCATTAGGTCATACGCTAAAAAAGGGGAGGGCATCAGTCACCACATCCGGCCTCCTGTACCTCACTAACCCCTCATGACTAATCATTTTGAGCATGCATATTTTTTTGGGTCATGAAGAATGAATTTGTAGTGTTGAGTCCCCTGGCCAGTCTGTGAGCAGAGGTACAGACAAATAGGAGAAATGATGGAGGGCTGTGGTTTCTTTGCTGCCCCCTGCCCCCTGGACATGCAGGGTCTACTCTGGTGAGCATGGTCTCCAGGGCCCTTGTCTCACCTAGCCCCTCAATAACCCTCTTTCTCTCTGTGGGGCCAGGGCTGCTCTGGATGAAATTTCAGCAGCAGCATGAGGGAATAGTTCATGGAGTTTAGCACCTTTTTTAACATAGGCAAAATAAATGACTTCTCCTAATGCTCTAATTGGTGGCAGTTTGATGATCAAGTATCACCAACCTTCAGGCTGAAGCACCGCATTGTCAAAGTGCCAGTCTGTACCTGTTGCTTCTTTTTTTTCAAGAAAGGGAAGAAAAATGCTTGGTAACATGTGGTCTGTCGGTTGCTCTGAACTTACTTTTTTCCATGAAGTCAAAGTAAAGCATTTGACATTTTAAGTTAAGCCTGGCTACTGATCTCTCCTCCTCAAAATCCCTGCCCCCTGGCTGGGATCTGTGTGTGAATTGTGAATCAAATGAGTGGCTTAAAAATGGTCCAGCCTCTCTCTCGGTTTCACACTCACTCTTTCTCACTCTCTTTGTGTGGTTTGGTTGGTGTCTGTCTGTCACGTCTGCATACTAAAGATTTGGTGAATAGAACATCAACAACAAAAAAGATAAAACCTCTATCTAAAGTAGTGCCACTTGTCACAGTTATTACGCAGATAGCATTATAACAACTGTTTTTGCTAACTGTTCTGTATAATCGTCATAATCACAAATAATTTTACTGTGTTTTTTTCTCCAATACATTATTTATGTCTGTCTTGTGTTTTATTTTGCCCTTAAATATTTTTGGCCAGATTGTTGGAGCGTTGATTACATTTATTGTATATTCTATTGCATTGTATTTAACATTGTTCTGTTATTTGTTTGTTAGAGTGGATGTCACTAGCTTGCTAAAAAAACAAATCTGTAACTTCCTTTGATACCTATCATTATCATAATTTCTTTATTTATTTTGTGATATGCATTTTATATTTAGCTTTATTTAGGTCAAATATGCCCTGCCCATATCTAGATGTACTGTGTGTTGTGCATAAAGTACTGTGATGCTTATATTATGCTAGACCTGCAAAAGTAAAAGACAGTTATTTGTATTGTTAAATCATCAGCTAAATTTCTTTGTTTTGACAACCCACGTACCACCTCTTTTTCCAGATCTCTGCTCATTCCTCAGACTTCAGTCTGTATCGAAGCCTGAACTGCTACATCATCAGAATGAGCCATACACTCAGAGTAGATGATTACACTTAGCCTCACTGATTAAATTGTCTCGCCTGTGAGACAACATTAAATACACCCAGCCTTCTGCAAATAGCTCATCTGATTGAATGAGTTGTCAGCTAGTTTTCGAGGTTGCTGTTCACAAAACATTTTTATTCCTGAGGAGGACATGCCAAACCTGTTTACCTGTGCCAGAATTGACTTGTTACTCTGTTAAGTAAACTGGGATAAGTAAACTGAGGTAGAAATCAGGAAACTCACAGACAGGCATTGTGTCTGCAAGAGAAAGTAACTATTTTAGTCGTCTAAGGATAGCATTTTACCATTTCTTTAAAAACAAAATGTTGAGTGAGCAGACTTTTTGTCTCTATGCAGATATCTTCTGTTTTGTATATCTTCTGTTTTTAGACGAGTAGAACACTGGAAAGTTTTTACTTTGAAAATAAACATGAACCACATTGTTTTGCTGCTTAACCTAAAGAATGTCCTGCCTCTGCTGTTCAGAAAATCAGTTACTTTTTGGTACATGTGAGATAAAACTTGTACAAGTGAAGTGAAGGATAGTGGACAGTGGTAGAGTGGTGTCAGTCTGTTATTGTACTGCGTGCCTCATGGCTGCAGCATGTCACTTTCCATTACTTTCCCAGGTTAGCCCTGAGTAAGGCTTTAGGCTGGCCTGCTGTTTACAATACCTCCCATTCAGCCTGCTGCTCCTCAATGAAATGTCTATTTATAGAGGCCACTGGCGTGCAGAGAGTCATCTGCTTGTTCTGAATGAGGTCTGGTGGTTTTGACAAGGTTAGCTGGATTAAAGCTTTGGAGGGGGGTCTGAAGGACAGGTCACAGGGGCTGGTTGGGGTGAGAAGGCCACCACAAGAAGACTGGCTGCCTTTATTGTATGTGATGGTCAATGTCAGCACACTATTTAGTTAAATGCTGGACATGTGATGAAGCTGGGTTCGCCAAACATTTACTCAAAACCAAAACTCCAGTTTTATCCTTTTAATGTGGCATCCGAGTCTGCCCTTCACCTACACTGACGCCAAATATGCACAAATTTCTGTTCTAATGATGGGAAGTCAACATAAAGTAAAAGTTGTTACAACCAGTCAGCAGTGTCATGCACACTGATGTAATAGTTTTGAAAACACTGCCCTATAGATGGCCTTATGGTCCCACCTGCCCACCCGGCTAACAGTCAAAAATTATTTATAGGCTACCCGCTCTTCAGAGGCAAGTTACTTCATGGCTTGAAAAATATTTTTGACCAACAAAAGCATGTTTTTAACTGATCCAGCAGTTAATATAATATCAATTGTCAGTTTTCTTAAAAGTCCATTATTGTACAACAGGACCTCTTGTTGTGCCAAGGAAATGTTTTTTGCAGAGTTCAATGTGGCAAAACAGAATAGGAGTAATGTCAATTTCCTTCATCCTTGCAGAGTTTTTTCCCCTTCTGTGTCTTTGTTTTGATTTTTGGTGTGTGATGGTGTTTCCCACACAGTGGTGGTGCAGTCAACTTGCCCTGCTCCATTGTGCTGCTGGCCTCTCTTTGAACCTGTACAGCTATAAACATGGCTAAGTTCTCTCCATCAGAAGCAGGCTCACAAGAGGACAATACTTTGACAGGAATTTGCTGTACACTGTCCCCAGACACATACTTAGTCAAAAGTGCAGCTAAAGGGAGAAAGAGACAAGAGGCTGGATGAGACACTTGAACGCAGTTCAGTTACTACAACCTCTGACCCTTGAGATAAATCTAAACAAAACACATTCTGTCTGATTGTAGGAAAAACTCAAATTACATCCTCCTCCTCCTCCTCCTCCTCATCATCATCATCATCGTCATCATCATCATCATCATCATCATCACCATACTATGGTCCTCCTTCAGGCTCCTTCTTTCTAGCAGAGTTCAGCCAAACCTAAACAGTGAACTGATCTTTCTCTCTGTTTTAATATCAGAATGGAGCCTCTTGCTGATCTCTCTAAGCTCCTGATTTAGTTTCAAAGATTTGGCCAACTATCTCCCCAGTATCTCCCAGAAAAACATTGTCACTGTGTGGTCAGGATAAGCTGTGTTGGGATGAAGTGCAAATGAATGCCAGTGTGGTCGTGTTTGGACAATTTAGCAAGGCTGCAGAGGAAAAACCCTCAAAGTCATCTAAACACAGGACTCCTGAGCCTCCTGAGTCTCTCACGGTCCTGACTGAGCGGCTAGATGATAGACAATCCCTGAGATGACTTAAGATGGATACTATTCCAGAGCAGTGGTCGCATGTAACAGTTTATGCCACACAAATCAGCATTTTTCCAGTCTTTGAAAGCGCTAAGTGTAGTAACTCTTGATGTGCTGAGTACCGTGTTTGTCTCCTGCTTGTGTATTTTTATAGTGCCCTGCTCCCCCACTGCAGCCACAGCTCCCCCCAAGCAGGAACTTTGCCACCCACACAGCTTAGATACCATCTTTCACAATACTAAAATAGGTGTTTTCAGCACATCTTTGCTTGCAAACACAAATATGTATGTACACATACAATAGTTGAAACATACTGTAACTTCTTAATGACCAGTGGTGTATGAAGTTACAGTGAGAGTTTACATACACATGGTCCAAATTGTTGGTACCCCTCTGTTAATGAAAGAAAAACCCACAATGGTCACAAAAATAACTCAAATCTGACAAAAGTAATAATACATAAAAATTCCATGAAAATTAAACAATGAAAATCAGACATTGATTTTGAATTGTGGTTCAACAGAATTATTTTAAAAAAACAAACTCATGAAACAGGCCTGGACAAAAATGATGGTACCC
>JAPQRP010000025.1:15954854-15969605 GCA_037367295.1 Apogon hyalosoma
GTACCATCATTTTTGTCCAGGCCTGTTTCATGAGTTTGTTTTTTAAAATAATTCTGTTGAACCAAAATTCAAAAGCAATGTCTGATTTTCACTGGTTAATTTTCATGGAATTTTTATTTATTATTACTTTTGTCAGATTATGGTCACAGAAGTTATTTCTGTGACCATTGTGGGTTTTTCTGTCATTAACAGAGGGGTACCAACAATTTTGTCCACGTGTGTAGGTGGTAGTCATAATACCATTATATTCTTACATTTAACAGACACTTTAAAGGGATTACTGTTTTTGTTATTTGCTCTGAAATATAAAATCTACTAATGTCCCATAAGCCCTTGATTTAAACTCAAACTCATTTAGTTCAAAGGCCACATACAACCCAAAATTATCTAGATTGGGCCAGACCAGTAAAATGATAATACTAAAAAAAAGTAAAATTACATTATGAAAATGTTTACATCTACAAAGTATCCTTTAAAAATGTGAATAACATCAACAACCACAAACAACCTGCAATTACTTAAGAAAAATGAGTGCAATTTTAACAATATTGTGCCCCCGCTTATGATTTACACATGTGCATTACAATTTACAGATCACAGTGGATCTACAAAGGCACAAAATATTTATACACAGGCAGAATATTATTAAAATTACTCTTCTCTGAAGACATTTCAGTTTGCTCATATTTGTTCATGTTATTCACATCTGTGAGACAGCATAGCTTGTAGGCTCAATGTAAACATTTTCATGTCATTTTACTATTTTATACTAAAACAAAGAGAAAATTTTGCATTTCTTTCCTTATTTATTTTTATTATAATAGTATTTTACTGATATTACTGACTGGATAAAATTGGGCTGTAGGCCTATGTGGCCCCTGAACTAAAATGATTTTGGCACCCTTGTTAATATCTTCAATATGTGTGCATTTCCCCAATTCATCCCACAGGCTGGATTGGACCTTTTGGGTGGCCAGATTTAGCCCATGCACCGCATGTTTGACACCCCTGATTTAAAGCAAAGTGCCTGTCAATCTTATTACAGTATATGGAGCCTACCTGTTTACACAACAGAAGGTGTGTTCCTTTGTAGAAAATGCTGATAGAAATGCCAAAATATGCTTGATTGAAGTGACTTTTACCTCTAAATGTACATAATGGGACTCTGGAAACTGATGTAGTGAACATTTGACTCAAGCAGGGATGTAACGATTACTGGTATAATTATACACCATGGTAAAATTCCCGGCAGTTAGTATTACCGTGTCAAATTCTAATTATCATTAAAAGTGTGTTTAATTATTGCACTTTGAAAAACTCATGTTGATACTGCTCTTTTCCTGGAGAAGCAGCCACACTCCAGGTGTACATGCGCTGTTTACCATGTTTGGCCTCTGAAAACATGGTGGAAGGCACCCACACAAACAGTGCTCTTTTAATGTTTTAATGTTTCTGCTAACAGAGAGTACATTGTGCGTGTTATTTTACTTGGTTTTTTTTTGTTTTTTTTTGCAAAATAAAACTTGGTTAAATTATTTCAGTGTGTATATAAGTACATTTTGAATGTCTTGAGCACATTTCAACAATACCTCAATAATAATGATAACTGTGATAATTTTGGTTACAATAACTGTGATATGAAATTTTTATATCGTTACATTTCTAGACTCAAGTGAATGATTAGCTGTTTCTGACATATTCCCAGATATAAATCCATGAGTACAACAGGTAGTGGGCATAGATGACAAGATAACATTTTTCCTCTGTCATTTCTAAAAAAAACCCTTTAGAACTATTTTAGATGGAAAATAAAAATTGAATGTTCTTTGTTGATTACAGCCATGTGCAACACATCCTGTGCCACCACTTTATGACAACATGATGCAGTCTTGTTTTATTTGCTGCAAACCAGAATATGGAAACCCATGTAATTCACAAAATTTTGCTTCAGTTTCACTTGACATTTTATAGAAATACAACTATATATTCAAGTACAATGGGCAATCAAGTTGCATGTTTTACTGAACAGTACATTTACGTTATTGTTATTTATTTATGTATCATTTCATGCTGTGTGAAAACAGAGAGGGAGGCACAGTGGTTAGCACTGTCATAAGTTTGTGTTGGTGCAGACAGTCAGCACTGTTATTTTACAGTAAAAAGGTCCTGGGTCAGATCCGGCTGGTGGAGCATTTCTGTGTGAATATTTCACTTTCTCCCTGTGTCTGCGTGGGGTCTCCAGGTACTCCAACTTCCTCCCAATAACATGCCCCCTAATAGGTTAACTAGTTGGTCTAAATATGCTGTAGGAATGTGAGAGCGAATGGTTGTTGGTGAAAATGAATGAATGAAAGCACAATAATAACAGCCTTTTCTGGTGATATTTTATTTCAACAGAAAGAGTTGTAATTTCACAAAATGTGCTTCAGTTACAAGCAAAAATTAAATGTTCAACTGTAAACACACCATTATTTGTTGTTTTAGTTGAGGAATTGGGTTTTCTTCTAGTATTATCTAGATGCCACCTTCATTCACATAATATTGTGAAAGAAAATTGAAACAATCCAGAGTATTTAAAATATGGCAATTGCTACAACCAAAATATCAGTTTGTCTATTGCCACAGAGCCAATCAAATGTTAGTATTTGAGCTAGAGTCAATCTTGGATACTGTTACATGAACTCATTAGCCTCTTAGCCTCAGTGCTGTGGTGATATATGGCATATACTTCAGTTCATTCTTTTGTGCATTTTGCTATCACAGGACTGTGGCAATTGATAGAGGAAATGACAAATTAGTGATAATTTTTAGTATAGAATATAGAAGTATTGTTCTAAATACTCTATATGTTGTTTAATGGTGTTCTTTGCTCTTTGCACTCAGTGAGGCTGGATAAGGTGCGCGGAGCTACATGTTAGATGCAGCAGTGTGCTTTGTGACTTCTCAGTTCTGTGTCAGTTCTGTGTCAGTTGTGTATTGAGCGCTGTGCTCTGAATTCTGCAGTCTCATACGTTACCGAGTGAGCTAAATCACCGCTGTATCTACGTCTGACCTATTTGCTATCTGATTGCCTTAGTACTTTTTGGGATGTAACAAGTTATCAGTCTAGACTTGATATAACGAGGGCACTGATTGGCTCTGTGGTAATAGACAAACCGATGTTTCATGCCACAGTACTGTGTCAATAGTCACTTTGTTAAAATATATGTCTCACTTTACTTTTGATCTCATGGAATATGTCACAGATGACATTTTAGGGCATGTGTACTATAATAAATAAAAGTAACCCTCCAAACACTGTTAATGACCTCAGTTTTTCATGGAGCCTTCACTGTGTTGACTGACACAAATGCATTTTCTGGCCTCAACAGAGCGATCCTCTTTTGGTAAAGATCTAGACCTTCTCAGTCAGAGTAGAGTTTACTCGGATCAGAGACAGTTTCATTCAAGTCTTCAGTTAAGGCCTCCCAACCCTTGACTCATTTTCCACTCTCTAATTTTTCTAATGGCTGGGACATGAGGCTGAGAGCAGCACAGCCAGCTCTGCACTGCTCATTAGCTCCAGCACCGCCGCTCGCGCTGCATTTAACTTAATAATGAGACCAAATTAACAGCAGCCCTGGCCATGCTCCAGGTGCATTATGGGTGAGATTGAGGGTTAGGAGGACTGGAGGGGGAGTACCTGCCCAGCTGAGGGCGTTTGGATAAAGCACACCAGTAAACACAACATCTATAAGCTGACATGGCTGCTTCCATTCATTCACTCCACCCATACCATGCCTGCTGGGTCTATGATCTAAAATCTGCAGATTTACTGTATCTATAGCTGTACCCTCTATTAATTGTCTCAAAAAAAAGTTTTGTACATCTTCCCTTGGGATTGAGCCTGATATGAGCCAGAGGAGGGTTCTGTGCAGGGTGGGGTAAGGTTGAGTGTTGATGGGTGGAGAAGAAATGTCCTCATCTCCTTGTGAGCCGAGGCTGCACAGCCTTATAACTCTCCTCCAGCTCAAACCTGTGCCAAAGTGGATGCTGCCAAAGGCTAAGTGTAAATGATTCTCGACAGCCTGGGAAAGAGTACAAACAAACAAGGCAGTGGATGACGCTTTCGTCGGTCTATTTACAGCCTCCTCAGTGATTTATTCTTCGTTCTACATTATGTGTCTTAGGTTAGCGTTTTTGTACGGGGTTTAGAGGAAATGCTACCCAAGTCTTGGCTAAGGCATGTTTAAAGTCATTTTGTGTCATATACTGTACATTTGTTTATAACCACCATGTAAAGAAATTAAAATGTCATTAGGTTACAGAGCTGGGGCATTGGTGACTAATATATATGTAAAATCAGTTTAGTTTCTTATAGTAAACCGTACAATCAGAAACCAATAGATTATAGAGGAGCAATTTAAAGACACAATGTGATGTTACTACAACTAGATATTGCTCAGTCAAAACAATAACAAAATATGCCATTTGATGAGATTGTTGTGTAGCGTGTTGTCCTGGGGGTGCTGTTTTGACCCCAATTTTCAAACAAAATCTATCTTGAAATGATGATTATATCATTTCATTGTAATGTTCAATGCTAGCCTAATGCAAAATGAGTTGGCTTATGTTATCTAATGGTCAGTTAGATATTTGGAGCTGTTCCAAAGTAAAATCAATGTGCAATGTGAAATATGACTGGTGACAACTTAGATGTTGGCTCTGAATGAACTTTTTTACTGTTAGTGAGCCTGTGCGTTAGCTCACCCATCATGCTCCAGGGGGTCTACCTTTTTGCGCAAGTATGATTACTTCTGGTTTCAAAGAACCAACATGGTAGCAACTACAGCACAAGTTCCTGGCTTCAAAATGGCAGTCCAAAAACAATGGTTGAGATCACAGTAGCTTTGTCCACTTATTTTATTGATTTATGTATTTATTTCAATAGCTTATGTTTTTACTATTTTACTAGTTTTTATTAGTTTAATGGTGTGCATAAGCCATTGAATACACAAAAGGCTAAATCAATAATGAAATTTAGGGAAAAAAGCTCAGTGGATTTATGTGTTGTAAAACAGCCTGAAAATAATAATAAATGTTTGCAGTGTGGCTGAAGTACTGCCCGTTATTTTTAACACTATTGACAAGTTGCTGTTTCATTGGAGATAATTCTGCATTTCTAGCCATCTTCCTAACAATATACCAGAGACCTAGTTAATTTTGGATATTTTAATGTAGAAAACTTATATCTTATACATTTAATATATTATAGGGTCTGCTTTGTAGATTGCTATGCATCAGGGATAGAAAGCCTAATTAATGACAGACAGCCACTAAAAACAGTGTTCTGAGAGCAGCCTTACCTCCAACTCTGTTCCAGGTGATGACAGCATCAGCTCCCTAGAAGCGGCATGTTCCTCAGAGCTGAGTGTTTGTTCACCTGCTGAGGGCAAGACAGCCAATAACATCAAACAACTGCCAGTGAGGTGGTCATAGTGCCACTATACCCCCAATGTGAACCCTGACCTTTTGACAAGACTAATGCTAATTCAACTTCCTGTTTTCTCACTCACATTCACGCAGTGTGTTGTGACAGGATGATCTGTATTTTAAAAAAACATCTAATAGGCATACTTTTAGTGTACTATTATATATATATATATATATATATATATATATATACCTTGGCAGACTTCAGACTGTTAATGCAGTGTACAGGCCAGAGGTGATGGGGTGATGGATACATCAGGGTTTAATTTAGTGTGTGTGTTTGTGTTACTATAATTTATTCTGACTCACTTCAGTCAACAGAAGGGAAACGACCATGCATGAATTGAGGCTTACTTGTATGAGCTTGCACACACAAACACACATTGACTGCCTGCAAAATTTCTTGGTACTGTAAACAAAGAAAAGATTAGTTTTTTAAATGAAGAATGACAATGCTTTTGGAATTCTTATGTAACTGTGGTTTGCCTCTTTCTGTGTTGGATATGTACATTTTCCATGACCTCCTTCTCAACTGGCAAGCAGTCTGGCACATTGTAGGTAATTGTACAATTTTCCCCTTTGGGTAAATGTTGTTTTTTAACTAAAGCCTTTGATATTTAAATCCACTTTTTACTCAAACTTTAAATGTCTCCCAACCAAATTGCAGAGTAAATCTGTGCTTTGCCATTGAGTGAAATGCATTTGCACCACTGCACCATGTAAAACACAAGTGTTTCTCATTATTAATAATAATACATTTATTTGATGATGTATGGGAAAACATGAATGATATCTAGCATTAATGAAGGCAAAATCATCATGTAGTTTTTCTTTAACCTTTGCATCTGGATGACTGACTCAGTTTGACTAAAGTATCATCTCTGCCAACAAGTGCCTACCTGTGGTGTGAACATTATGATTTTGCTAATAGTTTGTTTCAGCGTATAAATGGAATATGATTTTAGCATAGCTCTGTTATGTTTATGTGTTTTGAGGATATAAATGACTAGAAAGAGTCTCAGTGTCCTTGGCCTGTAATTTCTAACATCAATCATTGTTCCTGCTCTGTGTGTGTGCATATTCCCGTGTGTATGTGTGTTTCTATGTGTTTAGAACAGAGCCCCTGGTGTTTGGACAAAGCAAATGCACTGTCATTACTGGCATGATTATGGGGCATTGAAAGTTTAAGCAAATACTCGAGAGGCTTTGTCTGTTTTTTAGGATTTTTTGATACCCAGATGACCACTGAAATAGCTAACAAAGCCAAGCCAAGCCTTGCTCTGTTCCCAGTCGGGTCCTAGCCTTCAAATGAATATGTAAGTAACCAAGACGGTTTGCAATCTGACATCTGACAAAAGAGGCTGATAATATTTTATTTGTTTAGACTAAGCTGTGAATAATTTGACAGTGAACACTGCTCTACAGTACAAATTGACATTAAATCAGTCGGATAAGTTTGACTTCCTGTTCAAAGGCCACTCACTTGGTAATTGAAGCAAAATGAAGGAGGGATTTTCTTTTCTAAGTCAAAAGTGTAAAGATTTGTTGAGTTTTCCAAGCAGTGTAGTAAAGTCTAATATATCATATTTAACGGCCAGTAACATTCTCCCACACATTCTGTGGCCAAACAAGCACTTTCTAAATCTCAATGTGTGCCTGAAAAACAAAACTGTCATGTTTTAATGTTTTGAGACTAGCTGTGCTCACAATGGCTCAGAAGGAATTTTACACTTTAGTCACTGTTTATTGCAGTCAAACAATCTGGCATTCATTTGGCAGTGTGAAGTTAGTAAGTCTTTGCCACTGGTACAAATAGCAAGTCAAGAGGAATTTACTTTGCATTAAAGGGCTCCCCTGTCCCACTCCAAGTTAAAATAATGTTGTTCTGGATATAATCTTGCAATTAGGTTGAGGGAGGCAGGCCTTGGCTGGGACAAGGATCACATTTCAAAGACTTGTGTCTGCCAGCCTCCACAGTGATCGTAAGATAGCCAATAGTTAGTTCTAGAGATTGTGAATGAGCGAGGAGGAGAAAAGCGTTCCAGTGTGTCTGTGTACAGTTATTTTCAACTCTGTGTCATTTGCTTTACTAATACTTAAGAGGATATTGTGGAAATAGTTCACTTACAGTCTGATGTTTTTGGTGTAAAAGGAGGCAAATTAACAAGAGTATTTCCAGTTATGTGAGTATTAATGTTTGCTGGGTGTTGTGGAAGTCCATGATTAAAATGATGTCCCAATATCAAAATTACCAAAAATCTAACTTACAGCCAACTCAGTAACTTGCCACATCTCACAGTAATTCAGTGTTGTTTGTGGTGACAGAGCTTTCAGAGTTAGTTAGTTAGTTATTATTATTATTATTATTATTATTATTATTATTATTATTATTAGTTGATATCTGCAGTATAAATTGGCTTTTCCTGTTAAGTGAGAAGAAAATCAGAAATTCACTTGCCATCACTTGTGAAAAGGTCAGAATTCAGAGTCACTTTGTATTCATTGGTAAGTGTTTTCTACCTTCCTTTGTGTGTAAGAAAGTGTATGAGTGAAGAGGAGACATCTCGCTGCTGACACGTTTACAGGCCACCAAGCCTGCAGAGTGCTGGAGGCGTGGCCTGATGGCAGCACTGCTGTCTTAGTAATTACAGGCTCTCTGATGGATATTACGAAGGTCTCAGTTAGTCAGGCTCCATGCAAGGCCACTCTCCCACTGTAGTTAAGGCAGCAGGGGAAAAAAAATCGTGACCTATGAAAAGTCAGGGACTGTAAAAAAACAAGCTTTTTCCTTCTTTCTGGTCAAATTTAACAAGTACAGCTCTGTTTTTTGTGCAGAGAGCTGTTTGGCTTCTGCCAGAAATACATGTATGCACCCCAATATAGGCACATTTTTATTATCCAGCAGGGCTCCTGGTATTTTGAAAATGAGGTAAGCTCAATTACCAACAAAGGGCCCCTCTCAGGGGTCTGTCATCATACCGGGTGAATGGGTGGAGAGAGAGAGAGGAAAAAGAGACCCTTCTGCATGTGATACTACAGGATTATGGGGATAGTGTTGTGAACGGCCATATTTTAGCTTGTGTGTGTAAAACCTGTATGTTGAGCTTATCGGAACTACAGGACAGTGTTGAGGTGCTAAATGTGGTATTTTTGCAATATAAAGAACACAAACTGGTAATTTCACATTAAAATAAAGAGCAGATATCATCATGTCTGATTATTGTCAGTTTTGCTTTTTGTTGTTGGGTAATTTTGCATTTTTGGAAATAATGAAAAAGCACATGGTAAATGTAGACCTCTGTAAATCATCAATTTAACACACCTTTCCCTCAGAAGAAGAACGTTATCCTGTGGTTTTAACATAGATGTGGTAAAATAAGTGTTGCAGAAACAAGAGAAATTTGGTAACTTGAGTGCTATGTGTATAACTTCAACCATGAGTATAATGCTGTCCAATAACATATGGGCAGCTGAAATAGCTCCAAGTTTTGACTGCTTGGAGTAGAAAGCAGTTTGCTATAAATGGGTTTATTTGTGACACCATATGGTAATATAGCACAGTCAAGAAGGGCTGGGAGATGTGGATAAAAACATTGTATTTTGCTGTATGTACAACATACGATACATATGTAAATATTTTCCGAGGCAATTGTATTTTTAAGTTCTCAGCTGAAGCTATGCAAGAAGTCAGAAAAATGCTGAGTTTACAGTGTTAGTAAAATGTCATACAAACTCCAGCAGGTTAAAGTGGACTATCTACATTTTTACTGTGGACAGACTCACTTGCATAGCAGCATTAAAGCTACCAAAATGTTACTTTCTGTAACCTGTCCTGGTAAACCCCTAGGCCGGGACGTAACACTGGTCCTTGGCCCATTTTAAGCGAATGTGTGTCTGGGACATGCAGAGAACAATAGGAGATGGTGAGAAAAGCAAAACACCAAAATAAGTCTCATTCTACAGGCTCTCCCTAGTCAAGTAAAGTGGAGGTTAGTCTGTTTAAAGTTGGCATAATAGAAAGAAGCAGAACAGATTATTATATTTATTAATGACATTAAATGTGTCAGTTATTACATATGCCTGCATTATGTGAATGGCACTTCCCTGGGGCCAAGGGCCTCCCACTCACAGTGACGCAGCAGGCACCAGAGCTGTTTGGGTTCCAGCCTGTCCTAGGAGCCGCCTGACGTCTCCTTGCTTCCTTATCTTAATGACCATTAACCGTTTCTGCTCTGTGTCAGCTCTGCAGCTTCAAGGAAGGGACAGGAAGAAAGAAAAAATAGCAAGGGAGTCGGAATAAGAGAGCAAAGGAGATAGTGAGGGAAAGAGAGAGAAAGAGGGCCTCTGATAGAAAATTCCTGACAGCTGATAAGAGCGAGAAGGAGATCCAGTTTACTGCACAGATAGGGCAGGAATGTGCGGCCAGATGATGATGACTAGGTCCATGACTGCACTGCCCCTATCTGTGCCTGCCAAGACACATCACCACTGACTGCCTGCATGCGAGCCAGCCTCGTTTCCCAGAAAAATGCTGGATATGATGTGCTTCTTCATAGTTGTGCCCTCATCTGTAATCCTGTCTTTTATACTGAAATTTCATCAGTGTTGGGGAGTAGTGACTTAAATGTAACAATGAATAATTACAAAATATATGTATTCAGTGACAAATCAGTGTCAAAGAATATGTAGTTGGATTAAATAAATAACTAAACTGTGGTGATTACACAGGGGTTACATGCAGGTATTGTTTTTTAGTGAAAAGCTTACATGTAGAATATAAGCACTGACCACATCAAGGTGGGTGGACCTGTCGTTATTTTCTTGCTTAAGTCAGAAAACACTATTGTACATTGTAGATTGAAATATAAGGTTTTTAGGGCTTTTTAGCTTTATTGCCCACCTAAGAATGAAGTAATCAAATGTAGCATGTGAATAAATTATAGACAAATTAATTAAAATTGTTAATTACTTGTGATGTAACATTTTAACTAATAACTTATTACAAGTAACTAGTAATGGCTCACCTATTACATTTCAAAGCAACCTTCCCAACAACAAATCTGACTCACCCTGTAATTATTTGCAGTGAATTTGCTGAAAATCTTTTTTTCCCTACAAAATCTACCTTTAGTAGCAGAGTGTACATTCCCAGCTATTGCCTTATATAAAACAGTCATATTTTATAGCTCTGTAATTCTCAGCATGATTATCATGTACCACAAACTGCCAGGCTAAATAGCTCTTTCCCTGGAAAATACACTGTTCCATGTGAGTTATTGGTCTGCTACAATAGAAACAAAATGGATGTGAAAGGAAATGGAATCCTATTTAGACAGTGTGGAGCATGAGCAGGCAGAGAGGGCATTTTAGCTGTGCAACTGAGCTCCCAGCTTTTTAATTTACGATAAATCACAGTGAATAGATGTACCCTAAAAAGGCCTGCGTAGACACTGTCTCTCAGTCAGAGACAGAAAGAAAGGCCGGGGTGAAGCAGATTGTGTTAGTGGGAGCCGTGGCTGTATGTGGATCAGACTCCCGCTCAGCTGTCTCCAGAGGAAATCAAACAAGCCTGTGTGGTTCATTATTTCGTCAGTCGACTCAGCAGCAGAGAGCACTGGCGACACGGCCATTTACTGGGAGTCTCCACTGACCCCGCTTTGCATGGCTACAATCACAGTAGCCAGTCAGCCGGAAAAGCTAAGTATTTTTGCATAGTTGCTTTGGATTGATTCCCTAATAAAACCGTATTCTGTGGCTTATTTTTATGAACTGATACAAATATTGAGATGAAATGATGTAATTTTTAACTTTTCATTTCTGAGCTTAACTTGATCATTCTGTTCGCACATCCCGTTTGAGAACACAAGCTTTGCGTATGTAGGATTTAGACATCAATATTTGGAAGGACATTGGGGAGTGGGGGAGGGTTTAGAAGGTCAAGGTCTCTGCTGTTTGTTCTTCTCTTTGAATACAAAGCCCTGTGTGGTGACCCCATCCAGACGACCAGTAGACTTAGAGTCGACAGGAAGCAGCAGCGCACATGCACAGCAGACCAGTACTCAACCTCTGAACTGTAATCACCTCACCTTTCAGCTGAAGAAGAAAAATCAGGAAGAGGGAGACATGTAGAGAGGCACGTCCTCCTCTGTGCATTATTTTATTTAGGACTCAACATTAGCCAGAGATCAAGTCCTATGAAGCAGTCTGTGCATGTCTGTTTTATCTGTTCTGTCAACAAACAATGATAATGTAATAAAGATGCAGAGGAAAGAAAGGCTGGGTTTGTGATATTTTAGCATTCTTACACATTTCTATTTCAGAACAGTGAGTGCCCGTCGGCTGTCTGCCAGCTCAGACGCCAGTCTCCACACTATCATCAGGGTCTGATGAAGCAGATAGCACGGGAAGCGCTCACTGCTTTACAGTGTGCTGTCAAGCATGGAGATATGGGTGGAGTTGACAGTGCTGGGGGTATTCAAGGATGGCTAGACATTTTGCTATCTGCTGTGAGAAACAGACAAGAAACATTCAGTCAGCTGGTGTGCAGAAGACAGCATGGCACCAGCAGAGCGCCAGCCAGGCACAGAACTGGCCAGAGGCATAGGTCACAAATGTTATCACTGGGCCTCCAGTGACAGGCTCACTTTATCTCCATCATCAAGGTCAGGTCATTGTTTGCGTTGTGTAGGTTGAATCATAGCCAAAGAGATAGTGGACAAGGAGGTTTTGGTGCAGTGTGATGCTGAGAGATGATGACCAGTATGATCATTTTTCATATACCACGTACCTCTAGAATCATCTGCAGATGCCACTTTGAATACTTACTAAAGAAGTCATTCATACTTTGTCAATATAATATAGCCTCAAAGATCAGATAACACTGTGGTGGCAAGGTGATGAGGGAGGTGCACAAGCACTGCAGTTCCAAGTGAAAACATGTATCCAAGAGTTTGGACAATTCCTGTTTCTTCTATAATCTTTAATAATTATAATTATATTTACAAAGTCATTTATACTCCAAATTGCTCTGATAAACATGACTCAAATATATCAGATAGAGAATAATGTGAGCAGCAATGCAAGTTCACTGAAGTACACAGAAAAACTGAACCCTGAGTGGCAGAAAGCAGCTCAAACTACATTGTCAGACCCAGAAATATCAATTAAAATCAGAGTTTATCATAGATTTTCAGCATGAAAACATTTTTAAATATGAAGAATTATTAACAGATTAGCATATTTGATAAAGTGACACAATTCAACGAGTTTTCTTTAACACGTTACTATAGTATTTTGTACAATAGAAGTCTTGTTAAGAAATGAAGGAGTTCTGCCCACAGAAGTTGTAGAGAGAAGTGTTGTTTGTTTTAATTGCTTAGTTTTACAGGGCAAACAGTGACTTTTCAAAAAACATTCTGTAAATTCTTATGTTAGTTGCAGGAAAAACTAATGGGTTCCAGATCAGTCTGTCAATATATGTAATAAGTTTTATTACATTTTATTACAAGACTGATGCATGTGTTGGTTGCACATTTTGATCTTTGCATGTGAGCTGAACTTTGTTAGATTCTCTAGTCCTTAAGTACTCTCTGCATGTGCCTGCCATAACATTGACAGTCAAATGAGACATGAAACACAGATAGATGTGACGCATTCATCACTCAGTGTAATTTATGAATTTGTCTCTGAATTGTGAAACTGTTTTGCAGTCATCCTAGTAAAGGAGAAAGCCTTCCCATGTGTGCTGTGCAGCTTCACACAGAGATGGAGGGCTGTTAAGTGTGACTGATGAGATGTCTGAGTATGTTCAGGCCCAGTGTTAAAATGCCGTGAATCAGCTAATTGCACTGATAATTATAATGGCGGGTTTGCACTGAATCAGAGAATGCCATAAACCAACAGTGTTGTGTTGCTGTTTGGCAGAACTGAGCCAGTCTGAGCTGGCACAGTCGTAAAGTGAGCCAAAGGAATGCCAGCATGGGATCACAATGAAAGAACAAATAGCTCAAAAGATGTAGTTGTTGTAGTCCTGTGTCTGAAGAGCAGACAAATATTTTAATATTAATTTATTTTGTATCATTTTTGTTTGTTTTGGGGTTATACCTGTTATGATTGTCTGTATGCATTCCGTTTATGGTTACGTGCTATGTTTTTATGGTGTATATTTCATCTACAATTTATTTTATCTGTAGTTTTAGAGTTGTGGAAATAGAAAGCACACCACAACCCTCTAGTGATGTACCCAAGCTCTTGAAAAATTGCACTGTCATTTGACAGTAGTCATAACCTGACAACTGAGAGTAACTGCATGCATCCCAGAGCCATGCTCAAAGTAAGGTGATCTGGAGTCATAACAGCGCTCATACTGTGCATGAGGAACTTAAAGCTTGGCCCCGCTTATGTCATGTTTCCAGTTTTCTAATGTATCAGATAATTCCCCGTAAGATGTCTATCCCAGTGTTATCTATTAAAAAAATGTGGTCAGTGTGGTGCACAGCAGTCATAAAGTTCAAGGAGTCTAAGAGTCTGTAGCTCAGGTCTTTCCACACTAATGCCATGTATACACTAATACAGATATTTTTTCAAAAAGGGTATTTTCCTTTTTTTTTTTTTCCAATTTTGTACAGATGACCTTTTTACACAATTTCTTTGTATGCACTACAATGTAAAAAAAAAAAAAAAAAAAAAAAAAAAAAAAAAAAAAGACTCCAACCCATAGCAAACAGACAAATCATTATTTCAGGTGGATTTTAAGCTGTGGACCCTCAGAAAACATGGAGGCTTCAGTCTGTTATGATTTGAGCAGCAATAAGATAAGTTATAGAATTAAAGCTAAACATATTTGTTCATTTTTGGCTGTCGAACTGTATTCTTTCTGCAATGCAGATTTTCCCCACAACACCAGACTATGATTTACTGCAAGTAATACTCTGATGTAGTGACCTAAAATGCCAACAAGTCCAGAAATAGAGAAAAATCTTTACAAAAATCCATACTAGTGTGGACAAAGCATAATTTTTATCAAAATTCTCTCACTATCTTTAAGATTTTGTAAAATGCTGAAAACTATTTAATAACACAGCAGACCAAACTTTGTAGGTTATTATTCAAGTTTTTTATTCAGGTGGAAAGTAGGCTTAATTCTGTCCTATTTTCATTTAATTGTGAATCAGTTTCTGTTTTACTGATCTAGAATACATGTGATATCGCAGAGTCAGCCCAGGCTACTGGTCGGTTGCATTACGTTATTTATTTTCTAAATAATTATTGATCTATATG
>JAPQRP010000025.1:15969808-15984266 GCA_037367295.1 Apogon hyalosoma
ACATTGCTGACAAACTTATTGTTACAGTTGACTTTTTTTTTCTTTTTTGCTACAGACTCAAAGAAATAGATCTTAATAAAGCTTTTGTTCATAGAAATTGGCAGTACCACAACATTTTCTATGCACATTTCATTAATTTTAGTTTAAATGAGTTATTCCACAGTATCCTTCAGGCATAAACAAGTGTCCTAGCTACATGTTATTAGATAATTTCAACAAGTACAGTGATCACAGTGACATCTTGTTCTTCATTCCTTTGGTGTGCCATAAAAGGGTGTATGTTTGTGTTGGTATTGGCATGACTCCTTGTCTTTTTGTGAGTTTCTCCCTTTCAGAAAGCACACTTGATCACGATTGTGTAACTGCAACACAGAGGCAAGGATATTAAAAACAGATGTGGCCTTTTAAGTTGAGAATATGGGGGGTGGTCTCAAAAGGGGTGGGGGGGGGGGCGTTTGGAGCAAAACATTCCCCCATTATTGATTGCTGATCCTCTGGTATGTTTGGGCTATCAGCAGGGTTCTAAGGATAAAGATGATAAATTGAAATGGTAAGGGGGATGTTGTAGATCAGTAAAGGAGAGTAGAAAATGCTGCTGAGTTTAATTCATGACAAGATAAGGAAAGTTGGGAGTCTGTCCAACTTGATTTTAACATTCTTTATAACATTCAGTATTGAACCATCTGAATTAAAACTGCCAATGCTATTGACAAGCTGTCCAAACACTTTCACATTATACACCACACCCCACCACTTTATGGCTTGTTTCCATTAATCAGTTGTTACTTCTGATGATTCTTCCACAGCCATGGGGCTGTAATATGCAGTACATTTTCGTGAACGTCTTGGCTATGACACACACATCAGCACACAAACCTGCATTGTCTTTGTATTGATAGTGCCTCAGCACTGTTTGAGACATGTTTTATCTGTGGTAGGTTGCAGTGTGAAGGAGGGAAAGAAGAAAAACGTCCTTGTGAAAGTAGGAATGTAAAGTATTCCCCACAATGCCACACTGCTGCAATTACTCCAGCGCCTGGTGTCGGGCCAAGACAATGAGACGACAGCTTGCGGTGTTGAGGGGGAGAGCAGTTTAACTCCCATCTCTCCACTGTGTACTGCACAACACGCAGTAGACCTATCTACACTGTAACTGTGTTTCTCAGACCTCTACATGGAGGCCTGCTGTGTCCAAAATGAATGTAATTCCATCTGGTATTTAGATCAGTTGGTTTCAAAACATCATAACCCAATAAAACTTTGCCTTGCATTGCAATGTTTTTTAAGCATGAGTGAGGAGTTTTTCTGGTAGACAAAGGGAAATATTGTGCCTGTATGCTGTGTCAGTACTTATTGATGTCTCCAGCGCTCAGTGTCTCCTGGATGAACACCCCTTTCTGTTCTTTCTGCTCGACATCCTGATGCTTTACTTTTCGCTTTCACTTGGCAATTAAATGGCACAGCTCTGCTCTGTGAAAAGAGAGAAAAGAAAAGAGGTGAGATTAGACAGGCTGGGGGGTGTGAGAGATGTGGGAAGGGAGCTTTTTGCTGCCAGAGTGTCTGCCTCCCCAGGCCTCGTCCACTGCCGCCAAGGCCGCCTGCCCTCCCGCCGCTGTTATCAGCAGGCTCAGCAGCGGCAAAGAAATGGCTAAACAAGGCACTGTTTATCTATGCAGACTGTATTCACTGCACATCCCAGCCACTGGGCTGCGGCACCACTCAAATCTGCTCGGCTCTCCAAAGAAAGGGTCAGCAGACCTGCTCTCAACAACAGTCTGCACAGAGGTGCCAGGGGTGCAGATCAATAGGCGACAGTGTCCCAGCACTGTCCGACACTGCAGACCCAACAACCCAAGCCCATCCCCCCAGCCTCCTCTAGGTCTTTACTTGCACACTTTCAACATAATATATATATCCTTTTAAATCAGGAATTTATTTTTCTAGTATGACTAATCTTTAATGTTCATCTAAATTGGCTGATTCCTTAACACTGGCTCATTCTGCAAAATGCTGAATTGACATGGTTATCATTCCATTGATCTATTTCTTGAGCTGAGGAGATTATGTGACAACCTTTAATCAATATTTATAGAAGATGACCTTAATGTTTGTTTGCTTAATAATGTTCAGAATTCCAGCGGGTAGTTTTTTGATATTTATGAAGAATGGCGAAAGACAGGGGTTCCCAATCCTTTGTCAGCACAAAACTCCAAGAGAAATTCAGCATCTTCATCAAAACCAAGCTTATAAAAATACATTGTAAATAGCCATAACTGTAATTTTTTTGTTGAATAAATTCCATTTTTTGTCTGATCCACATTAAGGACTAGCATGCATGTTGTAAAGTCAGTCACAGTTAATAAGATAACTTCAGCAATTGTTTCTAACGTGCAATGCTTTGCAAAAACATCATCATCATAGAAACATGAAATATTACTATAGTATATAATACTACTACTACAATACTAATGTGTGCAAACATGTCGCTTGACAGTGTTTTTAGTTTGCTCATAAAACATTCATAAGTAATCATGTCCACATGTATTTTGACAGTGACACAAATCTGGTAATTTTGCATCTGTACATTTAAACAAAGATGTAGTCCACTATTGCAGTCCTGCTCCTTTTAAGCTTTCATTATCTAGCAATCCCCCATATATACATCTATAAAAATCTTCCTTGTATTTTCATTTCAACATCATCATATGTCAGGTCCAGGTTTGAAAGAGAGAGATCCCTGCAGCATCTGCTAAACTGAGCAGACCAATATTGAAATAAGATGCTCTTCTTCTATTTTAAAAATAAAAATCAATTGCACACATAGCACAGCACTGTTAAGTATTTTACTTAAACACAATAAAAATGGGTTTGCAACCCACTTTGGTTCCTTATCCTAAGTTTGAGAATCACTGGCTCATAATAGTGAGAAATTGTGACATTCCTCACAAGTTAACTGTGATAGAAGCTGAAATTCTTCTTATCTGGTATGCTTGTGAAAATAATTGGGCTAGACATACTAACACTTTACCTCAGTGCGAATTGCTGTTTGCTGTTAAAAAAAAAACAAAAAAAAAACTACTGTTGAGATGGAGTGGCACAGTGAAAACTTACCAGTGGAAAACCCTGGACACAGTTACTTTTGCAGCTGGACTGTATGTATTTTAATGAGGTAATTACTAAGGTTAAGGATAATGTGATTTTCTAAGGTTTGCTACTGTGATTTCCTGCTAATTTCACTATTATGTAATGCTGAAAAACAGCATGTCTTAACCCTTTTGCACATGGCATAGGTGTGGTGTTTATACATGGAGGAGGTGCTGTTGAAAACAGAACAGGTGGTAGAAGACAGGGAATATTTCTCCACTCGTGTTAATTTATTTGGAATGGCAGTAAGGTGTTATCAGAACAGATCAACTACATAACAAATGTTTTCACCTACATTGTACCTGATCTTTGGAAAGTGTCACTGATACAACATCACCAATCACCAGGAGGTTTGATAAGGAGTCAAGCAAAGAAAAATGTACATGAGATGCAATAAATCTTCAGCAATTTCCAGATGTTTTCCCTGGTTTAGTCTATCCACCATAAAGAAAAATTGCATCTAACACTCAGGTTTGACCACAAAATTAAGTGAATTATCACAGCCAAAAGTCAGTGCTATGGCAGCCCTTAAATGTCTCCATTCTTTGTGTCCTCCTTGCATAATAATTTCCTCTGTTGAATGACCCTTACTGCTGCCATGCCAGGGATGTGTTTGTGTTCTTAGTTGAATCCCTGTGTCTTCCTCAGGTGTGTCAATGTACAATAAGTGTCTGTGCTAATTTGTGCTGGTCTTCCTGATAGAGCGGTGTCTTTATTGAAATAACTTGTCTGTATCTGTGTTCATAATTTTACTTTTTGTCAGTAGATTACTCGCAAAAACTGGCAACTTCATTCAGCACCTTTTCTGGATTTCTGGATAAAATCTGGATCATTACATTTTTTCAAATGTGTCCTTCGGTGGAATGGGAAACCCACCTTCCCTTTCTATCCCGTCAGCCTGAGAAAGCAATTGTTGTGTACAACAAAACTGGAACTTTATCTACATTTACTATTGAAACAATATAATTATGGCTTTCTCTTTCTGTCCAGTATCAGTAAAAACTACATTAATGTCTGTAATGATTCTGATCCTTTCTACAGAAAGCTTTTTACCATATTAACTGTTAACACAGTTCTCTTTGCATAGGTGGTTTCCTGGATATATATCATAATTCAACGTGTCAAATATGTCACTAAACAGCAAATAAACAGTATTTGCTGTGCTTTACAAATAATTTTAAGGTATCCATTTGGTCTCTGGCCGGAGGGCCTAATGTATGAAGTATGCCAAGTACAAGACCTATTTTCCACATTATATAGCAATGCAGTAATCAGACTGCATTTCAGTTAGACCTAAATTTAAGGCCTGATATTTTCAGGTTATGATACTAAATTCTTGCCAGCTTTTCTGGTACTTGACCCAGTACTCAGTGTTTTGTCAACAGACAAGCAGGGATATATGTATAGCAACATATGATCTGAAATTTGGGTCAGTTGTTGCACAAATTATTCCAAAGCCTTTAAAATAGTAACTGAAGTTCGTGCAAGTCTAGACACTGGCGCTGAAGTAATGAACCCTTTGTAAGTGCAAACTACAAATTGCACACACGATACATATGCTGCACGAAATATTTACCATTGTTTGCAGCACTCTTAAATATGGTTAAACTAACCAGAGTCACCAAACAAGCTGTTCTGTTGTCCACTGTAAAAATCAGCTACAGCTTTCAGAACCTACAGAGGGATCAAATCAATGAAACCATCTGCACTGTGATTTGACATTTACTTTGCATTGGATGTTCACTGTACTGTCAGATTCAGCTGTGAAACTAAATTTGTAGTTATAACATAAGCAGCACATACATTATATACATTACAATTTTTAAAAAATGTTTTCTTCTTATGTATAACATTGAATTTTCTCATTAAGACTTAGCAGGCTTACAAGCATTGGTTTTCAGCTAAAAATTATACTTATTTGTGAAGATTACTTTTACAGGCTTAAAATCCTGTCCCATTGTCCTTTTTTGAGCCCATACATAGGCAGCTCCATTGTATCCTGTTGTTTGCTGTTGAATCTCTGTTCCTTATTTTCAGTTACCATTAGCTTCACACAGTTCCGGGTCCTGCTCAGCAGGCTGCTCTGATATGCTGGATATCTGAACACTCTCTCGCACACAAACACATAACCGTCCCTCTCTTATCTATGGGCTGAGGAGCCCTGACTCCAGCCTTTGCAGACAGTGCTATCTAACTGGGCCATGTCTCTATATACACAAGGAAATCACCCACTCCTCACAAAGAAATCAAATCTGCTTTAGACATCCTGGCCCTGAGCTGGAAAAAACAAAAAACATATTTTGAAAGGGTAATTCAGCTTGAGACTAGTCACACACAGGCGCTTGTTGAAAAGTCCAAAAACACTCTTGGGCTTTAAGTATTAGAACAAATCCCTCTTATTCCTAGGAGCATGTAAGGAACAATGTCATTGTTGTGGCTTATGCTGCCTTGGCTCTTGTCCCAGAGTATTTATCTACGAAGCATGATACATGCAGTTGTATTTCATTCAGACTTTCCAGTGGGTGAGATTGGTCAGCCTTTTTCTGTTCTTGTTCGAATATTATCTACTTAAAACACAGTCCATTCACAGACAGTGACAGGGTTGTGGTGTTGTTTGAGATTGAGACCGGTAGTCTGACAGATAGGTGGGGCGCCACTGGCAGCATAGTGCTGGAGGCAAGAGGTCAGAGGTCACAGGGAAGTGTGGATAGGTGACCTCTCTCCAGGGCAAACCTTTCAATGGTGTTGACGTAGCATTGCCCATACTCTGCTGTGGTTCTCACCCTCTGTTTTAGTTGACCTGTCCCAAGTGCTCACGACAGGAGAGATCAGCAAGATTCTTTGTAATAAACTGAAGCTAGATCCAAACCAGTGGGAGTTCTTCGATACCGATACTCCCAGGATCCTCAGTGGCAGAATATGCTGAGTTATCAACACCACTTGATGAAACACGTGTTTGGGATTCCTGGAGAGTGTTTGGTGTTTCCATGTCAGTTATCCTTGTCACTGCAGGAGATGTCACAGTGTTCACAGGTTCTGCATAGTGGAGAATTATACCTTCTACTGAATCTTATTGTTGTAGACACGATGAAAGATGGAGAGATTCTGTTCTGTACTGTTTTGCATTGAGTAGAGTTGATTTAGGGTCAAAACACTGTCCGTAAACATAGGCCAGGATGAGAATTAGCCAACTGTTTCACTTTTGGGAATCATCATAGAGCAGTACGTTAGTTGGTGTTTACAAAGCAGACAAAACAGTCTGAGAGCCTTGCTCCATGAATAATTGATGATTATTCAAAAGATGACTCACATTAGTGGTTTCCATGGTAATGAATCATTTTGTCGTTGTGGAGCTATGTAGACTATTAGACGAGGGCCTGCTCCTGCCTCTGGCTACACACAAACTACAGAGGCTTTACACAGTGATACACACAAGCATCATGGGCCAAAGTTTTATGGCTGGTGACACAATGGCTGTGCTGTTTGACAAGAGGAAAAAAACATTCTCTTATGAAGCTGTGACGATATTATTTTGAAAATAATCAGCGTGTTACTGCTATACAATCATCTGCTTCCAGTAAATCAAATAGCACAAACTGTATTTGGTGTTTTTATGTGATATCTGCTGTGTTCACTTACATTACTTATTTAACCTTCTTCAAATAGAAAGATTTTTGATTGATTGGTTTCTAAGTTTTCATTTGCTCAAATAAGTCAGTTATTGTTGATATTAAATCATATAAAGCTGCAGTGTCTGATAGATTTTTGGTTTTGTCAGGCAAAATTTCTATAGTTACCTTTCCTCATTTTGGAGTTCAACTGGATTGAGAGGAAAAAGAATTCTTCTTTCTTCTCTTGACTTTTCAAGGGAGGTTTTGGTCGCACATAGGTTTTTTTTAGACTGGGGTTAGACACTACTCAGAATCTGGGAAGCTTGGAAAAGATTTTTCAGTGATGTGAAAAATTATGTTTATATTTAGTCTTGTTATGTGGACACAGAGGAGGAAGCTGCAGAAAGGTGTGTGTTTCCTGATGTTTTTCCCCTAAGTTTTCTCCTGCCGCTTACACAAGTGTTAATGCATCTCCACTGATCTACCACAACAGCTTTGAACCTTAAAAACTGATTTGCTTGCTATTGGTTCTGATATTACTCCCAGCAACATTTAAGCTCATTCAAGCATGAGACACAGAGCCCAACCAATACTAGATTTTTTGGCACCTGGGCCGATACTGATATTAAGCAATAAATATTTATGGTCACTGAAGGTCAGTGCCAAAAAAAAAAACGTATGAAGTGTAAAGTAATTCCTTGTGACCAAGACATTTGAATGGAGACTTTTATCCAAAGTAAGTGAACATGTTATAAATTCTTGTAAATTAAAAAACAAACTTGAATTTAGCGAATAGGCGTCTTTTTCAGCATATATGTATGCATTATATATTATATCGGTGGGCTTCTGTATTGACTGAAAACTGGCTGAAAATATACTGATATTAATACAGTATTTGACACAGGCACATCAGTCAGGGTTTAGTGAGAGAGTTCAGCCTCACTACAAGAGACACCTAAAGACATTACTGTTGATATCCCTTTTACCTGGTGCTGCATCACCACACAAACCTTAGCTATCTTGCAACTTTTATGAAAACAGCTGTAATGATTTAATTCTAACCAAATAATTAATGAAGTTCATATTTTGTAATTTTGAGTATAGTGACTATCAGTCAACTTACTGGTTATTAATATAAGTTCTGTTATGACGCACGGAAGCAAATCATTTTCAAGGGTTAAATGATTGATTTTTGTATATATGTTACCATCACTCTGTGGGTCTCAAAACACTTTCCAACACAATGACTAAGGCACATATCAAAAACCAGCACCATGCAAATCAACAATTTATTACATAAAATGCTCTTAGTTAATATTTTCCATGGCTTGGGACTTCAATGGTTTAAGGCAGAAACAATATCATGAGCATTCTGTTAAGATTTAATAGTACAGCAGGTCTAGTATGACTGATAGACATAAATAGATGTTCCACTGCACGTTTCATGTTACAGTTCTAACATCCAAGATGTATTACACACCTTGCGAATCTCACAGTATTGATTCCATGACGGGCTGTGCCATTTTCTAAAAATCTTTCTCATTCATATTTCTGTCCTTTTTCAATTCCCAGAAGTTTAATATCACCAATACTCAATGATTTTTGTCTAGATATGACCTAGAAGTGACTCAGCAGGTGTGTCAGTGTCAGAGAAGAGGAAAGCATACTTTTACCTCTGGCTGACGAAACACTTGGCTGATTACATTTCTAGTTCCAACATAACATATATATGCTACTCATTATATAGTTTTAAAATGGTTTCTAAATTTCCATCTCCCTCACCAAAAGCTGCACCACTCCGTTTTTTTTGTTGTAGTTTAGATATATTGTAATTAAAGACAAGAGTCCTATGATGCTCCGAAAAACTTACTCATGCATAGACTAAAGAAAGGTGATTCAGTGGGTTTTGTGCAACTGCACAAGAGGCCAATGATAATGTTGTGTTTAAAATATAATGGCTGTTTTTTCAAATGCCAACTTGATATCATGATGTACTGCTGTTAGTTCTGATGGATAAACGTGTATTATGAAAAATCAGATGTTATTTCATGTCAGGCCAATGGTGTGTAGGCCACCAAACATGATGAAGTACATCCAGAGCCATAAAACCTAAGTATGTCTGCCCACTGTCGTTGTATGGTAAAAAGTTGTATTCATACGAAACTAAACCCACAGACAAAGATTGTGGATTTCAGGCTTCCAGGTCCAACAATGGCCAGTTTTGAAGCTGTCCTTCATGGAGGGTGATTGGAAAAATGTGAGGAAGGGAGGAAAACCAGAGAGGCTGTGGTGAGGTATGGGAGAGTGAGGTAAAGGGATTGAGGTGGAGGGATTGCACTAGAGAGGAAGGAGCAGGGGAATGCAGGATTAGAGGCTAAGAGGAGTGTGGAGAAAAGGATCAGAGGTGGGGGGGGGACATAGCGGAGGGGAAGGCGTCTGCGCCCGCCAGCAGGCCATGGCTCTCCGTGGCAGGGCCTCTCTCCCAGCACCAGGGGCTCCAGGGCTGTGGCCACATAATGAAGGCTTGTTTGAGTTCACATTCAAACATCACAGAGAGCGCCTGGAAAAACAGTGCCCCACGGGCTACTTTTATTAACCCGGCTAGGATTCCCAGCTTTCTACCCTGTGCCAAAAGGCTTTCTCACTTCTCATCCACAGAAACTGTCTGCCTGGTAAAGACGTGGTTGAGCCTGGCAACTGTAACATTGTGACTATACCTTTAATGGTGTTTGCCTTATTGACTAAAATTAGCATAGCTCTTTTCACAAGCAAAGTTAAAGCTTCAGAGTACAATAGTCACTGGGTAAAAATTCTATAATTACCTCTCAGCATATAGTACTTCCAGTGGTTTGACAGGAAACAAGACTTCTGCACCTCCTCTTGACTCTGTTTGCAGGCTGTAGAAAATCTACCACATGATGCAAGATTTAGGTTGATCAGAAGTGCTTTCAGAGAGGTAGGAGGGTTTAAAATGCAATGCACCTTCCATAACCATGATATGTTGGCTTTACTTTTCCATAGCAGGATGAAATGGCATCAGGTCATTTTTCTTTGCATTTAGTTTTTTTAATTTTGATAGACTGGAGAAAGCTGCAAATGTTTTCCAATTGTGCTTTCCACTCCATTTCACTCTTCTACAGCTTTAACTGAGAATAAGACAAAGGTTGCACAAGACATTAGTACATTTTTGGCCTTTCCGTCTCATGCAGAGGCTCATCTGACTGCTCTGCTGTTAGTCTTTTTCTCTCTCTGTCTCTCTGTCATAACACACACAGGCCTGCTGAATGATGGCCCTGTGAGATTCACTGGGGAGGATATTTGACTCAGGATTTTCCGATAATAGGATTTGAAGCTTGCTTGCAACAGATAGTGGTTTTGTGGTGAAGGAAAGGAGTATGTGATCCTTTATGTAAATACAGTGAGAGTTTGTGACAGCAGTGTTAATGTGTATCTCTGTTGCTGCCTTTGTCAAGACTGAAAAAATATGCCATCACTGGAACCAACCTATTAGGTAGAACAACACTGAGTTGGTGTGACTAAAAAGTAAAATACCATTCTCAACTGGACATAGTGGGAAACACGTTATGCAAAGAAGCTTTTCTGTTAATTAGCTCATTAAATTTGAGTAACACTGATGTTCAACCATGTGATCGAAATGCAGCACTGGATAGATTCTTCCTACTTTTTTCCCAGGATTGGTTGTTTGAGGGGGCCAGTCATCCCTCTGGACTCACACAAATCCCCTTAAAACCCCTGGAGTCACTGAGGGTGTATCAGGCCCCTGAATCTGCTGTGTGCAGGGCTGGGTGACGGGCTGTGGTCTGGAGCCAGCCATGGGGAGAGGACAGCTACTGTGAGGGCGCCCGGAGAGCTGGGAGTCACTCAGCCACAGAAACCCTGTGTTTGTGTATGGAGCGCAGTGCTCTTATCTCCCGCCTGTACTGACGCCACACTCTTCCTGTTTCAAATCTTTACTGCTGATTTTCTCTTCACTCTTGCCTCAGCTCCAGCCAGTCCTGTTGTTTTTTGGTGTTCTTGTTCTTTTCAGTAGAGATTAGATAGAGTTACTGTGGCGACACCAGAGACAGAGGCATTGCTGGTTTGACTGTACATAAATGTGATAAGCAACACATTTTGTTTCAGGTTATTAAAGGATTTCTTATGCGTCATAATACTGGAAGTTTATGACATTTCTTTAAAACACAATCTGTTTACATTAATTGAAGAACTAGTGACATAATATTTAAACATTATGCATTCTACACATGATACATGATAAATGATATGATAGCATTATCCCAATGATGTAAGAATTGGTTCAGATTGTCAGAAAGAGTGACATGCTTAGCTTCTCAAATCAAACATTTAGTTCCATGTTTTATGATTGTAGACAGGTTTTTTGTAGGTCTCATTATAATGTCTTTAAAAGTGAATGGGAAGATACAAGACACAAGTATCTTTAAAACATATGGTATAGGTTAATGGGCAAATTATTAATTTAAGGATAATTTTCAGTTTTGTTTTTGTTTTATTTTTTAATTTTTTTAAGTGATCCAGTGATCCACGCCCTTTTTGATTGATGTACAACTCAAACCCCATCAAAGTTATAAGGCAGACAGGGTACACAGGATACACACAAATAGTATACAGGATACACACAAAAAAGTCACAGCAATATTGTGTCATTAACACAAATGTTCCTTTTGACCATTGCATCTCTGCTAGTTCCAGGTGTTGCACAAACCTTGTACTGATGTACCAGTAATGGGCTAAGGGAAATGGTGATTCTCTGTACTTCTTGACTTTACATAAACTGTAAGGCATGTATTAAACAATCAGCATTAAGGCCACAGTATGTAGCCGGCTGATCATTTGTGGCTACAGTAACCCTGGGAGGTACCTGTCGTCTACCAGTAGCTGTGAACTATATCCAGGTCAACACACTAACATGTATGAGTAGCCAAGTTAAAAAATGTGAAACTTGTAATACACTGAATATTTGAGTTATTTCAAGTTCTCCAGTACAGTACAGTAAATACATTGTACAGTGCATCATAATTTTTACATTTTTGTAACTCTGTTTGCCCATTGTTTAAAAGTATAAGGCTTGATATGGTTCCAACAAGTAATTGCATATGTTAGGAAAGCATGTGTCAACAGTTAAACATTCAGTATGGACTATACGAAAACATCCATTGCATAATTGACGTACAAAACATGTTTAATAACTGTGGGAGGTATTTGTCTTTCTTCTCCTTCTTAACAAAATCAAAAACAGCCATCTAAAATACATAAACACTGAAAAAGCTCCATAACAGCCCCCTACTTGGTATTTGCAAGCGTCACCACCAGTCTTCCTCTCCCCTGTCTGGCCTGCCCGGCTGCCTGGATGGCCGATTTTGATGGCGCCAAGCACTCTGCAACTCTGCCGTAATCAGGAACAGCAAGGGGCAGTCTCTATCACAGAGAGTTTCTTTCCCTTTCCTTTGTTTTCCACAGATTTCCTTCCTCGTTTTCTTAGATATTCTCTCCCCACTGATGTAAGTCCAAACAGAGGCCTATTTAGAAAGTAAACAGATGAATGAGGGGAGGTTCTGGGCCTGGCGTCCATGGAGTCAGGCGCAGAGCAGAGACGTCTCGCTCCACCCGCCCTGTTCTGACACAGCCTGTAAATATACAGCATGACAAATGGCATGGCTCTGCAGCCATCCCCCACCAATCTCCAGCAAGCAGGCCTGATGCCGGAGAGGCTAGCCGACAGGCTGTGTCTGATTCACTGTCACAAGAGACACATTGTTTATAGGACAGAGAGACACTGTAACACAAACACTAATACCCCTCGAGTGGGTGACACATTGGGAAAACCCTTGGTTTGTGGCTCCGGTGTTTGCCTCAAGGAAAAGTTTGTACTGAGGAGTTTGTTGTCGTTCCTCACTGAGAAATGAGTGAGTCTCTCTCAATATCATGCTGATCATTTGCTTTGCTGTGCACAAATTTTATCCTGGCATTCTTCAGGTCACTCCAGAGGCATTGCTCAAGTTACACAGTTTGGCCATTCATGTTTGGCTTACAGCAAATGTGTGTGTCTGACTGTGATTTGGATCATATATTTTCACCATAACAAATTTGTTTTCACGGTTCTCTCAGAAAGACATCCTCTTGGGGAAAATCCGATTTTGTGGAGCTCATAATACCAGTTTCACCTCCCCTGTGTTTGTTTCATTGTTGGCAGTTTTATTGGTTATTATGCTTATCCCTAGTTATACAAAACTTTGAGCAATTTAGTAAAAGGCCATACATAGGTAATGAATTGAGATGTTGATGGATCTGAACTGTGGATCTCAAAAAGGAATGCCTTTGAGGATGAAGGGGGAGGGTAAGGAGAGAGAGTGGAGGCCCCTGGGGGAAAAAGCTCTGTTTGACCTCTAAGGATAAACCTGCAAACTGAAATGGCCACACTCTTTCCGGCTATGCTCTCCACCAGGATTTCCTTCCCTTTTCTAGGCCTACATCTACTGAAGAACCAGGGACATGGGCCACAGTGGGCCACCTATTGTGAGTTTTGAGCAGGCTTACCGACTGAAGTCACACGGCGAGCCTGTGAGCGCCAGACTGGCAGGCGATCCACAGTTTCCTCCAAGATAGGAGATCAAGTAAATCAGGGTTAGCAGTTGTTACCTTTTAAGAGTCCTAATGACCACTGCTCTTTCCCCCAGCACACTGCTATGTCTGAGATGTGGAGCATTATGAGGATGGTATTTTGTGCTATGATCCGTTTTTCATAGAGTGGCTCCTCTTACAGAAAACATGATATCATCCTGGTATCATTGCTAACTTAATGCAGCCAGTATTAGCGTTGTGTTATGTAGCATTAGCATATAGACTGGAGCTCCATTAGTCATGCTCTGGACTTGTGCCCCACATGGATACTGTGTTACTTCTTAAGAGGATCCATTTTTCACAGGCTGCCGAGGGCTATAAAGACAAGAGACAAAGCAATTGATTTTAATTCGTTGGCAGCGTCAAGGGAGCTTGTTGGAATAGACACATACAGATTCATCTTCCAATGCACTGGTAATGACAAGATTGTAAAGACAAATAGCTGATTAGGACAGAGATGGTGTTGATGGAACACGAATATTTTCATCTTTTCTGAACACATGGTATAGAAATGTCCATATTTCTGCACAGTTATGAAGAAAACTGTGACTCAGTGGTTCCTTCTAGGATGACAATGCCTCCATCACAAGGACAAAATAATTCAGTGAATGGTTTGAGTATGAAAATAATGTGAATGACGTGAAATGATCTTCAGAGTCAACCAAATTGAACACTTATGGGAGATTTTGGACTGATATGTTAGTGCTCTCCATTACCACAAAAACACCTAATAAATATAGTTTGGGAGAACAGCATTCATTCCTCCTGTAGAGTTCATAGTATAATCAATGCCAAGGATCGCTGAGGCTGTTCATGGAGTCCTACCAAAACAAGTCAGTTTTTCCTTTAATTTTCCACCTCTTTGTATATAAAACCTGATTTTAAAAACATTGTTCACTAAGATAATGACAGGTCGGATCAATCTTAGACTGTATTCTGGTCCAAAAGGATTTTCCCTACCATTTTATGACTTAGGTGCAGTACCTTAGGTTAATTGCACAGCATCACAACTGAAGAAACAGAAAAACACTCAGATACACAAT
>JAPQRP010000025.1:15984366-16014122 GCA_037367295.1 Apogon hyalosoma
TTTACTTGTATGAAGTATTATTCAAAAACTGGAATTCTGTGTTGGCAGTATCAATAAGCAGATTTGTTTTTAGTTTCAAGCAAATATTTAATTAACAAATTATGCAAACAAGTATAGATTTTAGTCATATAACATCTATAAAATTTACCACCTAAGCTATCCACAAACAGAGGGGAAGCCCTGAATCCTACTCCTTTACACCTAAAAAAAATGATTGTCCTTGACTGCAGTTACATGTACTGTGCTTCTTTGTCCAGTGCCGATTCCCCACTTCCTTAAATTGTGTGGTTTCTTCTCAGTTTATGAGCTACTATTTACTAATATAAGATTTATACAGCACTAGCAACAGAAAGCAAAACATAATAGTGATCTTCAACTTTCATACTGGTGCCACGTGTAATAACCGGGGTTAGGTATAACCTGGGTCTATATTACATTTACAACACCAAACTGGAAAAAGTTGGGATGGCATGGAAGTCTCACATTTGGGTTTTTGTTTTGTTTTTTTCCATTATAGAAAGAATTAAGATAAGATACAGGAATATAAATACATGCCTGCTACTTATGGCTGCAGTGTATTGAAAAAAAAAAGTTGAGAGGAGGGCAATTTAGTACTAGTAACGAGGTGAGAACTTAATATTAATGATAATCATGTGACTTGAAACATCTGATGGCAGCTGCTGATTGAAAACATGACTTGATACAAAAAGCAGCATCCCAGAAAGGCCTTGACTGTTAGAAGCAAAGATGGACAGAGAACTGCCATTTTGCCCTCAAACGTGAGAGAAAATCAGTGAATTGTTTAAAAACAAGGTTCTTCAAAGAAATATAGGAAGGGATTTGGATATTTCACCCTCTATGGTGCATAACATCCAAATCCCTTCCTTCTAAATCCCTCACACTCCTAGTTGGGATGTACTGGACCTGACTCGTGTTCAGTTTATGATTCAGTGCCTCCTGTTCTTCTTTTCCTGGTTTAGTTTATAGAAGCCAGCTGTAGATGTATAAAATCAGGGTCTGTAATTAATTTTTTTTTTTTAGGATCAAACAAGTTGCCCTTACATGTGACTCTTTGGTGAGGAAAGTGTTTCCTCTGTGTAAAAGTAAATCTTCATCAGGGAGTGATGGGGTCAAAGGGTTGACCCCGCTGCACCAGCAGGGCTTCAGTCAGTCAGCCGCCAAAATAAGAATAGTATGTTACAGTGGACTTGTCTCCTGTCTCAACTCTACATAGTTTCCATAAACACACAAATAAACACACAGATAAATAATAACATAATGATATATTTGGGCAGTATGGCAATATAGAATATATATTAGGGTAAAAAATGTCAGTTGAAGCCAAAACCAAGATAATGTAAAACAAATTTTTAGCTTTTTTTTTTTTTTTTCATAATAAAGGGTCAGGTACAGTATATGAGGAATTATTATATAGCCTATCATAAATAATAAGTTAACTAATTTAATTAAATAGGTAATTTGCAGGCCTACAGTATGTGATTGTATGTGCTTTGAATAACATTGGAACAGTTAGGCTAAAGGTTGAGAACATAACAAATGAAATATAAGCAACAATTTTCAGGCCAAAACATCTATGTAAAGATTCCATGAAAATAAAGCTGACAACACTGATCTAAAAAAATATGTGAAATAGTAAAAGAAAATGGACACATAATGAGCTGTCTTGGATATGCTTCATACTATTTTTCCAGCCTAAGCCACGTTTGTCATGAACTTCACAACAAAAAGAGTAAATGTGATGAGCTCTAAAATGCAGCAGGACCTATAACAAGTACATCTAGGTTTTCCTTAACTAAATATCGTACATAGTGGATGTGCAAACTCCCTATTCATGCCGTCATTCTGAGCTCATCATCTGTCAACTGTGATATCTCTGCTGTAAAGACGTCAAGACAATCTTTTCAGATTTTATGACTTCACAGCAGTAGCAAAACATCACAAATGATTAACTGAGCACTTTTACTGTTGAAGATGTTTAGAAATAGACTAAAAAAATCTGACTAGCTTTGCAACATTAATGTTACAAACCCATGATGCAATGCTGTCTGTTTAAAATCCATTAGTACCCTGCCCATTTTAAATGAATGTGTGTCTATGGAAAACATCGGTAGGAGAGAGAAAAGTCAAAAACAAAACAACTGACGCTGGCTCTATCGTTATTTACTACACCCCACACAGAATAAACTGTGATACATCGGCTTTTTTCAAGGTATCACCCATCCTTAGTTAAATGTGTATGATTAAGTGTCTATACGGGACCGTCTGAAGAAGGTCTATGTATGTTTTAGGTCACCAGTCATGTCTGGGAGTTACACAGTGTGATTGTCTTCTATCCTCAGCTGGAGAGACAGAGCAGGCCTTTCGCTGTCAGTGATAGTGAATTGACTATAATCATTATCAGCTCTGTGGTAGTGAGTGGCTCCCACTCTGTACAGGCGGCTGCATGTCTGACCTATCTGTGGTGTGGCAAGGCTCTGCTCAGTGGGAGAACTAAATGCTGAGGGTTGGGGTCACTCAGCGTCTGCCGCCTCCCTTGAATATCTGCATGCCATTAACAGCAATGGCTCTGATGACATGCTCTTCCTGAACTGGCCTTGTCTTAGCGTCTTTGCTGTGGCTGGAGGTGCCTGTGGCCCCTGGTCTTGAGGCACTTGTCTATTTTGGGAGGTCATTTGGAGCCGGACACTCTGTCTCCCCAACGCTGCCTGTCTACTGATACTGCTATCAACTGCGGCTTTTAACAGGGAGTCACGGCAATTTACTAGAGTGACGCCAAGCAAGGCAGTTATCAGGCCCCTAACACCAGATTAGCTAGTTGGTCTTCTAATGAGCATCCTTGAACAGGGAAATAGAGGGGGCGCTCAGAGAACAATAATAACGCTATTATTAATGATTGTGGTAGAACAGGAAATAGTTCACGAAATACATCATCTAAAAGAAAATGGTACTCAATTTCTCAAGTTGAAAGATGCACAGTGGCCTTGAGTATTAAAAAAAGCCAACTGAACAAGACTGCAAACAGTTCTTTCATGTTTATGCAGCTTAGTAGCTACATCCTGACAGTTTATCCATTAAAAGGAAAGTTGTTATTTCCTACTTTGAATGAGGCACACTAAAAGATGTATTTTTTTATTATTCTGAATGGAGATCCATAGTGTATGCACTCAAGCTTTGTGTGTACAGACATAAAATACAGTTTTATAATAGATTTTCTTAGTGTTTTATCAAGTAGGGTAGTTTCATTGTCTCAAAGTTCAGTCTTTGCTGTATTTTCTCTTTTCATAATAGTGCATATGGTATCTACAGACACAAAGGCTGGTTTAAGCAGGTGGGAATAATTTTTTTTTCTTAATTTTGTTAAATTAGACAAAACCAACATAATGGATAAATTGCATGCAGAAAAATACAAATAAAAGTTACTTTTTTTTAACCTTTAAATGTAGCTAGTGCCAGGCTTGTTAAGAATATTTAACCCTAAGCACCAAAATGTATTTTCTGACGTGTTTCAGTGAGCAGCAGAAGCCCAGCTTTAACGTCTCGAATAACAATTAAGCTGCATAGTGTTATAAAATGTTCAGATTTCTGTACGTTACCCATTCATTCCATAACTTCATGTTGTTTCCCATTACCTACATATATGTATTAGCACATACAATACTGCTATACAGTATGACGATTACTGGATAACTACAGAGTAATTACCCTGTACTTTGAGGCTTATAATCTTAAAGTGTTACAAAAGTCTCCTGGTAGTTTGTCTGACTTTAGGTTTCTTGGCAAAACAGTAAAACTCTGCCACAACAGAATTCAGGCTCCAGCAGATGTTTTACATGTGCACAACAAAGTAGGATGAGAAACCACCATCACAGCTCTGTCTTTGGAGTGAATGACTCAAAATGAGTCTCTGCCCTTCAGTGTGGCCACTGACTTTTATGCTGGACTCTGTGGCCAGCCTAGCCTTCTTGTCTTGGTAAATTAAGTTAAAAATCATAAACTGTGTCTGTGTGATGGTGATGTCATACTGGGCATACAGGGGGGTTAGATTTACTAGCATTCGGGAAGCATTAAAAACACTGAGATTCAAGTGCCTGTGCAGCAGTGTTTTCCCTGGCCCTTCCCAACCTCATACAACGTACTGCCACTGTAGATGTAGAGCAGCAAAACAGATACAACTGAACCACATAGAGCGTAAGCTGAAACCACTAAAAGTTTAAGTTTGTGGTTCTCAAAACAGCATGTTCCCTATAACTGAAACTTAATTTTCCAAAAGAGATTTCAAGTTTCTCAAATCTAAACACAGATGAAAAAAAATGTGGACAGAAACAATGCAAACTTTGTATAGCATTTGCATGTGAAAGTTGTGCCAGTGTGAATTTATGATATCTCCCTGAGGTGTGAAAATGTGTCTACCGCCAGTTGGTTTTGGCTGGAATGCTCCACCTTTGGAAAAGTATTTTCATTTTTACACCGTCTGTATTCCAAGCCAAGTGCAGTCCAACATGAAATTTATGAATGTGTTAGAAACATTTCAAACTAACTCGGTACAAATATGCAGGCAGTTATAATTCTGTGGTAGTTTTTATCTTAAAAAGATAACTAGACTTGAGCTCTTCTTTACTGTTGGAAAATTAAAGTAGCATATTAAAAATGCATAACTTTAATTATGGTTTAATATGTTTCCCTGAGTGGGTTTGATCTGAAAGGAAAGTCCCCTATGGGTAGTTTGGACCCCTGGGGCAAGACGGCGCCCACAGAGAAAAACCTGTGGCACCGCTTGTATAGCATACAGAGCGATTATGTTGCTTATTGACATAAAAGCATCCAACAAAATGGAGATGTTTCAAAACAGTAATAACAAGGGTGGGGGAGCTGTTGGGTTGAGACAGGGTGTGGCTTCCACCACAGAACTCGTTACCTTTTCTTTTTCTTTTTTTTTTTTTTTTTTTAGATACGCCTCTAATTTGCAATGAAATGGTCATTAAATTGGAATCAAACACAATGCAGTTAGACCTGCTGGTTTGTGTATAAACAGTCTGTCTCCATTATCTTTTAACTAATCAACTCATGATAAAAATGGAAAGTATTACAATGTAGCCTTATGAATACAAGAAAGAGAACTTGTGAATGAAGGGATTATGATACTTCAAATTTTTGATAAATCTTTATATACATATAGTTGTGTTTGTTGCTCAATGTGTTGCTCAGTTTTTGTCTTGTGTCTGTACACATACACACACAAAGCATGTTATATCTCTACTAAACTCCAACATCAAAAAATGAGTGTATTATTTCTGTTATTTATTAGCATGGGTGTGTTTGTGTGCACTGCAGACTATGAGCAGGATTGTGTGCTGATCATGTTATGCTCATGTGGCTGGTTGTGACTCCATCCCCAGACTTTAATCTTAGTTTGTGTTTGTAGTCTTTGAGGTGTGGATTAGTGGGAGTGTTGAGTCAGGCCCAGGCGAGGGCCCAGGAGGTCAGCCCAGAGAGAGGCCCATGTAAGCAGGCTCCAGTGCTGCTGAATGGGCCGATAATGGCCTGGATCAGAAGGAATGTGTTCATGGAGCCTTGCTACTGACAGCCGGCCCCTGGGGACATGAATTACTCTGACTGATACAAAAAGAAGATGACAAAAACTCTGCCTCAGGCCCTTTTTTCCTGGACTCCTTGTCTCCAACAAAGCTAAATGAAAGAAATTGCCTTCAATTAAAGATTTAACTATGCTTTTTTTCTCCTGGCGATTTAATTTTCTCTCACTCCAGTTTCATGACACAAAAATACTTTTCAGTGCATCACTGTGGTAAAAAAACAGACAATAGGTAAGCTTAGCAGTGTTTACCCAAGTGTGATTGAAGTTCACCTATATTATACAGTTTTTTGAGCTGACATTGTGATATAACTGAAATATAATTATGTGAACAGTAGAGAATATTGTCTTTGATGTCCATCGGTGAATTATAGCCTTGTTCTGAAGTAAACAATGCAAAGAATGAATGTAAGCTTATAATATGTTTTGGCCTTTTGTTTGATTTCTAAATGCATCATTTATCAAGCCTCACCTTTCCAAGCTGCACCTCTTAAGCACAGGTAACTCCTATACTTTAGCTCATCCATTTGTAGCATTTTTAAGCAGTCTCTCTAGAACCTATGTCCTCAATAGCCATGCTTTGTTCCTTTATACTTAACTTCATGCATTCTGTAGCTGGAAAACTGCATTTAGTGTGCTTGTCTTTCTCTTTAAATCTTATGTTAACATTGTTTTTTACCCAAAGTGACATTTAGCAATAGAAATCTTTTCCTTTTTAATCCATATTACCAGTTACAAATCATTATCCATGATGGAATTAACCCATGAAATTAATAAACTGAGTTATTGTAAATTTTTGGTATGTTTACTAAAAACTCATTGATTAAAAAGCTTACCTCAAGTTAAACTACTTGCATTCTACTTGTTTTAGATGTCATATTCTTAGCATTTCTAGAGTAAGTCTTGAGGGATGAGCGACGTTCATTATATTTTAAATCTGTATTGTTTCCTTTGTCTCTTGGCTATATTGTAAATGAGGGTGAAATCAAGCAAAACTTGTATTAATGAACCCAGACGAACAAGCCACACAGCGTAAGGTTACTTCACTTTCCAAACAGGACATTAACAGATCTGAGCCATTACAGAGCCACAGTTGAGATCACCTTCAAACAAACAACAAATTAATTAAGCCTATATTTCACCACCACAAAAACAACCACTCAGGGGCTGAACATCAGTATGTGTAGCCCTCGAAACAGGTTCCCCAAACCAATTTAAGTCAATGCTTTATGTGGATTTCCATCACAGGTTAATGCCTTTAATGACTGTTTGGCAGCGTTGCTATTCAAGTTGAAACTTACAGCATCAACTCGGTTCCCAGTGGCATGTTTTATTACCAGGGTGTGCCATATTTCAGATTATTTTGGGAAGAAAGCACAGTATTAATACTATTAAAATAGTTAAAGGCATTCGATCACAATGCTAATGAGGTCAATGCACTAATAATCAAAGTCCCCAGTGTTATTTGGATGATTGGCCTGAGGAAGTTTAGGAATAGGACACAATAATTAACACTTAATTGTTTAAGATACTTTATACTTTGTGTGTATGTGTAGTAGCTGGTGTCTTCAAACTCCCAGCCATGTTTAATTTGAGTTGCCCTGTCTGAAGTGTTAGACAGGAGCTGGGCTGGCGTGACCGCTGCATCATTACCCAGGGGTCTCCAGGGGTACATGGACCTGGACCTTTTACAGGGAGAGGGGCAGACCAGGGGACAGCCTGTGTGAACAGCTGTGCCCTGTTTTAGATCCTTGGACTCGGTTACGTCTTACTCTTTGAAGAAGTCTTTCCTTACACACTTTCACACATGTAGCTCACATTAGTGGAGCAGGACTCAGATGTGACTGAAGGATGAAAAGTTCATGAGCTCAAACTTTGATTTCTCTGTTTTAAAGAGTCACCAGAGTTCGGGGGGTTGTTTAAACTGCTCTTTTCAAAAATGTAGATCTTCAAAGGTTCCTAAATGGAGATTTATAGAATCATTAGTATCTGAAGAACTTTTAGAAAATTTGGCTCTTCACAGCTTCAGGAACCAATTTTAAATCCATATATTTAGTAATTGTCCAATTTAAAGCCACAGAGTTCTTTGTAGAACCACAAATCGTTCTATGTATAAGCCATGGTGGTTTTCATTGCATTGTAACACTGGAGCACATGGCCATCATGTGGAATAAAAGATTGTACATTTCCACTAAGCTGCTGCAGCAACATTTCAGAGAGATATCCTCAACTCTATTTTAAGACATAGTCGGCTTGACAGTTGTGTGACATGACAGTGGAGTTCAATACATGGCAGAAAACATACAGCATAAATCACATCAAACAGTCATCAACTCAGTCTAATAACCACAACATGTTCCCACTGAGCAACTACCTGCAGTCTGTTGATGGGAACATCCTGGTTCTGTAATAGTTCTATATAATAATATTCTGTTCTATTGAAATGTCCCAAAGCCATGCAAGTCAATTAAAGGTAAGAAAATATGAAAAAAAAAAAAAGAAAAAACAATTTTCTCTTGTAGATCTGTTTCATGAAAATCAGTACATATGTTTTTTTCTGCTGACTGACAGACAGACAGACAAAGGCAGAACTTAAATTCCTCCTTGGCCAAAGTAAATAAGTATTAAATTAGTAAGTAATCTGTGACATTTTGATAGCGACTCTTACATGGTTGATTGATGTGAGAATGTGTCACTGTTTTGCAACATGCCATGACATGCTGATCAGGATTTCTCAAAAGCAGAGTATAGAGAATGTATCCAACAACAATGCATTACTTAAACACATGGAACAGATTGATGTTTTAATTATTAATAATATACTTATAGTCATGGCAGATAATAGATGTGTCTGCCTTTGGACCGAACTTGTATTTGAAGGAATATCAAGAAGCTTAGTGTTGTAGGAGGAAATATGTTCTGCAAATCAGTACACCATCTACTCTAATGTATAATGAAACCAATAAGTGTACAAAGTAAAAGATCCCAAGCAGAAGTAACAACAAATTTATTTTCTGTTGCAATAAATTAATCCAATCATGAACCTTAGTGCTCACAACTCAATTATTGCTCAGATCTGATTTGTGTGTGTGTGTGACCAATATCTTATTCCTGTGTCAACAAGCCACAACTCTGAACTACAACAAAAAAACTGTAACAACAACATAGTGCCATAGTGAACTAAACATGCATGTCACTAAAATCAGAGTTTCATTTCTAAGTTAATGTGTTATTGAAAACACCAAATTGGAGAGGAGATGGAAACAAAAATGAGGATGGATAAATGAATCTGGTTCTGCTGTGAACTGGTCATAGTCCTGAACTGAGCCTCATGCACAAAAGCAGTGGAATTACAAGTGCTCAGATCATTTTGCTAAAACACAGTGTTAATATACTCAACTGTGCACTGTTGAATACACAAACATTGTTCATTCAAAACCTCACTTGTGAGTAAAAATATGCAAGTATTATTAATATTTATATAAAACAGGCCCCTCTCATTGTTTTGCTATCAGTAATGTTTACGAATTCATTTTACAGTTCTACATGTTTAAGGCTCAACTTATTTCAACTACTGTATAGCATCTGAGTGAGTCTCAATCTAGAGTGACTATTCAGACAAAACTAACTTAGAATAAGATCAGATCTGTATCTTATTCAGGATAAGATAAGAATTAAAAATACCAGATTCAGTGTGACTTGTGCTGTTCACAATGTCATGAAAATGGAAATGAGAGAAAATATTAAATATGGGACATTTTTGTTTGCAGTCAAAACATAGCTTTGACCATTTCAGAAATGTAAAGCACTAAAATAAAACTATCCAAAAACTGTTTAAATGTGACTTTCAATGTTTTAATAAGCTAATTATGTGTGTGTGTGTGTGTGTGTGTGTGTGTGTGTGTGGAGGGGGTCTAGTGTTTGATTGCAAAGTTGTAAACAAAAGCAATGTGGGGAAAATAGTTGTTTTTTGTGAAAGACATACAAATAGAAGAGGTTTTCAGAACTGTGTTTCTTTTTTGACAGCTGAACTTTTGAGTAACATTTTAGAACCTTTGTCACGAAAATGTAAGTTACTGTAACAGTGACCGAGTCAAGACCCTCTTGGAGGATCACTGAGTCATCTGTATGTAACCTATGCTGTACTGGAATCAAAGCATCTAATATGGCTGCATGCTCCTGATGCTTTTGGACATTTGTCTCGCATGAATCCATTCCAGCAGCAGAGATAGCAGCAACCTCAGTGACTTATGAGGCAGCTGCAGGCTCTTTTGTCCTTAATTGATAATTTCATGACACTGATTTAAATGAAGCGGTACTCTGTAATAACAGTTTTCTTTTCCTTGTCTGACATGTGATTGAGTTACAAAGGGGAATGCATTTGCAACAGGTGCCTCTAACGGTAGAGGCACGAGGGCCTCCAAGTCCACCCTCAGTAACCTCCCTCTGCCCCAAAGCCCTAAGCCTGCCAGGGAAACATGATTCCAGTTCAGAGACTGGCACACTCTGCTTATGCAGCCTTCGGAGTCTCCACTGGTGAAACTATGAGATTCTCTGAGATGTCCTCGCCAATGCACTGTGTGTGTGTGCGTGTGTGTGTGTGTTTTAGAAAGGATTCTTTAGGAATAATAACACAACTCTTACATGAATGCAACCAGGTCTAATTATACAAATCTGTAAGTAACATGCATGTATCATCATTTCAGCTTAATACTTAAATATTGTTACAAATAAATACATGTGTGTAGTCTCAAATGTTTTGTATAATTTAACATTTATCTGTATGAAACATGTCCCATAAAAATACTAATAAAGAATCCTGTTTAAGTAGGATGACATTTTTGGCTAACCACCAGCAGTTAAATAAATGTCTTTCATTCATTACTACTTAAACAAATTCAATACTGGGCGTAACGTCTTTCACCAGTGGGCAGGCTTTAAGGTTTTCAGCCAATCAGCAATGCTTACCCCTGAACCTTTGCTTCTAGGATCAAGTTAATGCATCTCGGGGTGTGGCTTTGCCTGGCTGATTTCAGAGCAGGATGTTTTAACTCTTAAAAGTCCAGGTAAATCCAATTAATATGTGTAGTCTGCAAGTACTCCTTAAACAAGCTCTTAGGACATAAATGCAACACAGGGCTTAGAACTTCATTCAATGTCATTCAGTTAAATCTTTTTTTTATTGCTAGTAGTATTAAGTGCATTTGCTTAGTAGTCAGTAAACAGAAATCTGAAAAGGAACAGGAGTTCCCTGCTATTTACTGTTGGTCCTGACAAGACAAGAAACATGAGATAAGGTGGAGACAGACTTGTAGAGACGTCAGGGTGCAAGAATTCACCTGTTGTGACTGCAGCCACCATGAAGACCGCTGTCTCAGAGAGTGGGAAAGGTCAGAATTGAAGTATCTAGAGCTGCGAACTTAAAGCTGCTAAGAAGAAGCTCTAAAAGAAAATGTGTCAGTGTCTGTTTTTTAAAGTAGAGCATTAATAGGAAAGCAGTTGTCCCCATTATGTCATACACCAAATGCTTGATGTTATGAACTTTGCATGCATACAGAATGGTTGGAACAAAACTAAATCTGCCACCCCCAATCTTCAGTGCTTAATTCCCATTGCATTGCACTGTGTTGCAAAGTTGGCCTATAACCAATATATCACATCACAGATACACAGTGTCCAGAGTTTCCTTTCTTCACCTGCCAGCAAGAAGTGCAAACACACAGGAGTTTAACAGTGAAGATCAATGAGTAAACTCAACAAACAGCACCTTCACTGCATACTTTGTCCACTAGAGAGCACTGAAAAAGTTATTTTCTTTTTAGAAATATTTAAAAACAGTTAATGGATAATACAGTTATGCATCATTAGCTTTTATAAATAATTAACTCAAAAATATATGTTGAACTTGCCTGCAAAAATTAAGTTTACATCAGACTACAGTATCACGCAGGTGCCATAGTATACATTGGTACATAGGTGCCATACTTGGATTGAAAAAAAATAAAAAATCATTCCCATCATTGTGTATTTCCAAAAAAAATATATCAACACAACTCTTTTGTAAGACTTTTTCTAATAATAATAATAATAATAATAATAACAATAATAATGGCAATAATCTGGTCAGTGTCTATATAATAAACTTTGCATTTTAGGGCTAAATTTTAGTGCTGGCAAAGAAAAGCTAAACTTTTTAAAAGAAAAATTTAAATTAAAAAAAAAAAAAACACACTTCGTTTCCAGCTGCTCGGAACACTTTGATTCTGTAGTCAGCGTAAATGTGAATAAGTTTTAATAACTTCAACTTAAAACGAGAGGTGGGTGTTTCGCCTTTAAGAGTTAAGAAACTTGAAACCTTGTTTGCGCAACAATCAGTGCAGCTCACAGCCGCCAAAGTGTCTAGACTAGCACATGATGGTAGTCAGCCAATGGCTCCACCGCTCTCCTCGGGGGCCCCGTGTGTGTGTGTGTGTGTATGTGTGTGTGTGTGTGTGTGTGTGTGTGTGTGTGTGTGTGTGTGTGTGTGTGTGTGTGTGTGTGTGTGTGTGTGCGCGCGCCTATGTGTGTGTGAGGAAGAGGGGAAAAAAAGAAAAAGAGAGAGAAACGGAGAAAGAAAGGGATCTGGGCTGCAGTTTGGTTTAGATCTGAGTTGAGAAGCTGGAGCGCGATTCAGCCCCGGGATTGATCCACTTCAAGAAGTTTCGGCTCGCATGGATATTTTATTGGGATAGTAAAAAGAGAGAGAGAGAAGCCCGTTGACATCTCAAGAAAACGACGCGGATCCTGATTTCTAATGCATATTCTTGGGATTAAATCGTCTCGAAGTACCTCACGCTCTACGTGCCGGCGCAGAAAGTCGATCTGAGGTTGTTAAAAGTCCGAAACTGTTCAAGGCTGCAAACTGCCGAGTCTGGTTGAACAGTAGGACTGCTTTTGGATTATGTTACTAAGTATATTATGTTATCTTGTTATGTAGGCTCTGTTTTTATTCGTTTATAGCAAACAAATAAACAGACCATTCCGTAGCGATCCTGGACAATCAGTCGTACTTTGATCCGCCTGTACATTTGAAGTATAATCTGCTAAATGAATGCATTTTGATCGGAATGCTGCAGTGCATTTATTGCGCGGTTTTGTTGTAGATGCAACAAAATCACCTTCAGTCTAATGTTGCGGCTTTGCCACCAATGCTCGTCATTTGGCTGTGCATGCATTGCACGGCATTTCATAGACATTAATGTTTAGCAACGACCGCATAAATATCTGTAAAATTCGGATATCTTTACAAGAATAAAACTCCCATATAGATTTTCAAGTTGTCGTATGTTCAGGACGAAACGCTCAGGTCTTGTGCGGCGACTCTGGAGAAGCCGTTTGATCCCAGATAAAGAAGGGGAAGATGGAAATGGCAAAACTAGTGAGGGCTGTAGGGACGATCTGTTCGGCAACAACCCAGAGAAAATTCCCAAAACGGAGTTCAGACCGATGACCCCTAGCGGGTCTCTTGTAGGGGACACAGGGGGTGTGTGCGCCCGGAGCCCCGTGGAGAGCTGCGGCCTGGGGGTCACGTCGGACCAAGATGGGGGTGCATTGTGCAACCAGGGGCAGGGAAGCCCCCGGTCCCTGCAGGACAGCGAATGCAGGACAGTGACATGCTGCTTATTTAAAGACCGAGACCACTGCGAGCTTAGGGGTCCAGAGACGGCTCAGGGTACCAGGGATCCGGGGTCGTGTCATTTCGTGCTGAGGAGCCTCGGACCACGGGAAAGCGGCTCTCCCGAGGCGCAGGAGGCGATGCCACGCACGGTGTTAGAGCAAGAACTGAAGTCAGCCACATATTCTCTTTTAAAAAGGCTAAAAGAGAAGGCACTGGATACCTTACTGGAAGCAGTGGAGTCCAGAGGAGGGATGCCGAGCGACTGTGTTATGGTTTCCCGGACTGAGCTGCGGCTGGGCGGCCATGTGGCATCTCCACAGCTGCTTGTGTGTAAACTGTATCGGTGGTCTGACCTGCAGCACTCAGCCCAGCTCAAACCACTCTGTGAGTGCAGGAGCTTTGGGACCCTGGACAGTCCGACAGTATGCTGCAACCCTTATCACTACAGCCGACTCTGTGGGCCAGGTAAGGGCATGTGCTGTGACACAAACACTAACAGACACTCACAGGCCTGTCTACATGCTGCTGCCTTAGGTACACTCACAACACACACCAGCAAGAAATGGTTACAAATCCTCTGACCTGAAAGCTAGCCCTGCTTTTGTTTGACCAACATTAGTATTTTCTATTTGTTGTTCTGCGAAACCTGCAGATCCAGCTCAGCAGTTTAGCATAATACCTCCATTTATGTTACAAGTGATCAAGTGACTATAAATGGAAATCCAAAGTTTACTTTGAGATAAATGCACTGTTGAATTTTACAAATCCATCTTTACAGGTTGTGAAACTTTAAAGAGTCTTGAAATTTACCCTGAAAATCTCTATCAGCATGTTTGCTATAGTTTGGCTTTCTTTTTATACACAGAGATAGAGAAAGGCTGGCCGTTTGATTAAATAGTTAATGATTACTGAAGTCTAGGTGAACACTAATAATCCTCCTTTGAGTTAGAGAGACCGCGGCTAATTTTTTATTTTTTTACAACTAAAGTATCTCAGATATATGTTGGTGAAATGTTGCTAGTATTCAGTTTAACATAAATGTGCCATCAGGCTTGAAGATCACCTTTGTCCAAAAAGTTGTATTTGAACATTTTTGAAAATTGTGTTTTACCAGAGCATCACTCGCACTGACCTGTGATATCTGGGCCAGACAGAGAATTAGTGTTTTTGTTTGGATTTCCTCAGTCTCTACAGCTTTCCTAGGTCGAAGTCTTGGGTTCAAGCCTTGTTAAGATGCAGAATATGACGTTCAAAACGAGCCTGAATCCACCAGAAATTGTCAGTGCTGCTCTTTTCATTCCTCTTACCATTAGGGTTACTTTCAGGGAGACCAAAACATCAACAGTATATGACCTGTATATGATTGAATAGACGCATTCAGAGATGTAGAACTAGTGCCACAGGTCAGTTTAGTTTAGTACAGTTTAGTTGTGGTGAAGAATTGAGCTTTCATAGTCAATCAGCTGTCTATGGCAGACCTTCCCTGACCTATATTAAACAGATTAAATTTTGGCAGGGGGTAAGCTGGTGATTTGGCAAACCTTAAACTCTGGGTCACTCGACCCTGCTGACCCGATGACAACGCGTGGTATCATGTGTAAAGATGTAAGCGTCAGTATTTCTGTCTTCTCACTGGCACAGGAGGTGGATTTTCCATAACATCCATGTTTACTAGAGCCAGCTGGCTGTGACAAGCACTTCAAAGTCATAAGTCCAACAATATCAGAATTCATAGCGTGCAAATGTGGGAAACTGGGGTGGCATTTGCTCTGCTGTCCCACCATGCTGCTTGAATTGATCAAAACTGACTATACAGTCTTCCAAGGTTGTAAGTAAAGCATGTTGTTGTTTGTGAAATAGATTGTGTTGAACAGGAAGAGTGTGACATGCGTTCCCCCCTGCTGAAGTTAATGTGTTGTCTGAGTTTCTGTTGACTAAAACTAGCAAGATGGATTGTAGGACGAGGGAGAGGGGCACATACCACATATTGGAACTAAGGCTCGTAGTAGACATAGCTGGCATTCGCTCATGCGTGGCTCGATAGAGCTGGTATTTCTTTCATGCTATTCAAGAAGGGGGGCTTTGAATCAAGACCTTAAACACTGGTTGGACATTGTGGTAAATGAGAAAATTCAAAAATAGTGAATTACATTAACATTTGATACCTTAGATTTTTATTAAAACACTTTAATCTTTGTAAAACAGTCAGTTGTGTAAAAGTAGTCTTTACTGGAGCTTGATTTTACTTGGATTGAAAATAACCTGCTTGTCTTAGTTTTTACTGAGTCCAACAGTATATAATGTGCAGCAGAGAGCTTTAGTTTAAGTGCACAAAAACTTTTTCCTTTTATTTTGCCAGGCATTATACTTTTCGAATGAGATCAGTTTCAAGTTGCGCTTTAAAAGCCCTTTTGTCCTAAGGAGGTCCCCTCATGCTATTTAGGTGAAGGAGTGGTGATAATATACAGTTTGCATACTACTGGCGCCAGACTGACTAGCTGTGTATCTGAGTGACTGAGTTCAGATCCTGGCAATTACTGCCGCCACTCTTAAAGGACCCGCTGCTATTATGCTTTTCTCCTTCCCCTTTTCCCTGTAGGTGAGGTCACAGTGTGCTCACAAAGTTTTATTTCCTTTGTGTTTTCCTTCCCTTGCAAGTTATTCTCATCATTTTGCATCTTTTTTATTAGATAAAATTAAGGTCTCTGAACAGTGACACAAAAAGCAGAAGTGTATTCTGATTTTTTAAACCGACAACAAAAAGTTATGATTAGGCGGATTTGATCTGTGGAGCAGATACAAGGTTTGAAAGCGAGAGACGCTGCTGCTGAAAAGATTTCCACAGTTGAGTTATGTGTTGAAGCTTTTATGGTGCAGGGTTTTATTGCAGCTCAAATTTTGTTGTGTAGGAATGTTTCTATTTGCTTTTAATAAAGAATCATGAAAATAACCTGACTCATCTAGGGTATAATGTCATATGTGACGACTTAATAACTTTGTAATGCTGCAATATAAAAAAAGTAATAGTTGTCTATGTACAAAAAGAGGCATATAAGAAGGACGCTATGGATTTGTCTACTGAACAAGTGTCAGAGGCTTTAAACTTCTGAAAACAAAATTATACATGTAATATATATTAATACAGTTTATCCAACCTTTTCTTACTAAATTCAAGAGATGCTATAGACCCTTATGTCAAATGTTAAATTCCATAGAATGCTTTACTTTCTTCATAGACTTGTGTAAAGATCTGCAGCAGAGAATCAATTGTACCTTTGTGTCTGTATTATTAAACTTTATTAGGATATTGACATTAATATTTTGTGTTACAGAGTCACCCCCACCCCCTTATTCGAGGCTTTCCCCTAATGAAGAACACAAGCCACTGGGTAAGTGACAATATACCTATGCACCGTGCTTCACCTGAAACATGCTGCTATCATCAGTTACCAGCGTCTGTATTTTATCATCAGGGTTGTGACCTCTATTCTTCTTGTGCTTGAATATTTATAACTGCATATATTCTGAACAAAGAACACCTTAAGTTTTATTTTTTACTATTGCTTTATTGAGTTATAAGAAGGAAAAAGCAGGAGAAAAAAAACAGTGCAGGGAATTTTAATAGCTGTAACCAGTACAGAGACTGGTAATTTGCAAGATAGATTTGAGATGAGACCTTGGCCAGCATGGGGCATAATGTCAGCACACCAGCCAGAGCCAGTGTGGCTAGTACGGTGTGGTTTGTACGTACTGCTGTTGGGACTCTGGAGCCTGGCTGCTAGCTGGGTCTGCAAGCCTGTGTACAGCTGGCATTTAGGGGGTGTCATCAGGTAAATCCTGTTACTGAAGATGTCATTTTATCCACTATGACGACGAATTCCCATATCTTCAAGCATCATTTAAAATTTTTAAGATAGTGCTTCTCAGGCAATTTTTGAGTGAGATCAGTATTGTATTGCATCTCATTGATCTGAGGATTAGTGAGATTTCAGAGTGGCAGGTGTCAGTAGCTGGGTTTCCATTACAGTTTTCTGCAAAATAAAAGCAATACTTCTACAATTTTGACAAAGTACTTGTAGGTGTTTCCATCGAAGAGTGTTTGGCTTCTAATGCATGATTCTAGTAAAGTGTCGTCTCGCAACATGTCATAATTCTCATAAAATACTGTATAGTTCTTGCAAAATGCTGGTTTAAGGAAGATGGACCACTGAGTTTCATGCAAAACCTCTACGGTGTTGGCACTGTAGTGGCAGTTGCATCTACTGCTATTGCAGTGACTGTCTTAAACAAAAAAAAAGAAGGGAACGTATAATTGTCCCAGGGCAAAGTCCTTATTTATGGCAGCGGACACCAGAATGGATTTCTGGGAGAGAATTGTACATCAGGAATTCACCAAGAAGTTGTGGGTCCAGAATATCCGAATGACCCGGGCAACGTTTAATGAACTGTGTGATGTTATTGAACCTCTCTTGGCACCAGACTTCCCTTGGGAAGCAGTTCTTACACAAAAGCGAGAGGCTATTGCCCTACACAAACTAACCACCTGTTCTGAGTACAGGGTCATAGGTGAGACGTGTGGCATGAGCAAAACCACCGTGCACAAAATGCGCCAAATGTGTTTCCATTACACTTTTGCGCTATACTTCTATATCGAAACATCTCAAAAACCACCTCATGAGAGCGTAAAAAACTTTTTTGCGATCTTTGACAGTTTTTGCAACATTTCGGTGCTTCCATTACCAATTTTCTATTGTGCAATTTACATTTTGCACATTTCTAAGGGTAATGGAAACCCAGCTAGTGTCAAGACAAGAGGTGTTGATTTCTGTTTTATTCCCCACAGATCTGTCAGACTCCACATTGTCTTACACTGAAACTGAGGCAGCCAGCTCACCAAACATCACACCAGGGGAATTCTCAGGTGGGTGTCTATCTCCAACTGTTGTGTCTCACAGCAATGAACTTAAGTTAATGTCCTTATTTGTTTTATCTGTTCTGTAAATACAAACAGTAGCATCAGAGCAGGTGGTATTTATGTTTTGTTGGCATAGCGTATATAAAGTTTAAGCTTGGGTGGTAAAGGGTGTGTGTAGCAGAAATGTGGTTCAACATGCAGTAGACAGAAGTGAGTATGGTTTCAACTCATTAAATGACATGTATCAGGTGTTTAACTTGAACTTTAATTCTCTTTTGACTTGACATTCAATATATGTGTGAGCAGCTGTTCACAGTAGCAGAACTAATAAGGACACATCTGCTGGCTTTAAACAAGAGTGACGTTATTAGTATTGAAACCTAATTTGAAAGTTTCACTAATTGTGCCATATGTGAAAGTATCATTTTTGCCTCATGTTAGATTAAAACAGAATTTTTAATCTGGTATAATTGCCCATCTGGGAAAAGATCATTTCTACATAAATCACACATTTGTGCATCTTACTGATGACACTGATACAATATCAGTTATAACAAACCTACCAACAAGATACACTGTCATAGAGAGCATTATTTTAGTAGAATAAGTGTTTTTCATGGCATACATACCTCCGTCTTGTCGAAATTTTGGACACTTCTCTCAAGTCTTTGACTGCTTTAACCTAAATCAGCGGCTTTCTTAACAGAGGCTGTCTTTATTTATCTTTATTGTTGAGGTAATAAATCACAGTACTTTGATGGTTGTTTCCTCTTATTCAGATTGGAAATGGTTAAATCAAGTCTAGTTGAAAAGACAAACAGAGGGAGGTGTGATTCTTTTTGAGTGTACTTAAAGAACAGTTCATTTCTGGACACAAGAAGCTTGTGTGTATCTCTGTAAATACACAACCTGACAAAGGTAATTTCATTTTGATGTTGTGCTTTATTCCTTCTCATTAAAGGCCATTATGAACAGTCCAAGCTTTAAAGATAAAGGTTTCATTGTGAGCAGTGCGGAGGTTCAGTGGGGCGTGTGCATTGGCCACGGAGACGGCCTCCCCTCCTCTGTTTTTCTTTCAGAAATATTTGAGTGGGATCAAACTGTAATAAGATCCAAGCTTGCTTAGAAATACACACAGGCACACATACTTGTGCACATGCATGTGCACCAGCATTCACACATACAGTATCTAACTTGGCTGTAAGTGGGCTGCAGGGAGGGGTGGGTTCAGGGAAATGAAGTTGCTCCTGTGAATGGGGCCACACCAAAGGAAGTGAGTAGAAACAGTCCTGTCCTCTGATTTGAAATGAAACACTCCTTTCTCGTGGCATAGTGTAAGCATGCCTCCCCCTTCATACTCAGGCCGCAGCCAGCATGCGTAGTATCATGTGAACGGGGCATCAGAGCCCTCATTTTGGGGTTTGCAGCATTTCCTGTTGAAGGGTCTGCCATGGCTCAGAGGCCTGGACACTGAGCAGTTGACATGGCTACCTGGCAGTGAAGTATTCAGTCAGCGAGGGCCCCCTCCTCCCCGGTACACATGCTGTCACCACCTCAGCATGGCCCGGCGACACTCCCTGAGTCAACAAATGAGGGGCTTGTCAGAGCGCGCACCACAATTCCTCAGAGACTGTGGTGAGGAGGGAGGATTTAGACATGCTAGGCTTTGGTTTCTTCCAACTGTGTTGCTGCTTGTACAGGCCAGGGTAGATCATTCTCTACTGGCTGCATCAAACTCTCTTGGACTCATGAAAGAGAATGACCAGCGCATCAGAGGGTGGTCGTTTTTCCGTGCTGTGAGCTAATTTGTGCAGACAGTTTGTCTGTGATCATGTTGAATTTGGATAGAAAGATGGCATGAGAAAGCTCTTTGGTTTTGCATACAGAAGAGAGCTCATGTTGACAACGATACAAATTGTAGCCTCTCAGAACGTACTCCATCATAAGACCCAAAGCCAGAAGGTCTTCCTATAAAGCCTGCTTGGTTCAGCTTGAACATACACGGCCGTGATGCATGTTATCAATTTATCCTGTGTAGAATGTGTTTCTGACCTGGACATGACTTTTCCTTGTGAATCCCCCTGCAGCTTCAGTAGAGACACAGTCTGTGTGTAACAAAAGTTGTAAGGGATCCTAACTCCACCCCTTATGCAAGAACAAGTAAAGCTCTTAAAAGCACGTCTGGGGGGCACTGGGTGGGAGGGTGGGGTGTAGTCAAATAATCAACTCAGTTTGCAGCCCCGGGCTACAAAAATACAGCACACTGAGCATTCTTCTGTATCACACAATGGCAGAGAAACAGATTGGAACTGGTTGGTTTAGTAGATAAGCTCGTTCCACCACTTCAACCAATATTCAGACGATATTCATTGGAATTTAAAAAAAAAAAAACTCTGTTGCTGTTTCCTATTATTTAGTGCCATGGGAAATGCATTTGAATCAATCTTTATATGTGGTTTTTAGTTAATATAAGAGTAGCGTTTAAATACAATAAATCCATAGAGCTGTTTAGCATGCTGAAATGTTCTTACCATGCAATGTTAAGAGCTTCTCCTTGTGCATTAATGCTTTAGTGTAGTAATCATTCCTTGCTGTAGACACTGGGACTATTCCCAGTGATCTATTTAACCTTAATCCTACCGGCTAAGACCCCAGAGGTGTAGTTTTTGTCATAACTCACAAGAATCAAAGAGAAATGGTACTTATGTGGATTGAATGTGGGATAAAAGCTGTAATTTGTATTGAAGAAAAGTACACTGAACAAGGAAAAAACTTGAGAGATATTATTCAGCAGACACACACTTTTTACAATTAAAAGTAAAAATTGCAACTACAGAATTTTCTCCACACATACGTGTCTTTCCTTTGTTGTTCATTGTATGTATTTTCATCCTGCACAAAATGAAAATGAATTTTGACTTGTGTAACATTTATTGTAATAATATTTTCAGAAGTAATGTTAGCATTATGCTCATCTGTTTGTTTATGATTTAAGTTTATTCACATTGTCTCCATTCAGTAGTCTTTGTATGTCAAATATGTTGTAAAGAAGAGGGTTAAACATGGATATTTCGCTCTGTAGGGAAGTGACAGCCCTGCTGGGACTCTGTGTTGACTGTTAATATCATGCGTTGGCTTTGCTTTTGAGTGTCTGTGTACACAGACAGTGTACCTTAGTACAGTCTGTGTGAGGCAATGTGCCTTTCTTTGCCTGTGCTGCCCTCCCAGGCTGCCTGCACACCTGTTTCCTCAGCGTCTGGGCCTCATCGTGTGGACATCAGCCTGAAACCCTTTGAAGCAGGTCTCATTGCTTCCTGTATGACTGTCTGAGGGGGTGTTTTCCCCCCACACATTGGCTTAATTATGTCAGTCACATTGTCTCTGACATCAGGGGCTCTTTATGTTTGTCACTTCTTAATTGTGATACTGCTCTGGCCAACCCTTGATCTAAATGTGAGGAGGTGTGCCAAGTTGTCTGTCACTCATTGCACATATGGTGTTTTTCAAAGTGACATACTGTGTAGCTGTTAACATATTAACAATATTTATGCACAGGCCTTCAATTTATGCCTGGTTTAGACTGCAGTAAGATCACACTTCCAGTCTGCCTACAGTCATCAGAGGTTGTGTCCTCAATCAACCCGGTGGAATTTGTCAGCATAACACTGTGTGTACACGCTCATGTTGGTGTGAGTTGAGATCACAAGTGTGAACAGAGGGGCTCCCTCGGATTTGCTGGGTCAAGTGACCAGAGGGCACATAGAGTGACCTGAGTCGCTGTCCTTTCTCTGTTTTCCCACTCCTCTTTCCCTTCCTGGCAATGTAGGAAAATTGAAGAGGAGGAATGGAAAGTTTGAAAGTTTCTAGACTTGGATGACACAGAGTGCTGCTGTAGCACTCACTGGAGGAAGGAGGGCAACAGCAGGTACTCAGGATTCCCACACAGTCATCCTACCAAGTCTAATAATTGAAATGTTGAAAATAAATGCAACCGGAGAAAGAAGACTCTGTGGGTACTTGGTGTATAACGACATTAGAGTCATTGAAAACAACTGTAAAACGAAAGGAAAAACTCACCATCACCCAATATTGTTCTGTATTCAAATTGAGAATATCACCAGCTAATACGACAAAAAGGTCTTCAGTTCTTTCATAATAGTTTTTAAAAGTCTGAAATTTAACCTGAAACCTGCAGAATCCTGGTTCCCACTGCAAAAAATGCCATGCTAGAAGTGAGCCTAATATTCCTAAATCTCATCAAATTTCCTTATATTGAGCAAAAAATCTGCTAATGGGGTAAGAAAAAACTTCTTGCCTAGAATTCTTAAAACAAGCAAAAAAGTCTATCAACTAAAAAAACATAATGCACTTTAAAACTAAGATATACATTTTTTAAAATAAGAAAATTTTTCGTTTGTAAAAATTTCATGGCAAGCTTTTTTTTCTATTTAAATGAAAAATAAGACAAATATTCTAGAAAAAAGGCTTTTTTCACTTTATTAGAAAGAATTTTTTGCGGTGCCTGTCTCTGTAGGAAACACCAGCGCAGTCTCTATGAATGTCTCTTCTGCAGATAGCCACTGTGTCAGGGCCACTATGGTATTGACCGATTCTTCCAGGCAGAACAAGGTACTTATTAGATACAGGAGATAGGATTTTTTTCTCAAGAACATTAAAAGTACACTGCACAGCTTCCAGGATAGCTGTAAGCCTTTTGTTCATACCGTTTTACACAGTGCTTCTTCCTTATTTACGTCCAGATGTATACATACATATATTCACACGCTAGAGCTAAGCAAATTAAACTGTGCACTCAATACTAATCACAGCCTGCCTGTTTGTTTGTGTCAGGAAGTGGCCGGCACTAAGCATCAAACCATTCCCCATGTCTGTGTCAGAGACAGTGGAAATGCATTGAATAATTGGACTGTCTAATCAAGCCATGTGATGCTTCTCTTGATTAAAGCAGATTAGCCTGGACCAGTTCATGTTGATCTGACTTTGAAGGCATGTGATTCCACTTCTCCTAAAAACTAATTAAATAGCATATCTACTATACACATCTGAAAAGATTTGGGGTGGACTGTAATCTTAATTTGCACTGGACTGTCTCTGTTATTTCCGCGTAATATCATCTTTTCAGCTCATTGTGGTACACTTGGTATTTTGCGGGTAGCTATTTTGCTTTGTCCTTTTTCTTTACTTATTGCATCCTCAGCCTAGCATGATTCTAAGTGACAGTGTTGGTTTGGGCTGTTTCCTAATTGTCAACTAAACCTTAGGGAGAAGAGTTTGGATCAATTGGTTGCTCTCAGGTTAAGGGCAGCAAAACTCTACCACTCAGTAAGTCATGGACAGATGACTTACCAATAACACAGTTGGTTATTAATTAATGTAATATGATGGCAAGAAATCCAAAGTGTGCTATCGCTCTGAAAAGGTAAAGAATGACCCAAAAGAAGGTGAAATGCAAACTTGAGGCAAGTTTTCACTTTAACCACTTAGCATAGCTGCTCACCTGTATGCTAGTTAACACATTGAAGTATATCTTATTATGTGAATCCATTTGCCAACACTGTACCTTGTGTTGTTATTAGGATCTCCTTTTAGTGCTTGTAAAATGTATATTTTAAAGGATAATTATTGTAGTTTTGTATTTTTGTGTAATATAGCAGTGTTGAATATCACGTATAACATCTCTTACTCTAAGCCCCCACCCCAAAAACTGTATTTGAGTATTTAAATTAATAACATAAGCATGTGACAATTAGTGAAATACTTGAGCATCTCCATCGTTTGTGAATGTCGTTGTAACTTATGGCTTTGTAAGCCACTCTGCAGACATGTCGCTTTCTTTCCGTAGCCGCAGTGCTTTGACTCTACAGTACTCAGAATGAGGTATGGTCTGATGGAGTGATAACTGCATCAGCATGTTAACCCCGTCACCCCCCCTCCCCACCCGAGGCATGATCCCCCTCCTCCGGCACAGACCCCAGAGTGATGCAGCTCGGGCTCATCTCCCCCTGTAGCCTGGCACATGGCCTCAGGTTTCCACCGCAGCCCTGAGCCTTCCCAGCGCCTGGCCGCCCACACTCCCTCAGGAGCCCCAATGCTCCAGGATACGGGATGTGGAAATAATGTGACTCGAGTGCTTCCACCCTGCCTCCCGAAATCAGGTTTTGCGGATTGTTTATTTGAGGGGAAGGAGGCCTCAGACAAACATCCTGTTTTAAAAAGCTGCCTGGGTTTTGTAGCAGTGCAGGGCGGTGAATTGCCCCTTTGACAGTGGGGGGAGAATGAGGAATGTTGAAGAGAAGGCCAGCATCTCCAGGGATGTTAGGGGCTCTCCTCACCCGTTTGTCATGTCCAGTTTGCGAAGTCCGTTTTAAGATAGGGGCGGGGGGTGTTTCACTATACATCCTGAAGGGTCTTATGCTCTATTCTCTCTGTAGTGGTGTGGGGCCTGTACCCACAGTCCTCGTCTCAAGTATCCGTTCCTGTCCTGGGAGGCTGGCTTCCGTTTCCCCTTACGTAACACACATACACATAGAAAAAGAGCCATTGATAAGAGCGATAAGTCCATTTTTCATTTTCCCTTTCTCAGCATTGTTAAGACTGTGGTGTGTCTGAAATTGACTTTCAACTTATTCTGTTAGAGTTTATGACATTGAAGATCCTCACTAGAGCCATCCAGACCCTACATGGAAAGATTTACAGTCAATGATTTGTTTATGCCTGAAGGGCCTGTGCATACTAATATGTGCAGTATGTTATTGTTGATATGAATACTGAGTTGTAAAATTGCCATGAGGTTCTTTAGCTATGGCATTTAATTGCTTCTTTTTTAACCATAATATGTTGTTAGCTAAATTAATACTTATACCATTTATAGTAAGCCTTACTGTGCATTTACAGTAAGGAATTCTCTTTAGTGTGGGCTTTCTGTGTCAAACAGCGGAAATGTGAAGTAAGAAGTAAGCATTTTTTATCATCATAGAGTTGTCAAATAGATGGGAAGGCAGGATTCTAGTGGCCAGTAGGTTGATATTGTTTGTACTGAATTTGTTAACAGTTATACCTTAGTCAGCATAGGAAACACAGGTTCTAGAAGTGGTGAAGTAGTGTGACCTTTACGTGCAGAGTAAAAGCAATGTTAATCTAAAGCAGTCCTCAGAAAAGCTTAAAACCTCCTACATGTCAACAGAAACTCGCCTGCTGAGCTTAGTATTTATCTGTCTCTGCTTGGCAAGCCAGTGTGGTGCCAGTGCTGCTGGGTGTTTGACTAACTCCTGAAGGGCTCACAGATAAAGATTAATCTACAGCCTCATACATGTCCGTGAGCCTAAGCTCACAGTGCTGTGCTTGTCATTTGAATTTACTGAGTGTGCTGTGCTCTCCCAGGACAAGGTAGACTGTGTTTCATTTTAAGCCTTACCACACAGATAGACAGTGCAGTCAGTAGAAATAACAGGAGGTGTGCTCAGGCTATAATTTTTGCCCCATATTATAACTTAGCAAACAAAGTGAGTGAGCTAATCTTGTCGTGTGCTTAGGGAGGGCTGCTGTTGCCATCTTCTCTCCCTTCACACCGCAGCGCAGCACCAGCCTCCACCAATAGAGCCATTCATTCAAGCTCAGGGCACAGGGTTACAGCAACAAATAACGAGCGTGCGATGCCATTAAAAATGTATGGAATGTCCAACTGTTAGTTTAGTGTTTTAGTGTGCCTCCTCTCAAGGCTGAGGGGGAACAATACTCCGTTTGAGCTGGCCACTGTAAATGTGCTAGCCTTGCATCGCCTGGCGGACAACACTGAAGGAGGTGCCAGTTGTGGATACTGTTTTTATTTTCTGACCATTTTACCCACAATTATAAATCCAGACACTGGCCTTGGCTAGCTATGATTTAGGCCTGTGGTCTGATTGCTGGCGAAAATAGATTTAAGATTTTTTTCCTTCCTCCCCAGAGGAGCATTGACAGTTGTGCCTGAACCTATGGCTGTCAGTATTTTTAAAACTCAGAATAGCCAGTGCATTCTTTGAGCCTCCAGAATGCTGTGTGTGGATTAACTGTAGGGGCCCATGTCATTCGACATCTCTACACAAGCCTTTTACAGCCAGAGGGAAAAGATAGGAGCTCATTGTGGATGAGTGATCAGTAAACTCCCACTTCTCTCTTCTGTACACCCTGTAAACTGAGAGACCGGGCCCTGATCTGATCTGTTTTTTCTTATCTGAATAGAATCTGCTGGAGCTATATCTTCATTCCACTACCTTGTCCTAACATGGGGCTGAGCATGATAAGACATCATTTGGAACCTTTGATCTTATTCTCCTTAGCTGATGCTTTTTAAATGGGAGCAGACAGCCTTTATTCTGATTGATGATGTAAAAAAAACACCCTGTATGACATACTGTTTACAGTGGCTTGGCTCACTGTTCTGACCAGGCCTTGCACACACAGGTATTTTCTTTACTCAGCTCAGGAACGCATGTCCTCAGATTCTACTGAAAGTACAAGTAGACAAAGCAAATTGAACACTGGAATCAGGTAGTTTTTACAAGCTGTAAACATGCTCGTGTGGAAATCCTAACTGATTGTGTTCCCTTGGGAAAACTGTATTTATTTTGTAATGTGTGTTTTAGTTATCTTTTCTTTGTGCGCATGTCTGAAGTCTTGGCTGTGTGGTTCATTACGTGCAGTCAGGCTGTCGCATTTCGGGGTACGGTTTAGATTAGAGGTCTGGCTGTAGCTTCCCCCTCTTCCCCTCTGTGACTGCCAGCACATAATTTACTTAATGAAATCCTGCCATTCCCTTTAGCTTCAAGATTTTTTGCAGATGTTGACAGCAAAGGACTTTGTGAATTATTGGAAATGTTCACTCCTGCATTTTTAATGAATGTCTTGCTTGTTGTGAACGGGCTGACTTGTCAGAGATGGGGGAAACAGTTGTCTTTGTTTGGGGAGCTGGTGTCTGGATGCCCGCGGTGGAGCAGTGTGGGTTACAGCCCAGCAAGTGTTGTGATTGAAACAGAAACTCTGGTGCCACATTATCCTGACAGAACACATTCTCCTCACAGACTCTGATCCACTGGGCCGATCAATAGGAAACCATTGTTTGAACGGCAACGCTGTCCATCATAGCTGCTCCACCTCCCAGCCCGATGGAAACCAAATATCTACCTTTTGCCTTAAATTAGTCAGAGTAACATAACTCGTAATAATAGAGTTCCTTGTTATTATTCATTTGAAACCATTCCTTTAATATAGCTTGAGTATGTAGGCCAGCTACAGTCCGTGTCCTCCTTCGATGTTAGCTTTGAAATGTCCATTATTTTTTGCTTTTATTTTCATCTGTCAGTCTGGTCTGTAATTTCACTTCAGTTTTACAAGTTTTATTACTAGTATTTGAGAAACAATTGTGATTATTTAAAAAACGGAGAAAGTCCATTAATGTGTCATCTTCATTCTAGATCTTTTTATTAGAACATATCAAGTGAGAAAAAAAACAAAGGCAATTCTGTTTTGCCTTAGTTCATGTTGCTTTGTCCATTGTTTTTATTTTTACCTCCATCATAAATTCTGGTCTAGTTTTAATCAGTTTATGTTGAGTATAGTAGCCCTGGTGGTAACTATGTGAGAAGACATAGAAAAGCATTTCTAAGATTATCTTAGATTCTTTATTTTGTTTGAGAATATTTTCAACTTCACAGTCAGCACCTTTCCTAAAACACTTGAAAGGATGATATTTTTAACCAAAAACGACTACAAACAAATGACCTTCTTGCTGCACCCCCCATCCCTCACACTCCCTAACCAGAGTAGGAAGTTAGGAGGCACAGCAAGGAGGAGGGGGGAGTTCAGGAATGCACAGCGTCTCCTCTACTCTCCACGCTCCAGCCTACTTGGCTTTAAAACCTCCCTCGCACACTCACAAACAAACACACTGACTTTCACGCACGCACACGAACAGAAAGGTTGTATGACGAGGTGAAAGGGCGCAACCACCCAGCAGGATGTTCACTGAGTGTTTTGCTTTCTACACTCTCTCACACATCGCTGGCCTTTAATGCCGTCTGCAGATATGACATTTGCAAACATCTCCTGGAGCTCTGATGGAGATCTAACCTGCCTTAAGACTGTCATAGGCCTTGCTTGCAATTGCCACTATCAATCATTCTATTGTACATCTTTGAGGATTCTCTCCTCTTAGGAAAAAAAAAGAAGCCTTCTCCCTCAAACCAGTGCGCCCAGACGGCTCCTCCATATTAGCCTCTTTAGCTTCCTGTGCTTTTTACACCCTCTGTTGTTTATTGATTTAATTTATGGATTCTGTTAGTTATCTCCTATCAAGGGTACAGCACTTTTCCTCCCTCAAGGGGTCATCCCGAAACAGAAACGGAGGGAAAGTGGAGAGGAAGTGGATGACAATGTAAAGCATTCCCATTGTGACCAGCCAGGCTTGGTGACTGGATTCAGTTTCTCTCAGCCTGCGCTCCCACAGTGTTTTCTCCCAGCACATATCTCTGTCTCTCCCTCTCTCTCTCTCTCTCTCTTGCTGGCTTTCTATCTTTCTCCCTCTATCTTCCTCTCTCTCTCAGCAGAGAAAGGCCAGACCTCAGGGAGAAAAATCCATAGACATATAAGAGCAGCTCCAGTTAGCGTGTCTGTGTGATAAAGCCGACTTTGATGGCAGCGATAGCTCAGACGCCAGCATAAATGTGGCCTGTTCAGGGGTTATAGTCAGCCTGTAGGAACCATTGTCTACAGAATTAAAGCCATACCATACTCTGAGTAAGAGGGGTGAGGCTTCTGCTTTAGTTTGACATGTTTGTTGTTATTATATGTTACTACTGAAAAAAAAGTTAAACTCAAGGTATTGCTGGAGAGGAAGTCTGGAATGCAAGTTATTCTGAAAGATAAAAGTTTGCTCTACATTTTTTTCCCACACACATAGCACCATTATTGACCAGGGTGTCTTTAGAGTTTAGTGGTTATTATATACAATATAGTATACATTGTAATTTGTGCATACATTTTATCCACTGAACCTAATACTCTTTTCACTTTAGTTGCTACCATTAACCGGTTAACGGATTGGTTGATAACTATTCAATTATTTCCCAGATGTTTTGATGAGAAAAGTTTTTCAATTTCAGCTTGTTGGATTGATTTTATTTTTCTTCTTTCTTTGACTGTAACCTCAGTGTCACTACATGTTTGGCTTTTGGAGTATTTTTTTTAACATTGCTCACCGGTTTCTAATGTTCAACTAAATTGAATCAAACAAAAGTAAATTAATAGAGAGATGAGTTGATAATGAAAATAATTGTTAAAATGTGTTAATAACCCAACTTGCAGTCACCTGGTGGTAAATAACTCACTGAAATAACCATATTCCCACATAAAGTATATCTCTTGTTTATTTTAGCTTAAGAATATTATATTCACCTGCTTGAATAAGAAGAGGATTGTTTATCCAAATTAGGTTAAAATTAAAGTATTACATGGAAGTGTCTAATACCTGTAGACATTCTGTACATGTAGGTACATATACAGAATCCCCCCACCCC
>JAPQRP010000025.1:16014222-16058911 GCA_037367295.1 Apogon hyalosoma
ACCCAAAAAAAAAAAAAAACAGCCCTTGAGTCTATCACTTCATTGGTAGAGTCTAATAGCTGGAGGGGAATCTAATCCTGGCACAGGATGAGAGGCTGCTGCTCCCCCTCCTTTCCTTGCTGCTCTCCACCTCTCGACTGAGCTGCTTAAAGGGACTAGCAACAGTGGGGGTTTTTTTTCTTGTATTTTGTTTTGTTTTGATATTTTTTTTACACAGCAAAGTTTTGGAGGAACGAGTTCATTTCTCCACTATGCTGTGGATTAGTAGAGATGAAGTATAATGGAGGTGGCCCCGGAGCCTGGTGGGGAGATGTTAGCACGGAGGGGAAGCTGTTGTTTGTCTGCCTGTCCCTGACACTCGGCCTCCCATTCATCTCACTCCAAGGCTGTGGAGCTGTGTTTACCCCGGGGCAGCTCTTTTCTGCTTCTCTCTCTCTCTCTCTCTCTCTCTCTCCCCCCCCTCTCTCTCCTTTTCATGCTGTCTTTAAAAGCATTACTGGATGATCATCAAGGATTGCCATTGAAACTTTCAAGCCCCCATTTTTGTGTACTTAGTAGTAATTATCCAGACTCGCCCTCAAGTGCGGGGAAGTCATAGCAAAGCAGACTGCTTTTTTCCACATGTAAACCCATGGAAAAGGTTTGGGCAAGTTATGCAGAACTTTTAAGCGTTGTGTTATTGGCATTTTGTTCTACACTTAAAAGTAAAAAATGCTGAATAACAGTCAACATTTGTTATATGTTTTGCCAGACAAACACGGTAGCCTATATTTCATCCAAACACACATTTTTAATGAAGAATTGTAGCTTATGTTAGTCTGTGCCAATTGTACTTGACATTTTTAAGTCCCTCAGACTCATGAAGTTAAGAAAAATGAAATGGTAAGTTCCCTACTAACCGATAAGTAAAGTGTGTGTATGTTGTCAGACCTAATGTCCTGCTTCTGATAATATTTCTATCTCAAACAAACCATAGGGAAACAGAAAAATCAACATTTTCTCATGGTCTCCATGGAGCTCACACCTTGTTGTGGAAATCAACCTCTGTACTGCTGGAGTGGTGTTCATTAAATATCTGTGTTTACTGTGTGATAATGCTTTGACATGAAGTACGTGCAGATACAGACGTTCAAGGCTGCACTTTATTCTGTGTAATGTGTGAGTAGCCATGTTACATTTTAATTGTTTTATCTTTACTTATTTCTCACTCTCAATGAAAAGTCAAACGTAATGCTAAAACACTGGTATCTGTTTTTATGCCTCATATTTCCTGTCGGCCCTTGACACCTTTTAAAACTAAACTATTTGATTAACCATATTCCAAACGTCGCCTGTGGCTGCAGGAGCAGGAAGTGTGGCAGCATCCATCGACTCTGAGACTGACACTAAGAGGAGAGGCTTTTGAGAATAAAATAACAATAATAACATGCACTACTATTCTAATGGGTAAACGGAGCTGTTAAAAGGTGGCAGGGTTAAATGGATGCAGAACACTAGTAATTGCTCCCAGCCCGTCTTGACTCCGCCCTGAACAGACCCTCTGAAAGCCCAACATGGAGTTGAGGAGAGTTGGGTGTCTCTGCTGTGGTCAGAAGGGAGGGAGACACACGCCCTCACTTCACCGCCTCATGTCTGACTTTAAGGTTTGGTCAGAGCCTCAGCCTGGCCTACATCTGCATTTCTGGTTATATACTATTAATTAAACCTGACTTACTTACCCAGTTTGGCTCCATCCTCTCTTATATCATTTCTGGATAAGGTAGTTAGTCACAGAACATCCAAACATGGCTGAGGAATCAAGACTTCCTAAAAAGACATTTAATGAGAGGGGTGCAGAAGGCAGCTCCAGTTCTGAAGTGGAGGGCTCAAGTTGCTCTGGTGACATTGTCCAAACAGCCGATTAGCAATTGCTCTGCTCTGTTAAAGAGATACTAATGAGTTCTTCTGTCAGAGCCTCACCTCAGGCCCCCCTAGCCAAAACACACAAGTTCAGGACAAAAACACAAACACGCTGGCTGATATTCTTCCCACTCTAAACAGACACATGTGCGCACAGGCACACGTAGACTCTGCACAGCACAGAGCCACAGGAAAAGGCCTGGCTCATAGTGTGCTCATTGTCTTCCCACAGGCTCAGGCTTAACATTAGATACATTTCTAACCTTTGTCCTGCTCATTCCTCTTCCTGGTCCTTGCAGTCTTGCTGTCTACCTTCTTTCCAGGCTACGTGTGAAAACTAGATACTATTGACCAAATTGTTTTTGCTTCATTCTTCCCATTTAAAGAAGAGGAGACGGTAGCCATTTGGTCTTTTAAGTTTGTGTGCACAGTTTCAAAGTGAGTTTACCTTGATGTGTGGGCTCCATTTGATTTGAGACAATAGAGGGCCATAAACAAGTTGGGGCTGAGTTCTTTGTATGGCCAAGCTGTGTTGCAGTAAAAGCTGAGCTCAGAGTGGAGGAGCCGGAGTGTGGAATTCACTAATGGCACATGCATGTTGGGGCCCCTGAAGAGAGGGGGTCATTTCAGCCATCAGTGTGTGCGCAAACACACAGAGAGCCTGTCTGCAGCCTCCCCCTACCCCCACTCTCTCACTTGCTTCCTCTCCCTCCATAACACAGAGAGCCTTCAGCTAGCAGCCGTTTTGTCTGTGCAAGTCTGGTCAACTTTTTGCTAATCTTTGTATAAACTTTACTGGTACAGGTCACTCAGCAGAAAGCTTTAGTTGGGTGGAAGGTGAGTGAGGCATTTTGTTGCTCTGTGGATCTATGATGCTCCACCTTAAAGGCGTTTGTTAATGGGGCGGGCGGTCATTAAGCCCTGAGAGCAGAGAGACTGAAAGGAATGGGGCCACAGGCCCAGGCTTTAAATCCTCTGTGCCAATAGACTCTCTGAAGCAAAATAATGGCATCACTCTGTGTGTGAGTTAATGGGAGCTGATAGCATGAAGGCTGGGGGGTCAGCGGGTCACGGGCTTGTGCTAAGTTGTCAGGGAGCTGAATGCCGTCCCTGGGCCCACAGCAGGGGTAAGAGCTGGGTGGAGGGGGAGGGGGACCCCCTGCCTGGCCCTCTCCCGTCACCCCCACTCTTGTGGAATGTGAGGAAGATGAGGAAAGAGGAGAAAGGGGCACCCTCGTCCTCAAGGAGTAACGGGTGAAGAGACGGATATGAGCTCATGGAGCTGTGTGCTCTTTTTCTTCCTCATATCCATCTGCCTCTCCTCTCTTCTCCTTGTACGGCAGATTTTATGAGAAATAGAAATGTACGGCTGCCATGAGCAGTGCACACCAAAGCAACTCCGGAAAGCAGTCTGCAGAGCCGTGTATCTGTTCAGTATGGTGAAGATAGAAGTCTGCCTTGGGAGCAGTAACTCATTTTGGAGTGCTGAGGGCTGTCACTGAAGAGTTCACAGACTGCAGCCATGAAAACTGAGTTAACAAGCTGATTTACTGGAAAGAGATGTTTGGGAATGTGACGCCAACTTTGTTTCACTGTACAAAGTAAAACAAAAAAAGAAAAAAGTTTCAGTGCACAGCAGTGTTTATCTTTACTAAAATGCAAATCAGAAAAAAAAATCTGATTTTTCAGAAATTTCTAAGTTCTTAAGATCTAAAATCCAGAACAGGAAACTTCTGCAGAACTAATGTGTCAGTTTTCAGTGGAAACACTGAGTGAAATCCTCAGTGCATTTTAGTAAACAACACTGTTGATAGTGTGTGTGAGCAGCAGCGGCCTGTGCAGCTGGTCAGTGTCTAATCACTACAGTGCCCTCGTGAGGTAGATGGAGGGAATGCAGGTGTTCAGTTGACCTCACTAAACCCTCCACCCTGAGGATATGTATATTATCTTTTGTGTGTGTGTGTGTGTGTGTGTGTGTGTGTGTGTGTGTGTGCGTGTGTGTGTGTGTGTGTAGTGGACCGATGTGTATGCGGGTGTATTTATACAAGGCTTAGATTTCAATACAGTGCCTCCTTCAGTATTTATAGTGTGGCCATCTGCTCTGAACAATAAAAAGAGAGAGTTAATCCATTAAAACTCAAGCCTTCCTTTGTACTAGCCCTGTTTGCTTTTGTTTATATTTTGATTGATGAATGTCTCTCTGTGTCTGTCTCCTGTAGATGCCAGTATGTCGCCTGATGCCCCTAAGCAGAGCCACTGGTGTAATGTGGCATACTGGGAGCACCGCACACGTGTGGGTCGCCTCTACACAGTGTACGAGCACTCCGTCAGCATCTTCTATGATCTACCTCAGGGCACAGGCTTCTGCCTGGGCCAGCTCAACCTGGAACACCGCAGCAGCACTGTTCAGCGCACACGAGGCAAAATCGGCTACGGCATTCTCCTTAGCAAAGAGCCGGACGGCGTTTGGGCGTATAACCGGAGTGAACACCCTATATTTGTCAATTCGCCTACCCTGGATGTGCCTAACAGTAGAACTCTGGTGGTGCGCAAGGTGATGCCAGGCTACTCCATCAAGGTGTTTGACTATGAGCGTTCATGCCTCCTAAGACACACGACAGAAGCTGACCTCCTGGACGGTCCTTATGACCCCAACAGTGTGCGCATCAGTTTTGCTAAGGGCTGGGGCCCCTGCTACTCAAGACAGTTCATCACATCCTGCCCATGCTGGCTGGAGATCCTCCTCAACAACCACAGATAACACAGATGGACCCCACAAACTATCCCAAATATCATCTACCTAGATTTAATATAAAGTTTTATATATTATATGAAATATATATTATACTTGTAAATACGGAGTCATTTTTACAATGTAATTATTTATGTATGGTGCAATGTGTATATGGACAAGAGGAAAAAACGGAAAATGCACTTTGGCTTATATATATTATATATATAAATATATATAAAGATAAAGAATCTTTCAATACCAACTTGAGAAATTATACAGCAAAATTAGGATGAGCCTGGATTTGGTGTATAGTTTTCATATACTATTAATATCCAGACAAAAAGCTAACACCATTCACACATTGATAATAAAGTATTCGCATAATAATTCTCTTTGTTTGGTCTGTATCATTAGCCCATTTGGTGCAACATATTTTCTTGGTATCTCTGGTAACAAGCATATAAATGACCTGGTATGATTTGTCTAAAACAAACTGGCTCACTTTGCAATGCACAAACTGCAATATACATGTCTGGGGAAAAAAATGAGAGACCACTGGCTTAACTATTAACATGGATATTTGTTTCTAAAAACTACTGATGGCATTTCTCCCAAATTTCAAGTAGAACCATAGACATTTAGAGCATTTGTTGGCAGAAAGTGAGACCTAGTCAAAATAAGATTGCACTGTGCAACCTCAAGTTATGCTAAGATAACAACTTCATGTCAATTTTTAAACATGAAACTAATATTTTAATTCAAAAATCAATATTTGGTGGAATAAACCTGATCTTCAGATGCATCTTGGCATGCTCTCTCCTCCAGTACTTCACATTACGATGCTTCATGTGACAGCTGGCACAAAAATACAGAAAGCTGGCTTCATTTGATGGCTTGTGAACATCCATCTTGCTCTTGATTACATTGCCGAGGTTTTCAAGGCAGTTGGAGTGGTCTTTTATTAATGTTTTTTCCAGAGCTGTATGTATTTTTTTTTGGCAATTAATACCAAAAGCAGATTTCCATACATTTCATATGAAAATGACATAGGAACCTAATTAAGTTTTTTTTTAAGTAGAAAAAGCTGCCATTTCATTGATGTGTTGGTAATGGTCATTGAAATAATACTATTGGATCCTACATGAGTTCATTAAAATGCTCAGCAGATTATTAAAGACATGCTCTTTGTATTTCAGCGACACCTACAGTATTGAGCACAGATCATGTCTATACTTTTATTAATAGTATTATGAGACATGTTGGCTTAACTGAACCACATGTCCTTGAGGTCCTAAGGATCCTTTGGTGATGGGGCTGAGAGATGGACGACAGTGTAGGAGGAAATGATAAAGGTACTCAGCAGTTAGGAAGCTCTTCCAAAGGTGTTCCTACTTCAGCATGTCATCGCTGGCTAGTGGTCGCAGGTTTTGTCTCGTACAGCCAGCCTGTCTCACAATGATCGTTGTTATAACTGACCAGGGATGCGGCACCATGAAACCGCCACAGTGATACTGGAATGTATGCAGAGAAACCAAGAAGTTTTACAAGCCTACTGGAATCTTAAAAACTGCAGCCAAGGTGGATGTGGTTTAGCTGGCTTCCTTCATAATTGCTGGTGTTGGGTTGTCAGATTGGCAGTGGTGGTAGTGAGGAGGGGGGGCCATAGGTCTCTGCCAACATTCAGCAATAGAGGCATTCAGTAACACTCTGATTCTGGTTTAATGAGTGCTGAAGTGAGCAGTTACAAGGATATGTGTTTTTAAAAGTGTTTTTCTGACATCTGAACTGTTGGATGAGCTTTTTGAAGTTCCTGAATGTTGTGCTTTGAGCTGTGAAACATAAGGAAGCGACATCCTTCTTCTTTTTTATGACAGGTTGTCATATTTGTTCTTTAAAATACTATTTTCCATTGGGCTGTGGTGCTGAGTGCAGCGTCTCTGTCCTTCCCCTTCTCCATAAGGGCTCAGACAGCCTCCTCCAGGCCTGCTGTGTGTCTGGAGCCAAGACTGTGTAGAGTTCAAACAGCAGAGAGGAGTGGCTCCACTCCGCCTCTGTCTCTGCCTCCGCTCTCTTCCCTACAACTGGGGGCCATTATCCTGCTCCTTTGTGTCTCTGTTATGGGAAAAGGGCCCACATCACCACTGGAGAGGAACTGGCAGACAATTATATGGGGTGGCGAGGAGCTAAGACACATAGTGGGCAGATTACACAAGCCACCACAGAGGGTATGAGAGGGGGCCTAATTAGACAGGCCTGGGAAGAGGCCAAGCGACAATACACATATACTGGAGCTGCATCTCTGGGAAGGCGCCTTCTCTGCTTTGCTCCAGAACTGAATATTTGTGGCAGGAGGACTTCAACTCTGGGCAAGATGGAGGAGAGAAAGGAAAAGCCATGTAAGCAGCTTTGTGTGCTGCATGAGCTCAGGAATGGTATTGATTAGCAGGCTCGGGCTGCAGCCCTCAATCACTTTCTGGAGAAGTCAGTGTCGCTCCTGGCCCCAAAAACAAGCCGCCATTTTGTTCCACTGTTTATGGTAGACTTAGCTGTAGTTGCAGAGTTGCATTGATTGGAAACTGATGTTTTAGAGAAAACAAGGAGGTAGCTACTTTTAACAACAACATAAACATGAAGTGCTTCGTGCATGATACAGAAACGCTACATGTGGGTATATCTGAATCTGCGTTTCTGTGCATACATGTGAGCTTGTGTGTGAACAAGGGCTTTTTAAAGCTCTGAGTTTCAAAACCCTGTTATTATGGCTTCTGTCCTGCCAAAGCCTCAGTACATTCCATAGACTGTAGATGCTTGTCTGTAAGCCTCTTTTAAGGCTTGGTTCTCCATGTTCACAGCTGGCAACAAAAGATTTAAGTCTCTTATAATTCAAGTAAAGTCCTTAACTTCATCTTTATTAAACAAAAAAACAACTTTTTAAATTAAAAAAGGCTAAATTTCAGACATGACTGTAACAGTGATCAGTAATAAGGTCCACTTGCAGAAAGAGGAAGAACACAGGCATGAAAATAAGCATCGAGGAGTTAGTAGGTTAGTCGATCCAGGCAGATGTGGAACTACCACAGCTCGCTACTGCTCAGTGCATTTGATGACCCTGTCCTGCACATCTGGCCCCAGTAAAAACACAGTGAGGTAATAGCACCTTTTGAACGCAGAGAGATTACATAGAGCGCCTGAAACACTTCCTGCTCTCTTTCTCTCTCATGAACGGCGGCCCACGGAAGTCTTCTCACCTTGGCCGAGGGTGTTAATTATGGCTCCTCGCAGCTGCCATGCTCGCCACTTACGGGGCGTGCTGACACATGCCAGCGCAGAGGGGATCCACGCTCTCACATGGGATTATGGGCCAGCACGCAGAGCAAGCCGGGAAGGGGTGCTTCTTGTTCTATGTTTTTCCCATCTTAATAACTCGACTTAAAGACAGTGAACCAGAAGTGGTGTGACTTCTGTGTCTGATGATGCTCTTTGGTGTGGGCTACATGCATTTTTGCCTGCACAGGTTTGTGTTGCATCTCTGTTGCAGTCACAGTTAAAGTTAATCCTTCTGTGCTCTAAATGTTGCGTCTACAGTGACATCTTTCCTTTTTATCTCTCCAATGACAAACCATGATTCTGCTACTGTGCTGCAAGCCTCTAACTGAGCCTGGAACAGACCATTGAGTAAGCATTTAGGTGGTTTTTCAGAAGCCAAAAGCAGCCCGGGTCCTGATGCTCTTCTGCAGATCCCACCCTCCCTTCGGTAATTACAGGGTGCACAGGGGCCTCTCTGACGTACGAAAAGGATTTATTTTAGTGAGTTTCCACAGAGGTTAAAAGAATGCCACAGTGTGAGCACATGCACACGGACACACGCACACACACCCTTAGGCTCAATTCTGACAGCATTTATCAACAGCCTATCTCTGTCTCCTGCTGTCTAACATAGATTATGGGAGAACAGTACTCCACATTGTGGTTTTCAGGTATCTGTAGGTGTTTTGAGGTATTAAATTATGAATTAGCATGTTCCATGTTCACTTAATAGCTAATGCTTTCTGTAAATCATATCCCACTATTTCTATCCATTCTGCTTCTTAAAAGTAGAAGACTGAGCACACAGGGAGAAGTCACACTCTACCATGACACATTCAACCTGGCTGAACACAGGCGTCTCTTTTTTAAGTGCACACAGGCATGACACTACTCAGTTTCTTTCGCCTAAACTGGGATATTTTTTCCCTTCAAATCAGAATTCCTCTTTCAATTAACCCCTACCAAGGGACAAGGCTCCATTCACTACAGAAACTGCTAGAATTACATTCTTTATTGTGCCATTTTTTTTGGAAAGGCAGCATATTCTCTGTCTACATATAGTTTCACTGATGAGAAGAAAAGATATGTTAGTAAAGTTGTGTTATATTGTCTCAGAAAATCTCTATAAATTATACTACCCTTTAATAGATTGCTTTCCAGGCTATAATGAAACCCCTCCAGACCCCTCTATCTAAATTGTGAGGCAACAGCACACAAATGTAGTACTCTATAGCAGTGCTGAGATACATATTTTTATGCCTGCATGGTTGTGGTCATGCCTGCCTGTGGGTTTTTGGAAATGTGATTCTTTTAGAGAACCAATCAGGAATCAGTTTTACACTTTGTGCTAAGTAATGCAAAATACATTCACTTAACACTGAGTCGCACATGTTTTGAAAAGTAATCCTATATATTAAAGTATGTCATGCTCATTGATCTCGCCAAGAACTCTACAACTTTTTCCATAGTCCCACTTTGTCCTTTTAGAAGTCTGACTGCCTTTTTTTTCCAAGGGGCTGTAAAAGAGAGGATCTAGAAATGGGGCCCCTTTTTTCTGCAGGGCTCCTAATATGTTCCATATTGTGAGTTTAAATGGGGTGGACTCAGGAAATGCAGTCACACTGCTTTGCCTTCCAAGCTTCCAGTCTGAGGTTTGGCCTGCGATGCTGGTGGTTCTGTGGACTGGGGCTGATTGGGCGGCTGGAGCTGCCGAGGCGGTTAGGTTCAGCCATGTGGGCTTTCTTCCTCCACTCCTCAGGAGCCGAGATGTCCACGTTGCTGGTTCTGTTTTGTTATGTTTCTGTGCCTGCACTCGAGCCCCATCTCTTGTAGGCTGCACCTAATGACTTCCATTCATGTTTGTCCATACACACCAACCTTCTATAAACCCCATCTTTCTACAGGCCTATCTGGACTGTTTAAAGGTTCAGGATGTGATTTTGTGCTTAAATCTAATATATTTTTCATAGTAATTTTTGTAAGTGCATAATCACCTGACAATAAGAATATTTTTACTGTCGACAGATGGAGCGGGTCCATTCTAGTCCACTGCCATGTTTCTGCAGTAGCTCTGAAACAGAATCCTGCTATTGTGTGACTATTCCTCCACCCTTCTGCTACCTGTGTGTTTTGTGTATACTCCCAGCTATGTGAAAAGAACAGCAACTACCTCTGAGCTGCAGCGGCGCACCTACAATGACAAGTTTTGACAAAGACACTCAGCTTCTTTATGTGGCATTTTCTTTTATGCGGCATTTTCTAATTTTAATATTACGGCTTGACTCCCGACATGGAAATGTTCGACAAAAACAAAAAGAAAACAACTAAACAACAATATTTTGCAAAAGTGTTGTTGCTACATTCTGTGCTTAGGGCAAGCCAAGTGCTTTAAGATGTTAAAAACTAGCAAAACTACCCAAAGAACAAATGATATGATATGAATGATAGAGCACTGACACCTGTCACCACTGCTGGCACAGTGCTAAAAAAGTTTGGCGATAGGTATAATATACTGTTTTATTGGTAGGTAATAATTTTGTTACAGGAAACTTTAGTAACCTTTCAGCACATTGTCATTCAAGTGGTCTGAGAGGAAAGTTGCATCTCTTGGACCTGGTTTTACAAAATCTAGCCCATGAGTGATGATATTGGCCAATTATTGGTCTTGAGGGGGATGGAGCATGGAGATGCAAAGGGGTGATTGACAGCTATAATGATCAATTACTGCCAAGACTTTGCAGATGAACCTTTACAGTGCAGTTTTTTGTGTTTTGCAACCAGTTCACTAACTAAGTGTGATATTTAAAGCTTGAAATGATGTGGTGTCATCCATCTTTATAGAGACCTATATGTAGGAGAGGGTTGTGTATTTAAATAAAAACATGACATTTGATTTCCCTATTTCTGCATATTGAAGCTTCAAGTCACTGATGTGGTCCTTGTTTCTTGTATGTTGGGAGGTCTTCATTTAGCCGGCAGCTTACCAGCCCACTGGTTGTTTGAGATGACTTTATGTAGCTGTTTAAATACTCTGCTGGGCAGTGTAAGGCCAAGTTATGAGAGTGTATCTCTGAGAAGTGTAAGGATGAGTGAGGAGGCTCAAATTCCAGCCCAGAGGTCAGGTTTCGCATTCCAGGGGCACACACCATGGCCTGTCTCCACACTGACATACCTGCTGAGTGTATGAGTGCCAGCACGGGGCCTGGAATGTGTGCATGTATGTGTGTGCATGCCTGTAGGAGTGTAAGTGTGTGTGTTTGTGTACATGTGCACGTGGTGGAAAGTTTATGTGCTTCATTCAAACCGAGCATAATGTGTCAAAAAGAACATTGTACATTCCACTACACATCATCTAACATACAGAAAGTTATCAAAACCAAAAAAGAGCAAGCTGCCTTTCCCCCTCTCTTGTGTGCAATAAAAGGAAAAAAAAAAAGCACACACAGATGTAGAAAGGAGTTGGCTCACCGAATCAAACCAAGCACTCATTACTCCACACACGCCATTCACAATCAGCTCAGAGGGTGGGTGGGAGTCCAAAAGAGCAAAAAAGCAGGGCTCCTTCTAGTCTCATTCAAGCGGAGCTGCTGCCCTTGAAATGCTGAGGAATCCAGAGAGGGAAACCGCTGTAGCTTTTAACTGCTCTTGGTGCCTACTGGGCTGCTGCCCTGGAGAATTTTATTTCAGTTTAAAAGCCTCACTAAACAAAACTGACTTGTCTTTGTAATTGTTCAGTCATTTTGTTGTGATTTTAATGGGAAGAGGGATATGAATACCAGTCCAGCCACACACAATGGTTTTCATTATTTTAACAATAGTGTTTATTTCACTGTCTTTGAACTATAAGCCTGTACTGGTAACAGGAGCGGAAAGTAGATCACTAATTACATTAAAGTGATGCTTTTCTTTGTCACAAATAGAGTTACAAGACAAACTCAGTATAAACAGTGGTTCTGTGTTGAGGTCTGTGCACATATAGCTTCTAGTTGTAAAGAAACATTTTTCAAACTACTAAAAAATCTCTTAAAGTTACATTAGGCCAACCCTGTGTAAAAGCTATATGAGCTATGACATCGTGTTGGATGTTAAAAGCAGTGTTCATGATGCTATCTCCATACTGTGTTTTAAATTTATGTCAGGCTTGGCAACCCCGCTGCAGTGTAACTTTACATTCAATACTCACCTCTTTGCCAATATAGTTGCAGTCGACGAGACGGCCTCTGGCCAGGAATTGTTGGCTCATCTGCTCAATACTATGGATCAGCAACACAATACCTCCCAGCAGTAATTTATCAGTTGTTTCATGGTAACAATAAACTGAAGATTTTGTAACACTGTTCAATTATCAAGTCATCGTGGCATATGTCTGGACCAGGAATTATCAAACAACAAATTAGACTGCATCAAACTTCTCCCATCAATAGAAACTTGGCCACTGATTGTGTGGAGGTGATAAATTCAGTTCCTGGGCTCGGCACATTTTAGGGGCCATGGGGTCCCTTGAGAACTTTAGTGCCCCCCAAGGGTTTCCCAGCCAACAAGCTCGGCCAGGGTTAATAACATGTCTTATTCCTCGAGGGCTGTGCAACATGATCTCCATCTGACATTCCTGGGCTTTTGTTTGTCTCCATTTCCAATGCACTCCAGCACCAACTGCTTCACTTGTTCTGTGCCATCCCATATGAGGCTGTTTAACATCTTAATCTGCTGCTGTCTTTCATCTGGCTCCTGTTAAAGCTTTAACAGAAAGATTGTGAATGCTAACTTCTGTCAGCACCTCTGCTGAAAGAGAGCATGGGGAGAGGTGGAGAGAGAGAGAGGAGCAGACAGGGAATGCAAAATTTGGAGTAGAGAGGAAACATATTTGTTGTACATGTTTTCTTTCAAAAAAAAAAAAAAATCAGGAAATGTTAGTGAGAGAAACTGTGAATGGCAGAGAAAGAGAGGAGGATTTCAATGGAATCTTGACATTAAAGAAAATGTTTGGCCTTGCTGCAGACATCTTCATCTTTTTCTTGAGTCAGTGCTTTTTGGCTTCACCTTCACTCCATGAATATTTGTGTTCTTGCTGCAATTCATCATACAGATCAAATACCTCAGGCTCATGCATTCATTCTCTGCTAACTTTTCCCACTACATTGCCATCTCCCTGGCTCCTACCAGTTAAAGTAGATCATGGAGGATCTGAGCCAGGTACGCTTGCTTTGTTATCTCTGCAGCGTCTGTCTACTTGTTGCTGTGCATGATGGTTCTCACAGATTCTTCTGCAGATTTATGTGAACGCCCATCCCCTCGCCTGTGGCAGCAGATCCGAGTGGCGGCAGCTTGTCAGAGCTGATGGGCCTCATGATGTTCTTACAGCCATTAACATGGCAAACAATCCCTAATAGGAATGAGCCCCCAGCTACAGAAGCCATGTCAGCTTCAGCATAGTGGGCCCTCATGTATCAGACAACCAAAGATCTCATCTTTCTTAGGAGGACAACAAAGGCCAACATGAAGCCTTTCAAGCAGCACACAGATCAATGCAGTCTCTGTGCCATCACTGAGTGCATCTCCTCTCTTCACTGGCATTCCTCTAATTGCTCCAGTCTTTTATTTCTTTAGCTTGTATGAAAAAAATGAAGCAATCTGAGGGAATTAATATAAATGCTGTAATAACTGCCCTCAGGGCCACTCAGAATCAGGATAATAGCAGGCGCCTTGCAAGCAGAAAGAAAAAGAAAATCCTCATTACACTTGCTTTTGCATTCTTCTTGAATGGCTGACATGCTGCAGCTTGTCACCGCTGCCTGGAAAAGGGTACAGACTTATCTGTGTTGCTGCTGTTCATTCCTGCAGCTCCTTTAAACAAGCTGTAAATTGAAATGAGCCCTGAATCTGGCTGAATTATGTGTTTGTGAAGGATGTAATGAAATTCATATTTTTTTGTAGCGTGTTTTATGTCCCATGGCTCGTTGGTGTGAAAGTTCACTTCTTCTCCAGGAATCCAAGCTGCAGTGCTGAGCTCTCATGCCAGCTCTCATACTTTGGTATAGGTTTAAACCAAGGGCAAGGTAAATTTGGTCACCAGTGTTGGTCTGTTTTTGCTGGCATGCACACGTTTTTGGGCACAACCAGGCATCTACTAATATTTCAGGTCTCTGGCACGGCCTCAGTCAGTGAGGTACAGTATCAGGGGATTTCTTCCCTCTGGCGATGGCTCCTGTCCAGCCTAAGAGGCCTGTTCACATCTAAAGAGAGGCCCCCTGTGTCAATGCAATCACTGTGCAAGAATACAAGAGAATAGACAGGTAGTTGTTATAGCAGGAGACACACTGATGGAGACTGATCAGACTTTCTACATAAGGAGTCAAAGAGCTGTTTTATTTTGTTCTGACTGGACAAATATTTGTGAGTCCATTATGAGGTTACACCTACAGACATGGGCTTAGGAGACAGTAGGAGTTTGTTTTCATCCTTTTCATCTTTCCTTCACTGCTCCCCCTCTTCCCTCCCTGCTCTAATTCTCCCCCCCTCGCAGCAGAGTTTTTAATATCAAAGTGCGCTGTCTGACAGGGGTAAGTCTCAAACAAGGCCTCTTTTGTTGGGTTTCCCTCCAACCGGCCAGGAACGACAAGAACTTGTCAACCCTTGTTCAGTTAGAAAGGAAGATGAAGAGAGGCAGAAAAGTTCGGCATAGAATTGGCTCTTTTACAACATACAAAAGAGATTATTTAGGTGTCTGGCACTGAGTGTGAAACTGAATAACTTAATTTCAGCTTATTAAGGAGCAGACATACTGTAGATATGAAAACAGTATTCATTTTTCAAATTCCCCATATATTTAATATCATCACGTATAATGGGGACACAATCTCTCCATCTGTGTCTGTGGGAGAGGGGGAAGACTGTTGTGATCATGCCAGAAAATAGAATGACAACCACAGCCTGGGAAAAAATATGATACTCCAGCAGTTTGCTTGGTATTTACACTAATATCTTGTCATCTGACGCTGTAGGTATACAGTAGGTATCCAGTCTATTAAGGAATGTAATCTGCTAAATGTTATTTCAGGTGCACACTTGAGGGTGAAAAATATGTTTCTACCATCATAAATGTTATGAATTAGCCTTAAAAAGAATCTTTTGAAGAATTACATGCATGCATTGTGAAATAACTAAATACCCTCAGATCTTGTGACATACTACACTACTTCTGTTTCCAACTTTGATGTGTCGCTTGACAAAGATCGTCATACTGATTCAATGACTGATATTTAGTTTGTTCCCACAGTTGTAAAGGGCAAGGGAGTCATGGCTGACAAGAGAGATCATTTGATTAAGACGATTAACAATGTAAGTTACATTTGTGCATGCCTTTAACAGAACTCTATCTGATCACAAATCTACCAAATACCACCAAAAGGCACCAAGTTTAATCTCTGTGAAGTATTTGTTCATGTTAGCGACATGGTGCCTGTGACAATCAGGATGTGCTGGGTATCAGTGCTATTCTTGGTCAAAACACACCTTCAAACAAGCTAAGATTTGCACTCGGGCAAGATGTTCTTCCCATGCTATGTGTAAACTTTATTTGACCTCTGTCCACAAAGAAAGTCCCTATGAGTTGTGGTTCAAGCTGTAGGTATGAAAATGTACGTTTACACTGAGCTGTAATGTACACCAGGGGAGCAGCAGAAGGGAGTGCTTGTGGCTGGTGGCCAGCTGAGGCCCCAGATGTGCAGTGTTGTTTGGGCCTTGTCCTGTGTTGTAAGTGTGTAGTTAGGAGCCTGCTACCGGACACACACTGAGGAATCTGGGCAACAGATGACGCTCACTGTTCCCACCGTGTAAAATAAACTGTTGGCTGTTAAGGATGTACAATATTAAACGTCTAGAAATATTTGGTTCGTGAGAAAGGAAGATATGTGGGTAAAGAAAATATACAGTTAGTCTGTAAAGTGGAAAAATTCTTGGCTCTAAATTTGACTTTGATTATTGAAGTGCTTCATGTTAATTGGATTATTTCAAACTAAAACAAATTCATTAGGTAAATGCAGTGCAGTATGATACTTTCAGCAGTATCTCTCTGCTTGTTGGTTCCTTTCAGGTTCCTTTCATCATCCCTTTTCGGTTTAAGAAGATGATCAGATTAGATATTTAACTTAGAAATGTCATCATACCACAGCTATTGTCTGCATAGTTCCCTTGAATGATTATGGTTTTATAAGCATCGGTTTGACCTCATTAGTTGATTTTTCAGTATATTTCAGCTAACATCCAAAAGACCTACCATATTTTACTAAGACTGAAATGTGTTAGCAAGTTATTATGTATTTACTTAAATATTCATTCACCATATTGAGTCACCCTTCATTTAGCCCTGAAGTCTCTGCCAACTCCTAAGAGAAATATGAGATACTTTTGCTGCTAATTTCATTTTGCCATTTGTTGCTGTCCAGATGATACACTAAGTGTATTTATTTTCTGAAAATCCTGTTAGAAATGATGCATATACCAAAGCAGTTAAGTTGTTGGCCTTTAAACCATCACCAAGCTCATACTGAAAGCATTTATTAGTGCTCTCCTTTTATATTTAATTTCTATTTTCTTGTTTCTGGCTTCAAGCCTGACTGTGAATGTATGGCTCTCATATAATTTATGGACTGGGACACTGATCCAGAGCCTTTTGGTCCTATTTTGTCTGTATAGCTCTTTTTCCTTTTTTCTTTTGCCTCTCCCAGTATGTGAATCTTTCAGATTTCTCTTGCCTGGTTTTTCCTTTTTCCATGCACTCATGAAGATGGCAGCCTGTTCCCACACTGACATGTGAACACAAAGTTGACCAGCAGAGGTACACTCTTCAACCTTCCACCAACTTGTTTGCTTTCCACCTTACGCTATGCACTGAGAATGAAAGGTTACTATTTTAAGATGCTATTTGGGGAGGAAGGGGGGGATACTCCACCCGGAAGTTATGCAATTTAAAAACATAAAAGTGTTCCATATTTCTTTCATTGGTTTACAAGAATGGCCAAAAAGTACTCGAGGGCCACGTATGGAGTCTGTGAGGATGGGCACAGTGAACAAACAGCTCTGGGAGGGAGTGGAAGTGTTCTGTCATGGTTAAACATGGACGTCTGGTGGTGATTACAGACCATTTGTTTCTGTCAGAGCACAAAGCTTTCAGCCTTTCCTCTGCGTGATAGATGAATTAGTGGAAGTGAACTGGATAGGAGGATGAAAGAAACACACTCATCAATGAAATATTTTGACACTGAGATGTTCAGTGATTACCTGTGCTGGAGTGTTTTCCCACAATCAGCAAGGTTGAATTAAAGAAAAATCACATGGTCCAGTTTTTCTTTCCATATTTGTGTTCTTGACAGGAAATTTCCCATTTAGTATTTTAAGACCTTGTTCCCAAACTTGTCCTCTTCTCACTTTACCTCTTGTTTTTTTTTCCTCTTTCTCTCTCCCACAAATACACATAAATGCATGTACATAATAAACATACTAGTTGATGACCTGGCTAATGCTTGTTCCTTGTCTAAAGAGCAGAGATAAAGACAGAGAGGAAAGTGGCGAGTGGTGCAGTAGACCCCCCTCCCCTCCTGTCCTCCCCAAGGGGATCGGATGTTCTCAGCCGTTATAAGCAAGCAAAGCTGGCGGCCGGCAGACCGTCTGGCTCCAGAGCAGCCCGGGCACACAGACAATGCCAGACCTTCTGTCATGAGGTTTGCTTTCACTGAGGTCAGCTAAACAAGCCTCTAGGCCCTAAACACAGCCATGTGCACATGCACTCTTCCACACACATGCACATCTGAACACACTCAGATAACTTCCTTTATTCCCCACCTTAGGCAACGGTGTCAGCCTCTTGTTTGTGTTGTCTGTGTCTATGTTTGTGGTGTCACTCTGTCCTGCAGTCACTGGCCTCACTTTTCTTCTGTGACAAACACACGAAGCCTGCATTTGACCTGATCAGTATGCCAGGATTGACATGCTTTACATGCAGAAACATTTTAATCACAGCATTACTATATATTATTCTTTGTACACTGTAAACATTGCGTTGCCAAGTGCTGTCAGAGTGATCTGCAGATGCTGGTGTTCCATGTGTTAGTGAATGTGTTCAGCTACTGCTCAACTCATTATGATGGATACTGTATGTAGGGGTCTGATATTAGGAATATATTATAAGATGTGATTCACCAAAACAATGTTATAATGTCAAAAATTAGAGGAAAGAGCAAAACAATGAAAAGGATGAAAAAATACAAACAGTGAGTGTAATATACTTCAAGATGAACAAATTATAAATCATAAAATGTGGAATCATAAACTGCAACATAATTTTTTAGCTTTTTTAGGAATGAATAAACATACAGGACGACAGATTTTTACCTATTGCAAAATTACTTTGTAATAAAGCAGTGGCGAAATCTTTGAAACTAGAAACTTTAATATCATGTCATGGTCTATATCATAACTTTACCCAGCCTGAACATACAGTTTTACCCTTTTGTTTTCATTTATATTATGTTTTATGATATTTCCACAACTGACAAATATTTAACTTTTTTTACCAGCTACTGTCACTTCTTAATTAAGTTTCTATAATGATTACGTTGTGTCACTGACAGCTTTCCCTTTTTAATTGATAAACCTGTAGAAACAGAATATTCAAGTGACTCTCGGTCAATAAATAACCCTTTTTTAAAATTTCATACATCATTTTAGTTAAATCTAATACATTTCATCTGATACATTGTTCACTTTATAACACAGGCTGGTGTGTTTGACTGCACAGCATGGGTCTGAGGCAAGTGACTCATCTGTTGCTTGTTAAGGGATTACTTTACTGCTTTTGATGCTGCTTTGATACTTTTTGTACATGTTTTCATATTCCCCCGTAGTCAGAAAAGCAAGTTTATTGTGACTGTGTCATAGCAGCAGTCTTCTCTTTTGTGTCTGAAGCTGCAGACACATGGAGACACAGGAGAGCTGCAGGACGGATCTGTTCTCCGGTGTTTTCTGACGCGCCAATCTGCCGGCACTCAGGAGAGCAGAGTAACTTTTTGTGAGTGAGTTATTCCAGCTGAGGCTTCTTTGTAGCCTGCTGAGGCTGTTTTTGATTTCACAGTCCATCCCCCTCCTCTCTCCCAGCCAGCATCTCTGAACGGAGCCGCCTGCCCTCCCTTTACCTCCCCAGTACTACACACTGATATTCACTCACATTTATTCTCATGTGTTCAAATGGCAGCACGCACCACAACAGGTGTTTACATTCACCTGTCTATCCTCACAGGTTTCAGGGTGATTTATGAAGGACAAGAGGAAATTAAGCATGAAGGATTACATGATGTTTAAGACACTGGCAAGACCTGCAGAGTCTGCATGGTGTTCTCTCCAAGAGTTGAGTCATCTGATAGACTCATTTTTAATATTTATACATTATATGTTGCACACAAACACACTCCTGTGAGCAAACACATACATATTTTAATGTTGGAGGAAGGTGTTGGATAAAAAATAAATAAGTTTACAAAATGAATACACACATTTACCAGACTATAAAAAATTGAGTTAATATTTAGTCTTGAATTAAATATGTGCAATTGCCTAAGAGGAACATACAACCCTGCCATTTTAAAGTACAGCAGCATAGTCTCTAGAGATAGACTGATTTATTTTGACCATATATAGAGCTTACAGCATATATTGCGTACGCACGCATGCACGCACACACACACACACACACAAGCAAACAGAGGTACAAAAAAAAGCATTACAAACACTTTCTATCTCAATGTTTCCAATGTTTCGATGAGGGTGTTTTATTGAATTATTCAGGAACCTGTCATCATTTTGAAAAAGTTTTTAAAATAATGATGATCAAATGATGATATAACCTTTTTTTTTTATTTACATCCCATTCAATTGCTTTTTTCCTACAGTCTGGAACAAATAACCCTGCTATTTTGAAGTACTGCAGCACAGTCTCTACAGTAATTCTTTACATTTATAGGGCATGTATCATACAAATACTCACTTATTTAAGTACACAGTGGCATAAATAAATGTATCAAAAACACACTTCATCTAAATGTTTATAATGCTTACAGGGGCATAGTTTATGTAAGTTTGAGAAATGTGTCATTGTAATTAAAAATAGGCAGTAATTATAGAAAAAACAGCCTGGAGTCAGTTAATCTCTAGTCTGCATATATAAAATATATACTTTATGTATAAGACAATGGATGTGGCCAAGAAGAATGAACAACCCTGCCATTTTAGTTTTTTGCTACACAGGCTCTAGAGAAGCAAATAACAGATACATGCCCTAAAACGTTTCCTTTTATCCTCCCTCCTTCTTGGCCTGCTCCCACTCTGCTTTCTAGTCCATCTTTCCCTCCTATATCTCTTTCTCTTCCTTCTCACCCACCCTTGTTTTTTTTTTGTTTTTTTTTTTTTTTTATCTACTCCCTCTCTCTCTGAATGAGCTGCCCTTGGATTACTGGGGCTTGTGGAGGTCTATCAGAAACATGTGTGGAGGGTTGGAGGCAGCTGATGGGAAGTCCTTCGTCAAGCGGCTCACCCTGTTTCTCCAAAAGAGCCCGAGCCAGTGGGGAAGAAAAACTCTCAGTGAGTTCAAAGACAGAAACTTATTGGCTTTTTACAGGATATTATTTTCCACTGAATGGATAAACAGGAAAAAACTTCTCACCCTAAACCACTCTCTGTAAAATACAGGAGCCAGTTGGAAAACCAGATCACTCACTCCCCCCCTTCAAAAGCCTTCAGTCAGCTCTGCCTTCTCCTGTCTCTGCCTCTGTCTAACACGTCTTGATGTTTTCAACTAATTTATAACATCAGAGACACTACATCTTAAATAAAAATGGACAATCACACTGATCAAACCAGTAACTGTTACCTACTTCTGCCATGCAATATGGTCTCATCCTGTCATCAAAGACTGCACAGGATATACCCTTTTCTGATTTGTTTTTATCATAAAAACACAAGAGCATTAAATATCAAGAAAGTGACTGAAGATAATTACACTTAAAGTTCCCTTTTTGGCAGAGGATTCAGTTAAATATTACACTGCCACCTTGTGGACTCTACTAACATTATCTTGGTAGGCATAAGCTTGAAACTAGACTTCAAAATAATTCATTGCAGAACATATGAACAGACTCTTCAGTCAAAAAGTTTAATGTTCAAGGATGAGTTTTTTATTCTGGTGTAGTAGAAAAATTAACAAAGTGCATCTATTTGGCAATGTACTTTTCACAAAGAAAGGTGATAAATTCAGATTCAGATATTTTTATTTATGCACAGAAACGAAAATATATTACACATGTACAGTTTACAACAGATGTACATGAAAGGGAACCCCAAAAAAGCAAATGTGCTTATAGATAGGGGACCCAGAAACCAACAACATCCTCACCCGCATTCCCCCTCAGCCCCCACTCCATAGTTGTATACCTACGTATTCATCACCACCCACTTCCGTGCAGTCATTGTCACACACCACACCCAATTACCTACACAAACGTTCACATAAGCATCCACACAATCACACCTAAGTATGGGTACACGTGCACACACATACACAGACAGCAGCATTTCCGAAAGAATACATGATTCTGACAGAGATTATATTATATGTAAGGAAGACTAAACTTTCTTTCTGACAATTTTTTTTGAAGGCAGAGAGGGATTGTGATAGTTTGATAAACCCATCTAGCTCATTCCAAATCAGTGGACCCCTGCAAACAACACTCAGGCTGATACATTTAAGTTCCCGCTTCTTCCCCAAAATAATGTTTTTTTCCTGGTGTTGTGAGCATGCAGGGGACAGCTTCACTAGGGGAAAATTGTCTAATGATGAAAAGAAATTAACAATACAAGCAAGAAATAAACAATGAAACCTTAAAAATCACAATAAATCCTATTGCACTGTTCATAATTTTGCCTGTAAGTCTCTTAAATAATTAGTGCTAGCACACTGTGTTATGTATGATGATGTAATATTCATTTTAGCCATTACATTTTTAAACTTTCTGGTACAAAGTGAGTAAACAGTGCAGATTGTGTTCAGCAACTTAACATGAGGTCAGACGTTACTAATTCAGCTTCTGTCACGTCCAATTTGTGTGGTAGTAGGTTATTTCCCATATCAGTACACTGCAAAGCTTACAATCAAGCATTTCTCATGATTAAGACATCATCTCTGCAGAGGAATGCTGCTGAAATGCGAAAATGTCTCTCCAATCTCTGTTTTAGCTACTGAGCAGAGTCTGAGCCTGAGAATGAGGCAGAAAGCGAATGGAAAAATCCACGGCATTTAGGTAAAGCCATGTCATAAAGGCACTAATGAGCCGGAGGTTTTAAGAGAGGGAGAGTAGGAGGAGGGAGGAAATGGTTTACATATGGATTTGAAAGAGCACAGGCATCACAGCTATGTTGTGTATTTAATGAAGCTAAGTAATCCCGGTCCACATGCTGCACCTACTCTACCACTACTTTTTCACTCTCATTTTTGTTTTGTCATAATCTAATTCTGTTATTCACATTTCTTCCTACTCCTTTTTGACCATGCAAAATTCAGATTTGCACGTACTTGAAGATAGATTCTGTTCATTTAAATGTTATTCTGTTTTTGTTATTTTCCTTTGTTTTGCTTTATTTTGTTTCTTTGCATGTTCGAAATAAATAAATAAATAAATATCATTTCTACCAAATTAATTCATTGCAAAAAGTGGTTTATTTTATACCACAAAATGTATTCTTAGAGCAGCGTTGTACTTTTCTGATGCCAACTGAACTGATGAAAATAATTCACTCTTTTTTGTTTCTGTGTCTAAATTGCTGCTTAAGCTTCACAAACGTACTGACCAGGGGCTACGTACCAATACATAATAGATAAATGTATACTATGGCTGTGGACTACAACAGGTCTGATTGCTTTCTCTTCCTGAAGCCACATTAAATCATCTTTTAAGCCACATTAAACAGGATTCCCATTACAAAGATAATAAGATTGTGGTTCTAATGAGTAATGGATAGTACCTGAAAAAACTGTCTCCATAGATATTATAAATGTTTCAGGATCCTTCAGCTTCATAAAATGGAGCATAATAAAATAGATGTAAAGGAAAATGTTTCTTCAAATGTTCTGGTACAGAACCTTGACAGGCTGACTCTTTTTTTGTCATACAGTGAATGAAATATCTAACATAAAAGAGGACACGTTTTATAAAGATGTAATAAAAAATGACCCTTAACCCAGTGTATTTATTTATTTAAACCAAATCATGGTTCTTTTCCTATACCCAACTAAACTGCTTTTATCAGCTAAACCTAAAAGCTCATGGACAATGAGATAGGAAGTCTCTGGAGGCAAAGTTGTAGATTTTGTGTCTGCTATCTGTGCCAGCAAACTTCTGTCCATTGAGGAGCAGCAAAAAAAAAGAGCCAGATAATGCTGATAGTATCCATATTAGTGTTTCTGGAGAAGCATGGATTTTTTTTTTTTTTTGTGGAAACAGGGCTGAATTGTTAAATCAGAAACAGCTCTTATAAATCTTGTTACTAGCTACAACAGTTTACTTAGTGTGGTTTGGTTAGACTACACTCAATAGCTCACAATTTTATTTGAACTGTAATGCAGTCTCTTTGTGTCTTTAAAGGATTATACAAACCAAAAATAGAAGCTTCAACAGTGAATAACTGCATTTCCTCTGCATTATGTGTTACATTCTTGAAAGTTTACTGCACGCTTAAACAGGAGGATGTTCACAGTTCTTTAAGGAACCCGATCAAGATCAAGCGTTGTTTATCTACATCCTTTAATTAAAGTTTTATTACAAACATTCTTGACTTCAACCGCTGGTAAAAACAGCAGAGATGAATTGGTTGTGTGTGGGAGTTTTTAAAGGCACTATTTAATGTGACACATTAAATAAAGCCAGTTAAGGCAGTTTGGTCCTGATCCGGTTGCCCTCTGTCAGTTTTAATCCCCATTTATACCCTACATCTGCAATCCCAGTATGCATCCCCTTGTGAGTTTAATAAACATCCCAAAAAAAAAAAGCACACAAATGACAATATAACTAAGGTGCAGAGACTACTGTGCTTTGCCACATTTGCAGCTTTTTATGCAAAGTATGCAATCATATCTATGTAAATTTAAATTTAGTTAATCCTCAAACAATACTCCAGTCATAACCATGTTAATGTTTTCTGCATTCCAATTCCTCATCCTTACACACCTGCTGTTGGCTCCTCAACTCAACACAGTTTTTTCTTATTGTCAATGTAACCGTCTCTGACCTTGTAATATCACGCTCATCAAGACTCTATGGTCTTTGCCTGCAGGTACACTGTCATGTATCATGTATTATTAACCCCCTGTGGACTGGTGAGTGGGCGGAGTGGGCAGAATATGGGAACTGTTGCAGCAAAGCAGACAAGCAATGCAAACAAGGTTTTTGTAAACACAACAGCTGAGGGACAGGACTGGTCTCTCCTGTCATCATCCAACTCTCAGGAATGTATTTATTTACCTCCATGAAACATGGCCTCCTGCTGCTAATGCAGGTCATTCAGCTCAAAAATGACTGCCTGAGGGTTGGCTGGCACTAACGTGTTCTCACTACTTAGCCATAGAACCAAGAATATGGGCTGGATATTAAAACAGCCCCCATATACAGTATTTGTAGTTTTTCAATAGAATGAAACATTACTTTTGGTGTCTTAAAGCCACAAGGTCGGAATGGTCAGACAATAAATACTTAAGAAAATCAAATGAGATCAGTGCACTGTAATATTTTCCAGAACAAAACTGTCAGTTTTTAAGAAAACTACTGGTATATGTCTTGTTGCAACATTAACATAAAAGCTTACCATAGTTATACTCAGGCTAATGATACAGTAGCTGAAAACAAAAAGTTTTAAACTGCTGAAATACTAATACTAATGAGAACACATTATAGGAAACACCAAAAATAGCAATGAGTCCAATAAGAGGCCTCCACTGCCTGCAGCTCTCTGAAATAAGCAAGTTTTAATGTTCAGGAGTAATGCTTAATTATCCATACATGGCCATTTACAAGCATATTGCCACAGGGCTCCAGCTTCACAACAGCCCCCAATCTAATAGAAGATAGCATTATTGCGTGCAGTCAGAATTATTCACTGCATTACCCACGATTCATAGCATGTATTAACACAAGCAATTTCATGCATATGGATACAGTGGGTCTTAGCAGGGGAGCTTCTGATTGCTCTGAAACTAATTTCACAATCATTAGTTTTGGTGGTGGTGTGAGTGACAGAGTGTATTTACCAGATTTCTGAAAATGACAAGTTCCACATGCTTTGTGGAGGAAGTTGTGAAGATGAAAAGTTTGATGTGGAAGGTTCGACTAAGACATTGGTAAAGTAAATGTTTTGATTCTCAAACTTTTCAGAAAATGAAAAAGAAGTAATCATGTTTATTTTTTAGTATTGGTCAGTAATTAATTATGAGTGACTGTAGATGCATACCACATATTAGAAATGTCTAAAAGAGTCACCAAAGGAGAGGTTGTTTGTAAATACAGACAGGCTTCTTTAGGTGGAGGCCAAACACAAAGCCATTTAGCCTGGAGGTGAAGTTAATGACTCATGGCCAAGTGCTGCATTCCATCCATATGTAAGATGAGGAGATATTTTGCAAAGTCTCTGAATCAACTTAATGCTGTTATGGGCCATTGTTCACAATAAACATGTAAATTGTGTTTATGGAATAGAATATAAATCAGTGGCACTGATTCACACATAAATTATAATCACAGTGTCACCCATATTTCTGCACAAACAAAGGAAAGCAAAAAAAATCAGTGAATAAAGATGTTCTTAAAGATATTTGAGATTTGCAGCATTCAAAATACACAAAGGAAAATATTTATCTTAATATTTTTAGTCACTTTAAGTCTTGTATAACAATGTATAAAATTAACTATTGTAGTATTGAAGTAAAGCCACTAGGTGGTGTTGTGTTATCTATGTTGATGTGCATTTCAATGACTTTGGGAATGTGGATTAATGTGATAAAATCAAACTTTATTCCTCTGATTTGTTTGTAACTATGGAAGGTGAAAAAAGTAATACATTATGTAATGAATGCCACCATGTTACTTATGGACTGGTGTTTTGTGTTAAAGGGTTTATAAAGCAGAAGTATATCCTTATGTCAGGTAAATAATGGACTTAAATAAACAAACAAGGGACAGGGCATTATTAGGTGATACACAGTGAGACAACAGCCGGACAGGAGGACGTGTCACTTTAGGTTCTGAAGTCAAAGAAAGATGGTTTGAGCATTCTGCGGCTCAGGCCAGAGGGAGGGAGGAGGGAGGTCACTGCTCTGCCCCAGATTTGGAGGTGCCACTGTCTGGGGAGAGACTGATTGCTGCAAGCAACAGATAACAGCCTGCAGCATGAGGGGAGATTAAAAAAAGAGTCTGAGATTGCTGGGAGGACTGGACCCCACCCTTATGGGGCTGAACTGCACCCTCTGATACTAACACTAACACTGCAATTAGCTGCTGAGACAATGACAGGTTTCTGGAGCGTATATGTTAGCTAGTGTGATTTCTTTGGTCAAACACTGTGCTTGAGTCAGCACAGAAAATGGTTGTTTATAGCAGAACTTTGATTACAATTTGACAAATAGTTGTATGAGAATCATTTTAAAGCTTTATAAGAACTTACTGCTCTCATAGCACTTCAAATGTCACCTCAATTTGCTAATACGGACAAACAAAAGCCATATTTACTCTAATTGCTACTCCATCTCCGTCTAAATATTGTTGTGACAGCAGCCCAGCTGATTGGGCCCCTACCACACATCCTGCTTGTTTCCCACGTAGCCCGAGAGTGGTCTATCACAATGCCATTGTTATCCATCAGATTGTCCGCAGTCATTACTTATTCAGCCAGCCGTCGTGCCTTTTGTCCAAAATCATTCTTCACTCTGTCCCTAAGACCTTCCTCTGCCTGCTGTGGCCCATCTGCCCCCCTGTCTGACACGTACTATATGAGCCCCCCATTTCTCACACATGCACAAGCCTTTCACACCAGCTGTCCTGCTCGTGTCCCCTGGCAGTAAAATGTGCAGACCCTGGGGCAGGCCCTCAGAGTATATGAAGAAGCAGTGGTCACTGTTCTCTCCTCTGTTTGGTTTATCAATGACAGTGACATTTTAAACACTGGACAAGCCCTCTAGCTTTTCTCAACAGCTCAGCCTGTTATTTGTCACCTCTATAAAGCACATAATTTAATGTTTACCAATGATTATTACTGTTAGTTGCACACACTGTCTTCTGTAGAGCCATGAAGAGTTCTTACATATTTCTTTTAAAGTACCACTGCCAAGATATTTAAGAAGAAGGAAGTAAGAGGCAATGCCAAATACTTGTGTAAAAATAGATTACAGCCATTAATGGGAGTTAAAAATAGGTTGTACAGCCTTATTTATAGTACAGGCACTGGGCCTGTATACTGGAGGCAGCAGCCAGGGGTACACTTATCAATAACATCATAAAACCAAACCCCAAATACCAGTGAATATACACCTCCTTCATCCTTTTCTGGAAATATGCAGCCGTAGTGAAATTAAATCACTTTTATGAGGGCATCAAAGGGATTACATGTAGGTTTTTCTATTCATGGAGACTGTAAATTCAAAAGTCGGATCAATTTTCAGTGTTGACATATCTCTGATTACAACTTCGTTTTTTTTTTGTTTTTTTTTTTGTTTTTTTTTTTTCATTTCTCACCCCTGGATAATATACTGAAGAACAGAGGTGTAGTTAAAGAGATCCGAAAAAGAAAACAGAATTTAAAGGAAACATATTTTTCATTTAAGATATGAATAAAAGAGAATGGTCTAAAACATGTGATCAGGGGGAATACAGTGCATTTGGTAGCAGTGTGCATACATGTATACTCTGTGGACTGTTTGGACAAGATTAGTTGTTTAATACAGGTGGAGGGTACACCAGCTGAGGAGCAGAGGAGGGACAGACAGACAGACAGACAGAACTCCAGTCTGACAGGCACAGTCAACTTGAACACAGTGAACCTACGACACAAGCTACCGTCGCCGAACCACCGGCAGTCACCAGCAGCCAGTCTGCCTGGGACTTTAGCTACCAGGCTGAACAGCAGCCTGGATTATTATAATACGAACTACCAAAGCGTGATAGTTGGAATTCAAGGAGGCAGAATTACACAGTAAGACTATTGCAACCATCCGTTTTCGCTGCGTTTCGAAGATGTCTATATTACCGTTCACTCCTCCAATCGTGAAGAGGCTTCTTGGCTGGAAGAAGGGAGAGCAGAACGGACAAGAGGAGAAATGGTGCGAAAAGGCTGTGAAAAGTCTTGTGAAGAAGTTAAAAAAGACGGGACAGTTGGACGAGTTGGAGAAAGCCATCACATCACAGAATGTCAACACGAAATGCTTAACCATACCCAGGTACTGACAACGTAACTAGCCGCCTGCTAAGTAGCTAGAAAGCTAACGCCAGCGCTCATGACAACTAACGTGACCGTTAGCCAAAGAGCTAGCTAGCTAGTTGCTAATAACAGTATCATGATATTTAATTTTTCGGCCATTTGCCTTCTTATTTTGCTAATTTAAGCTTTACATGGTACTTATCAAATTCACTAATGTGTACATTAAAAAAATGATGTGATATGTTGGGTCAATTGTATTAACCATTTTAAATAGCTTATTAGATGCTAAAATGAGCTAAAATCGGCTCTCATTTGCAACAACCTTCTCTTTTACCTTTTGGCTATAAATCACTGAAATTCACATTTGCCTGCAACACTAAGCTTGTGTTCAATGAATGTGAGTTAATGACACTGTAAAAGACGTGATGCGTCTGTTCCCATGGTTGGACATCTTTTTTTATATTTTGCTCTTGCTAACTTACTTCAGGAATAACGTTTGACAATAGACTGAACACTGGCCTAAAATTCTAGCTACAATGTCATAGCCTAACGCTAGAGAAATGTGACATACAGAAGTTACTAGTTTAATGTCTAAGCACCCGTCTATCACCTGCTGACATGGACGCTGTGCTACATCCAGTGCTGCATAAACAAAAACAGTAAATCCACAGCTCACACATGTGATGAACAGGAGCAGGCAGGGTTTGGCCAAGCAGAGCTCTGACTCAGAAGGGATGTTTAGACTGGAGTGTGTGCACTCCGGAAAAGTTTAAATAAGTGCTCGTTTAGGATTCCCCAGATGGGTTACCCATCTATCTTAAACCCAGGATAGTTGTTTAATCTATGAAGTTTTCTAAGAGAATGCGCATATTATTTTCTTCTGAATGATGTGGTCTGAGTGTGGGAATAAATGCTTTCATGGCTGGATTTTCAATTATTTTGTTTATTATTTAATGTTGTGTAGTTTGATTAGTTCCCTCATCATCATGGATCTACAATGAAAATGTTGATGAGTTTGTTATATCTATTTGTTCATCTGTTGCACTAGCCAGATGTGTGTGTGTGTGTGTCAGTACAATTACTTTCTGTATTTTTTTCCCTATTTTTTGTTCTTATCAATAAAATATTTCTAACATTTTTCAGTGACATCTTTAACTGTTAAACCTAAACCTCAAATTTTCTTCAACAGCAAGTCAGACACATTGTAGGTCCAATTCCTTAGATAGCTGGGAGTCCCCCATCATGGTGTGCATGGTGTGAGTGTGGGTGGTAACCTACATTAGAAACCTTTTCTCAGTTCTTGGGAATGCGCTCTGGGCCCCTTGGGAGGGCGTAGGCCACTGTTTGGATTGTGGTTTAATTTTAATAGGTCTTAAGGCAGGCTGTAGATTTACAGAAAAACAGCTGGCTAACTATCTTTTGAGAGTGATTGTGACTCTGTTTCTGTGCTGTACTTTCATCATCACTGTCTTTAAAGTGGTTCAGGGAGAAAGGACTTTGTATTTGAGGTGCCTCGGTTTACTTTACATACATGGCTGGTTGTTCTACAATATTTGTGAATAAGCAGGTTGACTCCTGCTCATCCACAGGAGGCATCACGTTAAACTGACAAATCAGTAGGACAAGACATAGCCCAAGAGGATGTTGGTAGGTGTAGAAAAAGGCTGACACCTCAGTACTCACAATTCAGTGGCAGGTATTGCAGGGGATTTGAGACATACAAGCTGACACTTCATATGCCTGTCTAAAGTTAATATGGCAAATCACAGTGTAATCACTGTATCACCAGAATTTGCAAATATACACGTTTTGACCTCATTTCGGTCTGTAAAATGTGTCGCACTGTATTATTATATATTTACATGTTTATGAGTGTATTAGTCAGTTCCCATCATATTGTAACTGGTATTTGGTTGGTATTTGAACAGTCTTTTCCAGTTCATATCAGAAGGACACTGATCTTGAATATTGTCTTCAGTTATTCACTTAAAAGACTATAGACTTATGAGATTTAATCTGCATGTGTTATGATGTGTTATTATACAGGTCTTTAGATGGCCGTCTCCAAGTGTCCCACAGAAAAGGACTTCCTCATGTGATTTATTGCCGTTTGTGGCGCTGGCCGGACCTGCAGTCCCATCATGAACTGAGAGCTGTTGACCACTGTGAATTTGCTTTCCACACCAAGAAGGATGAAGTTTGTGTTAATCCCTACCACTACCAGAGGGTGGAGACACCCAGTGAGTGGAGTTAATTCCTTGAAGGTCCAAAATACTTGCCATAAAATTGTGGTATTTACATGTACATATCACATGTATCTGTTTATCTCCAGTTTTGCCTCCTGTTCTGGTACCACGACATACAGATATCCCTGCAGAGTTTCCACCGTTGGATGACTACAGCCCATCTATCCCTGAGAACACTAACTTCCCCGCTGGTATTGAGCCCCAGAGTAACTATATTCCTGGTGAGAAAATGAATAATTTACTAATACTCATACCCAACAATACCCAGCAGAACTTTATGCAGTAATTTTAAAGAATGCCATACAAAGTAAACTAAAGAGAGTAGGTGTGAAGCTAATTTTCATTTGTGTTTGTACATGACAGAAACTCCCCCACCAGGCTACCTCAGTGAGGACGGTGAGACAAATGATCACCAGCTCAATCACAGCATGGACACAAGTGAGTCATAAGAATATACACACAACTCATACTTATCTAATTATGTCTCATCAGGATCATTAACTAGTCTTCTCTTACTTTAGGTTCGCCCAGCCTGTCTCCAAATCCTGTCTCTCCCACAAACAGTAATCTTGGTAAGCAAAACCAAATAGGTCATCTATTTTTGAAACATATCATTCATTATGTACACTTGTGTTATTGATGGTCGTGACACAAAGTCAGGGGTAACCCTTCATGGTCAGCAAACTGATTCAAAATCACACTACAAATCTTCTGTTTAAATATCATTCAATATTTTTTTAATTTATAAATCCAGCAGAACACAACAGAACAACCCAGGTGACTCTTCAGTCACTATTGAGTGTTTATTTAGTGTGTTGTGTAGAGAACTGACACTGTCATTTGTTTTGTGCTCTTCTATGACTGTGAAAGATTAGAATCTGCTCCATTTGGTGGAAACTGTCCCATCATAAAATATTTCAGCTCATCTTGAGCTATGTGTGGAGCTTTTCAGTGTTTCAGGTCTTTGGGAAGCAGAAGTTCTTGAATGTAAAAGGATATCTGTCATTTAAAATTAAAAAGGCCAGTGGCCCTGGTTTAAATTGGAATTTGGAACTTCCTAGTGGCTCAGTTTACTAAAAGTACATGTTCTGTGCCAGCTGTATGTTGATGCAATTATTTTATTAATACACACACACACACTATGTGTAAAGAAGATCCAGCAACAATGTACCCATCCCCATTTGGACCCAATGACCCGATGACTGTAAAACATAGCACGTGTTCAATCTTTTTGGAGCTGATGCCTCCTGCAGTGGAATCTTCTTATAGGTGTGATTTACGTGGCATCTGGATTATATCAGACTTGTTCTCTACATAACTTACCTTTTTTTTTTTTTTTTTTTATTACTTTGTTCAAGGATACCTCTGGTCAAACAATAACAGCTCACCAGCATGTAGTGGCTTTTTATTGCTGCTCATTTTACAGAACAGGTTAATCTGAAAAATGTAGCTTTTCATAGTTGACTTGATGATAAAAATAATTTTTGGGGTGACTGAATGAGGTATAAGTGCAACTGACAGATGAGCAACATACAGGAAGTGAAGTGGTGGACTATGTCTAGGAGGCTTTGCCTCAGGGCAGTAACAGAGTAAGGATGGTATGAATAGAGTCTTTGTCTACAGTCTGTTCTTGTCTGTAGAAAGGCCAGCCACAGACAGCTCAAGGTAATGCAATAATAATATCCGGTTGCTAGGTTATTCTATCTATGTGGAAAGCCACCAGCAGATCATTGTTAAAAAAATAAATAGGTACGTCATGTCTTTCCCATTTCTGGCAGAGGCCATGTGGGCCGTGGGAAAGAGCTAATGAAAAGAAGTCAAAGTGAACCGTTATCATCAGTATGTATCTTAATGTTAAATGCTTGTTGAAGTACAGAGCAGTTTACCTGTTCTGAATCAATTTCTTTTTTCATTAACCTAATCTGAGCTCGTCTCTCTCCAAATGTGTCTTCTGCTCTTGCAGACTTGCAACCTGTGACATACTGTGAATCTGCTTTCTGGTGCTCAATCTCCTACTATGAGCTGAACCAACGTGTAGGAGAGACCTTCCATGCCTCCCAGCCCTCCCTCACTGTAGATGGATTCACAGATCCCTCCAACTCTGAGCGCTTCTGTCTAGGCCTCTTGTCCAATGTCAATCGCAACTCAGCAGTAGAGCTCACACGCAGACATATAGGTAGTCATTTCCTTTCATACAGATCACATTGATTCTGATCTGTTTTGCATTTTTGTTTAATATAGTCAGCTGGCAGCTTTCCACTACGCAGCAATCATTTCTCTACCTTTTCCAGGACGAGGTGTGAGGTTGTACTACATTGGTGGAGAGGTGTTTGCAGAGTGCCTCAGTGATAGTGCCATTTTTGTACAAAGTCCCAACTGCAACCAGCGCTACGGCTGGCATCCTGCCACTGTCTGCAAAATCCCTCCAGGTTAGTAATGATTTAGACACCAATGAGTACAGACAAATGACCAGTGCCACTAAATGCTGCTGATACATTGACACCAATATCTTTTTGTTGTCAATAAGTAAACATCATCATTAAAATACTTTGTTTTTCAGGCTGCAACCTGAAGATCTTTAACAACCAGGAGTTTGCTGCTTTGCTTGCACAGTCAGTAAACCAAGGATTTGAGGCTGTGTACCAACTCACTAGGATGTGCACAATTCGCATGAGTTTTGTCAAAGGTTGGGGAGCGGAGTACAGGTAAAGTAACTGTTAATAAAACTCACAACTAAGTTAACCTGCTTAATACAAATAACATGGAAATGTAACACTAATATTCTTAGTTATTATTAGGTAAAATGTGTTTTTTTTTTTTCCCACAAAGATGATGACTTATAAAAGAAGTTTGTATGTAAAGGCAGTAAGAGAAGGTCAGCTGGTTAGTCAGTTAAGCCAGCTGAAATTAGCAGGAGCTCCTACTAGTTAGAGGTTCTTTGTAGTGATGAGGATTGGACTTGAAGAGGTAAAAGAAGATGTTGGGGGAGGGCACAGCTCTGAGGAGAGAGAGGGTTGAGTAACGTAAGAAGAATGCAGCAGGCATGCAGTGGTGAGGGGGACATGGAGTGGGAGGTGAACACATTTCAGACACCCTTTGCAAGGGGGATTCCCACTGGACTGCAAGTTGTCCGTGTTATATTTCTGGCACCAAACACCTTGGAGAAAAACATCTCTGGTAGAAACTTGAATGACTTCAGAAATAGTCACAAGAATTAGCTTCACTCTTGATGCCTTTGCACTAAGACAAAAATATTTTGTATACTGTATTTGGCAACGACAGACTAAAATGCTACTTTACAATCACATATGACATTTAAATTGTTAGATACCATAATGTAGCATGTAAAGCTGTACAGTAATGGAAACAATAACATTTTGCCTCTCTGTTTTTATGCACTTTACAGGCGTCAGACAGTAACCAGCACCCCCTGCTGGATAGAATTGCATCTCAATGGCCCTTTGCAGTGGCTGGACAAGGTCCTTACACAGATGGGTTCTCCCAGTATCCACTGCTCTAGTGTGTCGTAGGACCATCAGACACTTCTAATAATAAGGAAAGGAATAGCACTTATCAAACATCTCTCGTCCCTCTGTGTCATAAACATTTCACCTCACATCTTTAGCACTTTTTAGTATTTATAATTTAGTGTCCCCTGGTCATGGTTGTTGTATGACTTGTAGATTTGTTTCCATGTATTCAAAAGGCAGCCATAGGATATTTGCAGTAAGATTAAAAAACTGATCACCATGTCTCTGCATAACATTGTATTACATGTTTGTTTCCCAAGTTGAAGTCATGGAGCATTTCCAGCTTGGTCATCTTTTACATGTTTCAAAACATTTTTGATTCTATGAATTAGATAAATTATGGATTAGAATAAGTGAATACAATCTCACCACTTGTATTTCAGTGTCCCAGTACCGCTTTTACAACCAATGAATTATTTATCAGTTTAAGCATTACTTAACATAAAAATGTCATTCTGAGTAGTGATGAAATAGAATATATTTAATATTTTAAGTACAAGGTACTTTGCCCATATTGATTTGTCTATGTTAATGAAAATGTCAAGTATCTAATTGATCATTTCATTGGTATTTTATCTATTTTAGACAAGAAAATAGACATTACCACCATTGTTTTGAAATAACCCTTGTATGAGAACTATTTTGCTCAATGAAAGAGACATTTTCTAAGTTATTTTTTCATACTGTCCTGCATGGAAATATATTTTTATTATTGCCTCAATATGACTGTACATAAATATTTATAGCTTGTGAATTTCTTGTAGTTATGCATTGCTTTAAATGGTGGACCTGACTAACCTTTGGAATAGATTTGCAACTCTGGTAAACAACCCCTGCTTATACCTGATGTGGGGTTACCTCACCCTTGTCAATGGGGTTTTAGGTGCAACACATAGGATGACTACCAGCTGTAACTGTTATTTCATAGTAAAACATATAGTGGACTGTTTGATTTAGGCTTTATCACTGTGTGGCGACTGACCACAGCTGTGGTCTATCCATCGATGGCATGTAGAGTGAGAACAAAAATACATGTTTGGTTTTTTTGTTTGTTTTTTTTTACAGTATAGCACACTGTGCTCCTTGTGGGTAAATGTACTTCCAGTTACCTGTGCAAGCTTTAGTTCTAGTGGTAATTTGCTTGTCTAATACTGTGTATTAAATGTACATTGCTACGATATGAAGCATGTGTAGTATGCTTGCTGTCTATGAAGTCACCATGTTAATTCTGCACTTACAGTATGTAAGACTCAGCCATCCTTATAGTCTGTTGCGAAGTTACACAGTGTCAAACTCCAATGCTGTGTACTACAGTGCATTAGATAATTGATAGATCTGTATCAGTTCTTGCATTCTTTGGTATTCTTAGTTTCTGAATTTAGTCTATGTTCCAAGTCTTATGTACATGTTTTTTCATGTATTCTAATATTTGACTTTAATGACCATTGTTTTATCATTTGTGAAAATTTAATAAATTGCAACTGAATTAAAAGTATTTGATGTTCAATTTGTTTATACACAATGAATAAAGAAGTTGACTCTTGATCATTGCAACCCATTCCTTGGTTAAAATGTGTTGTGTGATTATTTAACTCCACCCTTTTAGGTACAGTGAAGTTAAATAATTCAGAATACTATAAGAGGTTTCTATTATGATTCTGTATATAGATTAGACAACTGATTAGAAACATCCTCATGTATGATGCAATGCCATACTGTATAAGAAAAATACTAAACAGAGAAGTCGTACAGCATTGACAGTTGTTGCAGGACTTGTATTTCCATGTACAAGTATTTCTGTTAGTCAATAATAGGCTTCATACACACAGGTAGTGATAGTGAAATACTTGTATTCAAAATAATTGAGCTGAGCAAGAAAAATTTAAATCAGTTTTTATGTTGATTCAGTACAATGTGCAATTTGTTACAACTATTCGGAGAAAAAGGCACATCATGTCACTTAAAATATACATGACAACTGTACCTAAATGACAAATGCATATATCAAAGCCCACATAATGTAACAATGTTTCTCCACCTTTAAAACCATCAAGTATTTAAGGGGCTGAGAGTGTAGTCAGGAATGCCAGGGGAGTGGACTAAGGGCCAGGCCCATCCTTTGCCTCTCTGTCCTTTACAGGAAACCCAACTGTTTCTCATTATACACCAAAACTGCAATCATTTTATTGTAGCAATCAAACGTTAATAATCATTACTACGTCTACAGTGACATCTGTAGACATCTCCACTTCCAAGTGCTAGGAGCAGGTTAAAGGGCGCTGGATCTTGTGGGAGACCCAGGGAAGGTAGGAGGATCGGGAAAAACAACGAATGACTGACAGTAGCTACTTTTAACTTTCTTCACCCGATGATAACCCATCTATTTCATCTTCATCACCACCAATGGCCATCCAAAATGCTTTTGCTACCTATAAAAAAAAAGTGTTATTTTGTTATTTCGACTTCAACTGTATCTACAGTGTCTTCAAGTCAATCAATCATTCCAACCAAAACATAGGATGTTAAGAAACAAAGGTGTCACATTGTTTGGCATAAACTGAAACAAATACCATTACCACTGTGATTCACTATTGAAAATACTACAATGAAAACTTTGTTCTACAGTCATGTGCAAAATCATGCAAACAAGAGGCACAGCATCCAAAAATCATATTTTAAAATGGCCCAAATTACACTAGAAAAATCGTTCTTGTAACTATGATGGATATAGCTGCTTACCTTCTCTGCATGAACCTTTCTCTGCTCATGAGGTAATGAGGAGGCTTTGTCTGTTGTTCAAAAATCAGAGAAAGTCAGAATATCACAAATGAGATTCATTGCACAAATACTGAAAAAAGGTGTTTCATAAAGGCTTACAGAAAAAAACAATTGAGTAGTGGCAGTGTGTTTCCCATATACCTTTCATCTCTTTGAGCTTGGTAAACAGACGTTCAAAGTTATCCACATCTGCATCACCAGCTGTGAGATTGGCAAGTTCCTGAATATCCAAATCTGTCATTGCATCTGTAATAACCAATGTGATAATCAGCATGTTTATGTGAATGTACAGAATTAAAGTCTCTGTAACAGATTCTACATTAGTATAGGGGGAAAAAACACAAGAGAAGTTGGGAAAAATATTCTATGGCTTTACTTACCAACTACCGTGTCTTCCTGTGTGCCTGAGTTTGTACAATTTTCTTTCTGGTCAGCCTCTTCACTGACTAAAGTGCCCCCTACTGGCGAACTGGAAGACTGTAGTAGAAGAGAAAAGGGCCAGTGAGTACCACTAAATACTTATTCAAACCAGTTTGTAAAATCAATTTTAAAATGATAAATATATGCACAGTAGTAAACAAAAACACACAGCTAAAAAGATAAATGAAATGACAATTAAAATAAGTGATACAGGTAACAAGGTAAAACTGACAGGTGGGTCTTGACAGCTGCGCGGGTTATTGTGCCTGCAAGCGACCAAGCTACTCATCAGACCAAGTCCCTGATTGTGTCCTATTAGGAAACAGAAAAATATACACCGTTACACACAATACATTCAAATAAATCAGACAGTGCAGAAGGTCATTCATTATGGGTGATGTCATCTCACCATCCTTCATCTCCACACTGGTCCACACATTAGCATTGAGAGCTTGAACAATTCTCTTTACTCCAGTGGATTCTGGAAAATCATCTGTATAAAGACAACATAAATGAGTCCAACTACTGGAAAAATATGTAGGATGTAAATTAAAATGTACAGTGTTTTTACTATGATTGCCAAATTTGACCTCACCATCTTCGTCTGGCAGCTCCAGAGGATTGAGCTCCACCAGCTCAAATGCGTGGGCCAAACACCACTGCTGTGCTTCATGTCTTGTGACACCTACAAAATGAATTCAGCTTCAGATTTCATATCATATCCTGTCAAACCGTACTGGGAATACTTGCCTTAAAAACCAAGCTAAAGAACACACTAGTGGAGAACTAACCATTCTCACAGACTTTGTCACAGACCAGAATGAGCACCTCTGGAGCAATATCTTCTATCACTGATATCCAAGGTTGCAGCTTTTCCAGTCCATCTTTCTGCAAAAACCATGCAGAGTTAAGTGTGAGAATGCGCTTCACAAGAGAAGCTGTCGATATTTTTATGACATGTACCTCATTCTTAAGTCACGCACCAATGAACTGTCAAAATAAGCGATGAAAGCCTGCATAGACTGAGCAATCTCTGATGTCATCTGAAAAGTGCTCGGAACGACACAAAGCCTGACGTCTGCTGTGTAATACTTGTTGTTGATAGTCCATGGGTACCAGGTTACTGCTTCTTCCCGCTTGGTTGGTTCGGGCAAAGTATTTAAATTGAGGATCTCTAAATCAAAAACAAATCGGATTTGTTGAAAAGTTGTACACAAATTGGGTTTACTGTGGTTGACATGCATATTAGCTGCGTTACTAGCAATAGCATTATGATAACGTATGCCTTTTCCGCCGAATCTTAAAATCAGTATTATATTTAATGTATATTTACAATGCCCTCTAACATGCACCAGCAACAAACGCTTGTCAACAACGAAACAGGTTCTTAATGTGAACAGTCCTTTTTACTGGGGCTGAAGAAAGTTAGCTTTGTTTCACGTTAGCCCTGCGGAAGTCATGCGCATTACACTCATATATACTCACGTTTTATTAATTCCTCTTCTTTAAAACCACGGTCAGAGCTAGTGACGAGAACACAAGGTATAGTCATCGTTGTAGTTTCTTCCGTTGCTGACATTTTTTACAATACTCTCGGGTAAGAACTAGCTAACAGCGGCGTTAACTCATTTAAATAACCTTTCAACTCGGAGGCACATGACGTCATTTCCGGCGCAATTTGGTAGACAAAGTAAAAAAAGCTGTTTATTTGATGAGACATAAATGTATGTATACAATATGTATTTCCACTGTGTTACAATGATATTATAGACAGTAACTTGTAATTTGTGTTTTTGGTAACACTAATATGAAACGCGCTGTTCCTTGAGTAAACCGTCCCTACAAATTGTCTTGAAGGAATCAACTCTCAAGACTTACATAAATATATTAGGGTATTTAACTTATGTCACTCATAATTCCTATATTAGTCCTGGTTATATTTATAATGGTGGTCATGGTTTGACTTTTACAATTATAAGTTTATTTTTTTTTAAAAATTCTGCCAATAATTGCAGAGTGAACTACCTGACAGAATAAATTAAGGAAAAAATAACTCAATGATTTTGCTTCTCTGTCATGGCAACGTTAACACCATTAAGCCTTCATAAACTCTTGGTATCATTGTGTGTCATGTTTTCTTCTTGTAACATTTAAATACACAAGGAAATGTCTGAATTAGTAAAAAATGAAGATAATGTGGGAGAAACGTTAGTGCAGGTAATGTTAAGTTTATCGTTATTAGCATTGAATCCGGCTCTGGATAAAACAACTATCCTAATTTAAAGTTAATGTAGAAGCTCTTTTAAGAAATTCCGCAAACCTGTTTGTTGATGCTAGTTTGCTTTCCATCACTTGGCTTTAACTAACCTTAGATAGCAAATTAGTTATTTGTAATTAGTTAGCTAAATCAACTGAGCTGAAGTTAGGTCAGGTTGATTAAACGTGAAAACAGAAACTTATTTTAAATACCTTAAATAAATACTTTGCTTAAGACAAAGTATTTATCTAAGGCTCACTGTTGTATTAGAGTAACTAATGCTAATTACTTTAACTCAAGAAATCACTGTAGCTAGTTGAGTACAAACTCGAGATACTCCTCTAGTTGTGTGTTTCCATTTTATACAGCTTTATAATTCTACTCCACTACATCTCAGTGGCAAAAATAGAGATAAAGTACAGATAACAGATTAATTTTATTTATCCACATGGGGCAAATCGTTCTATATACTCCATTATATTTGTTTGACAGCTTTAGTTACAAAGTTTGTTTTCAGGTTACAATTTTCTATATCCTTCCTGTCCAGAGAAAATCACATTTCACTAAATATGTAGATTTTTTATTTTTTTTTGGATAACCTGAAGCAAAAAGTCATTTATGGAATGAAAAAAATGCTTGTGTTCTTAAAGATTAATACCCTCTTGGACTAGATGGAAAATGTATTCTTACAAAGGTTTAAAAAAAGAAACACTACAAATGCATTGTTCTAGTTTAACCACCCAACAGTTTATAAGAAAAAAAATGAACGTAATCTCAAACATCTGCAGCCATATAATGCATGTAGTTGCAAATCAGTAATAAACATTGATAAATCCAAAAATATTTGTAACTGGGATCATTTTACTGACTTTTGCTTTTCCCATTTTACATTTTTCTGACAATGCTTTTACTTAAGAAATGTTACTTTTACTTTGTCATATTAATATTTTACTGAAGAAAACAATTTTATTCCTTCTTCCACTACTGCCAACACTATACTACAGGTTCTAGATGATTTGCGACATCTCAAGCATAGCCTTAAGAAACTCACTCTCAGTGAGCTGGGAAAATCACTGTGCATTCAAGAATTGGACACCGCTATTTGCAAGACAGAAAGTGGGATAAAGGTAAGGCTGTTTCTTAGAAATGTGTGAAAATCATTGTGAACGATCTTATAGAAAAATATAATAAATGTATCTAATTAAACAATGGTCTTCGTAAACAGGCACATGTAGAGGAATATCTGAAGGCCAATAACCAAGTACTGGTTCTTCCAGTCATTGAGGATATAGATAGAAAGACAGCAAATATTCCAAAATGGTAAGTAAGGACTTGCAGAGTCAAGATTGTGTTTCTTCTAAATAATACTGAAGCAGAGACTTGGCTTTACCACCCTTGGTGGCATTTTAATATTGCAACAAATCTGTGTGAGCCTGAAAAATAGATTTTACACAGGAAACCTGCTTTGGAGAGTTTCCCATACGTCAGCCCACAAAGAAGGGAACTCAATGGACTTTCACCTGAGGAAAAGGTAATCTTTCATTCAAATTTTAGACATTTACTAATAATAGTGTACACAGCATACATATCACATAATACACAGCAAATTCATATAGTCTTTTGTATTATTCAGTAGAATAATGGTACTGAAAAGCCTCAAAAATGAGCACATCATAAGAATTAACATAGCCTATTTTTTGCTCAGCATAAATATATGAATGTAAATCTGTATTTTGGCTCTAAAAGCCTTAGTCATAAATTTTGATTTTTATAATTTCCTTCTTTTTCTCTCACTCAGCACAAAGCAGCCCTAACTTTGCCTTTAATAACTAATCCTGCTCACCCAAACAACAGAGCCGTTATGCACAGGAAATTTGGGATTCCACTCCCTGATTTGCAAAAAAGAAGCACAAATGCAGTAAGTAATTGACCATTAATGGTTAGTTTAGATTAAACTGACTTTACATGTAAACTGGAAGTACAAGCTTTTTTGATGAAGAAGTCTGATTTTTATCTGCTAATCTGGTATTTTGGTTTCCTTGAAAATAGGTCAAATTTGTCCATCCTGCTTAAGTCTTAATATCATAGTCATTGCAGGAAGACATATACTAGAATGAGCCATCATGTCCTCCAGTTATTTTCTCTGTGTAGCAAGAAATTGATTTCCTGTGACTCCAGTCTTTTGTTGATATTAATTGCAACTTACAGCATATACCTCAGGAAAGATTTGATTAGGACGTATTACAAGCATTTCTACAACACCTAAGATGAATTGGATATTTTTCCCATCATATTTCCCTTGTACTTACTTGATCCGCAGAAAAGACACTTTATGCCAGAGTGAAGAGTGATGGTACAGGTTTGTATTAATAGATGCTTCAAGTTTCCTGCTCAGAGAGACAGTGACATAAAGGTCACTTGGCTTAGTGATGACAGCCAGTACTTGTCACGGCAAACAAATTAATCTTTGCAAAGGTCGGCATTAGTTTTAGATATATTTTACACACTTTCCTTCCAATATATTTTAAGAATCTTTACCTGACATGAGAAATAGAGGCCAAGACTGTCACTCTGATATAGGAGAGATGGAAATGCTGGCTGCAAAAAGCGGAAAGCAGCAGATTGCAGCACATCAGCATTCTTCTAAAGAAACAGGCGCCTGATTGCTGTGCTATGGGCTACTGGTTTACAGCTGTCTCAGGACAGAAGTGGGTACCTGGTCCAGCATGCCAATAAGACAGCCGTAGCTTCCCCAACTGCTAACCACTGGCTCTCTGCCTGCTGCCTCCTTCTGCAGCTCAGGCCAGCTCTTCTCCACTCCCTGCCCGTGCCAGAGAATGAGCTTTTGCATTTTAGCAATTTTACAAAAGGTGCCACCTTTTCCCAACCCCATCTGAAACAGATGTGTGCCTTTGAGGGGAGATTCTCCAAGCACCTGGCCACTACCTGTGGTCTGTCAGAGAGCTCAGTGGTCTGAGGAGAATGAAGAAGAGGACATTAGGTGACAAGTGTGGAGAATTTGCAGCACAAACTTTGTACTTTATGAGTAATGGGGCATTTTAATTTAGCCAGAAATATTTGAAGATGCACCAAATGCATGTCTCTTTTTTATTTTTTAATTATGTCAATACTTTTACTTTTAGTATATCATTTTGTCCTTTAAAATAGTAAATGATTAACATTATAGGGTAGCTCTGAGTTGTAGTATCTTAAGATTCATCTTTCATCTTGAATACTTTGTGATTAATTGCATGTCTATTAGCTCCAAGTACCAAAAAAAAATCTCTTGTTTGTAATCACGTATGCTATCCCAGCACTCTCCCTGATAGTCATTCTGCTAGAAAGTGTTTTTGGCTATCACCAAGCTGGCAATGAGTCTGATCAATGGTTGGCTACCTCCTAATCTACAATACTTTCACTTTAAGAAAGTCTAACCACAGAAAAGAGTAGAAATGAAGAAAAAAAAAAAAAGGTTTAAATTTGAGTTTTCTTTTTACTCTGATTGATCCTTTAAGTAAAAGGTTCACATCACAATATAGTCTATCTCTGTGAAGTACAAATATTCATATCTAAAAATAAACCTTTGATCATGGTGCTTTTTCTAGATAAAACATAGCAAGACAATCACTGGCCCAGTGGTGAGCATTCAGGCCACTGAACCAAAGGGCCTTCACAGTCAAACAGATGTGGAGACAGGTAAACAGACATCATGACAAATGCTCATTTTTTTGCTTGTAGAAATCTGATGCTATTTCAATTAATTTTTCAGAAATGTCTTCATCCGCAAGTTTTCTGTGCTCACTGGTTCAACAAAAGGCTGCTACTCTTCACCCCAGAAAAGATTTTTACTCTTCCAAGTTTGGTCAGTACTTTTTATTCTGCTGTATTTGAGATAATTCATTATGTGTTTAAAGTAGTGCTGTCAAATGATTAACATTTTTAATCAGATTAATCATAGTGTTACTGTGAATTTCAATTAATCATGATTAAATATCATTCATTTTTCATCTATGTTAATTGCGTTTCATTTTGCATGAGCAAACAGACTCAAGAAAGATTGGAATATATATGCACTTAACGTGTTTATTAAACACCTTCAACAGTTTCAACAAAACAACTTGAAACAACTGTTCTGTCTTGTTTTTTTTACTCAAATTTTCCATCCAGAGGATGTCTACTGTCTTTATGGGTTGGTTCTGCTGCCTGTCACTAATGGATCAACTGCCCATTTGTGCATGCGTAACAGTAACTCTACTTGGACAAATTGCCCAAAGTGTGTTGTCAGAGATGTTCAGAGTCATTCTGTGCTGCAGATAAGTTAATTGCATTAAAATCATTAATCCATGTTAATGCGTTAATTTTGACAGCCCTAGTTTAAAGCTTCATTTGATCAGTCCAGGAGAATTATTTTTTGAAATGCCATATGTGAAAAAATGTTTTTTGAATGGTCCAAGTAAGTGATGTACTTTTGTGATGTCTTAAATACTAGATGAAGAAAGGTTATGCCTTGAACCTTTAAAGTATTACAATGTAATACAGACAATTATACGTTAATTTCTCTGTTTATCCTTCTTACCATTTCACTCATGTCTCAATTGTATTTTTGTTCAAATTCCATCACATAATCTCATGTTACAGACACAACTATCATTGGATTTTACCTTGATGAATGCTTTCACCTGATTAATAACTAATAGAATACTGTTCATCCTGTCTTCAGGCTCAATGAATCCAAAGTCCATGTGTCATAAGCAGCTAAAATGGGAAATAGAACCGGAATTCTCCCAAGAAAGAACAAGCACAGAACATACACCCCCTAAGACCCCACCTCCTTCTACAACTTCCAAAAGCTTTGATAACATGGAAGGCAGCAGGTCTCTTTTTCCAAAAATCTCTCAGGTAATAACACAATAGATAGACAGACAGACAGACAGACAGAGAGATAGAGAGATAGAGAGATAGAGAGATAGAGAGATAGATAGATAGATAGATAGATAGATAGATAGATAGATAGATA
>JAPQRP010000025.1:16061954-16100999 GCA_037367295.1 Apogon hyalosoma
TTAAAATAATTCTCTATCTCTCACACACACACACACACACACACACACACACACACACACACACACACACACACACACACACACACATCTGATCTAGCAACAGTCATCCCCAGTCGCACCATTCTGCTGCCCCAGTCTGTGGCCCGGGTGGAGGCACTCTGTCTCGTTCAAATGGCTCTCTGCAGGAAAGCACTCACAGGATGATGACAGTCCCTATGCCAGGGAACTGAACAATTTAGTCTCAATCGCCATTTAATTTGCAGATTAAGCAAATGAAAACCCATTATGTTGAATATTTGCAAGAGGCACAAAGGTCTTTTTTTTATCACTGTGTATAAAAAAGGCTGCACTAGATATAGAGCACGAGCTATGATCTGTTCTTGTTCTAATTTCACCATGGCACTCACATTTAGACTGTAATCAGGCATGTGCATTGTAAATCATTGAGCGATTGTCTAAAATTATTAAGCCTAATTACTAGCAGATGGAATGCTTTATTTGCACTTGGGGTGGCTACAGAGAGTGCTGTGTGAGCAAGGATAATTAGAAAGTTGAACCCCATTGTTGTTAATTAGCATGAATCCAATCATTTAATTACCTTGATTCAGTTGAGGATTCTCTCTTAGGCAGAAATCCAGACAGACATAAGAGTAAAATCCTGGAGGTATCGTTGGATGTAGCTCAGTGGTGGCTGGACACGGTGCAACAGGACTCACAGCACACGACAGGCACTGCACCTGCTAGTTATTAAACTAAGTTAACCATCAGATTTCGCTACTGTGCAATTATAATGAAACACTCCATCATCAAATCTACTGGTGTAAAGGTTGTGTGGATGTATACACTGAAGATTAAACAACTTGAAACAAAAACACATTCTGAAGAGAATTTTTCAGTCTGTCTATGCATTTTTTTCTTGTCCTTTGTCTAAAACTGATCCATTTCTGTGTGAAGAATTTTATTTAATCAACCTCCAGATTCTATACAAATACAAACCAGGTGTGTCTGGTGTTATGTTGGTCTTTCTTTTTCTTTTCAGCCTTGTGCAAGATTTTATGACTTTGTTCTTTCAGGTTATTCTCAGAGCCATCGACAGAACTTAAAGAACTTTGATGTCCTACAGAACATCCAAATAGGCAGGCTGTGTGATACTAGAGGTCAGACTTTTTAAAATACCCATCACATGCACAGAAACTCTGTTGCTGGTACTTTACTGTTAGTATGTCACGTGCACTTGTATGTCTTCAGATAAAAATGTAGATGTGATCTACATATGTCCCCGGCATCTGGAGGATGACATCCTGCATTACTACACCAGTCTCCTAAAGTGTGATGAAGCCACTGAGCGGGATGATACTGGCATGAGACGCTTTGTTATCCTCACACCTGAGGCTGTGGACTATTTCCCGGTAAGATTAATCACATTTTATTTAATTTTATTTTTGTATAAATGTGTGCTCTCATGTATAAATGTGACATTGTGTGTTTCCTGCAGGATTTTGTGAAAGGAAACATTTGTAATTTGTGAAATCTCCTCTAGAGGGTACTAGAGGAGATCATTATCACATGGATGTCCTGTGAGAGCTACACCATGTGTTTGTAAATATTTTTTCACTTCCTTTTACTACTTTAGGAATTAAACATCTGTTTTATTTGTCAGCGAACACAGTGGCCATATAAAGTTATACTTAAATAAGATGCATTTAATGATTTCTATTCGGTGTTGAGTAAATAATTGAATTGCATATAATTTGGTTTAATTAATTCAGTCAAACCAGCACATTTTTGTAGAAAGTCTAAATTGTTGCTTACCTCTGTATGATAAAGTCAGGGTATTGCCGTATTGTCTTTTTCACGCAGCCCTTCTATCCATCTATTTACATCCTTTTGCACTAAATTGAATGTACAACACGACATGGTCTTCTTCATTTATTTCTATTGATTTTCCTGCTGTTTTGTTGTTAAACTGTGCCAGACGTGTTGCTGAGATGAATCACTGCTACCCATGGCTGGCAGCACATTCTGCCAGTGACAGAAGGGATAATTCCATGTGGATCAAATAAATACAGATGTGAAGTAATTAGTTGTATTCCCAAGGAGCTCATTGCTAGCACACATTAAAGATGTGAAGGATAGGGAAGGCCCCCCACAGGCAGCTTTTATCAATTCAACCTGCTGGAATACAGGAGAGGTCAAAACCCTGCTGGCTATTTCAATAATAGATCTGTTGTGTGTACACAGTAATAAATCAGGTCAAGAAACAACCCTTGGAAGAGACACTGAGATCTAATCTGTCTCACTTCTTCTTTTCAGACTCATAACATGTGCCTATCCTCGCTGCTAAAGTACAGTCCACGGACGCTGAGGCGCATCCGCAACCGGATCCAGGGGAAGCAGGCCTATATAGTGGGTGGAGTGGCACACAGGGATGACCTGGCAGTGGCTGATGAGCTGGGAGTGCCAATCCTGGGTCCAGAGCCAGCTGTTGCACAACTCTACAGAACCAAATCTGGGGGAAGGAGGATTTTTGCTGGGGCAGGGGTTGATGTACCCCCTGGTCAAGGAGACATCTACTCAGTAAACCAGGTTAGATATTAAGAACTCATTTTCATGCACAGATTCACAACTTCAGGTCCCTTTCCTGGTAATATAGAGTAATGTGTTTATACCTTTTTACTTAACAGTTATGTATTTTTATTTCTAAATCTATCTTTTGGTTTAGCTTCATGAGACACTGGCTGATCTGATGACACAAAATATGAATGTGCAGCGATGGCTCTTTAAAATAGACTCTGAATACGGAGACCGTGGCACAGCATACTGTGATATATGCCATATTAGCTGCTATAACTGGGCCCTGCAGGAATACCATCGTCATGGTCCTGAACTATGGAACAAAACAAAATGGATTCAGGTAAAGATGACTTAAAGGATTACATAAGTTCTTTACTGTCATAAACTGTAGGACATGTCTTAAAGCACATTTTGATACTTACTTTAATGTTTTACTTAATTTGCTTGAATTTTCAATTTTGTTTTATTCCCTTTTTTAAAATGTATTTCCCTTATTACATCTCTCCAAATTGATGGGGTTTTTTTTACTATTATGTCTTGCTTTATGGCTTCTTTAAAGTACTGGTTTTAGAAAAGTGCCATACAGATAAAGTTTATTGCTATTATTATTACACTCATACCAATGAGGAATTGGCCATTTAAAGTTAACATAGTAACAAGTTGATGTTTAACAGATAACATTAGAACTAAATTTTGAAATCAGGATTGTGCTTCTTGATGAGATTAAACCCCTAAAAAAATCCAATTGGATCCACTTATACTGGTGAACGAGCACACAGGTCACAGCAGGGTCAGAGAGACACCATCATTCAGTTTGGAGTCTTAATGTAACAGAGGTGAATGTTGGTCCCTGTAGTACAGTATATTGAACATTGTCCCAAGAGCAACACAGCATTAAATCAATACATAAAGTATATGCTCATACACACTGCCATTATCTGTTCTTTATAAGACACACATTAACTATTCTGGAGTAAAAATCACAGTGCAGACACTTTGGTCAAGTGATTTATTTCTCACTATACATATTTGTGTATTTCTACTCTGCTGATTTTTGAATGTGCATTATAGTAAAATGATGGTAAAGTCTGTGCTTTGCCAGTTACAAAATACAAATTGGTTAACCTCAACATTTTTATGAAATATTTGTAAAGGGATATTTATTCTATGAAATATCTGCATTAATTTTCCATCATAAATATACATTTTATCTAAACATATCAAAAGAAATAAAATGTACTTAATTATTTGTAAACCATTCATTTAGTGCAGTTGCAATCTGTACACAGCTTCTGGGCCTCTGGCTCTTATTTCTCATATGCTTACAAAGTAGCCTTTGATTTTCTGTCATGTGTTAATTACCGTATTTTGCCATTTAACTGGGAGCTTTGTGTAAACTAATTACAGGCTAATGATTGTGGGCTTGGAGCACAATGATTTTACTTTTTATTCCATTTGAAAGAACAGCAGTCATCTTGAGCTTCTTATGGCTCAGTCTGTTTTGTTCCTATTAGCTCGTTCTTTAATTCATAGTGTATGTGCAGAGCAGGGCTGTAATTGTTGTGGCATTGGTGCTGTTAATTATGGCAGAGAGTGGCTGAGCCACAGCCAAGGTCCATAATGGTGGCTGAGGCAACACAGGAAAGTAAATGGGGTTTGTTTCACCAGCTGGGGTCCCATCGAGAGGGAAGAGTGCCGAGGCCCCCAGTGTAGGCCGACAGCCTCAGGGCTTCTGGGCCATATGGACACAACACTTTAACTGGCCTTTATTCTACACCTTGCTCTTTTAATCAAAGCATAGCCCACATCCTGTGCCCCTCATTGCATGATGTTTTTGTTACTACAATGTTTTCCCCTAAAATGGATTAGTCTCTTAAATGTGTTACATGGCCCTTCTGTTGTTATACTTGTTTATACTGGAGATGACAATTTGGCTATATCTCCTAAAAGATTATAGAACTATGCTGTTGATTAGATTCAAATGCATAAATATTTTATTGTATCTAAATGCTCTCCTCTCACAGCAGAAACTGTAGATGGATGTTTAAACTTGGAAGTATATTTTGAACTATAACACTCATTAGCATAGCACTTTGCTGAAAAGAAGTAGCCCTAATTGCTGCTGCAATGACAGTTAGTGAATAGGATAGATAATCACAATCTGGAATATTTGCAAGCATTAAAGCATAGATGTTTAAAGCTATGTTTATGGAAATAGTAGCAATTTAATTTATTATTAATAAGCTACAAATTGTGAAAAGTGATGGTTTTAATATTAATTCATAATTTAACTGTTCTTTGAGTTTATTGTGTCCTGAAAATGTAATAAATAACTGGTAATTAAAGTGTATATTACACAAATATGTTTTAGTATGTAGTGGGATGTCTGGGAAGTAGAGGATTAGTGAGTACTGTATATTTGGCTTTAGTTTGCAGACTAAGCCTGCATATTTGTTTTTAATTATTGCTTGTTCTGATGGGCGCAGCATGAAGTGTGACTCACACAAATGCCATGTGGTCGCTCAGAATAATACAAACAATCACATCCTTCTGTCTATGCAAAAGAAAGCAAGGAGGTTTCCCAGTTAATCTATAGAAGCTTCTCCAGAAGTGATAGGGTAATTCTCTAAATATTGTGAGGCCCACAGCCTGCAGCACAATGTTTCAGCCTACACAAAGCCCACAGGCCTCTTTTAGCATTTACACAGGGAGAGGTTAAAGACATGTAGATCTGCACCCATGCAATGCCTGAAGGGAGCCATACACACACTTAAGCGCTCACACAGCTTGTGTATGGATCATTAGGCACAAGAGGGTAAAAATTACACCTAATAGTGTCAACAGATGGAGTATTTCTTTTTGCCACGCTGTGTACAACAGATCTTGAGCAACACCTTATTTAGGTTAAATTTGTCAAACAAATGGGTCATTTGATAATCACTACTATTGAAGAGGTACAGGGAACATTTAATACAGATGTTTTCTGTCTAACTATTGTGCACCCTATGCTTTCACGGAGTAGTCTCAATATCTAATGTTCCACCCTTAACACAATTAACTTGAATTTAGTACAAAAGGGCATTCAAATATTTTCTATTTGGGACACATTTCACAGGTATTTGTGTTGTGTTTCCTTTCATTTCACTGAAGGTCATACTGTAAGTGCTTTCTGTGCATTTTTCGACAGAGCAAATGTTGATGCCCTTGTGCTAAGAAGTTAAAGTCAAACGGGGATAAGGAATGAGAGAAATGAGAGAAAGAGCAACATAAATGTTTTATTTAAACCTAGATATGAAATTAGTCACTGACTACAGAATACTAATATTAAAGCTTTTTTTTCTGGCAGGTTTGTGACTAGTCAGATTGTGCACTTCTATTCACAAGACTTACTTTTATTTTCTCAGCTGTTTCACTATGTAATGGAGAGATGAAACGGCAATCAAAGAGGCAGGGCAACATCTTTTTTATTTATGACCAGATTGCTTGGCTTTATGTGGACACCAAGCAAAGCCTGAATCCTATCACAGGGTACTGTACGCAGTTTAAGTCCAAATAATTTATTGCAAAATACCTCTCTTTCTTTTCCTCCCATCCTGCTGTTTCTGTGAACTGCATAGGCAAAGTCCTGGGGTGAGCTTGCTCTTCCATTGAAAATGACAACCGTTCCCTTACACTTTTTGCCGCACCATTGTGTGCTTTATGGTTTGTATAGGGGGAATCACTGTGTAGCATTTGACCTCGCCTCTTACAGTACTTGAATATGATGATGGCTGCTACATGACTGGAATATCAACAGCATAATCTCCAGTCCCATTGTCAGTGAAGCAAAACAGCATATACTCAAAACAAAGTAATGCTCTATATCAAATGATGAAAGAACAAAGATGTTTTCATTTAGAGTGTAGTGAGCTTTTAGACAGGTTTAAAAAGGTGGCGGTTTACGTATTTTTATTTGTTTAAGCAACTATATTTCTGATTAGTAAAACAGGAACAGACATGAATTAATTAGACATTGTAGATTAAAATAAAAAATGTAGAATAAAATAAACAGGGTTAAAAACGTAGACTCTTCAAATGGTAAACAATAACACTTATATTTTTTTTATTGATGTGATACAGTATTTATGAAATAAAATCTTAAAGGTTTAGCTGAGCCATTGTAACTTTTATCTGTATCACAGCACTGTCACTGAAAAGAGTGGAAGTGATTTAAAGACACCTAAAACAAAAGTTAGAAATTAACAGCATAATTAAGTGGCAAAACCATTATGGTATTTCCTGGTTACAGAAACAAGAGTGATATCGATCCCAGCCAAGCCCTGATTGATCCCCAGATAGATGGGGTTAGCTTAGGTATTCATCGGCTGCCTAGTGGAGAGAGTTGTTATTGAGGGCAGGTGCTGTCTCTGTGGCTCTGAGTTAAAGCCATTAGACTCCTGAGGCCTTCTGATAATAGGCTGTCACTCACCGATAGACCCTCCCGCAGTATCCGTCAGACACTCGCACAGAAATTGAAGCAGCCACCAAAGGTCTCAAGGATAACAAGCAGTCACAGGAGTCATCCGGCTAACACAAGGGCATTTCCTATAGTGCAGTCGACACCTTGAAACCTATGGTAATCGAACAAAATAAAGTATCCAAGACGTGTTATTCTGATTTTGAATGAATAAACATGCATAATATCCTAAGTTCTCACTATTCAGTAGACCTCTGATATATGCAGCTCAATTTTCTTTTTCCAGGAGTCTGTACTAAACAGATATCTGAATGAGATCCCAGAGTGGCTGGCCCGTTACGCCCGGCCTGCTAAAACCTTGTGCTATCCCAACTGGGCCTGCTTTCTGAAGACCTTCCTCGGGCAAGGTCAGCAGTCTATTGTGAGACACTGAATGCAATTCACCTGCAAATACAGCTGGTTGAAATATGCTAAAAGGAATTTCCCATGTCCTTTTAAGCACCCAGATGTTGTTGTAATGTTTGCTGTTAAGTAATTTTCATCTCAAACAAGAGCAAGGAGAGGTTAATATTCTGTTTTCCAGGTTGCTTTTCATTTTATGTATTTACTTTTGTACTGTAATCATTCCTATTGCTGTGTCCAGGTGGTGTGGTGGAGGCCTACCCACCTTCAGACAGCATCACTAGTCTGACAGTAGATCTGATGCTGGAGCCTGGGGGTGAGGTGACCATGCTGTCCTGTGGAGATCAGTTCCACAGCTCCTGTCAACTGGACGCTGTAGGCTCCACTGTTCCTCAGACGTCTGTATGCCCACAGACCCTGCACTCCATCTGCATGCGTGTGGGTCAGGCCTGTTTGCAGCGCCTGATCATAGGCCATGTCTCTGTGGACTTGGCCACCTTCCTAAACCGCAACACCATGGAGCAGAGGGTGAGACAAGGGGCAAGGGGAGGCTTTAATTCGCACAGTAAATGTGGTCTGGGCTTTTGCAACACGTGGTGACAGAGTGCTCCATTTCACCATAGTGGGGAAAGAGATCAATTTTTAAGCTGGATCAGGGATCCATATGAGAAGATAGGTACCTCCCTCACTGCTCCCCAGAGATCTGGAAAACAAGCAAGGCAAACACTGGGCATGGGGACCAAATATGTCACAAGGCCATCTAATAAACTGTCAGGTCTTATTGTGTCAATACACTTATTCCACCATTTAAGGTTTGCCCTTTAACCTTACAATGCCGAGAAATTCAGAGGCACCTATCTTTCAGACAATAGGTCAATTCTAAAGTGATTTGGCAGCTACACAGGGGTGTCCTGTCAGTGTTTAACCCCTAGCTGGTTACCTGCAGTGCTCTACTGAAATGTCTCTCATTATTATAGCAAGACACCATGAAAACCTTTTTCTCATTTGTCAGGATTAGGTTTTGCTAAAACCTTTTTGATTTATGATATTGGAAATGGACTGCTTTACGATGGTTTAACCTCTGCTCCCAACATGTGGCTACATTGACAGTGCATTGATCCAGAGCTGTAAAATGAAATGCTTTGTTTGTGATATGGTCTATAAAATACAAAACCGTGCAAAACAGTGGAAAGCTATTTTGCAGTTTTACCAAAGGGTGTGAAGAGAGGACAGTCTTTTCACTTTTTTCTTCATTCACAATCCATCAGATGGCAAAACAGTATTTGTTCATCTTTCCTTCATATGGTGGATTTTATTCATTTCAATTAATAATGTAATTTTTTTCTTCTGTTTTTCTCATTCATTATGTCTGTTTGCATTCATAAATAATATGGATATAGACTAAGCAGTAGCTAAAGGCATACTTGCCACTAGAGGGTAGTATCTTATGGATCTAATGGTAGTGTGAGGGAAGCAGTGCTCAGGCAATTTATGTCTTAAAACTTAAAATAATTTGAATGTAACTGAATTTGTATGTAAATTCTTCAGGAAATGATGTCTTGCAAAGTTTACAATCCCTTCAAATATATTTTATCTTCAGGACTACATACTTACATGGATTGTGGAGGTTAACAAATTATATTCATTTGAAGTAAATAAAATGCCTCACAGTATTTATTAAATAAAAATTAAATTAAATTATGACTCAGTCATGTTTTAAAATATGCTATTTCTTAGAATTTGTCACAGGGACAAAGGCTGCCCTTCTCCTCAACTGTTCAAAATGATATAATGAGAGCCTTCAAATAAATTTTCGCTCACAAATTTGACCAGAAATTGAATGCTTTTCACTGGCAGCATAATTAAAAAATAGTCTATAAACTGTATGTGCTTCAATAGACGCAGGAACATTAAAGACAGATTCTTAACCATCTCCCCACACACAGACCTCAGACAGAGAGAAGCCACATGGGCAAACCTGTCTGGATTTAAACATCAATTTAGATTCAAACCTGTTGCTAAAAGCTGCCTACTTTATTTGATGGGAAGAAGTGGGTCACATATGTTTGCCCTTGCAGTCTTTCCTCACATTGTGGAACGGTGGGGCCCCAGCTGCAGCATCAGGGTTTTTAATGAAAATGCAAGGCAATAGAAAACAGGTACAATCCAGGCTTAAATTTCCCACGGCTTTGTTAAGAGTGACAATGGGACATCAGAGTATGATTTTAGTGAGTAGGAAGAATGGCGTATTAGACTGTGTCCATCAGTCTGGTCCAGGTATCAACCATATGCAAAGAGACTTGCATTTATCTGGTGGTATCTGCTGCATCTTTATAGTGAGGGTGGTTCAGTGTAGTACATACTGCTGAAATGTTGTTAAACATATACAGTACATGCAGTATTTTCAAAAATAACATGCATTTGTATTCTCATTTTTTTCCCATTTTAATTAAGCTTCTGTGTTTTAAGAGTACACTGCTACAATAAAAAAAAAATTCAAATAATAACATTACTGCAATTTTCTCACAATTTCGAAATAACAAATCAAGGTACATTCATCAGTTCCTCAAGAATAAAATTTTTTTTGAATAGCATAATATTTTGACATCTTTTTTTCCTGTATTTTCTTCTGACTCTAATAAAGTATCAGAACATGTCAAACACTCCTTTAAAGACCATACATGATGTTAATTTCAGACCTAATCTTAGCTCAATGTCCTTTCACCAGAAACATGTCAGTATGACACCTATTGTCTATGAGTCAGTAGCCACTAGCTCAGATATATAAATGTTTCATTCTACAATATGTTTTCATTTTAGAAACAAATAAATTACATACAAGACCTACTGTAAATGTTCAGATATATCCATGTGCTGGTGGAGATAAAGTGCTCGGGCTACACAGACTGCGGGGTTTGGACAGACAGCTATTTGCATTCAGTGGCAGGAGCGTTTACTTTGACAAATAGGAACAGCGCAAGAAGGCAGCAGACTGCCACTTAGTTATTAACAACTCCTTCACTGGTGATTTATTTGCCACTTTTGAAGAGAGGGCATAGCTATTAGGTTATTATTGGGAAAATTAGCCCTGTTTAAGCGGAAGGCTATGACCATACCTGACCCCTTAATATACTTATAATGATGCCATTTACCATACATATCTGAACTTAGCTTCTCATCAGACCTGAGCTAAACAAAGTAGCCCAAGGCAGACTGAATCCAAGTACGCAGGGAAAGGATCTACTTTGTGCATGTGTCATCTACAGCTGAATTACCTAAATCTGTTGAGCACACACCATTAACCGTGTTTTCCTTTCCCCTGCCTCTCAACATGTATAGCATTGTAAGGACTAAAAGGTACTGACCTTTCTCTTTATAAGGATTGGTGGGTGAAATACTTTGATGTTCCATTTTTGTGATTAAATTGGAATTATTAAGTCTATAGTGTCTGTTCTCTGCTCCGACACAGAGTTCATGCTGTTTTGTTTGCAGGTGTGGGCTATTGATCTGAACCTCACATACAGTGACCAGCTGGCCATGACCCAGATGCTTCTGATGATGACTAGAGGAACACTGAATTGCAGCACAAGCTCTTTAGAAGTGCCAACGCCTATCAGAGAGAAATCCTGTGAACTGAAGATTGCAGCAAAAGTACAGTTTTATTGCTTATATTAGCGGAATATAATTTGTTAATTTGATAAAATGTATTAAACATTTGAAAAGGGTTTCAATTTATGTATTATATTTACTTTACAGCTGTCTTTTATTAATGTTCATTTTCATACTCAACAATAAAGAAACCACAAGTTCTAAAGTCAGCAGAGGTTTTTATTGTACCACTACAGTAATCATAAAGATAAAATCTTCATTTTTGTTAAATACAACTAAATACTGTAATTACGCACTGAGCTCAATTGGTGTTTAGGTGCTGAATTCATTATCATTTTGATAGATGAGTCTAAATAATCAACACATTAATAATTCATACCATTTTCATTATGCATGTGTATGCATGCTTGAACACCTCATCAACCTGGTGCCAGGCCTTAAACAATAGAGTTCTTTTATTAGCAGTATGCCTGAGTTTACGCTTGTTAATCTGCGACTTGTATTATTTTATCAAACATTCATTTAGTTGGTGGCCTGGTGCTTCAGTGCAGCAGTTGAGCCATCGTAGTGGTTAATGGCTTTAGCAGTGGCCATCATTAGGGACCTGCATATTACAAACACAATTAAGTCCCTGTTGGACACTTTTATTGTTGTGTGAGGGTCCTGTGTTTGACAGCTGCAAATACACAGCCTTCACAGCGAGTTATAGGCTATCTCCTGTGCTCACAGCAGCTTAGGCCTTCTCCTTTTGTCTCCCAAAGGTGCCTGGGAATCAGGCACATTTTTATCCTTTTGAGCCCTGCCACTTTTAAGTAATCAACCTCTCTAGTGTTACTTATGATGCTCACATGAATCCCTCTCTTATGGGTTTATGTATTGTGGGTTGAGTGGTCCTTTTGTGCATTCACTAGCGCTTTTGTCTCAAATTGAATGCAAACATTTACTGTCCCTAAACTGTACCTTCTTTGATTGGCATAGTACAATTAAGCTCGTCTTTTATTTGGCATGTCTTCTAAACATTAATTGTTCCTCCCTGCAGTTAATTAAGAAAGGCCCAACAGTTTATCATGTGTGTCCCACGCTCATCATGTACACTCGTCACACACACCCCAAACTCAACAATGACCCTAAGGACATGTGAATGGGGTTCAGTTATCACTCCTCCTGTGGTTTTACCACTAAATACACCACCTGATTTTTTTATACTCACATGTGTTTCAATGTAAATGTTTAGGATGAACAGAAAATGTGAAAATTACATCTTTTACTCTTTGTGTTTCTTCTGTCTTTTCACAGCCTCCTGTGGTTAATCGTTATGCAGCCATTAGCAGTAACTTATTTCACTCTAACCTCTCCATGCTGTACCATAATGTGTTCCTCATGATATGCAGGGATCATGGCATTGGATATGACGTGAAGGTAAAACTGCTTCCTATTGATTGTTGTATAATTGTTTCTTTTTTTTTTTTGCAAAGTGTTATTATATAGAATAATTTTATACAATCTTATGACAGATGAAATTTTCCTCTGTCTCTGTGATTCTTGACTTACAGAGGAAGCAGGGCACAGTTTTTGCTCTTTATGACAATAGTGAGCGATGCAGGATTGGAATGATGTAAGTGCATTGTCTACATATTAAAAACATATATACTGGCATCAAAGGAAAGATCTCAGAGCTCATTTATGTTTTCTTCGCCTGTTTCCATGAGACTCTAGGATGAGGTGCTTCAAATCTACACAGTGACAATAAAGACAATTCTTTCAGAGGATTAAGATGTCACCTTTGTCTCTAAATGCGGTTATAAAGTCTAGAAGTTGTTAAGCAGAGGGATATTTAACATATTTATCACACAAATCCTTTAAGTTGCACAGCGCTGTAACAGTTAAATCAAGCTGTGCTCGCCTCCCTAAAGACTGAGGATGTTGTCTGTTGAAACTTTCATTTAACCACCACCGTCAGATGAACAAGGTGATTGTTTCTTAGCTGGCAACATGGGGATCATTAGTAAACTCGTTTGTTTGGGGTGTCGTTAATAGAACAGTTTCAGAAGATCTCCAGGGAGCCCTTGTGACCTTTGCTCAGAACCTGTCAGTCATTCATCAGGAAATATCACAATCTAAAATGCAAGGAGAAACCAATTTCAAGGTACATGTTAATGACTTAATGATCTCTCTTCATCTGTGTCAGTAAACATGCATATTTAGTGAAGGTGTTTTCAGTCACGATGTATTAGCTAAAGAAAGTGCAACAAACTCCTATAACATTGCTTTTGAGTGAATATAAAAAAATACAATTAATTTGAAATCTGACAATGTGGAATAATTATGCTTTAAAATGTCTTTCCTTTTTATCCCTGAAGGAGCTGATCAAGGACATTAAAGATATCCTGCAGATGACTGTACAGAACAAGCTGCGAGCGGTTGCAGATGAAGATGCTGCATAGACAGCTCCTCCGCCGTTACACACCATTCTCTTGTTACTTACAAGACAAAGCAGGTTCTCTCTGTGTTTTTAATCACAGTCCAACTACTTTGTAATGTATGTTTAGAAGTTAGAAAGCATGGATTTCTTTATTGTAGTTTAAGATATTCATTAACTTACATGTTTTAATATTTTATAATGATGAATGTGAGTAGAAATATTTAATAATAAACATACAGTACCTACCATTTTTATTTCACTCAGAGCTTTTCTTCTTCAAAGTTCAATAGAAATGGAAAGTTAAAATCAGTACCTTGGTCTGAATTTCACTGTCTCCCTGCACCTGCCTCCATACAGATAAATGGATGATACTTGATGTAGTATTTGGCAGAGACCTTGGTGTAGATACCTTGCAGCAACATCGGCATGATGGACAACTGTCCATCATGCCAAACAACAGCTCACCAGCAGAACCCTCATTTTGGGTTTATTCAAGCAAGTCGTGCAGTGTTTTTGCACTGGTGTAAGTAGGTCGTACTTCAAGAATGAGACGTTTGATAAACATTTGTACAGTCCAATAAAAACCTTCTATGGCAGCAAGAATAAAATATCTGGGCAGTGTTGAATCCTGATTCATAAGGCTTATTGATTTTCATGCTGAATGTAAAGTGTGAATTTCATAATAAATAATATGCAATATAATACTTTCTCATCAGCAATGTGGATTTGGGAAACCCAGGAGGATTAACATTTGAATAATGTTAGTCCTCTTGAATTCTGTGGATGAATTTGAATGTTTTCTTGTGTTGTATAAAATTATTCTGACCTTAAAAATATTAGATTGTGAATGTCTGGGCAGATACAAATGTTTAAAATAATAATTAGGGTGACAGTGAATTCCAACACTGAAGTAATTTTATGAAACAATATTGATATTATTAAATGGCTGAGGAAACAAAAGAAAAAAATTCAAAAAATTAATTAATAGAATAAAATAAACTTTTAAAAATATTTTAGCCTTTCATCAAACAAGCTTTGGATAATCAGACATTCGATCACACAAAATTATAAAATAAACAATAACATACAAACAGATAAATATCAGCTACTGTCATCAGTTGCCCAGTATGCATACAAGAAATGCAGCACAGAGCTTTATAAAAGAAAAATTGAAGTGATTTACTGTGAATTGTCATAGAATTAATTTAAAATGGGGTAAAATATGACACGGAAATTTAACCCACTTTATAAAACACGATCAAGATGTAATTAGAATACACAATGGCTGCAATGGATACATAAATACAGTCCTGAGCGCTGACTCTAAAGGAAATGTCAGCAGGAGTTCTGTCATTCTCTAAAAGTGGAACGTCTGTGCAGTTCTTCGTTTCTACCCGGATGACTGAAGCTGATGCACCGGAGCGACGCTTTGCACTCAACTGAGGAGAACAAACCAGTTTCGTTCATCCACAGGTCTTATCAGCTGAACAGAAGTTAGTGTTGAGGAAGAATATGCTGATATGTAGCTCTGTGTAGCGGGGCTGCTTTTGGTGGTTGTTTCTCTGAACGGTAGCAGAGCTTAGCTAACATTACCTTCGTCTGTCGCGTGAGTCTCATTCACCTTCAAAATGTTTTGATGCAGTGTTTACCACAGTAAATATAGAAACGCGTTTGTATTTTCTTTGTCTAATGCCAGTTACTTGTGTGTCTGTCAGTAATTGTAATGCAGTCCAGGTGACAGACGTACAAAGTCACTGTCGGCTGAGCTCCAGTTATGAAGGAGCTTGTGAAGAGGATCCACGGCCTCTTGGTGAAAGCTGTGACGTTTGGCGGTCGGACGAGGCCACGCCCCGCTGCCTCCGAGGTGCTGACCTGCCACCTGCAGCAGCGCCAGCTCCCGCCGTGGACCTCCTACTGTGTCCGCTACAGTGCCGTGCACAATGACCAGTTTGGACTGTCCAACTTCAACTGGAGGGTTCAGGGGTCCAACTACCACATACTGAGGACAGGCTGCTTCCCCTTCATCAAATATCACTGCACTAAAGCACCTCCACAAAACCTGCACTTTGAGGACAAGTTTTTCACCATGTTGAAAGTTATTAATCTAGGTCAGTATTGTGCAGTACAGGAAAGGTATTGCATTGTAAGGCTAGTGCAGTGGTTCCCAACCTTTTTTGGCTCGTGACCCCATTTTAACATCACAAAATTTTGGCAACCCCATACATTCAAAACAGAGACTTTTTTTTTTTTTTTGCTAAAATTTTTTTTGATCATGTAATAGTTTCTATATTATGTTGCAAATAAACATTAATTTTAGATGACAGTCTATATAATGTATATTATTATGGACAGAGGCAGAAAAGCCAGGTGTAGATTACTGCACAAAGTGAGGATTTTATTTTCCTTGGTCAGGATATGTACAGTCAGTCCAGCTTGGATTTACAAGGCTGACAATTAATACTGAACAAACAATAACTCAAACTATGAATATGAAAGAGCTGCAGCATCTGAAACTGACCACAATGAACATTTGACAGATAAACAGTACCACAGGGCTCATATATTTTTCATTTGTTTTTTTTTTTTTTTTATCAATTACTAGAAATTTCAGGCAACCCCACGTGGGGTCCTGACCCCAAGGTTGAAAAACACTGGGCTAGTGTGTTTTATTTCCAAACCCAGCATTTACCATCAAACTCCTGCATTCTGTAGCTAGCTATTAAAACAGTAGTTGGAAAAAAAGTTTTCTGACACCCTTAACATTTCACACAATCTCAAATATCGTGAAGTATTTGTGGAAAATCTTTTTTTGTGTTTCAAAAGGTGTGGCTGCATCAGACAAATATCAAATATTTTTTGTTTTCATTGTTTACAAGAAAAAATAAAATGGTTTCAACACGTCATGCCCTGGATACGTTTCAAGGGACATGTTCCTTGTTAGGTGTTTTGTTCCTGCATGTGCACTGCTCCGTGCAGAAGAGAGCATGTAGGTTTCAAGAATGGTACAATACTTGGCAGAGTTCAGTGACTTAAGAGTAATTCTTAATGTATTATATCACACATGCATGGGGTGTTTTTTCCACCACTGTATTTACCGGTAGTTGTCCATTACCACTTTGATTTATTATTATGCCTTTGCTTGTCTTAGTTACTGAGTTACCGTATTATTATGTAAATGTTCACTATTATTATGTGCTTTTATGTGTGTTGGATAATGGATGCTTTAATTTAATCTGGGATTAAAACTATCTGTCTGTGCAGGTATCCCCTGTTTGGCCTATGGTATTGGCTGCTGGATGGTGATCGGAGCTGCTGAAACAGTGCAGACCAGCGTCGGGCCTGTCACTGTCTATTTTGCCTACAAAGAGGAGGAAGGTGCACAGTATTAACCAGAGGAAAAAGAGACTATATTCTGTGTTTTAAGGAGTGTGTGTGTCTGTATTTACACCATTTCCCCAGGTGAGCTTCTAGTGGACTTATTGACAGAAGTGCCATCTGATGTCTCTGCTGCTCCTATTGTCAACCTGCACAGGTTCATTTGTGTTTAATTATTAAAGATTTTAAGCTGCACTGGAGGAGTCAGTTATGCATGTTATTACACTGACATACAATACTGACAGTGTTTATTTAGAAAGCTGACTTTATATTAAAGTTTAATGGAAACTTGAGAATTCCTCCAAACAGACTCTTTGTGTGTTTTCCTAGATGTTTCACAGCCATTGCTGCTGCTTGTGTCTAAAAAGTTTTCTGAGGTATGCATGATTTTTTTTCTCCATCTAATATTACAATAAACAGACTGATTGTACAGCTGTAATGTTTATTAGCCATCAGATGACTTGTACATGAGTTCAGCCAAGCATCTGCAGTGTCTCAGGTTGAAACATAAAGTGATAAATAGGACGGAAAAGTAGTTTGTTAATTTGAAGAATTATTAATATTTAATGCTCAAGTGACACCAATTTGCATAATTCATTTGACTCACATCTTCAGCTTAATATTCTGCAGCAAATACAGAAATCTAAATAACCCCAGCTCATTTATTTAAAGGTAAATTAGTGATCACTCTCCATGCAACAGATAGTCAATAGTCTTAGAGGAAAACCAGTGACAAGACAGGTCTGATAAAATAGGTTTTAATTACCAAAGTGTGGCCTTTGTATAGAGACATCTGCATCCCCTCCTTCAGGCCTTCGTTGGCCTTTGATTTCTGGTAATGTGCTTTGCTGACAGGGCACACTTACCTCCACTGCAGAGTCCACCTCTCTGCAAGAGGCAGGTTGACAAACTGCCATATTGATTTCTTCACCCCTCAGCATCTCCTACTAATAGCATTTATCAGCAACCTCAATTTTCTGGCCTTGGCCTCTTCATTTTTAGCAACAATGAAAATGGACGAATAATTTCTTGTCGTACATGTAAATCAATGCACCTTTTGACCTGCGTTGCACTTGACGGCTTCAGTATCCGCCAGCATGCTGTTCATGACATACAATGAAATTTACCAAAATAACAGCATTTTCTTAATTTATCACCATACCCTTGGGTGAAAACCTGAGTGGGGTTAAAATGTGTTTTTTAAAAGTGACCTGGCCAAGAGCAGCATAAACATACATCAATAAATAGACATTACAAATAATTTTCTTATGAAATGAGTGAATACAATATCAATATGATATAGAAATGGTAATACAATATAGTAATAGAAACAATAAAACGTGAAGGACAAAGTTAGAAGCAATTACATAACATTTTCTTAATACTTTGGAACTGATTTAAATTTAATAAAATTAAGTGGCTTTTACAGTTTCAGGTTCCTTCTATAAGTCATTTCAGGAGGAGGGAACAGCCAATTGTAGAATATTTGGTTTTTAAGTTAGTAAAATGCACATAAAAGACGATGAAAAATAGTTAAATCTCAAGATGCTAAGCTGCAAGCCTAAACCACCTCCTCAACACCTGAAGAGAGAATGTCTTCCATATTTTAGTTAAACAATGCTAACTTTTAAACTGACAAAATATTTTTTAAACCTCATGCAGAATTCATGCGTAAAATCCCACTGAACAGCAGGATGACACCACACTATCTCTTAATCATACTAATTGCCTTGAACAAGGAACATTTAGACACACTTATGGAAATCTGATCCAACATATCAGGCTGCACTTAAATCCCCCTCCTTTCATTTCCAGGCCTTTCATCAGGACTGAAAGTGTGCATGGGGAATGCTCAGGCAACCATGTCTTAATTACTCATTGACCCTTTGACCCATGAGCTGCATTGATACTGCTGTACAGCCAGACACAATTGCATAGGTCTTGCAACTGACTGCAGCTTTGTGTGTGGCTTTTACAGGATGATGTGAGTCAGTGAAATCTAAACTGTGGAGCATGTGAGTACATTGTATTTGTTTTCAGGGCTTCACCTTTGAGTCACTCTAATCTGCAGGGGAGAGCACCCCTTCAGCTCAGGCTGAGGCATAGCGTTACAAGTCGGACCTCAGTCACGGCCAGTGCAAATCTAGAGTATCTACACTGCAAACGGGCCGCTGTGAATTAACTAAACATATCTGTATTTGTTGCAAGATTGATGCCTTTTAATAGCCAGTGTTGTCTAGTCCCATATTGACAAGAATGAAGTGGTTAAATTACCCAACAGAACACTTCTGATGCGGTAATGAACAAAGAATTAATGCCTCTTTGGCAAGTTTAATTGCATGCTGAAGCTGGTAATAACTTTTGTCAAGGTGAAATCTTTAAATACTTGTACTGTTTAGAATTTAGGTAAGTAAAGCAAAACAAGTGTTGAAATTGAGTGTAGTGTTGCTGTAGATTGTTAATGTTCAACAGTGAAATTGCTAATCAACTTGCAGTCTTGTAATTATCCTCTAATTAGCTAATAAGTTTTCAGTTTCTTCAGTGTTATAAAAAAAAAAATAGTACAAACCACGTTAATCTCTGTGAAATAGTTGATGGAGGCGATTCTGAAATCAATTATTTAACAGGAAAGTTACACCAGTTTATTCGCTGTCATATAGATCTATGGCTTGGCAGAAACAATTATTGTGTGAACAACCCCTGCAGCTAATACCAGCGAGGTTATCATTATGAAGCCTCTGGATCGGCCACCAGCACCATCGCTGAGCTGGCTCCACTAGCAGCAGGGGTACCCGAGCCATCACTCAGATCACTTTAAGGATCACACTGGAATTACATCTTAATGCAGAGGTGTCACAATATTCACAGAGAAATGGCACTTTCTGAATTATAATGTGACAACTGAAACATAAAGCTCATCTCAAATAGAGGCATCTCCAGCTGCAGGCGTGTCTACACTGTGATCTGCTTTGAAGAAGTAACACTTAAGTAATATTTAAGTGTGTTAACTAAGCAAAATGAGCCACATCAGAAATTTGCAAAGTCTTTCAAGTAATATTTGCTAAGTTATAAGTTCTCCTTTTTCAAGGTTTTTAAAGCCATTAAAATTCTATTATGGTGACTTTCTTTATCCAGGGGATGATAAACGGCACCATAATTATTTTCTTTACATCTGCCCTCCCTTCTTTCTCTTTATGATGTGTTATATAAGTGTTTATATGTGTATGTAGGGGGAAGGGGGGGCATTGAAAGACTAGTCCTGCTGTGCCAATCACTGTTGCCAAAGTTGCTGTCAGTGGGTGGCTGAATTGACTGTCACTCACCAATTCTGGTTCAAGACCACTCCCAAAATGGCATAAATAAAAATCCTAGACATTCTTTTATATTAATGTCCTTTAAGTCTTACTTCCTCTAAAGCATGATCATTTTTTTAGTTTAATATACTATTGTCATTACTTGCACTGTGTTTAAACCAATGCCCTCAAGCTTACACACTTGACTTTTCACCAAAACCTTTTTTTCTTCCAGTTCAAGCAGATTATTGTTTTGTTTTTGTCTTTGTTGATGATGTGGTGTCATGTTCACTTCATTCATACTTAATGCTTACTCTGTTGACATTAAGAGAGTAATGGATTTTAATAGTTTTTTTCCACAACATCGGGAGAGTTAAATGAACTATCCGTTTTTATTATATATTATGCAGTATTTAAAGTTTCAGCTCATTAAAAAACAGACGCCCTCCGCACCCCCCAGGCTGTCTTTTACCCCCCACTAGCATGCAGTCAGGCTCCTCTAGCCACAGGCTCTGCTTGATCTGTTTTTCCTAAGTCAAAATTGAAATACTCAGATATATTTATTTATTTGTTTATGCATTTTATTAGCTAAAGAAAAACATAATGTCATTGTATCTTAAACAAGTAGCATCAGTAGATCAGACAAGGAGGATAATGCATGGTTTTGTTTGACTAATATAAAATCTGATGTTATTTATGCTTTTATCATTCACTTCAGAATCAAATATATCTATAATGTACATGTACTTTAATTTTGCACCAGTACTGGCCCCTTGTGTTATTTCATTACCCAGCTACTTACTTGCACAATAAGCAGCAACCTATGCAGCAACTGAATGCTAGACTGGGGATTTACATTAAATACACTGATACTGATGCTGCATACAAACATAGAAATGGAATAAATCAATTTTGTTCTCAGAAATGCTTCACATACTTTTTGATGCAGCGTGATCTCCAATCTTTCTGCAAATGAGCTGCAGTCCCTTGTAATGGTTTCTGCTCCTCGTGGGAGACCGGTGTCTGAGAAAAGCTGCTGATTGAGGGAGAAATGTAATACAGGTGTAAAGCAGACTTGATAGGGGTCTTACACGAGGGTTATGCATTTTAACAGTGATATACATACTGTTACATATTTATCAAAGAATATGGAATTTGCTGGGTTGACTCTTTCTGGCCTGCAGAGATTTGTAAGTTTCTGCTGGAGTGTTGTTAATTCTGGTAGAGAGGGTGGCTATTATGTTGAATTAATAGGAATTAAGGTTTTAAATTGGTTAAGTAAGCACTTCATTAATCGTGAGTGGATTGCTGTGCGTGAGAGGTTTATAGTGGGAATAGGCCGCTAGTACTTAGAGGAAAGAAAAGCACAGTGTTCCGCTTTAGAAATGTTGGTGCAGGGTAAATGAAGACAAAAAAACTTAAGTAGACTGTATATGGTATATGTTGTGGTAAATAATCACTGATATGCATATTTTTCTGTTACTTGTTTATTATGCATTTTGTTCTTTAGTTAAACTAAAATGTCATAACTCATTTCTATAATTTACAGCCTCTCAGTTTGAGGATGTAGATGCTGCATCTGCGTTATACACATTGTCCAGTGCTTACATTTCTGCACATTCATCCTTGTATTTATGTGCTATTTTCCAGCTTATACGGCAAGTAAGTCAGCAAAATGCAGAGATTTGATGCTCCTTCTGAACGGTGAAACCTTAATGCAGAGTCCAACTGTTCGATAATCTTTTGCCCTCAGTCTGGCCACGATGTGAGCTGCTGTAAGTGAAGTTACGAGGTGGGTCAGTTGGAAGCATCTGCCTTACTTGATGCCTCCCCCAGCAGAGGTGGACTAATTGAGGTGTGTTTTTATCTGGGCTTGCTAATGATGATGAGGGTGTGGGAGAAGTAGTCTGTCCCCTTAGGCTGAGGAATAGCATGACTTAGCCAACCTTCTGTACTTATTGTCCAACAAAGGGGGAATTCACTTAATGCAGTGCTTCAGAAAAGTGGATAATTGTGGCCACAATCAATAAAGTAACAGAGCAGAAAATGAACGGTTGTGTGCTGTGTAGCTGTATTGAAGATATTTGATGGAAATCGAAGGAAGCGAGGTTCTTGTTTTTGTGTTTCTTTTAGCCAAGTCAACAAATGAGCGGCCAATTCAGTTCATGAATGCAATATACATATGCAAGTAGGTAAAGCTGTACATATTTACTTTGTGTACGTAGCTGTGACCATGAGCCCATGTGTGTGTTTGCATGTGTTTGTGTATATATGATAGAGGGGGTAGGTTTGCTTGGATGAGCTACATTGTTCCTGTGCGGCCTAGTGACATCGCTGGAGGGCAGAAAGGGATGGAACCTGAGAGGGGTGACAGTGATAAATAGCCCTTTTAATAACAGCTGCCCCACTTGGCCAGCGAGTCCCAGTCAGTGTCCTCTGTGTATTTATGCCTATGTTTATTTATGCATCCATAGCATGCAGGAAATCACCACCGCAGGGGTACAATCATTCTTTTTTTTGTGGTGGTGTGGATTGCATTGGTTTAACTTTGGAAGGAGGTAGGCTAGCTCGTCTTAAACCTAATAGATATTCATTTAACCCTGAGGTTCATCTGTTGGTATGTCTTCATTGAGCTATACACATCCATATTTCAGACGGGAGTCGCTCTTTGAAAGCAGGAAGAGTGGCTTTTGTTTCCAATTGTGACCCACACTTGGAAGCCTTTGTTACTGTTAGTGTTGAACCCTCTGAAAAGGTGGCAGACTTTATATTTTTCAAAGTGAATAAACAAGTTGTCTTAGTAGTTTTGTGTCTGTGATAGGACATTTTGCTAAGAAACTGGATACTTTATCTTATATTAGCCAAGAATAGCTGTTTATACAGGCTTAAATCTGCATGGCATTTGACTTTTTGGGTTCATTGTTACTGTTTAACTGCAGTCAAAACCCTTTTGTCTGCTGAAATATGACCCCAGGCCCAGGTCTGTGAATAGGGAGAGAGGAGGCTGTATATCAGAAGTGTCAAAGCTTCTTCCCGGAGGGCGATGCTGGGGCTGTTCTCACTCAAACCAGTTCCCTCCCTTTAATTGGTTCAATTAGTTAAGTATCCATATACATTATCTTGTATGCATTTTTCATGACTCTTCTTAACGCTCTGTTTCAACAGAACAACTTCCGGCTATGATTTGCCATTTGGATGAATGTCAAGGAGACTAAATGATTGCGCTAATTGAGTAATTAAAAGCAGATGTTGGAGCAAGAGCCAACAGCATACACTTTAAACACTTTGCCCTCCAGAAAACCTACAGTGTTTTTGACACCCCTGTTATGTATGGTTATCCCAGAGGTGCCTCTGTAATAGTTACAGTTTCACCCTTGTGATTATTCAGTTGAAGTCTTTGCTATTGAACCAAAATGGTGTTTTTATGCTATTCTGACCATGGGAAATGGTCTGGAAAAGAAAAGCCCATCATGTTGCCTAATGGCCAGACTCAGTGGTGCACAGATTCAACACAAGCTCTGCACAGGAATATTTCCACACTCACCCTATCACTCTTACCCCCCACTGTCCTCTGGTGGGACACTAGTGGTCTGTACAAGACTCTTTGGAGGGAGATGATGTTATGTTGAAGGTAATTAACATTGGAAATGTGCCAGCAAAGGGAATCAGTGTGCCATCAAATCACAAAGGAACAGAGTGTATTTCCATGGTTTTGACAGCTGCGGTGATTGGAGTATTGCTGGAAGGCTTTACAAAGTACAGATCAATAAGTAACAATTTTCCTATTAAAGAAAAATTACTTGGACATTGCACTAAGATAGCTTGTGGCTCTTTCACTTCAGACCATCTATGGTGGAGAGGTCTCTTGCTGAATGAAGGTGTGTGTAATTTTGTTTTTACTGAGTTGTTGTTTGGTCTTATTTTATTCTAGGATTTAACAACAAGCAAACAGTTTTTGAGTTTTAAAAACATGGATTTAGTAGATGATTTTTTGTGCCAATTAAACTGAACAGCTTTAGCTTGGGTTCCTGTTATGGATTAGAAATATTACATTTCTGCCAGAATAAATATCCTAACATTTTCTTTGTCCTTTTGTCCAACACCTTGTATATTTACATCCTGTATATATTGTACTAAGATGAAACATACAATAATTAAATGAAACTCCTCATATTTGATTTTACTTGACTTTCTATATCTTAATGTCTATGTTATTAAGTGTGTTTAACAAGGTTTCACTACAGTGAAAAATTTTATGAAGTATATCGGAATATCAGTAATGCACAGCTGTAATTATTAACTCATCCTGGTTACAATTCAGGGCAAATTATTTAGGATACGTTTCCGTCCTTTAAACCTAATACCTACTTGAAATCATAGAAGGAAAATGTTGTTTTCTACAGGACTATTTATATCATCCTTTACGTCCCAAAACAACATAAAAAACAGATAAAGTTAAATATTGTCCCTTGTTTCTCACAGGAGCTTGGATCATCCTCGACCTCTAACTTTGGACCATGTCTTACAGGATTTTCATTTGACATTTGGGTCTTTCTGTTTCTCAGAATTGATTATTTTGTGATTTTACTCTGAAAGAAGAGCATATAATCTGGAGAAGGTGATAAACACTTCAGTGCTTAATGTAGGTAGTTAAGATATTCAAAAGAAGTGAAGCGGGCTGATGACAAATCCTGTTTTAATAAAACTCTAGGCCACTAGCGTGGCTAATGAACTTAGTAATTACTCATCACTGGTTGGAAGAGTTTAGCCTGGGTGAGATTAAAGCAGTGGCTGCTGGGAGCCACAGGAACGGCACAACAGGCAACAATCAACACAGTGTCTGCACAACAATCAATCAAAACTGTCAGGCCCTTAACACTCAGAGTAATTTGGTGGTGTTTTTCAGAAATGAGTACACCTTGTAAAATGTAGCTAAGATCACTTTCCCAAACACCTTGAAGCACAATGTGTTTAAACCAATGAGATTTATGTCATATGATTTATCACACTGCTCTTAGAAAAATTATTATTTTTAGCTAAGGAACTGTTTCATGAGCTTATATTACTCCGTCCAAGCATCATTTCCCATCACAAAACAGTGTACTGTATGGTTGACTGTTACATTTCTTTACAGTTTTTTGGCTCAGTGGTTTTTGTTATTTGTGTTGCTTTGTTTTTCACTTAAATCTCCAGTCAATCACACATTTGATGTCACGATTTCAAGACTACATTATATTTTTATAGTTTAAAAAAACAACAACATTGAGAGAGTAAACACATGTACACTCTTGAGATGGGACGTGTATGTATTCTTCATACATAAGGAGAAAGAGACATATGCATAAAAAATATAGCAGTGCATATTCAACATTTCAATATGAATTATTGAGAATTTAAATATGAATTGCAGTGTTTTACTGAACATCTGTGAAAGCACGGTGATATTTAAATACGAGTCAGAGCACGGTGGTGAGTAACACTGGACTATTCACAGATGCTCCTTTCTGCAGAGCTCTAAATCATGTTTCTTAATTCCCAGAGCCACATCTCAATCATACTCCTTGCTAATTTGAGAGTCACCCTCATTTCATTTTAAACGATTCATTTTTGGCAAATTTGTAAATGGCCCCAATGTGTTCTACAATTTAGTCAATTACTGTTTCAGCCAGCAGGACTCCGGGGACCAGGAACATACATCGCCTGGAGGTACCATCTCAATAATTGTTTCAGAAAAGTTGGGAATGGATTGCTAACGCTCTGTTCCACTTATTGAAATGTCAATTGGAGCCAAGACCCTTTTACTTTTCCTCTTCTCACACTTTATCAGTACAGTATGCCTGCCTCCCCCTTTTCATTTCCCGTCTGAGCCCTAACCACTGCTGTAAAGATAAAAGAAGGTTGTTATTTTGTAATTTTCAATCCAACTCTGTGATTATTCTTCTGATAGCAATCACAGGGATTATTTGGCATCAATTCAACAGCAACAATATGTAACATAAGTGATGAAATTACATATATTTATCACTCATTTTGTTTCCAATGTATGAAGCATATCTTAAAAATGAGCAGCCTTGCTGTATTTCTTGGTTGCCTACATCCTTGATACCAGCCTTTAGACTGATTTCTATGTAGAGGACTCTAAGCGGAGACATTTATGCTCGCTCCCAAGTGCTTCAGTGCCTCTTTTCTGCTCCTGTATGGCAGCAATAGTGTAGCTAGTGTCATCGTAACTGTACTAACATGAAGAAACGGCCAGCTCCTAATACAACACAGACTCACACTCGCAAGCTAAAAATGCAAATGTTCCATATAGTATTCCACATTTACAGGAAAAAAATAACACAGTCCAAAAATATCTTAGTCCTGGTCCACACTGATATAGACATTTTGCAAAACGGAAATTGACCTATGCTTTTGGGCCACTGAATAACACAGAGATTTCTTACAACGCTTACCAGAAATTTAAAGTTTTTTGTTTATCAGTATGGATATGTAAAACAGCCAAATCAGGAAACTATAATTCCACACCTCAGTTCATAATGCTTTGTGTAATGAGAGTGCCTGTGCAACAACAAAAGAGACAAATGCATAAACAGTATATATATGTTTATCTCTACCCATTACTAGTTCATAACTGAAAGATTTCTTTGTGTACTACGTAGTAACATCAATTGGTGAAGTTAGAACTTGCCCTGTTCTGTCTGCACCATGACCTATGGTGGTCACTAAAAATATGTCTGCTTTTTTGTTGAGGACATTTTAACTCCACTCTCAAACATAGTAGGAAATAATAATGCACTTTAACAGTAAATGCTATCCTGTCTAAAATGGAAATAGATGAAGAGAAAGTCTTTTCTGAGCTACATTAGAAACATAGTGTTCCCAGTGACCCCTCCACCACCCATATCACACCATGTACATGTGCAGCCATGATGATGATGATGATGATGTAAATATGTAAATAATATTTAATTCAAATTCTTTATTTATATAAATACCAAATTTTTACATTTTCTCGTTATATTTTTCATTTTCATTCGTGTTCTTACCTGTCTTTTCTCCCTGCATTTGCTTGTTGTATGTTGCTGCTGTTAACTGTGAAATTTCCTCCTGGTGGGATAAATAAAGTCTTATCTTATCTTATCTTATCTTATCTTATCTTATCTTATCTTATCTTATCTTATCTTATCTTATCTTATCTTATCATGACTCCAAGACTGTATTTTCATGTGATAATACACCAATGAAATGCATACTAATTTCATATCACAAATTATTTTCCATTTCTTTTTGTAAATGTCCCTAAATCCTTGTAAATCTTGCACACTGGACCTTTAACTTACATCTGTCCCACTGGCTCTGACATGTAAACACCTCTCCATCTGCTGTTTAACATTAACTAGAGTGTCTAGAACAGCTTCAGTGAACTTTGATGTTCTACATGACTCTACAGTATGTGAATTCTCTTAGAGTACACCAAAAACATACCCTTATTTGTTGTTTTGAGGATCAAGGTCTGTTCAGCTGAGTTGAGCTCCGGTGACTATAAACTGTTTCTACTGTAAACTGTATTATATATTTGCATTATTTTAATACTCACCAAACTATTCATTGATCATCCCCATATGGATTAGAACATGATCATCCTGGAAGAGACCAATCCCATCAGGTTTGTTCTATAAATTGTCATGTGTCTGAATGTTTCTATGAATGAACCCATGACTTGTCCTTTTCCTGTCATTTTTAAAATAAAAATGTAGCATAATGTAACATGTAAATTTCTACTCTATACTGAAATTGTAATTAATTATTAATTAGCTGGATAAAATTAAGAGATGATAATAATCCAAATTAGGTCTTAATGGGTACTAATTAAGAGGAAAATCCTTCTTTATGGAGCCACATAGCGTGACCTGCAGACCCCAATTAATTAAGTTATTATTAGCCATTTCCCTGTGTTTGCTTGATCTGGATTTCATTCAATTGAAGAAAACATGCTACAAATCTCTGGAAAATGTGTTTCTGTTTGTTTTGCCACCAGGTCCCTCACCCGTCCTCCAAGCCAATTAACCTGTGACGAGTGTGGTACTACTGCGCTGATTAATTAGACAAGGAGGAGGCGGAGGACGAGGAGGTGGACAGCCAAACACGAACATGTGAAGACGCCCTCAGGTGAGCAGTGTTTAGCCTTTATCTTGTTTCTTTATCCCACATGTGGACAACACTCCGAGGTGTCTGTGTAGAGTCATGTCAGTCATTTCTCTAATGCAGGTCAGACCCAAAAATAGGAAAATGTGTTAAATTCCACTGTAGAACTTCAGTGCTGTAATGTTTTAATATAGTCTCTTGGTTGTCTATGTCAGTATAAAACAATTTAAAAATAGAATCATTATCTGGTCACCCAATTAATATACATTCCCCAACACTCATAAAGTTGGAATATTACTTGTTCTTGTGAAATGATTGTGACAATCAGATTTTTTGTTGATAGATAAAGTGTAACTGGGGCTCAGTGTGTAATCACTGCACCAGGTAAAAGGTGATTACTGATGTGTATAAGTAAGAATAAAAAGAGGAATGTGTCTGAAAAACAACAGTGTAGAAATATTTCAAAATAAAATGTTTCATAACAAATAATAATTTATACAACTACAAATTAGTAATGTAGGTTTTGAATCACTGAGGAGCCTTTCATAAATAAATAAATAAATAAATAAATAACCATATTAACTTTGTATTAAGAATATGACAGAAAAAAATTATGTAAATGTGAGCCGAGCCATATTGACCTTTTAACATGAAACCACAACTTAAAAATAGTTTAAATTTAATGTATCACATTTAAATGAGTGGGTCAGATCGCCTTACATTTATTTCCAGGAACAAATACCCAATAAAATCAATTCACAACTTGATATGGATTTCATGAATATAAGATAATCAAGTAAAGAAAATTCTGATTCACAGAAACAAATTTCAAATCAAATATCCTTTATTCTAATTATTAGAATGTATTTATTATAGGTGCTAAAATGATTATGAAATGATAAAGAAAATAATTATAAACTTGACAAACTTTTGCCCATTTCAATATACACAGTATGAGTAAAATGTGAATAGGAAATATTAGGTGATTTTTGTTATGATTTGAAGTTCCAGTTATTTATGATTTATTATAAGGTATAAAAACATAGCAAAATTAGATCAAATAGTGAAAGAGGATGTTATGATATTCTAAGTTTAACCAGACCTTCTTCCTCAGTCAGAGTTGATAACAGAGACCAAACATGTGCAGTGTGTATGTCTACTGTGGGTCAGCTGCATGTGTCTGTTCTCATTACTGGATGGGTAATTCTGTAGTTCTGTGTGTAAGACCTTCAGCTCTATTCTATAATTAACTTTTGCCTGCGCCCATCAGCTTCCATTCCACACTTGATGTGTCCATAGTGACTGTTACATGCAGCCAGCTTGCCATTCAGTATGTATTAAGCTGTCAGAGTGGGCTGCTCTCCCAAGCCGCCTGTCTTCACTGAACAACCCAGCCTATTAACTCCTATTGACTGTGACACACATGTCCCTCCAAAATGAGCAGTTCCGTATTGATTTTTCCTGAGCACTGCTCACTTCCCCCTTTCATGCCGCCAAGGGTGAGATCTTTATCCTGACTGATTGTATATGTTCGTCGTATCAGAGGACTCTTGTGCAATTGCCATTTCAGACCCGCGGACCTTCGTCTGCTCGCCCCCTCCTGTGTGTCGTGGCTACTTGTATGCAGCCAAGTCTCAATGAGACAATTAAAAGGCCTCACTCCCTTGTGTGTTCTGTAACACTGCGGTCAAATTGAGCTGCACATCGTCCATGGTGTCCCTCCAGCTTAATACAGCATACAGCTAAGACATGACAGCCAGCTCTTCTCCCCCATCCAATCAATAGACCTGAATAGAAAAGTGCCATATCCTCTCAGCGATGCTCGCTCTAACTGCTGCAGCCAAAATGAACTCTGACAGCTTGTATCGACATCATATCAAACACAGCCATTGAGAGAAAAATGATTATCTGCTGGTGAAATCAGCTATTGACATACTGTGGAATAGCTTCCCCTCCCCAAGGGATTTATTGATACAGTTTATGGTATATAAATATTTATCTAATATGTGTCTGAATTAGATTTGTCTCGTTTAGGTATACAGTGCATGTGTCTCGTCTGGTCTATGGTTAGCCCACAGAGAGCTATCAATGTCTCGCTCTCTCTCCTCTGCCACTCAACCATGACTTTGCCTTTCTTTCTCTCTGGATCCTGTTTTTACAGGCAGCATGAAATTGCTTCGGCTGTTGCGACTCCGTCTTGAAGTTAATAGTAAAACATGTTGTAATTACATTTTATTGCTTCTCACTCTAGAAAATCAAAATGGCTTTACGGCAGCCATCATATTGTAAATGCATGTAGACGTGCTACATGTCACACCATCAGGGGAAGAAGTACTCCAAGCTTTTATACAAGTAAAACTACAAACACTTTAATGGAATGTTACTCCAGTAAATATAACAAACAGCCTCCAATTGAAAAGAAACTCTGAGAAAGTAATTCTTTTTCTGCAGCCAGACCAATTTTAACAATAGTGTTTAAACCAAATTGTTGACTTGAACATGCTACATGTTTGGAAGTTGCCCTGTGCTTTGTTCTGACACCACCCAGGCTGCTCTGCATGGTCACTGTTGTGGGCTGTGTAAACTTAATATTCCATGTACCAACAGTGAAATGAGCCAAAACACATCTATGACTATTTTAGACTGTTTGTGTCTTTGTAAAAAGTCTGTCAAAAATGGATCTGTCTGCAACGATCTTCACGTATTTGTATTAATTTACATTCGGCCCTGCAATTCATGGTAGAAACACCTTTAATAAGGAAGTTATAAGCAATTGCAGCTACATTATTCTACTCATTCTGTTTCGTCAAACATCCTCATCACATTATGCTCACATTTAGGGCTTAAAGTGGCTGCTTAGGTTTTATATTGTAGTGTATTCATATTGTAATTTTCCACACCTGTATTGATTTCTGCTCAGTTAAAGTCAGTGAAAGTAGCAGCTTACCACTGTTTTTTGTTCCCTCTTATGTGATGATGCCAGTAGTGGTCTTATTTTTTTCTCACCACTCCACATTTGACAGCCTTCACCAAAATTCAATCAAACACTTCAAACCAAGCAAATTTGTCATCAGATTGTCCATCAGGGTTTTCTCTTTATGGCTTTATTGTCCAGCAAATGTCATATTGATCATCCTCCTCTTGTAGCACCTGAACTTGATTTGACCCACGTTTCTGTTGCGATGTGTCCTTGGCATTTGAGTCACACAGCTTGGCCTTTCCAAATGATCTTCATTGGGTGTTTACATCTAGTTTTTCTAAAACACTGAAGTGAAATACTAAAGCCAGCGTGGTGGCCAACTGTGATGATTATAATGGAAAAGTCACAAGATGTGTTTTTTGTTAAGATATTCCTGAGTGTACCTGACATGCAGTGTTGTTGTATGATATTGATTTTTGTAGACAGGCACATGGCAGACTGACTTTTTCTTCTCGATGATGCACAGCCGCGGCCCTGTGAACATGACAGGCTGTCTCAGGTCGAATACCTCCGTCTCCCATCCTCCGCTGTGTCTCTATTACAGTCGGTTGCCTCTTCGGCTGACTTATTGACCAGCTCTCATGCTCGTTACTCAACACAGGAGTAGTTTGCTGTGATTGATACCATGACTACTCTAAGACTGCTCTCAGCCCCCTCCTCTACTCTTTCCAAATCCTATCTGTAGTTTTAAAGCCATGAGTGGGTTTCATTAATGGTCTCTCCTGTTTATGACACCATAATTAGAGTTGAGGAAAAGGTGCCTAACTACCACGGTTCCACCATACTGAGAAAGTCAATAATGCAAGCCCAACAACTTCTCACACAATTGAGCCTCGTGGAAAATCTATATGCTCCGCTGTCCTGTATCTTTATGGTGTCGTTTTAGGAGAAGCCACCTGATTTGTTAGTGTTTTGTCCTCCACTTTTAACTAATCCCACAAAATCGATTATTAACGCCAACGATATCATTTAGCTTCCCGCTGCAGCAGCCTCCGCAGAATAGATGTGGTGTTGGATGTATCCTCGGTGTGCAGCCACTGTGGGACATTGTGTTCAGTACAGCATGCAAGGCCGAGCCTCGTGGCCATTTACCTGTTTTATAATTTGTTTTGTGCTCCACCTCATGTACATGCAGTATCTCCTGTAAAAAGCCAACCAGGCTGACCGCCACGCCTGGGTTATTTGTGTGAAGCAGGTCATGAGGGATATTACATTAGATTGCTTTTCAGGAAAATAATTCTGCCAGGTGGTCTATTGGGCTTTTCCCCGTGTATCTGTCAGGCAGGATCGCATGCAGTTACACAGAGAAAGTGAACTGTTTGAACACACACAAATTCACCTTGTTTTTTTTTTTGTTTTTTTTACTCACCCATATGTCTTTTTAATTAAAACAACAACAAAAACAGCTACAAGGAAGTATTAGTGCTCGCAAAAGAATATGTACTGATCAGAGCTACAGCTTAGAGGATGAAAGAAATACGTTGCTTCATCTTACAAACAAGTTTCAAGTGAACATTTTATCAATGTTAACGTAAATTCAATCATTCACGAACCACACTGCTGCTTAAAAATAATTTCCCTGTCTGGCACTCGTGTCAGGTTTTTGATGTATGTTTTTTGCTTTCTCTCTCACAGGTTAGAGTGAGACAACAGCTTTTAGGGAGGTGGTGTTGAACAGAATAATGTGTTTGGTCCCTAAATGCTTAGCAGATGGTGTTGCTTTCAACTAAAGACAAGTCAGGTTTTATTTATTTATAGCCCAATACTGCAAAGCATGCCTCAAAGGGCTACATAAAAAAATGAAAAGGTTTGCCACATAAAGCAAGAAAGTTGGGATTAAAATAAGATTTTGTCCCAGTGAGTAGGTGTGTTGGCCTCTGCTTCTCACCGAGGTCATGACTGTCATTTGATGGGTGCTTTAGAAAACACCATGAATAGTTGATGTCACAGCGTTCATTGCAGCCCAGACGTGAATGTAAATAAGATGCAGGTGAGTGGGACAGTGTTTCATGGGTTAGCCTTACTGTCACCATATCATTTGGATCTCCTGGCTCTTCATCCAAAATAAATTCTGAGCATAAAAAAAGGAGTAAAGCCAAAATAGCCGCTCCCGCAAGACTTAGTTTATAGGTAGCATTACATTGCATTATGAAAGCAGTGTTAATGAGGTTGAGAAAACATGTTGAGATGACAGCAGTCTAATGACTTCCATGACAGTATACAGGCACTGCTGTAATCACAACTAAATGTCAGACACCATAAGGCCTGGTGCATAATGGCTCCAGATTGATATTGCCCTCTTACTTTAATTAAGAAATGCATTTTTTGTTTAAAAGGTATTGATTGTAGTTTAAAGAGAGCAGGCCATCAAACTAAAAAGTGAGGAGAGGACCCCGGAGTCATAACAGACTGAACAGTTGTGTGGAGAAGCATTTCTCTGAGGCTGTTTTCAAACCTGTTGTTAATTTGCTTTGGTCCAGATCAGTGGATGAGCTGGTAAATTTGATGTTTTTTTTCCTCAGTTCTGTTTCTTTTCACAAGTAAAAATCCATCCAAGGAAAAAATGCCTTAAAAATGAACTGAGGATGCTTTCTCATCTCTTTGAATTGATCATTTTTATCAAGTGAGTAAAATTCACAAAGTACTTCACAAGAATATCATTGATTAGAAATGATAGAGGCAAACAATAACACAACAGCAGACCTTAAAAATATAGCAATAATTTCTTAAAGGGTCACAAGGTCAGTAAAGTGCTTCTTAAAACAGTCTGTTGAGGTGCTGTGACCAATTCCCAGGGGAACTATTGAACAACCATTTACCGCCATTATGTTCTTGCACCGAGCAAAAAATCAAACCATTTTATTGCCATTATTTCAGATACTCACATTAATGTAATTTTCATACAAAGAACAATAAAAAACTAGAACTAAAAAACATAAAAATAAATAAATAAATAAATCATGTCAAAACCCCTTTATTTCTAAACATGAATGAAATAAGTGGGTATAATAATAATGTTGTACAAAAAAGCAAAAAATGTAAATGTCTTCTCTGGAAACTAAACTTATATTCAGCCCAGTCTCACCAGGAAAACAACATTACTAGGTGATTTTAGAAGGGAACTAAAATAATTTACCCCTTGTGATCTTTTTCTAACCTTAGTCTTGATGTCACAGCCTAAATGTATTTTTAATTCTTTAATTCACGCTGAGACATTGCTACACATCTTCTATTGACTCTTGCAGGGAGAGAAAGTTACGATCATTGAAATTGCAAACAATGTTTCTACTCATATGACAAAAAATTGTTAAAAATACAACCATAAAAAGAGCAAAAATAATCAAACAGAGTCATTAGAGTGCAAAGTAAATTACAGCATTGTATCTTTCTCAGTCTCAACAAGAAAATACAGGAAAATGTATGCACAGTGTTAAAATATAACACAAAAATTAAGAATAATGAAACTTCAGCAAGCAAAAGTCACTATTATGGGTGATTTCCATTCATCTGACAAAAGGACAAAAAATAAGCCATTTTCAGTATTTTTTAAATTAAAAATCTGTGTAATAAAAATTAGTAATACAGATAAAGACTAATACAGTGAACATCATATTGCATGCTAATACACATTCAATACACAGTCTGAAATTATCTGTTTACATAGTCCATTTATATATTGATACAGAGACTAAGAAATACTTTACTAAAACAGTAAATCTTAACAGTGGCTTAAGAGCTTAAGTGGAAAGTACTGTAAAAATACATGAAATGCTAAGAGTAGACAGTAGGAGGTGAGGCAAAGGCCAGGTACAATAAATGAGTCTTGAGTTCCTTTTTAATGGCGTCCACAGAGACAGTTTGTATATCAATGGGAAGTGTTGCGCAGTGTTAGAGCTGCCACTTCAATTGCATGATCAGGTTGCACAATAGCTGCACAAGGTTTAGCTGAATACTATTTATGATCGCTATCAGTCAGCCATTAATCAAAGCAGCCAGTCAGGAACCTGTGAAACATTTTTCTGAGTAACTGAATCCCCAAGAGTGAGGTGCGTCACTCACTTTACCGGGCAGGAGATGAGCCGGTGCAGGTAGCAGGACAGTGGATCAGCTGTGGTTATCTATCATGAATAAACTAGGCCTCTGAGACCTGAGCGATAAACCTGGCTACCCAGAGCTTACTGGGACACGAGGATGGGACTGTTCCCCCCAGAGACCCCACACCCTCTGGCCAACCTTCCAGGGAGATTAAATGTTAGCTGCTTGGGATCTGTAAACGTAAACCAAACTTAGCTCCTATCAGTTCACCCTTGACTGGAAACCTAACCTCGGTGACTGAATGAACCAGTATCATAATTAAATCATCACTGCTTCGCTTTTACTGTGCCTGCAACCCTAACCACAGCAGGAGAGGGGTAAGAGGAGCGTGGCACTGCCGGCCTGTGATGACAGTGCAACCAAGAGATGAGAGGCGCTCTGAATGGACCAGCATGGCGGGAGCTGGTGGGGAAATAGCACCCACCTATCACCTGCTAAGACCTTATCTGGATATCTGCTATCTTTCTCTTAGTTACTCCTACATTACCTTACTTACCGCACTCCTTTTAAACATTGCTCATTACCTTCGAGAGGGGCTGCAAATATAGTTGTTAAAGCCTCCCCTTAGTCATGTGATAAGACATAATAAAAACACTTTATGTGAAGTTTAACATGATTTTCTCATTTTTACCAAAAGCTGGGAGAGAATGTTCCCTCATCTTATTGGGAAGTTAATGTTGAGGTTTAGAGGTTAAGTAAACAAGGTCACATGGTTGCCAAGGTGCTTCAGGAGAAATAAATTAATAAAAAACAAAACACGAAAAAGGAAATAAATAATAAAACAGCAACAGATACTTTATAAAAGTGTAGATGAGGGTCAGTCAAGTGTTTCACAGGGGTTAAAATAAATACAAAATAGTGGAACCAAAGTGTAAGATAACATCATACACTCTTAAAACACTCTGAAGTGCTTTACAAGAAGGAAACTCATTAAAAATGTAAATTTAAACAACAAATTGGAAAAAGAATACACACTGCGTCACAGATTTACTCACGACTTGAAAAGATATGACCTATAAAAACATAAAAAATAACATATAGTTTGAATAACAAATAAAAGCAACTCTGAACAAAAAAGACAAAGTAGTCTCTGAAAATGCAAATATTAATCATTTCTTTAAATGCTTCCCTTAACGTCCACTTTCAATCTTTTTTCCAGTGACGACTCTGTTTTCTCATCACTCCTTTGAATTTTGTATAATAGATCAGGATTTGTTATCTTTTCAGTTCAGATTTTTGGCAAATAGCTAAACTTTCTCTTTGCACAGACATCATTCTGCATGGTGAAAACCATCACAGCGGATGAGGTGGTTGTTTTTCAGCGGAGTAGACTTATCTTGAACACATCTGGGGATTTACATTAACAGCAAATAAATGATGTAGAGTCCTCGGCCGTCGGCCTCTCGGCTCATGCAATCATGGCTCATACGATCTACATTAGCTCGGTGTGTGGTGGCTTGTTGCACAGCATGTGTAATGACTGTGGACCTATCAGAGCTTATCCCGTTGAACGCAGGATATTGAAGAGGGTAGTTACAAAGGCCAGACTTTAATTTGACCTCTGCCTGCCCTCTTCTCTGGTGAGGTGGCTCGTAGAAGCAGGCTTGTGGTTTGGGCAGTTGGTGATGAATGACTGTATTTGGTGAGCAGATTGTTACAGTTCCACACTAATTGAGGGGTCAAAACAAAGAGCAAACGTGGTAATTGAGTCTCCTCACTGTGGCTATAGAGCTTACATCGGCTCTTTTGACCCTATAGCCTCTACTACAGAGGAGTGTCCTGCTTCTTGTTATATTATTTCATTCAAACATATTATTCATGTGTCTGTTAGTATGAGGTTTCTTTAACCTTTTTTTTTTTTTTTTTACTTTTAAAGGGGAGTTTTCTTCTTACTTCAGTCAAGGGTTGAAGTGTAAGGAGTGTTTCATACTCTACAAATTGCAAAAGTCTTTGATTGAAATTGGAGCTTTTTGAGTGGTTTCTAGAAATAAAATGGTCTTGACATAACTTATACTCTTCTTGACACAGACCTTTAGATTAATCTGAGTTAATGGACACTTTCACAGTAATATTTATAATAACAGCAGTCTATAGTCCAAGTACATGAGGTACCACTTTACTTAATATGTCTTTCATAATTTGGTTGAAAGTGTAGTCAAATTAGAAAGTGATTTCTCAGATGAACTTTGAAATGTTGACTTTGACACTAAACACAGAATAAACATTTCATTTAAAACGTAATCATTATTTAATCGTGCTGAAGCCACACGTATGTTATGAAAATGTATCTACAAATTAAATGTAGATTTTATTTGTTGAGTAAAGAACGCTGAAATGAAAGAGCTTTGTTTAATCTTTAGATCATCTCTTCATTTTGAGACAAAAGAAACACAAGAGAGAGTCATAAATTTACAGCGCGTGACATTTCTGCAATAAAGTATCTAAAAAGGACTAGGTTTATAAAGTCTATGTATTATGTAACTCGTACATTACATTTAATGTTTCCAACAGCGTTCAAGTTCAGAAACTTGAGTGTTATTCACTGTTATGGTTTGTTTCATTTAATGTCATGCATATATTCACTAAATGTGATGTAAATAGAACTGTGCGATATTTTTCAGACACATCTCATAATGAAATGCTCTGAAACTAAGTTCAGTGACACTGTGTATGTTGGGTATGTTTAGGGCTTTTATTGTGAACACACTGTTTTCTACTAGTATATGAGATAGGTTTTATGAATCAACAGAATGATGGTTGTGATGTGAATTTGTTGGATTATTTGTTATGAACAAACAATTTGTTTGTTATGAACAAATAATCCAACAAGTTTTCATCACAACCATCATCTGTGCTGTTATTTGTATCCTTCATTGTGACATATTCAGTGTTTCATCTTTTCTGTGGTTACATAAGGTTTAATTGGTGCTTTTCTTGTTATTTTTCCAAATTTCCAAAAGGGTAGGCCACTCCCTATTTAAAATGGCCAACTGCACATGCAACCATTTCCCTGAAAATATTCTCACTATTGCAAGCCTTACAGTATGTGGGAATTTCCTGAATTCTGATTGATACGGTGGTGCGCTCTCTTCATACGCACCCATTATCAGAAATAGATGTGTTAAGTGTTTATTCTTTATTGTGAACAGTAACAACAGAAACTGTGGCTCTGCAATCCTCAGCAATTCACATCTTTTGCTATTGTTTGCTTGGTGACTGAAATTGCATATTGTGCTTTTGAGAAACAAATACAATTTGTGAATTCCATCAGGGTAGAAATATGTGTCTTTTCAGCTTTTGTACTTAATTACCTGAAGCAACAGTTTCAGATCTTTTTTTTTTTTTAAATCTGTTTTCATCCAAGTAGTACCAGCTACACTGTCTTTTCTTTAGAGCATCCATGTAAGTTCAACTAGTGTTTTATTTTATTGTTAAGCTGCTATTAAGCTTCGTTATATTGTACTGTAATATGTATTATTTGGACATTTTATTCCAAGTTGACATGACATCATATGTATGGAAATCATGCATAAGCTGCGATTATCTCTAGTTTATCTTGTGTTTGTACATCTTAACCTGTCAGTGTTCTTCATTAGAGCTTGATGGTTGTATTTAGTGTCCTTATACATAATTAATCAATCTATGTAGTGCCCTTTCTGTCTTTTCACAGTCAACCAGCCATGTGTATATA
>JAPQRP010000025.1:16101136-16114016 GCA_037367295.1 Apogon hyalosoma
ACAGTGGAAAAATCCTTTTCAGTCATCTTTACAATGTGTTATTGAACAGTTTTGTAAAATACAAGTTCATAAATGCTATAGTTTATTCAGTGGTGTATCACAGAGTTTTTAGTTATCTGTTGATATTTTGGTTGAACCTCATGCCAGTGGTATTTTGCCGAAGCAGAGGCCGGAGTGTTGCAGACAGGACCCTGTGTTATTGGATGGAGTTTAATGGATCTGTTGGCCTTTGCATTTGCTTTGCTCCTGAAACATGCGCTCAGCTGAGACTTGGGCAGAACACCATCCATTTACACCTAATGGCCATTGCCTTTGGATGTGGTGAGTTGTGAACAACAGTGCATGTGTGAGTGTGAGGTTGTGTATATGTGTGTGCAAATGTGTGTGTGTGAAAAGCTACAAGGACAAATGCATTCTGCATTTAATGAGTGTGGGCCAAAGGGAACCTGGGTAGTTAAAACTGAGAGTTGGCGAGACTATTTTGTCCCTTGTTACCTGACTCTTCTGTTGCACCTTTAAACTGCAACATGCTACTAAACTACTCTGATGGTCTCCCAGGACTGATATAGGGGCTGCAACCCTGTGTGAATGGGATTGATGGACCACATTAAACTCTGAGCTTCATCCTGCTTAAATGCACTTTAAATCTTTTCTGCTCCATCACTGTGGGATGACCACAGATTGTAGATTTATCCACAAGGTTGTCGGATTGTTATTTGAACTGTACATTTGATATGCATTGATATGTGGGTTAACAGTCATCACCAACTTGAATGTTTATTTATTTTATTCAGAAGATGCATAGAAAGAAGATGAGATTTCTTTGTTTGCTTTGGCACACGTCCCAAAAGTCTCTTTAAGTGTTCAACAGTTTTCTTTAACCCCCTCACTCCTGTCTAAGACGTCATTGTTTTAATACACAAAAATGTGGATGTTGTAATTACCATTTGCACAAACAAGACAGCAGCTTCATTGATATTCTGCTGCTGATAAGGCAAGAGCTTGGCAGCGAGACAATGGCCAGGGCCACCAGGGGTTCGCCAGCACCAGGGACACAGGCCGTCCTGCCTCCTCTGTCAAAGCAGAGGACCAACAAAAGCTGCCCGTCATTCACCGCACACTAGCGTTTTTAATTAATTTTCACTCAGCTCTCCTCGGAGCGCTTGTGTGGTGATGTTGACCCCCAGATCTGCTTGTGAATGTAGCTTTCTACCCAGCCATGGCTGTCAGAAGGTCAGTGGTACAGGCTCCCTGGGTGAGAGCCCTGTTTTGTATAGTAGTGGACTCTGGAGGCTGTGGCCATTGTCCTAACCAGTGAAATGCATGTGTTGTGAATATGTGTTAAAGGTCGGTGAGGAAATTGGCAGTTCAGTTGGACTTTTATTACAATATGCTAAACATGATAATAGAATTGATAAGAAAATCTTGTATAGGTGAATGGTGTGGTGTTCAGTGTTGTGACCTTTGTTTTAGTGGTTTCTGTTGTTGCTATCCTCTGTTAGTATCAATTTCTGACTAAAATCACATCTTATTAAGCTTTAGAAGGACGTTACACATCCTCTAGAACTGAAATCTGCACATGAGAGTTTAGCATTGCTCTCGCTTGCCATGCACAAGTACAAATGTGTGGAGCTTGTAGATAAGCCGGATCAGGCTTGATCAAATTGCTGTTGTCTTAAGGCCGTTTTTATTTGGATTAATTCACAAGAGTGGTTATACCCGCTTGGTCTGTAAATCTAAAGGACCTTAGGTTTCCAACCTTGCACCCCCAGTGGGCTTTGTGATCTGCCTTAGCTTTGGAGGATGAAAGGAAATGGGACTTGTTATTTTTGTTGAATGTGCCAACTGTGTTCAAGGGGCTTTTTAAATAAGTGCCCTTGACCTATTCTTACATTTATCCCAGCCTCCTTGTTACCCCTCTTTTGTCTCTGCAGGGGGCTAAATTTAGTCTGATTAACTAATGGCGACAATGTTGTTAGAAATGAAGGTTTTTGTGACTGCAGAGCTGTCTTCAAAGCCCTGCCATCATGCAGGTTGCTCTTTCCCTCTGCTTTCGAGTAGGAGATTAGACTAATAGTTAGCTCACTTACTTGACACTGATTGCTTTATAAGATGTGTTTTCACTATGTCTCCTTCAGTTTTATTAATTTTAGTCTATGTTCAGCCCTTTGTCCTGTTTTTCTGAAACCCAGATGCCAGAAAAATGTTCCCATTGAATCTTCTCTGAAAGCAGTCTGTTGACTTTTAGAAATCAAGACCATGTTTCATTTCAACTTTTCTACACTTGTATGGTTCCAAATAGTGTTTTACCTACTCTCCTACTGTTTTGCTTTTTTCAATTACCTGAGGGTACTTGGAGTGCATATAGGATATACAAAATTTTGGACTTCTCAAACCTTGACTGTTTTAGTGTGGAGGAGTTAAGAAAAGATCATAGGTTAGCGTAAGTATTAAATATACTATATGGTTAAAATATTGGGACACATTGAATTCAGGTGTTTCATTGCTAGGACTTTGGCTACAAAATGCTAATTACAGATGTCAGTGTGATAAATATCATTGCAATAAACATTTTTAGTTCATCTTTGGGGTACATTTCATTTACATTGTCATCTATGCTTATAAAATGTTTCAGAATTTTTTTTTTTTAATTTAACTCAACACTGAAATTTTTATCAACTGTCACTCAACAAGAAAATAACAGATTTGACATTTATTGTGATAATTATTGACAACTGAGAGGAACATTTTTATCATGATAATTAATGGGATTGTAAGGTCCTACAAAGTGTAGGTGTGATGTGTCCCAAAATTACAAAATATGTTAATATTACAAATGCTGTCAATCACAAAACCAGAGCATAAAAATTATTACATTGCTGTAATGATAATGTAATACACAGTACTACTGTAGCTATAATAGGCATACTGATATGAAATATATTTTTTGTTTTCACACATGATAAGTTTATGTCTATATCCTTGGTTCACAGCGAAATAATAGGGCAACAGTTTTCAGATGTGTAAAGCTAAATTCTGGACTATGAACTAAACTGAAATACAACTTAAATCAAATATTGAGGTGAAGAAAACATTTTTGTGAATCTAGCGTGGTGTTATTTTAGACAGCTTTAGAAACTGGCCCTTGTGGCTGGTTGAGATGTTTTCTGTTCTGGGAAAGCACTGGATCTAATGGTGGACCATTTTGCTCACAATTAATAGAGGTCCCCAAGAGACCTGGAGCCTATAGACTTGTGGAAATACTGTAGCAGCCTTCAGGCAGCTGGAGATGTGGCTTTCTTCCCCGTCACTCACATTTGTCGTAATGGCACGAGAGCCTCACAGGATATTCCCCGATGCTGTGTCTGTGCATGAGTGTGTGTGAGCCCACTGCCCCAAGCATGTCTCATTTCAAAGTGCTGTCACTCCCTGCTTCCTGGCATCTATTAACACTCACCATTATCATGCTAATCTACATTGTATGATTACATAAAGTAATTTATGCACACTTCTATTCTATGGCTGCAAAGGGATGCATACTCCTATTGTTGAATGCTTTAAAAAGATTCATCAGATTCCTTTTATTTCAACTTAAAATGTTTGGTTTCCATCTTTAGTCTTGTTCATTTTGCCTTTGCTTTTTTCTTGCACTTTCCACACTTGCTGTCTTACTTTATCAACAAAACCTGTAAAGCTCTCAAAACGATCTGCCTACTGGGAAAATAATAGCTAAACTAGCTAACAGAGCCATGCTGCTTTGTTCATGAGACTTCGATGAGATCACTTTCCTCACAGTTCTCCTTAGCTCCATGTCGGAAATGGTAAGAATGTTTTTTTTTTTGTTGAAAGCAGAGGGCAAGAGATGAGCTCTCTTCCTCATTTATTCACAGCTAGTGGAGTAATTAGGAATGCAGAGGGCTGTTAAATTAAAACTGAATTGCACTTATTAACATTTTAACTACCAACCCCACCCTCTTTAGACACTAAACAAGGACAGTTTCAGCTCTAATATGCCTGAAGAATCCCGCTGAGGGGACTCTTTATGTATCTCTAAAACAAAGACGTTCTTTAAAGTAAGATCTCCCTTTTGTTTAAACAACCAAGCATTTAACATTCAGTGTAATATGCCAGGGCTTCCTCCATGCTGTCAGGAGACACACCATCAGAGCTTCTCAAACTCTTTGGTTAATGGAACACTATTTGTGGTCAGATTGGATAGCTAATGGTGGTCCCTTTGAGAGTAACTCTCCAAATTAAATAGCATGGATTCACATCTGTCAGACAAAACCAGGAGGCTCTTTGTAATCAATGACCCAAACCAAGAGAGGCTCCACAGGGGGTGCCTCTGCTATGATGGCAGCGAGCATAAGGAGCCACTGGGGACGAAGGCAGCTCACCTGCACTAACAGCCACTGTGCTGGGCTTGTGGCGCAGCCTCGAACCTGCAAGGGAGTGCCAGCAGGGTTAATGTACATTTATAGAACAGGTCAAACTACTTAAGCCAGGCACTGATTTATAATGCAGGAGTGCAATGTGACTAAACTGTAAAGGGAATTCTTGTTTTTCTGTGCAAACATTGCCGTCGGTGTTTTGTTAAAATGTTGAACCCCATTAATTTTATCACTCCCCCTCTCTTGTTTCTCTACGTCTTTAAATTTTGTTTGGAGGAGAGACTAGCAAGACCTCCCGCTGTTGTGGAGAATTTCCTCTCGTTGTTAATTTTCCCTGCTCCATATGGCGCCACAGACACTTCACCTGCAGGCTGTAGCAGGCCGCGCGGCAGCCAGCAGACATCCTCAGGCTCAGGCTGTCATTTACACAGGCCTGTGCATCTGTCTGAGCAGAACTGAGCACAACTGAATAGAGACAGCTCTTCCCTTCACCTCACAGCCTGAGTCCAGCACCAGCCACCTGACAAAACCAGCCACTTTTTCTGAAACAGTCAAATATAAAGGCAGTGGCAGGTTCAGCTTCACAGAGACTCGTATCTTCACAATCGTAAAGAGTAACACTGGAAAAAAGCCAAGTGTCTCATGCCAAATGTGTGTCTGTCAGTCTGTTTTTGCACATGCATGTAGGACTGTGCATGTGTGTGTTTTCAGGGGGTTTGAAGTTTGCCTATGGCAGAGCTATGGAAGAGAGGGTTTCATCCTGGCTTGTCATTGATTAGAGAAGGGTCTTTAATTCCATCCCACCCCATGTTGTGATTCATTTGCATTCTGTGTCAGGAGGTAATGGAGTTTTGCTCTACGGTTTGCTCTGAAAATCTTGAAGATGTGGTCTAATGTGCATGCAGCCGCTAGCAAAGAGCTTTCTGATTTATTACGTTTCTTGTACAAGCTCATTTTTCCCCCTTCTTTCTTATGTTTGGGTAAAACTATGTGCTTTTCAAACACTTTGAACAGATGAGAAGTGCAAATGTAAGGAAGTTCTCCTAAGATATTTGTCATCACGATTATAAAAATATCTGTAATAAAACTGTAACTTACAATTGCTTCAGGATTGTAGTTTTCTGTAGGTTAAGTATGCACCAAAAAAGGGCTCTGGCAATTATAAAGATTAAAGCTCAGTTTTAGGCTGAAACTCAGTTTCAGTAATATCCAATCAAGTAAATAAACTTTTGGTCATATTTAATTAATATGTAGCACAAATGTGAACTAATAATGTTTTAATTGATAACAGTGATAGCAGGTTTTATAAAATACATCTTTAAATTATTTAATGATTTTATTATATCACAGACCTACAGGGAATTGCCGTTTTGGTGTGAATTTGGTTGTAATTTGATAATTGCTACCTAATAACTAATAAAGGCTAAGGGCTCTCACTGTTCCTCATCATTTCACAGTGTGCCCTTATTTTCCATGAATCTTAAAAGATTCTGTTCACAGAGGTCTGATTTTCCCATTATGTCTGAGATGAGATATGAGGTTAGGGAAAGCTACTGGTGGGGCTGGATTGGCTGTGGGTGGGTGTGTAGGGTTGGTTTTCTGAGCAAAGTTGGGAAAATGTGGTGATAACATTTGTCAACCTCTGGGGGAGGCCGTGTTCAGGGTCACAGCTAAATCTGTGTGCCGCGGGCATAAGGCTAGCCCATAATTCCAGCACAGACGAGCAGAGAGCTGACCTCAGTACAGCTGAGGCCAAGCCACACAGATTTCTGCCCACCTGCAGGATCGTCAATGGGATAACAATGAAGGAGAGGGGAGAGACGGGGGTCTCTCTCTCTTCTCCTCTTCCTTTCTTCTCAGTCTGTCTGTGGAGACATCTGAATGTCCTTGCACACGGACTGTCTCACTGCTTTTTCTTCACTCTTCCTCAAAAGAATATAGCTGTTCACAAAAACAGTGTGTGGTGCTTTTCAAGAGGGAAATGGAATTTTCAAGGCATCACTGCAAATACTTAGGCCATTAAATGAATAACTCAATAAATATCCCAAATGACAAAAACTGCAATGTTACAGTTGCTATCCATTTTCATCCACCTATTGATTTTCTATTATATTAAAGTGTTGCATCAACATGCAATCATGTTAATACATCTTACCTATTGTGAGTCGTGGCTCATTCAGCTGATAAATATGTAAATTAAAATGTTTTATAGTTGATAGCCAACATTAATCTCATTTGGATGTCTTAAACCAAATTAAATGAGAAAGTGTAGCACATAGCAGTTTGGAAAGTGTGCCTTGAATTCATCTCTGAATTAAAAAGGAAATGAGCAGGGGACAGAACTTGCTTTTTTATTACAAATGTTAATGAAAAATGTTATTGACTTGAACAAATGGAAAATACACCTGGAAATGTATATTAAAACCCCTTTCCAATTTCTCTCTCTGCGTAGTTTGCAATTATAGTTATTTCAGCAATAGTGAAAGAATTAATTTTGCGTGCAGACTGATAATGTTACCAGTGTAAGAAGAATGGATATTGTGTTGGATAGGGGGTCTCTAGGTATTTACAAGAAGTGGAGAGAGCAAAGCTTTATTTAATTGAGAGAATGAATCAATAACAGCTTTAAGGCTTTGTCAGAGAGGGCCTTGCAAAATGAGCAAGTAATTTACTGTGGACAATCTGAGACCCTGTGGATAGTTGATTGAAAGAGTGTATTCTGGATGTTAAGACCATCAAGAATGCCTAAATACAGGTAAAAACTTACATATGACAAGGACAAGCACTTCCATGAATGGTTAGCTTAACTACTGAAATAGGAGGATAGTGAAGAAAGAATTTGTCAATATTCTTATTTCTTTTCCTCTTTACAACAGCGGATGCTTTTTTGTCAAAGTGTAGATACTTGTTCGTATTTAAACGTTTTGAGTCCTTAAATAAGAGGGAATACTATGCATGTACTTTCACGTCATTGATTTAACAGTTAACCACCAATATTACAATGTTTATAGACATTTTAAAAGTTTTCAGCTGTTTTGTTATGTGAAACAATGCCAGCAATGTGTGTCTACTTCTTTATGAGTAGAATCAAATAGATTTTTTTCTTTAAACTGAACCAGTTACATCTTACAAGCCTGTTTTTCATGATATTTATAAAATGGTGCTGGATGTTGGTAAATGTTTCCTCAGATCTCTCCTATGCATCATTGCTCTAAGGCCATCATTGAGAACCTTTCTTTAAAAAATCAATCTTTAAGGTAAATTAGTCTCTGTGCACACTGGCAGCCACCCCAGTATGTAAATTCATGTGCTAATTCACAACATGATTTCATTTCAACTTCCAAGCAAATGAGATTTTAATTGAAAATGAGATCTTCTATAGTCTCTCGCTGGAGATGTGCGGCAGGGGAATGATACTTTTCACAAATTGTTTTAAGAGACACAGAGACTTTTTTTCTTTTTCCAAGCCATTTACAAAAAGATTGTATGTTTTCTCAGCCCAGCATTTCCCCACAACCTGGAGGTTAGTGAAAATGCACTGTGAAATTAACATTGTGCTTCATCTCCTCGTCCGTCTAAAGAGGCGGGCTATTAACATTTGTGTATTTTCATTATGTTAATGGTGTTAACACATGCCCAAAGATTGCCACCAGTGGTGCAGTAATTTTGTCTTGCTGATCATAAAGTGTCCGAGTGGGTCATTTTGATTATGACACGCTAATTACATATTGCCTCTCCTCTCTGTATTCTTCCCTCCAAACTCACAGCGACCTACAGTCTTTAATGGTAAGCTTTTATGAGTTGGAGAAAAGAAAATAGCAGGAAAAGATCTCTGCCTATGTTCCTGACGGCTATGTCGCACCCATGCTTCACTGCTTCCCTTTAAACTTCCTAAATTGTGTTTCACAATAAATAGATGCCCAAGCCTTTAACTGCCAGTATTAGATTAGATACCATTAGATGTAATAGAAAATTCTCTCCCTGTAATATTTTCATAAGAGTTTGAGGCATTTGATTAATCTGACCACATTTTATTGCATTAATGATTTTTTTTCCTTTCCACTCTGCTGTAAAGACATTGTATACAGGCTAATGCTGTTTTCTCTCTCCCCTCTCTGCTCGCTCTCATTCATCCTCAGCCGTTATTGCAATGCATTGTTGATGAGGTGAGTCGGCGTCTTATGTGCTTTCACTCCTAAAGTCATTCCTAATGGAGTGGAAACCTTATATTTTGTTTCCTAATGAAGCACAGGAGTGGCAGACAGCTTCGCTTGGGCTGTCCTATGGCTGCCTGCAGGTTGAAGCTACCGGCCCGAGCCAAGCTGCTCTGAGGGAGCCAGCAGGGGATGTTGGGGCTGGGGCAGCAGACACTTTATACATGAACTTATACATAGGCCGGAGCAAATTTGTTAACAAAAGTCTACAGAAAAGGCCAAAATCAGTCCTTTTAGACAAATCCAGCAATTTGTTTTCACTGCACATCATGGTGTAAAAAACACACACTGCATCAGTAGCCCCATAAACCACACTACAGCATTACAGAGCACTATTTCCACTAAAATTATAATAATTTCATCAGTAAAAAATGTTCAGTTTTTATGGCCCTGATCACTGCTTAAAACTCTGTTTAACCACAACCTAAAGTGATAGGTCTGCGCACAGTCCGTGGAAAACTATCTGAGCTATTCTGAGCTGAGGTTTCACAGCAAGGTCACTTTTAAAACAAAATGTCTCTTCCACTATCTAGGTCACAGCACATTCTGTTACTTTCTCCGAAACTTCCTTCCTTCCTTCCTTCTTTTCTTCCCGCCACGGCTTATAATTAAACACACACAATTATCCCAAATTTAATGGGATTTCAGAACCAGGCTTTTATTTAAGAGGTAATGAATAATATTTTAATTGCATATGTAACTGTGAGATCAAAATGTGCTTCTCTCATCACGTGTAATTACTATGCCTCATTCTTCTACACTGACTGTGATACTCGGTAAATGTGATCAATAGCTGATGAGTGCAGATTGTCATTTTCTCCTCTGTTTTTTAAGGTCAGCATGTAACAGTTACTAATTGTGAAATGATCCAGTAGGGAAAAGCAGTGGCATAAGCACAGTTAAAACATATGGCTAGCGTCCTATTGTTTATTGATGTCTGTAATTAATGATATAATGCATGCCACTGAAGTAAGTTGACCTCTGAACCAATCATTATTCAGAGTGTAGCAGCATCAATCAAACTGTGCTTTTCTCAGATCTATTTCTGTACACCCCCTCAGGGACAGACAGAGCACCCACTGTATCCTCATTTGTATTCAGCTGACCAAGGCCTTAGTATGAATGATTTAAAACACTCTATCAGACATAGACTGGGTGAGAGACGGTAATATGAGACTTACAAGCTGCCACTAAAGTTCATAAAGAGCGCAGTGTCCAAAAGACATCTTCTTTATTGGACTTTGGTGTATTTATTGGCTCTTTTACTCCTAGTCTACTGTGTAAATGTTGCTTGTCTTGGGTTGTGATTGTAGCTGTACATTTTGTACCCGGTAATAACAGGCTCAGTGATGTTATTCACCCTTACCACCTGCCATAAGTGTTCATAATGACCATATGAATGTCCGCTTTTGGATGGAGTGCTGGCCAGATTGTTTGGGCTATCTGGAAGGAGTGACATGCATCGCTGCCCAGCCGGAGGTTTTAGAGGTGGAGTGAGTGTGTGTGATGTTGATTCCCACTCCAGCAAGCATTCCAGGCTTTTCTCGGGACAGGCGTATTAGAATAAGTCATTCCATTGTTAATTTAAATGCTTAATACATCACTCTAAGGTAACAGAGTGATGTGAGCAGCAGAGGGAAAGAGTATGAGAGAGAGGCACAGAGATGCCAAGGGGTGTTTCTTTAATATCAAATGAAATTGAATCCTGCATTACCTCACTTGTGCCGTTTCTCAAGCAGCTCCAAGGCTATTAATGGAAAGCTGTAACAGGATTGGTTCAGTCTTTCAGTTCTTTAATTTCACTGCAGCTCCCAGATGTTAGGTCTTTGTCTCATTGCTGATCCCTGGCTGATCTATGGTGTTGTCTTTATCCTGCCTCCAGTCCATTGTGGCTCTGTGTTGTGTTATTGGGTCAGGTGAATCTATCAAGGACGGAGAGTTGGGCAGTTCACACACCAGGGGGATAATTACAGGGTGATTGGTGTCCTCACGCTCTCTGCTCTCACTATCTTTGTCTCTTCTCTGTTAGCCTTGCCCTTACATAAACGCACACGGCATGTCTGCAATTGGAAGTCAACCAAAAAGCCGCTTAGTCCCGGGATCCCGGCCCTCTTACCTGTTTCGTTCTCCAGGGCCCTGTTTTAACCAGCTGTGTTTGTTTCATTGGTAACATGTGCACCATTGTTTACAGATGTTTTTGGACTTATTTACACCAGCGGATTGACTAGAACACAAGAGACTGCAGACTTTAATTCTCCTCCACCAAATCTACTGCTATTATTAACCTAACCTTCTCCCATAGATAATTCATCACAGTTACCTTCCAATCTCAGCCCAGAATCTCATGTCTACATTTTCTTTCTGGGTCATAATGACACATTCTTGTAAGTTTCTGTTCATTCTTTAAAGAGACACTAATTGAACAATTCACCATGAAAAGTCATTTATAAGTTTTAACCTTTAAAGGAGTAGTTTGCCATTTTAGGAAATCCACTTTTTTTCTTTTATATAAGCGATAATAAGATGGATAATGACAAATCGATGTAATAAATGTGAAGCTACAGACAGAAGACCATTAGTTCAGCACAAATACCAGACTCTTTCCTCACCTTTGACAGGTTTTATGTCCCACCCCTTCTGATCAACCACCACAAGACAGAATTTATAATTTTCAATAGCAAAAAATAATATTTTTGACCCCCTTTGTCATGTGTCACTTCAAAAGATAATTTTCCAAGTCACATAAGTGAACCAAGGTATAGATTAAAAAAAAAAAAAAACAAACCTCACATCCTCATACATTTTTCCATCCACAACCTGCTTAGAGTCACTAAAGATTCCTCTCCAGCTCTCAAAATGACCAGACTTCTGGTGATTTTCACCTCTTTCATCATGTTTTCTTATTTCTTTAAGAGCAAGGTGAAATGTGCCAAGGTGATGGCCATGGTAGTATTGTTGACATACTATATGGTGCTAAACCATAGTTGCAGTTCATTGAGTGCTTTCACACAAACTTTTAGAGCTGTCTTCTGGAAAAGATGAAACTCAATCCAACAGTTATCTTTCACTACAAATCTTCTTTTTTGTTGAAAAACAAAAAAGGCTTTTGGTCTCTATGCTTGTACTAAAACAAAAATAAAGCACCGTAGAACTCAACCCTCTAAAAGCTGTTGGTAAAATTAAATTAATTTTCAAAAAGTGCTCTTCCTCTTTCACTCTATGCATTTTTTCTTTTCTTTTCTTTTCTTTTCTTTTTTTTCTTTTTTTTTTCTTTTTTTTTTTACTTTATTTTACTCATTTGAAATCTTATATTATATCTGGGTTTAAATAAAGGTTCATAGTAATAAAAGACAACCACTAGCTATCTTTATGACACTGTTGCCCATAAAGTTGGAATATTTCTTGTTTTCAGACACATTCCTCTTTTTATTCTTATTAATACGCATTAATAGATCATTAATCACCTTTGACCTGATGCAATGATTACATACTGTGTCCCAGTTACACTCTATCTATTAAGAATAAATAACATTGTCACAATCATTTCAGAAGAGCTAAAAAGAGGAAACAATGTGACAATCTGACTTTCTTGACTTGAAAAATTATCTTTTGAATTGACAAACAGTGTATATGTCACAATCAAAAGGAATGAAAAATGAACTAGTTTTTATTTAACATTGTTTTTCCAAAATAGCGACACATCAGAGGTATGAAACTCTCTGTACATGTCATTTTCAGAGGTTTTTCCACCACATGGTAGTACATTTTTTAGAATGCATATGCTTTTAAAAGTTTTTCACCTTGAAACTGCAGGTTTTTTGGAGGGTGGTGGTCCTTGTATTTGTTTGTTAGACAAGGTTTTCTCCCATGCTGTCCCTGGTGCTGACAAGTATGTTGCACACTCTCCCACTTGCATGTGATGTTGATGGAAATCCATGGTCCTCTGTTCACACACTCACACACTCACTCACACACACACACACACACACAGGGACAACCCCAGCTATTTGCACTTCCTGACTTTGAAAGCTGTCATCAGGCTGTTTCAGGACTCTGGACAGTTCCCCCACAGAGACCTGCAGTGTTCAAACCGGAGGCTCTCACCTCAGTCCAAAGTCTGACAGGGGACAACAAGTCTGAGTCAAACACTGAGATTTGCCACTCGCATATCATGATCATGTGTGTATATATATATATATGTGTGTGTGTGTGTGTGTGTGTGTGTGTGTGTGTGTGTGTGTGTGTGTGTGTGTGTCTGTGTATGTGTGTGTGTGT
>JAPQRP010000025.1:16121294-16154711 GCA_037367295.1 Apogon hyalosoma
TTTTCGTTTGGGCTTTTTTTTTTTTTTTTTTTTTCTACAAAAGACAAAACTATTTCGCTTTATAAAAAAAAAATTCGACAAAGGGGGAAAAAATTACATCGCTTTATTTTCTTTTAAGATGAAAGTGCAAGTAAAGAAGAGCCGTCTTCCACAGTGGAGGAGATTGAAACGAAATCTTTTAATGAACAAAGCAGCGAGGAGAACCAGCGAGAGCAGGAAGAGGGTAAGTTAAGGGCAGCAAATAGTATGGGTATTCTTAGCGTTTAATTTTAAAATCTCTGATGAAAAAGGTGTGGGCTAATATTTTACAAATAGTGGTATATGATTTATTTTTTGTGCTTAGGCGAAGACGCAACAACAAGAGCTGTGCCAACACAAAGAGACATAGAAAGTCTGGCAAAAGGTAAGACAGTCTGTGCTGTCAAAATAATTAATAGAAATTATTATTATTATTATTATTATTATTATTATTATTATATTTGAGATAATGAACCTGCCTCCAGGTGTAATTCTAATACAAGCCATTATAATTTTACAAACTGAGTTAATTTTAATTTCCCTCCTTCATCTCAGTGGACTCTGAAGGCCTTGGGGCCAGAGCGTACACTGCAAACCAAACAATATTTCTGAGTTGCATCTATACCTTTAATTAAGTTTGGTGAGGTTTAAATCATACCTCAGTGAACTGAGACAAAATGAGACACTATACCTTTTCTGCTGTTGTTATATTTGCCTTAAGGGAGATTCTTTGGGTTTTTACCAGAAAAGGAGGGGAGGTGAACATCTTTGACTTCAGGCCCAAATTATGATGATGTCCTTATCAGTGTGTTTTTGAATAGAACGTCATATCTGAATGGGGCCGAAGTGTTGTTTTTTCTGCATTGATGTCTTCTATTTCTGTGTGATTTATAGAGGAGTTACAGAAGCAGCTGTTAGAGCAAGTGGAGCTGAGGAAAAAGCTGGAACGTGAATTCCAAAATCTGAAAGGTAAGTCAAATTCTCCAACAGTGCTTTATCACTGTGTTGAATTTTTTGTGATTTCATGCCAAGAGTCTCAAAAGACTTTGTGGTGCATGTGAAGTGTTCCTCTCTCTGCCATGTTTGTGATTCAAGTCAAAACATGACCTAAGCCATGACCAAATCCACCTTAACAGTAGCATGCATGCTCTCTCTCCTGAGCACAGATCTGTTAAAGGGCACTATTCTTTCAGAAATGCTAAGTGGTTCAGGGACACATTCCCCTGGGAAGAGGTGTTTTCAAAACCCCTTTTAACACTGATTTGAGAGGATTTTGATTTGAACTTTTTATCCAGTAACATCTATGCATCTAAAATAGATGTCTAATGGGATACAAATGGAATTACAGACATTATTTAACTAATAAACCTCTGACTGAGTTCAGATAGTTTTTTTTTTTTTTTTTTTTTCCCAATGGAGTCTGATGCTAAAGAAATTCCAAAAAGGGCAATGTAAAAAAATATGTCAAGAACATATTTTAAGAGCAGATGACTTTTTTTTTTTTTTCAAATTAAAATGTCAGCATTAATGTTGTTTTACATGCAACATGTAAAGACACATCTGGATTTATATACAGAAACCTCTAGAAACACATACTATAAAGAATATGAAATGTAGACTAAATGTGTTTATGGCATAAGAGGCATGACGTTAAACAGAGTGATTGAGCACAATATTTAAATAACAGGTGAATTTCTCAGTAAAACACCATTCAGGGCTGGAGAATTAACTTGTGGTAATGTCTCACTTTATTTCTAAAATACAGTTGCTTATGAACTCCTGCTCTGAGCCCACACTTTGTTTTGTTCGACATCAGATATTTTGGATATTTATTTAGAGAATACACATAGATCTGAACTGTTTATGCACCAAAAAGAGACACCAGAGTTTATATATTTTTTTGTGTGTTTTTGTTGTTAGATTCCTTAAAATACCAGTAACAAAAGTTAGACACCTCTAAACTGATTCTTGGTGATGCATCATTATAAAAAAATTAAAAAAATAAAAAAAATGTTGGAGAAGAATGATTTCATCATTGCATTATGGTTTTCTGTCTAGAGTCTTGATGAATACAAACTGCAACATGTTAATGATGCATAACCAGTTTGTTTGTTTGTTTGTTTTAGTTCAGATTTCTATTCCACTACATCCGCTCGGTTGTCCATGGTGTGCTGTTTCAAGGACTGAGCAAAACATTAAATACATTCCTAAAAAAAATAAAGCAAACACACACTGATACAATTTCTGATTGAAATTTAAACTTTTTCATCAAATATAGTTTAAGGGTAAACAAAGCAATATCTAATACTTTTGCATTTTTTACTTTTATTTTTATCTTTCTAATTTACACTGTTGTACTGCATCCACTCTGCAAATTAGCTGTTCAGTAAAAAGCAACGTATAGAGACCTACAGCACAAGTGCATCTAATCATGTAAAAAAATAAAAATAATAATCCACACTTACAAAGCATACATTTTGTTATTATGACAAGACATTATAAGCTCATTAGGACCTGCTGGTTTATCGCGTTAGTTTGAGAACAGCGCCCTCAAGAGAGAGAAGAAGGGTTATCAATGTTATCGCTCTATTGATCTGCAAAAAGAGGACTTCATTCATCCAATCCAAACTTGTGTTTTGTTTTTTTTTTTTGGTTTTTTTTTTTGGTTTTTTTTTTCATTGATTTCTATTATTATACAGGGAAAACAGTGGCTACCTTAATCGGTCTATGATTTTACATTCATTTTTATGGAGGCTACATCAGAGACTGTGGTGTCTTTTCTGCAAACTCACACATCAGTGACTCAAATCTATTCCCGCTATTTGTTCTTCAGATAACTTTCAAGATCAAATGAAAAGGGAACTTTCCTACAGGGAGGAGATGGTTCAGCAGCTCCATATCGTCAGAGGTGAGAAAAATAAAGCAAAGGGAAAGAATACAGCGGCGCGGCGGCGTGTTTTTCAATTTCTGCCGTGGATCTATACAGTGGCATATTTGCGGACTTGATTGATGACAGGCCACGCTTAAAACAGCATTTCATGCAAGTGTGTCTAGTGTATCTGTAGTCTCTATTATTTGGTGTGCTGAGACGTAAAACTGCCTGTGAGCTGCACTCCAGTCACTTTGGATCGAACCAGATTTTTCTATTATTTACTAGTGATTTAAGCTACTTACCTCCTGTTTTCCGAATAGAGATGAAATAGGCCTATTAAAAATTTCTCAGTCTACAGTATATACCCCTTTTGAGAATTTAATAATGAAGTGAATTAAGCTCATTATCACTGTCCGGTTTGCGTCTCTGTTTCATGGTTTGACAACATTTGAACATTATTATAGAATCAGGGTGAATTTCAGCCTCATTTTAAAAACAATAATACATATTGCGTTATAGTGTCGATTCATGATGTTGTGGTGAATGTTTTTCCCCAGTTGCCAAAATAAAATAAATAAATAAATAAAAAACAAGGATTTAACCAAAAATACCGATAGGGATGTAATTCCAAATATGCGCTATTACACACATAGGCGTATGTATAGTTGTTTGTGTGCCAACATTTTGCGTCTTCGCTCGTACACTATTGATTGTCCTATGTCCTTTTTCATAGAAGCTCACGACGCTTTACACCATTTCTCCTGTAAGATGTTAACTCCACGCCACTGCTCCGGATCCTGCACCTTCAAATCTCCCCTGTTACCACCCTGAGTCACGTTAAAGCACAACTGATGGACAAGGAAACAAAAGACACATCTACAGCTTCTGCAAATAACCGGAAACCTTAAGGGACTTAACGAGGAATCGAGTTAAAGTTGACTACAACTGTAATTAGGCTACTTGTAATATTTCCAAATGTGTATCTTAACTCTCAGTATTTATCTTGCATACGGTGAAATTTGTTTTACTGAAATGATACCATTGATGATATTTATTATTTGTGGCAAAGTGCAATGACAATGTATGTTTCTTGTAATAGGTATAGGTTGTTATTTTGGTTTTTCTGTTGTTAATAGCAGCTCGGACTAGCCAATTCATATCATCTCAGTATTGTGAATTAGCCTACTACTTTTCCTGTGTTTTTTTTCTTTGCAGTCCAATAGCTTACAGACCTTTGGATGTTATGCACTTTAAATGAGTGACGGAAATTAGCTACTACCAGAAAGTAGGCCTACAATATAATTAAAGCGGTCAAACCATGTATATTTGTTTCTTTTTATGACTTAACAAACACAGAAGTTAGTAGGCTAAATTAGTACACATGCGATCCTGTAAGTAGTGACATATTCTAAGAGTAGTATATTTGTTCATGTAATATTTGTTTTCATCAATAATGAATAAAACATTTTATTAAAAGAAATGTGAATTCTTGCCCTTAGTCTATAACTTTAAAGGTAATCATTTCCAGAGTACGTTCCCTTTATAAAGATGAGAAAAACAAGAAAACAAAAAAGGTTGTATTTATAGCTATCCAGTGTGGCATATAATATATTTTTTCTTTGATTTTACTCTAGTCATTTTAAACGTTATTTCATTTTATTTTTTTTTATAAACAGTCAAAAACACATCACTAATCTAATGACATTGTCTGCAGAGGAAAATAGTCCGATATTCAGACAATTCAACAAATATTTGACATTTATGAGCTATTAATAATTAACTGTGTGATGGATATCCTTTGGTCAGTCGACTGGTCGATTTATTAAAAAGATAGTCAAAAACAGTCTATGGTGGGCAGCATAATCTGCTTTACTGCTGAACTTTTATACATTCTATAACAAAACAGCAAACTCAAATGAACTCAGCTACATTGTTACGGTCTTTGTGCAGAGAAGAAGCTAACTGTACTACAGAGTTTTCGTGTTGCGGCAGCGCCATCTACTGTCTGATTTAGAGAAGTGAAGGCAAATTTTATTTGGCTGTCCTTCCATGGGCTGTCCCTTGAGGAGGGCTCTTGCGCCTGCGCATCTAATGTAACAAGATGGCGGAGAGTGCGGAACTGAAGGTAAAGCGAGCCCCAACATTAGCCTGACAAATAGCGGTTTTTCAAAGTGATATATGAATTTCAAACCACATCGCCATCGTTACTTGACAGTAGGGACCCGTGGAATGGTATTATTTAGGGTTTTAACATTAAAACAACTGAGCAGCGGAGCCCAGACAAACTGTTAGCTGAGTGGCTAGCTTGCTAGCATTAGCTTTGTTATTGTTGCCGACGCTCCGTTAGGCTCTTTCTGCTGAGCAGCTCACCTGCCAGTTGTCACTTGCAGTAAAAGACGTAAATCACATTTATGTTAATGTTTTGAACCCAACGTCACTGTTGAACTATTTAGCTAATAGTATAGTGTTTCACCTGAAGCATCGCAATATCTGTCAAAATGGGCTCTGTCTATTCACTGGAAGACAAGCGCCTTTAGCTGCTAATAGCTTTATTACGGAATAGATATGATAGTATTATTCGAAATATATAGCCCCAATCCACAGTCAGATGCGCTATTACGTCGCCCCCTAAGGGCATCAATAATTACAAATCAAGTAATGACTCAGAAGTGAGCAATGTACTGCTGGTTTTAGTTTCAGTAAGCTACAACAGCATCTCACAGGCGCTAGAAGATTGTTTAGGCTAAATCTACTGTCTTGTACCTCATTTTTTGCTCATATTTGTTGATAATTAGTGCATTATTAACCAGGTACAGTTATGACGTGATTGTGTTTTTCTTCGATGTTGATTTCTGTACTAATTTTACTCACGTTTCCTTTGCCATAAAGTACTTTGGCTCCATCATTAAAGTACGATGGAACATATACTTATTCACACCTAACAGAGTTAAAGTTACTCTTTATACTGTCTAAATAGCACTACGCTCATTATAGGGGTCTTAACAGCGGACTACTGGTAACTAATGGTTTATCTGCTATTATTGATGGTCGTGGTGTAAAATTCTGAGTAAACTTTATAGTTAATGTGGATATATATTAAAGTGTTTTTCTCTGCGTATTCACATCAGATCTTTGAACATGAGGGTAGTCTGAAAGCGGTATTTGTATAATATAACGTCAGCTCATACTGTGACCTTGCTACTACTTTTCTACTGTATATACTCTTGGTTCAAAATGTAAAATTTTAAGTCTTTGAGTTGTAGAGATGTATTTTATAGGCTTTTAAAGGTAATAATGTACTGAGCTACAGTATGTGGTAATACATTTGTTATGTCTTTGTAGGAGATCAGAAAGAACTCTTTACTCTTCAGTCATGTTATTTAAGGAATTTTGACACCATAGTTTTTAGACTCACTCCAAAAAGTACTTTGGTAGTGAATATCCTCTCTGACCCTGTCTACAGTCCCTGGTGTATTGGATTCCAGTATTAAGTATCTATCTTAATGTTGTCCTGACCACACATAGTATTACAGTGTACAGGATGTGGTGGGCCTGTATTGATTAGAGCTTTGAGATGGTACATTGAGTATTTAAAATGCTTAGGGTTTCTAGTTATAGTTTACTGTGTAATGAGGCTCTCATTTTTGGTCTTTGTTGTTGATCTACTACAGTAGGGAAAAATCAAATGAATTAACAATCTTTTTTCTCAAATAAAATTTAGTTTTATGTATGGGGACATTTTCCAAGTCATTGCAAATTAAAAAGAAAATTATAAATCTCTTCCTGGTATAAGCTGAGGGACATATATTCTCCAGGAAATAATAGGCAACTTTTCCATTTTTTTTTTTCCCCACTAGCAAATGGTAATGAGCCTTCGAGTTTCGGAGCTCCAGGTGTTGTTGGGGTATGCAGGGCGGAATAAGCACGGGCGCAAACACGAACTTTTGACCAAAGCTCTCCACCTACTCAAAGCTGGTTGCAGTCCCGCAGTGCAGATGAAGATAAAGGAGCTCTACAGACGGCGCTTCCCAACCAAAATGGTTTCACCAGTGGACCTAGCTCTGCCTGGTGTTCATTCTGCTGCCAGTTTGCCCACTGGCCTCGCTCAGTTGGGATTTGATAGCCACGGTTCCCCATCACCTTTACTTCCCGTGTCCTTACTTGGTCCTAAACATGAGCTGAGTCTGCCTCACCTGCCCTCTGCCCTGCACCCTGTACACCCTGATGTCAAGCTCCAGAGATTGCCATTCTATGACGTGTTGGATGAGCTCATTAAGCCTACCAGCTTGGGTGAGTCTGCATCCTCATGTGCAGCTAAATAATTCTCCCTCATTGACACAAACATGGAGCATCGCAACCCCAGATAACTAAAAATGTTCTTTTCAGAATCACACTTAATGGAAGTTCAGGGTGATTTGACAAAGGCCTTGATTTCTGGTTTCAGTTTTGATTGCTATACTGTGTGTTTGGTTTCTTTTTTTTTGTAGCCTCAGATAACAGTCAGCGGTTCCAGGAAGCATGTTATGCCTTTGCATTAACACCACAGCAAGTTCAACAGATCAGCAGCTCAATGTGAGTAAAACAGTTCTTTGTGCTTGTCAGAGATACTGGAGTGAGGGTGAATAAATGTTTTAAAAACAATGTTGATAACTAACAGTTTTTTTAAAAAATTAACCATTTACAAGATTGACAAATTGATCAGGTAGGTTATTTATATGAACAGTAAGCAGGCTGTTAAAAGTAATTTCATTAAATATCTGTGTTGAACTGTACTGATCAGTGTGGTCTGACATGTTTTTATTATTCAGGGACATATCTGGGAATAAATGTGACTTCTTACTATTAACAGCAAGCAGGCTGTTAAAAGTAATTTCATTAAATATCTGTGTTGAACTGTGCTGATCAGTCTGGTCTGATATGTTTTTATTATTCAGGGACATATCTGGGAATAAATGTGACTTCGCAGTCCAAGTACAGTTAAGGTATGTACACCGTATTTCCTTACAATACATGAAAAGGTTCCCCTTCATCTGATCACCTGTGTTAATTGAATATGGATTATTGTTTTTCAACTTGTTTCTGCTTTGAAACAAACATAAAGAGTAAAGACTATTCTTTCTTTGTGTAATATCCTTCTGTGCTTTGTCTTAAAATATCTGCAGAGATGCAATTTGATATTCTATGATGTGGATGTTAGATTTACTAATATAGTGAGTAAAACATATAGAAACCTGTGCCTTTGTTATCCATTAGCCTACAGTTAAATTATGCAGATTAACGTATGTACACATCGAGAGGAATTTCCATTAGAGCTAAGTTCAGATCTTTGAGCCACAACTTGGATAACACTTATACAGATTTACCAATAAACAGAAAGCTGACACATTTGACAAAAGTGTGTGTGTGTGTGTGTGTGTGTGTGTGTGTGTGTGTGTGTGGGGTGGGGGGGGGTTTATGAAATGCAGTGGTACCTAAAAATCTGTGCGTCTGGTTTTGCAGTGAGCTGTAGTTTTTCTTATCTTCTAGGAGCTCATTTCACTTCACTATACACCACAATAAAACACACATTCACACTAAGTTTTGTTTACTATGGTTTTAGTGGAGTTTAAGTAGTGTAAAAATTGTGGAGTGAACTGTAGTGAAGTGAGAGTATGTCTCTGCAGTGGAAATTTGTTGTAGTAAAGTGATAAGTACTGTAAGTTGTAAAAGCTAATTTGTTATGTAAAACATGCCACATAGGTTTTAGATATGTATATGTATTACTTTAAACTTAATTTCTAAGATCAGAAAATAAAGATTAGTATTACAAAAGTTAACACGTTTGCATGATTTGGGGATTGACAGGCTCTTATGGAAAATGTAAGCAGATTGTAGTTATGTCATTTGTGTGCTCTTTTAAAATATGTGTAGAATTATAGTGCATGTGAAAATTCACAAAACCAATGAAAATACTCAAAAAAAATATTTTTAGTCCTTGAGCTTGGCAGCTGGCAGTTTTTTTTTCCCTTTGAAGAGCATCAGAAAAATTAAAATTAGGTCATTTTGGTAGTTATGCAATTATAAAAATACTTATTTGGATACTTTTCTGAATGCTTTTGGAGATGGAGGTGGTTTTACTTGACACACCTGAAAAGCTAAAATAAGCAAACAAGGTTTTGTGAGACTGACGACTAAAAGAAATATAGTTCAACAAATGTCATTCATCATTTAAACCCAAGTGTTATTTCATTTATTTTCTTTGTTTTCAGATTTTGTTTATCAGAGACAAGCTGTACACAGGAGGATCATTTCCCCCCAAATCTGTGTGTAAAAGTGAATGGAAAGCCCTGTAATCTTCCGGTGAGTCTAGACATTGGGTCATTAGTCTGTTTAGTCATTTTTCCATTATCCTTACACAGAATCAACTCACTTTCGTTGGTTTGTTGTTGCAGGGATATCTTCCTCCAACCAAAAATGGAGTTGAACCAAAAAGGCCCAGTCGTCCCATCAACATAACTTCTCTTGTTCGACTGTCCACCACAGTCCCCAACACAATTGTGGTTTCATGGACTTCAGAAATTGGGAGGGTAAGGAGATCCAGATGATTGTGTCCTGTCATATGTGTTAAAGCATGTTTCAACTGTTGTTTCCTTTGAGGAGACATTAGTCACATGTGTGACTCTTGTACTTATTACTGTTATCTTTGTATTGTCAGAGTTTTTCCATGGCTGTCTATTTAGTAAGGCAGCAGTCATCTGCAGTGTTGTTGCAAAGACTACGGGCCAAAGGAATTAGGAACCCAGACCACTCAAGAGCTTTGAGTAAGTTCCCTCCTGAGAGTTTGTGCATAGGAAGTGAAAAAGCTCATATCATTTTGCTCTTTCCAATAATTATGCTTGCACAGTGGCATGTTTTTGGCCTCATAGTCCAAATAAATTAGGAACCATGGGAGCTAAACTTGGATGTAGAAGAAGAACTATGTTCTTCAAATGTCTCATTTTCCTAATTTATTCCTGGAGAATTTCCCACCTCTTTTTGAGAAGAGTAATTTATTGTTCCATTAATAATATTTTTCTCCTTTTTTGTCTTATTTATTTTTCATGTTGCTGTAAATTAATCCCAGTGTGATGTATACAACTTTCTGATTAAAATGAACACTTTACATGCTTGTAGTTATGATTTAGAATGTGTATTACTCATATTTGCATTATGTCTTTTTCACAGTCAAAGAGAAACTAACAGCCGATCCGGAGAGTGAGATTGCCACCACCAGTCTACGAGTCTCCCTCCTCTGTCCTGTAAGTACTAGATCATACTCATACTAAACTACACTTAACCTAAAAATAAAATTAGCTGTTGTTATAGTTAGTTGTGGGAATCAGACAGCCAAATGCGCGTAGAATTAGGTACTCAGATGGTGATGACTGTATGTAATGGAGTGTGGTTTCTTTGAAAGATGATACTGTTGCTTCATCATGTTGGCCTCCTTTATTGGTACTGGTATTCCACAGTGTCCACAAGCAGGTGACAGTGTTTTTGTCATTTGATTTGTTTTAAAGCTTGGAAAAATGAGGCTGACAATCCCTTGCCGATCGATGACATGCTCACACCTTCAGTGCTTCGATGCTACACTTTACATCCAAATGAATGAGAAGAAGCCAACTTGGGTGTGTCCAGTCTGTGACAAAAAAGCCCCATATGAACATCTCATTATAGACGGGTGAGCAAAACACTGCTTTATTCAAGACACTTTTTGAATGCTCTATGGAAGTGTAGTGTGGCAGAGATACTGTTAATATTAATCTGATTTGTTGTTGAAAAATGTCATGCTTTTTTCACAGGTTGTTCATGGAAATATTGAATAGTTGTTCTGACTGTGATGAAATCCAGTTTAAAGAAGATGGAAGCTGGGCCCCCATGAGATCAAAGAAAGAAGTACAGGAAGTGTCGGCTTCATACAATGGTGTGGACAGTGGTATGTGACATGCCTGTGGATGATTATTAATGGCTGTTCATCTATGTTCTCAGTGAGCACAGTGTGAGTTTGCCGTTTCTTTGTAGATTTGTCGCGAACGGACAACCATGAGCAGAAACGTTCTCATGACAACAACAAGAAAGTTGATGTGATTGACTTGACACTGGATAGCTCCTCAGATGAAGAGCTAGATGATGAGCCTCCTCCTAAAAGGCCCTGCCCCCCACTATCACCTGTTTCTCCACCTGCAACCAAGGGGTAAGCCTCCAAACTATTTATCCATAAGTAAGATGTTGCATTCCTTGTGATCTTGAAGTTTGGACTGAAAATGGTTTCACAAGTCAACACTAGTTCTTGCCACATTAACTACTGTTACCAATGCCACTTACATTGCATAGTATTTTGCACATTCAGGTCAACTACCAGCATGTCCATACATACATAGTTGTCCACCAAGATCACCACTAACAAATGGTCTGTCTTCTTTTTTCGCTAATCCAATTCGGTATTGCTTTGTTTCAGAGTACTGAACCTGCATAGCCAGGCCTCGCCAGTAACCAGAGCTCCCAGTATGCCACCAGTGGAGACCAGCTACATTCCTCCTCCTCCACCTCTCATACAGGACTACCGCCACTATTATCACACAACTAGTGACCTGCCAGGTAGACATGACCGAGGCATTCACCAAATTTGTACTGCAGTTTCACGTGATTTATATATACATGAAGTGTTGGTAGCACTTTTCTACTTGGTGTTCACAGTAACTGAATATCATCTGACATTAAAGCTTTTTTTTTAGTATTATGTGTATTTTTTTCCCATCTCCTTACACAGTATTTCTTGCCATTCTCATATTTGTATATTTAACCTGTTTCCAGCAGTAGTAAATAGGGCAGTTAAACACATACTATATAAACATGCACTGAATGTCTTCTACTGTATAAGTGTCACTCTGGCCTGCCCTCAGCTATATTATCGCTTTTGAAAAGTTGTACCCTTTTTTTTTTTTTTTTTTTTTTTTTTTTTTTTTTTTTTTTTATTATTATTATCTTTTATCTTCATGTTAATGATTTGATTTAATTTTGATTTGCAGTGGGGTGATTCAAATACACAATAACTTTTGATACATCTCAATGAAGTGCATTATGAATTTTAAGTATTGCTACTTTTACATCCAGTTGGGTAAATTTCAACTCCCTTTTAATTTAAAGGCAAGGCAAGTTTATTTGTACAGCACTATTCATTCACAGGGTAACTCAAAGTATTTTACAAAGGCGTAAAAAAGATCACAGAAGAAAAGACATTAAAAATCACAAAAAAAAATCACAGAAGAAAAGACATAAAAAATTACAAAAAGGGTAAAAGACATTAAAATAATCAGAGATAAAATGTGGTTTTTAAAATGCAGTCAGAGTGAAATAAATACAATAACTATATTAAAATTATACATTAAAATTAAAATGGAGTAAAGCAAGACATTAAAATTAAAAAAAGTGCATTTAAAAGACAAAATTGAGAAGAGTTTACTCATAAGCACATGAAAAGAGGAAGGTTTTTAACTTGGATTTAAAAATGTTCACATTTGGGGCTGATTTCAGGTCAGTTGGTAGCTTGTTCCAGTTGTGTGCAGCATAACAGCTAAAAGCTGCTTCACCATGTTTAGTTTGAACTCTGGGCTAGACTATGTGACTTGAGTCAGCTGACCTCAGAGCCCTACTGGGTTTATATTCTATTAACATGTCATTCATGTATTCTGGACCTAAACCATTCAGTGACTTGCAGACCAGTAGCAGAACTTTAAAATCTAAGAGGACTTTCAATACTCAGACTACCACAGGCTATAATATTAACACCTGCATCCTTTCAATACCAGTATCTATGTGACCCACAAACATTACAAAACTGAAGGACAAATCCTTGCATTAGAAGTGGAATTGTGAACATTCACTGCTCTCATTCGTGATGTCCACCTTATGATAGTTTGTCATATGGAGACATTTTCCCACAACTAAGTACTTATTTCAAAATTGTTGTCACATTAAGAAAGGGTTACCTCATGGCCAGTATAGACCACTGATAATGTTTATAATCATCTGACCACTAATTATGTTCACAAGTGCAGCTACTTGAACAATGAAAATGAGCACAGTAAATTGAGTTTTTTCTTTTGTTTCAGATTTAAATTTCTTCTCCTTCCTCCAAAGCGACAATCAGGTATGTTGACTCAAACACCTGAACCTCATTGTTTTGTGTTATGCTTAATTTTAACTTGTGTGTATCACTGTAATCACTGTTTTCTGTGTCATTAGCATTACAACATGGTGATGGCGGCTGCAGCTGCTGCATCAGCTTCCACCTCAGAGGACCATGACCTGCTCCTCAGCCGTTTCCTGCCCTATGGCTCCTCTCAGATGTTACGGGAGCAGCCGGGGACCCCTGGGAGCAGCACACTGGCAGCCACAAATGGAGGCAGCAACAGTGGTAGCACCAGTAGCTTGGTGTCTTCCAGCAGCCTGCGAGACCGCGACAAGGACAGAGAGCGAGATCGAGACAGGGAAAGCCATCCCATCTCAGGGTTGTCGAGGTCCTCAGTAGAAGCCGCAGCAGCGGCAGCCATTTATGGTTCCATATCTGACGTTATCTCTCTTGATTAGAGCCACACAGAACTGAAGCAACTCAAGAGAGACCTCGGACAGGAGTTCTTTGTAAATAAAGAAGAGGAAGATGAAAGAATACAGTGCTATGTACAGAGAGGAAAATCTATTTTCAATTTTACTTATCATATGTATATAAACTTAGGACGCTTCTTGTCCGGTGAGTTACTTCAGTTGATATTTTTCTGTGAATACTGAAGACTTTTTCACACCTCTTCATGTGGTCCTTTGATTATTGTACCTTTTGTACTTGGTTTTTACAGTTTTGTTTCAATATTCCATGTCAATGGCATTATTTCAGTAATATTATGTGCACAGAACCCTATGAGGTGACACCTTACAGATAATGATATTTAGAATATAAAGAAAATGGACATAGTTATAGATGTACAAAAGGCAAGTCACAACAAAACAGGAACATGTGTTAACACTTTCTTTATTTTCTAAATGGCATCACATCTGTCAATGTTTTGACAAGAGATTTGGCCATTTTTGCCATCACTGTAGGTTCATCTGTAAGACATTCATGCTGTGGTCATTATTTTTAAGGAATATTTATGATGTAACTTATGTTGGATGTATGCTGTTTTTTAAAAAAGCATTCCCTCTGCCTTTAGGAACTGTTGCCACTAGAATTGCAAAAGAAAACGCTAAATCCTTTTGTTGTCATAACTGCACTCTTTTGCTCCTTGCCTCTTTTAGTCAATTATGAACAATTTTACAGATCAGACTGTATTTAAAAGCATATGAATTGGAAGAAAGTCAGTATTGTAGAACCAGGCTTTTTTCAGTGTGTGAATGAAGAGCAATGAATCTGACAAGCAACCTTCTGTTATCACATGATACAGTTGGAGCTTTATACAAATCTGAAAATTGTGTTTTATCTCTCTATTTTCCATATTTCATTTTTTCAAGTGAAGTAGTGGATTAACGTTACAAACTTGTTTTCCACTTCAGAGTCAAGGCCACTTAAAGTAACTTGGTAATCGAAAGGCACAAATGTTCAGTGAGTACAAGTGGACAAATGACATATAATGATGTTCTATTTGATTCGCACTTGCTTTTTGCAAAAAGGCTGTGTGGTGCACTGAAGCACTCACAGTTAACAGTACACACTTCAAGAGTAGTTTTCAGCTTTGCATGTCTCTGCGATTTACCTGAAAGCTCACATGTTTGAGTGCTATGCTGTTCTGTTGTGAGGCCACAGGATGCATAGCCTATTTCATTGTTTCGTGTATTTGCAGCCGCCTATAAGATAACTAAGATAGCTTAGTCTTTGAGTGTATCAACACATTTTGGCCTAGAACTTAAAACCATTGAAGTTATTATGGACACCTCCCTCCCTTTATTTTCTTGACTTGCGCTTACAATTAGGATTATTTATTTACTATATATTTTGAGCATTTGTTTGATTCGTGAATATGCATTGCTGTCATTGTATGTGATATTTCTTTTGTAATTATATAATTAATGCTATTTAAAGATGTCATTGTTGCCTGACATGCATTGTAACATTTTCTGTTTCTCTGTCTGTTTTACTATCAGATGATGTCAATAACTCAATAGAGGCTTTGATCATTTTGAACCGCTACAAGGTCTACTGTGCTGTTTGATATTTGTAAGAATTAAACAGACATATAAAAGTGCATCATTGTAGTTGGTGTAAGGTTAGTCCTGCATTACATGCATGTTACCTGCCACAGTATGCAGATTTTTTATTATTCAATTTGTTAAGCAAAATCCAAAGCTTTGAAAGTAGATGCATGTAGTGTGTGAACTAAAATGTGATATAGGATCATAAGTAACGTAAAGTATTAAGGAAACATTGCCAGTTATTTCCTAAAGCCAGTGGTTGGATGTAATTCAATTTTTTTCTTAAATTGTTTACTTAAGTACAGATGTGAGGTACAGGTACACAAGTATTTCCATTTGACACAGTTTCATACATTCTATTCTCCACATCCAAGACATGACACATTTACTCCACTACATTTGTCGAACAATTTTAGTTACTTTTCAGGTAATACGATTTCGTCCTTGTCCTGTCCAGTGAAAATGACATACCTCCAAATGTGTTGATTGAATGTATGTGATAAACTAAAGGTGGCAGCAGCTGACTTACCAAAGGACACAAAGTACAACAGGAAGACAAGAAATTAAAACCATTTTTACCTGCACTCATCTATTGTTATTATTACATTATGTGTTTTAATCATCCAGGTGCAAACTTAAGTTATTTTGATCAGATAGAATGAAGATCTATTATTATGTCAGAAGTACACTAAAGGCTAAAAGCAGAACAGAATGCAGTGAATCTAAATTACACACATTTTGAGTTGTATCTACTACTAGAAAAAAAAGATAATTTCCTAAGCCCATGCAAATGAGGGCTCAGTGTGCATGATAGGAGGAATACAATATCACACTTACAGGAAAGCTTTTATTTTCAAGTGACATCCTCTAACAAGAATGACAGGGAACCTCACTAAATCCAGATAGTGTTTTCTGTACAGTTTTGGCACAAGGTCGTTTTTTGTTCTCTGATAATGTATTTAAAACACCAGATGGCATATTTAAATGACCAGAATTCTCTAGAAAACAAAACATACCACATTTTTCATGCATACACCTGATATTTGCCGGGTGATATTCACAGACAAATATAACTATAAGGTATTCTCTGTGAAATACTGCCCTCTTAATGAACAGACCAGCGTTACGTCCAGTGTGCGAATTTGGGAATCGTAGGATGGTAGGGAAAGGCACCGCCTTTCTTGCCTCTGATTGGCTGGAAAGGCTCTTCTCCGATTGGCTACTTGATCTGGCAGTTAACTCACATGCAGAGTAGGCAATAAGATGCCACTCACTGTCAGGCACCAGTAGATGCATCACTCATTGCTGAGCAGAGGTCAATAATAATGATAATAATAATAATAATAATAATAATTTGATTCTAATATACATTCATACACTAGGAGGCAGTCAACTAACATTCACAGTCAGTTCTCACGTGCAACATTGAGTTACTTTAATATCAAATTCAGAGTTCCTACATTATGGAATACCACACCCTCCATGATCAAAAAATGCGCCTTAATCTCATTATTCAAATCCAGACTCAAATTCTTACGGCTACAGAAATAATACTACTCTTCATACCACTATGCTGTTCATTTTTAAACATTTTTCATGATTGTGGAAATAAAATCCTGTATGAGTCTTGATTGTTTGTTTACACAGTAATGAAAATATTGTGTATTTATTCTGTATTCTTGTGATTTTTAAAACCTCCATGTGAAGCCAAAGATAAACTTCCACAGCTGTGGACAGTAAAGTGATTATTATTAATACTATGCTTTCCTTACAACAGGTGTTCGTTGAGACCGAACCATAAAGGGGCACACGAACAGACAACAGGAGAACAGCCTTTCTATAGCCAATAAGAGGCAAGAAAGGCGGTACCTTCCCCGCTACCATGCTATATTTCGCTAATTTGCGTCCGGTGTACGTCGCTGGTTTTTGCCTTATTAATACGGCGCAGTGTCATTGCGTCATCACGTTGGACATGACGCTTTTAGAGAGCGGCGCCGTTTCAGACTGGAATGGGAGCTAGCGATTTTTCCCATATTTTGATAGTTTAATCCGTGAATGGCGCCGAAACAGGACCCGAAACCTAAATTTCAAGAAGGTAATAAGTTGTCTTTTTGGTCTTTTGGCAGATATGTGACCGTGGTATGTGCTTTAGACGGAGGACAGTATCTGCTGTTAGCTAGCACTGCGATCGAAACAAACTAGCCGCCATCGGACAGCCAGCTTCAGACTGGCGCTCATTGTTGTTTCCGTGCGCATAAAATAGACCTCAGATCGTTTTGTTCATCATTTTGCATACTCTAAATTTTTCTTTAAAATACAGTCTAACTCTGCAATTAATAACTGATTCGCCCATGTTGTCAGTTTTGTATTAATATCCAGAACGCAGCAGCTTCATTCATGTAGCATTAGCCTCTTTGAGTCCACCGCCCACCTCGTTGTAAAAACAGAGCTAATCGTTAGCTGAGTCCAAGCTAGCCTGCCGAATAACTTAAAGGTATACAGGCGATGTCTTTTGTTGTTGTCGATCCATCACCCTCTTTGTATCAAACGAGCCCAGCTAGACTCTACAGATGACACCAAGTCAGACTGAATCAAAGTAAAGCACGGTTACGCTTCACATACAACATCTAGTCCACGTATTCATTAAGAAGTAATTATCAAGTTATTTATCTGAATATAAAATCATTTAGATTATAGCTATAGGGCTATAAGTAACAGTTATTATTCTTGTTGCTTAGCATTCTGTTGGTGCTTTCGACGAGTTGTTTTTTTCCCTATCAAATACCAGCAATGGTTAAAAAAACGAAAATCACTTAAATTACTTAAATATCTTGTATGGTTCAAAAACTTAAATATATTCTGTTGTCTCTTATATGCGAGTAAAGAACACTGGAAAACGTTCATATTTGAAAAATGGAATGTCAAGAAGGCATTACTTTTCTCTTTAAAAAAAAATCATGAAGAAGCGAGTTATGGAAAAGATGATGAATAGAATAATCCCTGCAGTTCTAAATACGTACTTAATAATGTACCGACTACTTCTACTTAAAAATTAACTACACAATTGTCTTGAAGTTTAACTATTATGTCATACAGTCAACTGCGTTTTATAATCAATTCTAAATGTACTGGTAGGACAAAAACATTGTAATTTTCATGCATGGGCCAATTGCAACACTGTTAAAACTGTGTATACTTTTCCAAAAAAAAAATTAAAGCTGGTAAGTGGACGACGATAACAATGTGAAATGTGTAATGTTTCTATTGACTGTGTTAGAAGCCTAGGGATCAGCTTTTTGCCTAAAGGTGTCCAGTTTAATTTGTTCCGTCTGGTTAATTGATTTTTAATTGACCCACACTCTGTTCAGGTGAAAGAGTGCTGTGTTTTCATGGGCCATTGCTCTACGAAGCTAAGGTAGGTTAAGTTAGACAGTGTCTCTGAACATGGGATCCTCTGTTATATATCTTTGTCTCTGTTTTAACAATGAACTGTGTTTCTCTTTGCAGTGTGTTAAAATAAATATCAAGGACAAACAAATAAAATACTTCATTCATTACAGCGGCTGGAATAAAAAGTAAGGGTCTAATATTAGAAATGGATGTATTAAGATTTGTAGAGTACAAATATAGCAAGTGCTTGATCAGTTTGTGGATGTTTTGTAGCTGGGACGAATGGGTTCCTGAAAGCAGAGTACTTAAGTATGTGGACAGTAACCTGCAGAAACAGAAAGAGCTTCAGAGGGCCAATCAGTAAGTTTGGTCTCTCAATTTTGTTAATTGCAATTTCCATCTTATACACAATTCTAAACTGATTGTAATGTTATTCTGTCTAAATTAAATTCTCTAATTTCTCAGGAAATCTTTTTGCATTTGATGATGATGTGTTCTGTTAAGTTAAGATTTTCAATTTGCATCACTCCCTGTCTTAGAGACCATTATGTAGAAGGGAGAATGAGGGGTGCTGCACCAAATAAGAAATTACCTGCTCCAGCGCAGAAAAATGATGTGTGAGTGCATATTCTTTTTTACTTGTTGCCTGGTATATCTATTACAGAATTATTGCATGCATTATACTTCTTTTATCTCAACAACTTTCTTTCTATTATAGGAAAACCAAAAAGAACAAACAAAAGAGTGAGTACACATTATATATTTACAATATATATTATTAAATAAAATGTTGATACTTATCAAGAGTATACAAGCATGTCAGACATACCATGGGTTGATCCTATCAGTCCTGTAATGATGTCAATAACAGTTGATTATGTTTCTGCCTCTGCAGCTCCTGGAGCAGGAGAAGGAACGAGCTCAGGAGGAGACCCAACCCACCCTCCACGGAAGAAGAGGGCACGAGTTGATCCAACTGTTGAAAGTGTAAGTTCAGAAATGAAAGATGTTCTTCTTTTCCTGATGATTACTGCAGAAAGCTAAGTAAAAAGTGAATTTCTCAGTGATAACAGGTGTATAGTAAGCAACAGATTCAAGAAATACGCTGCAAAAGGCTCATTGATTTGTCATGTCTGTTTAGGAGGAGACTTTCATAAATCGTGTTGAGGTTAAAGTAAAAATACCAGAGGAATTAAAACCATGGCTTGTGGATGACTGGGACCTGATTACACGACAAAAACAGGTTAGTGAGTGTAATCCTTACCCTGCAACAGCGCCCTCTGGGAAGAAGCTGTTGTGCATGACCAATAACGACCCATTTATGAAACTATACTGAGGGTACATCTTGGTATTTTGACATCAGATGCTGAGGGAATTGCCTTGGTTACATACATGTACAAGATGTGGTTGGAGTTACCTATACTTTTTTCTACCAGAAAGACACTTTAGCATTCAGTTCAGCACTACATGCTGTTAGCAATCACTAAACATATCTTGAGCATAACAAGGTTGGTCAGATCTTGATGATTTTCACTCCAAAATACACAGTCAAGCCTACTCAATTCAAGGACAGAGGTGAAGCCACACACTGTCTTCAAATTGTACAATGTGCCCACGTTATCTCTTGCATAGAATTTCCATTGAATACACAAAAATGAAGAAACCCAGCCAAGCGGGTTTCTCAACTGAACATAACCATTGTGCATCAGAGATAATGGTAACACTTGCATGTGCTTTAAACAGAAGCTTATGCAAGTCCATCAGGGATTGTCCCTCAGGGATACTGTCATGTTTACAACTATGACCCATAAAGGAAAACATGACTAACAATGAGCCTGTTTACTTGCACACTAATACTCTGATCATTATCCGATTTCTTGAGTTATCAGATTATTCAAGCTGCCATGTAAACAGGATAATCTGATATGTTTTGTCAGATAACGGCAGGTATCCAATTATGTGAAATCGGATTAGCACACCTGGAATTGTTCCCAATACTCCAATGTCTTCCTGCTTGTATACGGGCCAATCTGATTTATTTCATTCTTTTATGTCTGTGCATGTTTAGACACAATTGGAATCATAGAGAGTGGAAGTTAAATAGTCAAACATGAGCAGATGAAATTAGGAAGTTTAAGTCTACCATCACTACACACTTATGTATTCCAAAAGAAATCCAGTAATGGCCTGGAGTGTAAACTAGGATTTTTCAATTATCGTATTTGTTAAGTGCATGTAAATGTTAGATCTTGTTATTACAATTATCCAATTACTCCCAGTTATTGGACTTTTATGGTCATGCAAACGGGCTCAAGAACTGGCTTTACATGTGGTAGTTGTGCTTGCTGAAACAATTTAGCAAACTTCCATATATGGAAGAAAAGTCCTAATTCATAACTCATAAAAAGTCATGATTTCAATGTAATTGAATAAAGTACTGTGTAAAAGGCCAGTACTGTTTGGGTTTGTTATTTTAGTAAAGTTCTAATGACCACACATATGCATTTTGCAGTCTTTGCATTATGATACAATCTGTATGTTTGGAAATTATGTACAGTAGTAAAACCAATAGTTTCAGCGAAAAACGGCTTCTATAAAGCAAAGAGGTAGCATTTAGTGTGACTTCCCTTTGCACTTTTTTTGCATTTTTTTTTAATGTTTTATGACGGGTTTATTTAGTTCAATTTTTTGTGTGTCTTTTAAGACTGTGCACATATTTTCTGTATTTTGTTGCTGTATCTGAAGAATGGAGAATTAGAAATAATTATATATGCTCATTTCAACACAGCAAAAATGACAAACCAAGCAATGGCCTAAGACTTTTGCACATACAGTACTGTGTAACGGCGGTTGGGCAAACCCCAAATTACCTTTTTTAAAAAGTAGATGTTGGAGCAAAAAGCTGTACTTCATAGTATGCATGATGTATTTGCTGTGGTAAAATAAGCCACAAGTCATCTTCCCAACAATGTAAATTAAGTTTACCCAAAAAATGTCTTTTATCCCTTCAGTGGGAATCCAGGTTCACCAGAAAGGAATACTGTATGAAGCTTCATACTGTAAATGAATAACATATCTGTAGATAAAAAAATATAACTGCTTCCAGTAACTAACACCATTAGATTGTGTATTTGCATTATAAATATTCACAATTTTCATGATTTCATGTAGTGTACAGCCTGTTTTCATCGGCTTGCCTCCAGCTCATGTCATATCCTCTTTTCTAACGTTAATAAATAACAGTAACTTGAAGCTTTTCGCTACATTCATTTTAATAAAACTTTAACATTGGTTTCTCATCTATAAACTGCATCACATCAGACAGACTTTTATTGGCTAAGGTGGTGAAAAGCACATCTGTGATCCATACTATTTCACAACAGCATGTGATTATGTCTTGACTGAAAAATGCTTCAAGCAGAAATTGCGTACTGTGTATTTTGTGTGGAAGTGTACCTTTTTATTGTGCTGTGGGAAACGTGGAAAGTGTGTATTTTGTCCTATTGGCTCATATGAGATGTCCTTTTTTTGAATATTTAGCCATCACATTACTTTACAGTAATAATAATATCACTGTGTCGGAGAACGCACAATTCATGCACGAAGAGGGGTACGCGCAGAGGGGGGAGGGACAAGTGGCAGTTGAGTTTGATAGACGTATCACCATTCAGTGATTTTGATTGGGCGCTTGAAATGATTGGATGTTTTTTTTTTTGGTTTTTTTTTGTTTTTTTTTTTTTCAGTCCTGTCCGTTTCACAGGTGACAACATTTTTTTTATTTTTATGTTAGAGCATTTAATTAATTGGTTGTAATCAGGGTGTGAAGGGGATTTTAAGCAATATAGTAAAAAATGCTCCAGGAAAACATCTTGCACCCCAACTTTAACTGACGAGGGTTTCCATGGTTGTTTACACATATATTTTCTGTTGGTTTTTGTTTTCTGCCTTCAGCTTTTCCACTTGCCAGCAAAAAAGAATGTTGACGCAGTCCTTGAAGATTATGCAAACTACAAGAAATCAAGAGGAAACTCTGACAGCAAGTAATTTGTACTTGTAATATATTGGAGATTGCAGAAACACTTTTTCTTCATTACAGTGTTATTTTGTTTTGTGTGTGGACGTAATGTTTTCCTTTACTGCTCAGGGAGTTTGCTGTGAACGAGGTGGTTGCTGGTATTCGTGAATATTTCAATGTTATGCTGGGGACACAGCTTCTCTACAAATTTGAGAGGCCACAGTACGCAGACATCCTGGCCAACCATCCAGACACATCGATGTCTCAGATCTACGGCGCTCCACATCTACTGAGGCTATTTGGTAAAAACATCTCATTCTACTGAAAATTGGTTTCGTAGAGGTGGTTTTCTAATGTGGTGGTGTGGCAGACATTAAGAAAAAACATACACTGTAAAAACTTTAACTATGCTCTACTCAGTTTAGTCTGTGTAACATTTTTACATTAAAAAATATTGAGCAAATTTGAAAACTCTGAAATCATTTAGATTTACCTTATGAATTAAGTAAATGTAATACAAAAAAAAGAAGCAGATATGAATAACTAAATTGAGTACCATGAAATATAAAATTGAGTTAATATCATTAAAATTTTAAGTCTATGCAATAGTAACCTCAAGTTCAAACCACTCAAAAAATGAGTAGATTTAATTTAAGGCTGTGGTTCCCAACCTTTTTTAGCTTGTGACCCCATTTTAACATCACAAATTTCTGGTGACCCCATACATTCAAAACTGAGAAATTTTTTTGGCCAAAATTATTTTGCTTTTGATCATGTAGCAGTTTGCTATACTATGTTGCAAATAAACATTAATTTTAGATGACATTTAGGCTATATAAGGTATGTAATGCACCTTTTTGGTGTCTGGTTCTCAGTTTCCCTTGGAGATGTTTTAGTGGGGCCAGGCAGGCAAAGAAATCTTTCCGTTCTCTGTTCAGTCTGGTTTTCTGGCAAATTGAAGCACAGTAACACACGTGGTCACATGATCGGGTCAATCAAGATATGCCTTCTCAGACATTATATCCTGCATTTTATTTGAACTTTATTTTTATTAGGAAAAGTGTGCAGTGTATTAATTTATAATAAGATGTATATTGAATCATTAAAAAAAAATTTTAACTAGTAATTTTTAAATTTTTGTAAATTACTAGAAATTTCAGGTGACCCCAAGGTCGAAAAACACTGATTTATGATTATTATTTAACAAAACGTATTTACTTAATGTTTTTAATAGACTATAATTCATTCTGAATTATCAAATATCAGAGTTAATATTGTAGCATGGTTGGAGAATTGGCAAGATGTTCACTCAGTGAAATTAAAGAGCACAGGATGTGCTTTTAATTTGACAAGTGTAAGGTTTAGTTAAACTGAGCAAGACATTTACACTCATAGATGAACTGATGTGCTGACGTACAGCTTTCACTTGTGGTGCGTCTCATCAAAAATGAAAAACAAACTCAAAAAGGCCAATAAACATTGCCATACACACATTAACCCCAAATTCACACTAACACAACAACCCTGCCGAACCCCTGCCCATAAAAATACCACATAATCAAGCAACATGCCCAATACCCACAATGTGGTAAACACACCACAATATATTACTTTTACTTAATTTTTTAAAATGTATTTACTCTTTAATCTAGGAGTACTTTAGATCATTATATGGGTTATAGGTTCGTTTTGAGTAAGACTTTCTTGATTACACCCCCCAGATCTGACTGACCAGATAGTTTAAAGTAGGATGAGCCAAAGGTAACGCGCGTCAGTCTGCAACTCCCAAAATGTACTCACTTTCGTAAGTTGTTAGAGATGAAGACTATTGAGTTAGAATGAGTAATAATTATAGTTCTTGAAACTGATCTATATAATTGCTCAAAGAAGCACTTAAGTGATTTTCAGATATTTTATTGAGGTAGTACACCTTTTCATTATTGTGATATTTACTAAGGCCCTGAATTATTTTTTAGAGTGCATACTGAACAAGATGTGACTGAGTCATGATGTAGAATTAACGATACATTGCTAAATTTAAGTTCCTCAGTTTTTTTTCCCCATTCCATTCACATTGATGTATGATTTTTAACTGTGCAGATTAAGATATTGAATTTTTCTGGCCTTTTTAAAGTGAGAATTGGAGCCATGTTGGCGTACACTCCCCTGGATGAGAAAAGCCTTGCACTGCTGCTCAGTTATCTACAAGATTTCCTCAAGTGAGTATTTAAGGCTTTAGAAAGCTGCTGATAAAACTTGTATTGATTAATCACCAGCAGGACTAGCTGAAAAACATTGATTCTCTTTTTTTTTTTTTTTTTTTTTTCAGGTATCTTGTAAAGAACTCTGCGTCACTCTTCAATGCAAGTGACTATGAAGTCGCCCCTCCAGAGTACCACCGCAAGGCAGTCTAAGGTTATTTTATTCGGATCTGAAGCCTTTGTGTGTTGAAGTTTGGAGATGACATTCTAACTGGTCAAAAGGACGTTAGTTCACTTAAAGCCTTCAGAGAACGGATTGTGCGAGATCTGTCCATTATTAAGGAAGAATCAGTGAAAGATTTCACACTAATCCCTGGACAAATTTCATTTTCTTTCATGTGGAAAGCTGCTGAGTACGCTCTTCCTGTATTGGTATGTTTTTGAGTACCACTTTTTAGTTTCTATAGTACTTATTTTGTCCGGTGTTAATCAGGATTTTTCAAAAAGGAACTTCATCATGAGATTTTTTGTTTTGCTTAGTTTTTTCCCGTTGTGGTTCAGATGCTGGCTAAATTTGTCTCATAGGCTGTCATCATTTTCTAATAAAAGACTTTCATTCTCAGGTGTATAGTCTGTCCTTTCATTTGAAACCAATGTAACATGTTTGTCTTTCTGTCTTCACTAATTGAACCTTCTCTTAATCTGTTATTGAATATTCTTTATAGAAAAATTCAAGAAGGAATTGTGGTGAATTTACTAACTGCTTTTTGACTTAACGGAGATAACTTTTCCTTTTATAAATGGTAATTTCTGAAAAACAACTATTGTCTGTGTGGTTTTGTCGTAACCTAATTATCGGTTACATGAAGTGCATTCAGTATCCACTTGCCTACTTTTATTCTCTTGCTTGGTTCCCTACTTGCCTATTCTAATTCATTAATTCAAAGGGTTATGCAATGTGGGGGGAAAAAAGTTTGAAAATAAGTAAATAAATGTTTCTAATGTGCAGCATACGTAAAGTTTAGAAGCCCAGTATTTTGTTTGATTAAAAGTGCTGTTGTCAGTGATGACAAGGCAGCTCTGACCAGGCTGATAAATGGAAACATTTCATGTATCAGTGGATTTACCATTAAATCACAATTCCAAAGTACTGTTTTTGGCCAGTTTTCATGTTCGAATCCTAACTTTGGCTCCCTTTTAGTTCTGGAATTAACAGATATTTGAATAATCTGCCAAAACTGTCAGGAGTGTTTATTTAACCTTGCACATTCAAGCAGCTTCACTAAAGAAAAGCCTGCATTATTTTAGATAACTGTGGCTTTATGAGTGCAGCCAAGACTCTGTCATTGAAATAAAATGTAACTCATTACTTGCTTAGTATGAATTGGACATATGGTACAAATTTATACACTTAAAAGAAACATTTTGGGCCTGTGTTCCTTCCCTGCCTCAAAGCCTTTATTACTGCAATGAACAAATTCAGTCATTTTAAGCAAAGTGTTGCATGTGACCAAACTGGGATTACATGGATACCTGTGAACTTATTTTATTTCTGTTTTTTCTGCTCTGATTGTTTAGATTTGCCTATGGAGGGTGGAAAGTATGTAGAGCAGGGTATTTTGTTGAGGAAAACTGTAATGGGCGGTTGAAAGCAGGCCAAAGCCCCTTCCTCCTCTCCCTTTCTCTGCACTAAATCCCCTCCAGCCAGCTTCTTTGTCATTGTTGTGACATAGCTGACATGAAAAAGAGAAACTAAATATTAGTTTCAGGCTGATTTGTGGTTTCTACAGTGTCAGCTGCTCAGAGTTGTTATGGCAGGAACAATTCAGAGTGTTTCAAGAAGAAGAATTTCTTTAATCCAATTTCCCCCAGCTTTAACCAGGACCATATGCGTTTTCACAGGAGTATGTTTTCAGATCACAGCACCCCGATGGCTTTTAACAGCCCATCAGAAAGACTGACATGCACACAGGACTTCTCTGCTACTCTGACCAGGGGGAGACCTCAGCATTTGCTTCTTTCTTGGCTCGACTTTCTGCTGTGATTAACACTTTACAGTCAACGTTCGAAGCCGAGACAATGGGAGGATTTCCTCTGGTGTGAGAGCTTTCATGTGACCCCTGAACCCTAGTGCTATCATTACTCCAGATATGAGAGAAACATGTGCATGGTAGAACTGCACCTAATGAGGCTGGTTCAAGCCATGTGTGTTGATTTTGGCAGCCCCCCCATTGTGTCTTGTTCGGGCCTACCAAGAAAAAAAACACCTCAGACTGTGATCAGAAATACCATCAGTGTCCAGAGTTTGTCACACTACGAATAATCAGCATCAGAAAACACTGTAGCGTCTGAATGTGGACCTGTCTCATATATTACACTAAATAAACATAAATTTCTTGTTTACTGTTTCAAAGTTGCAATTTTGTGCAGAAGCCACCAGATGGCAGAAATGCCCCAAGAAAATCCATGAAGCAGTTATAATCTGTTACAAATTGAGGACTTATTTGACATGTTACTGCTTGGGACTGTGAAAAGTTCAGAGTTGTTACAAACACATTGAGTTCCTGGTAATTTTTTTTCCTGAGTAATTATTTCCAGCCACTCCAGGGAAAGATAAACTTACCACAGCGAAGTAATGCCAATGAAAAGATTGTCATCCAAACCTTTTGGTTGTCTTTGAGCCTGTGTTGACTATAAACCCCTGAGAAGCTCATGCAGGGAAGCCCCTCCTATTAGACAACAAATGCTATCTGTTTAACTGATGATGAAAGCCATTTGTGCTCTATATGATTCCTCCAGAGCGTATCCATCTGCTTCAGGCTCTCTGAGGTGAAAAACCGTCAGCGTTTAATGTGGTTGTGAATGTTTCCCCAGACTAGGAGTTAGTGGTAGACTAATTACACAGTGGGCACAGAGCCTTAGTCGTACACTGCTGCCAGAGCCTTGTGTGACTGTATGTCATTAGTATTGGAAAAGTGCGTTTGCCACAAAAGGCTGCGGTCACTCTCAGCCATTAAAACATGAAAGAACATACCCCGCTCTTCTGGAGAAGGAATTTGCAAGACATAAACAGCCTGTAAAATGGAAAACTACATCTGTGTCCATTTGTTTTCCTGAAAGACAGCCAGATTTGGTAATTCTTACTGAAATTCCTTCCAATAACAGAGAGCAGTCCAAATAAAAGGGAAGGACTGCTTGATCCATCTGTTTTCAATGCACCATAGTAGTGGTTTTGCACATAGGATCTCAGCTCAGTGGGAGGCTAAGAAATGGTCCTTTGTGACAATCAGACCTTAATAATTAATGGGCTGATGAGTAAAAATAAGGGAAATCCACAGTCTCTTCTGAGTTAAAGTCAAATTACAGGGATTTTGGAGGCACAAGTGTGTGTAATATGAGGGCTTGTGGTTATAATTCTGTTTTTATTTGTTATTTGATCATGACTTTATTACATTTTTTATACCCCTGAGTACAGGATTTGTAGTGTTTCTTTTCTTTAATATTATTTGTGTTCATGACATTTTCTGATCTGTGTCAAGATTTCATTAGTGGAGCAGAACACTAATGTTTGTGATATCTGAATAGTAAAACTAGGGTACACTGAGTACTAAATCAGAAAAGTTCTCCTGAAAGTTGAAAAAACTCTTATTAAAATTCAGATCTGTAAGTCAAATTGCAGGTGGAATTTGGATTTTCAACCCTTTGCTTGTCTTGGTTTTTATTTTTAGTCCATGAGTTCTATGTGTGTGGGAAAGTGCTGTAATCCCACCTCAGCTTGTTAGTGCCTACATAGAAGTGAACTGATGTCAATGGAATAGTTAAGTGTTAACTTAATCTACAGGGACCTCACTATTATTAGACATCACCTTGGCAGAAAATTGAGTTTTCTTTTGATGTTGAGGAGGATGTAAAAGGCTGTGAACTGGCAGCTCTGAATATCTAATAAGATAACCCTCCACCTCTCTCCTTCATTAGGCTGAATCCTGAACTAAAACACCTTTTTATGTCACCTCAATAAACAGCTTAATGTGTACCTCTTTCATCTACTATCCCCCTGTGCCTCCCCATAGCTTTGATCCACGCCTGAGTGTCTGAGTATGATAGCACATCTGTGCCTGAGATTTGTCTGGATGTTAATTTAGATTTTCTGATAAACCATTTATGGAAAAAACAAAAAACAAACAAACAAAAAAATTGACAAAATGGATGCAGGGCAGAGGTGTTATTTAACTTTGACATCTCTCAAAAAAAAAAAAAAGAAATGAAAAAGACATTTATTATGTGTGTTCCACACATTCAAATCTACCTGGCAACATAGCAAGTAAAAAGTCAAATGACTGGACAAGACTCTTTTTATTTCTTGAAAAATAAATTATGCTTTGTTAGAATACAATTAATTTTAAATTATGTCATGCAATTGATATAAAGCTGTCTATAATAGATTTACAGCCAAGACACAAATTCTAGGTTTTTGTCTGCAGAGGGCAGACTTAGCTGAGAAATTAGTAATATGGTAGGGAGCAGCAAGTGTGGAAAGGTGCTGTTTGATGTACTTTATTTACATTGTCAGCAAGGTATCAAAAGAGGGCAGTAAATTATTAGTATGTGAACTAAAATGGCAATAAAAGGAATAGTAGAGTAGAGTTTAGATTTAACTGCTTTCAGTGCCAAATACTGTACTATATTATACCATAGTATACTAGCACTGAAAAAAGGGAGTGTTTTCTAATGAATTTGTCCATGCGAGAGGCAGAAGCATACGTTTGTAGAAATCTAATGGTGATATCTCATTAGGAGGGCTAAGCCATGACAGTTACATCTCCTCCAACTGTGCTGTTGGTCAGTTCTGGGTTGAGTGATTCCTCATGACCTTAGTGTGCCACAGAGTTGCCCTCATTGTTCAAACTATCCTTGTTTCTTGTTGACAGCAGCTCCCTTCTGCTGCTGCCGGGGATTGGCCTGATGCTGACCTCCTGCCAGTCTGCTGGAGGAGAGGAGGAGAGTGGTTTGGACTAGGAGGAGAGGGTGAAGAGGAGAGGAATAATGAGGAGGGGAGGCAAGTTTCTTGACATCTTTTTGCCTCGCCTGATACACACACACACACACACACACACACACACACACACACACACACACACACACATGCACATGCATATTTGGCAGAGCTAATCTGAGGTTTTTGTAGGCTTTCCTCCCACACATTTTCACTTTGTGAGTCAAAGGGCAAAGTGTTAATTTATTAAATTACTACTTTCTTTTGACTTCCAGTTGCTTTTTACACATTATAATTATTTGTCAGGTGTATAATGACAAAAATATTTTGATGGTGTCTATTTAATTTTCAAGCTGATATAATGGAGAATGAGCTGTCTTCATGCCTAACAGGGTTTGTTGACTACAGGAGCAGTGTATTATTATAATTTCGGAGGAAAATGATAGGTTCCCTCTACACTCATAAATAGACTGGCTATAATCACCAAGCAGCACACAGTGTAGCTAAATTAGCCCAGAATTTTGTGCAGTAGATCAAACAGATATGGCAGAGAATCAATTAATGATTAATATACCATCTGTTGGTGGTGGCGGTCTGAATATCAATACAATTCCCCTTGGATGTTTAATCACCTGATACCACTGCACTGGAGCTGAACAACAGAGCTATTAGAAGCACTGTAGTGTCAGTGAGCTCAAATGTTTTGATCCACCTCCATGATGCTCATAAGATATTCACTGCTCCAGTGGAGAAACATGTCTACAGGGCCACAACAGTGAGGCGTGCATACAGATATCTGCTCTGTGTCTTAGGCTGCTGTGGAGATCCCACCCAAGGCAAGGCTCCATTCATGCTGCAGCATGGAGGATGTTATGGATATGGCCTTGACAGCGCACTCTAACCCTGAGGCCTGAAGAGGGACAGGAAACAGTTGGCTCTTGGTCGACTGAAGTGGTGCCTGGGACTTTCCCACACGCCTCGGGATCCTCCTCATTCAGCCTGGTCTGTGGTTGGAGCGTGTGTCTGCACCACTTCACACCAGGGAGAGCAAGCGGGGGGGGGGGGGGGGGTATGCAGGCTTCGGTAGAAGTTGGAGAAAACTTTTCAGAGGGGATTCATTGCCCCTTAGCTGAGAGAACAGCATAAATTATTTGCGCTGGCAGATGTTCACAGACCCAAATATGCATGAATTTGTAGAGCTGGCAGGCTTCCCTCAGCCAAACGTACTGGTTTTCACGATGCGTGCAGGAGCAGTTGTTATTCTGGCTGTTTTACAGAGAGCATTAATCTGAGCTGTCAGCACCACCAACCACTTTGGTGGAAATTATTTCACTCCTTAATAAGGGAACTCTGGTGCTGTATTACATATGGCGGTCAGGGCAACATTCTTGGTGGGTCTGTCATCATGTAGCTGTTCTCCAACAGTGGGCCTTCTGTGTTTGGCCTGTAGCACACTCTCTAACCCAGAGATGAAAAGTACACACTAACCAGACATTAAATGAAATCACTACCTATCACATCTTTGCTGATGTTTGTGTGGGAGAAATCCAATACGGTACTGATTTGTGTCTGAATTTCTGTTTGCTGTTTAAGCTGGAAGTGTTATTTTGACAGCAGGCTTGTCTCTGCTTGTATGCAGATCTTTGCAGCCAAGATAATGTGCTACTGTATGATATATGAAAACAGCTGACCTTTGTCAAGAATAATCAAAGACCGCAGAGATAAACAAACTGACACACACTGCACAATATAAGTCTAACACAGCAATATCCCAGTCTTCACCTAAGAAGTTACCCCATGTTTGGCACGTGAGTAGTTGAGTCAATAAAGACACTGTATTGACACATTTTTTATTTGCATATTTAGCTATCTATAAAAGTCTGACCAAAGGATATGGACTACAAATCTAAAACGAGTGCCCTTTTACAGTACCACATTTGTGTTTATCACATTGAGTCTGTGTTGATGACTGAATTCGAAAATACTTGTCGCAGTGTTCATAGTGGTCAGTCATGATAGTTATACTAAGCACAGGTCATTATATCAGCTCTGACTTGAAATAAGCAGCAATTTGTGTGGCATTAGCCAATGTTTTGTGGAACACAGCGTTACTATTTTTCATTGCTTCATAAAAGGCATGTGGTCATGAACTTAAATTGTGTCACACCTGTGTGTACAGTACATAATATTATGCTCTGTGTAATAAAGCTATCATCACTCTGCCAAGATGAAAATAGTTATAATAAAGGTAGAGTCAGACAACCTGTAACTGTCACGCTGTATCTAACTGCTGAGGGAGAAGTGACTTACTGCCTTTCCTACAGGAGGACTTTGGCAGACTGCCACTTAGTGTGATCCCCCTGAGGGCTCTTACTGGCAAATCAGAGAAAATGGGAATTACACATATTAAAGAGGGTAAACGTCAGTAATCACAGCACTGGGAGGATGCTTGAGGACTCATCAGGCCTGCTGCAGGTTTTTTAGAGACACTTGTTTCAAGGAGCCACCGTGTTTAGCAGCTGACGACACCATTGCACTGTGCAAAATGACATGTTAGAGGCAGGTAGCGACCGATGAGATACACAGTCAACACACCTGTATTTACTCAGTGTCCCTCAAGCTGCCTCACATGGACACACCGATTGTGTGCACTGCAATGATAACACCATTTGACCTCCTGATGCATGAGCCATGCCACAGCGCGGTCAGGTTACAGCCTGTCGTGTCCGTTATTGTCGTCTGTCCATTGATATTTTCAGCATGTTTGTCCTACATTGACTGCCCTGTGGTCCTTGACAGACAGAGTTGGGCTTGGTAGTTTTGACACGGAAAAGTTTGTTTGTTTGTCTGTCTGGTCAGCAGAGGTCATGCAGCAGAATGTTTGTTTGCCAGGTCAATTGAGTCCACTAACAGAGGAGGCTGGGGAGGAAAAAATCAGGGAAGGAGAAGTACTCATTAGTGGCCTGTACTCCCAATATATGATCCTCCTCTGGTGGACATGGCCAGACCACCAGGCCCTTTAGCCTGACTCCCAGATAAGAAGTCTGGAGTCGCTCCACATGACTTAGTGCTGTTGGTACTTTGACAGAAAACAACCCTCAAGGGAAACTCAGGCAACCATAAATATTTAGGCACCAAAGAGCTTTATGGAGTTTGTTGTAAAAGGATTTATAGCAGCCTGGGAGGCGATGCATCAGTGTCAGAGGGCTTGAAGCAGCCAGTGTTTACAGCATTGCATGTGAATCCTCCCACAACCCTCGGCCAAGCCTAGAAAACTGAACCAAATAAGCACTTCACTGCAAGGAATGCAAACACCACAACTTTTTCCAAACAGGTTTCAGAAAACAGGTGTGAGCCTGGTGTTCTCTGGCCCCCTTGGTTCAGAAATTGTAATTGCCTTTAGAGATGATTCACAAACAAGTCAAGTCAATGGCCTTATATGGTTTGATTTGGAAACATAGTCTTTACTGCGTTATGAGGATAGGAAACAGTTATTTGCTCTATAAAACTGAAATGTTACCTCTTTATGAGAAGACAATCCTTATTAAGTATTTATGAATGCCTTATAATTAAGTTATTTATTATAATATGCGAAGTGTTTCTTGTCTGTGATGTGTTTCTTGTCAAATAGTGATTAGAAATTTTTCTTAACTATAAAAGCCACATCTCTCTGGTTACTTATTTTCCCTGTCTTATCCATTAACAGATCCCCCCCACACACACACCC
>JAPQRP010000025.1:16161090-16196247 GCA_037367295.1 Apogon hyalosoma
CACCCCCACCATCATCTCTCTCACACACAGCCCATTCCCTGTTCACCACTTATTCTCCTCTCTGCTGCCCCCCACCCCCCACCTGCCTGCCTGCTTGCTCGCCGAAATGTGTGATATTTTTCCATATCTCATGTTTTGCTGCTCCAGTGCTCCCTTCAGTCCAATCACCAGTGCAGTATGTTTTATGGATTAATAAGAAATGATCCTGGAAGGTCCAGTCAGGCAGTTGAGGAGCCAAAAGCAGAAGGATGAAGTGCTGAAATGGAGGGGGAGAGGGGCAGGGTGCCGTCTGCAGTCGAATTTTAATGAGTACCAAGGGGAATATCCTTTTTTTTTTTCTTGGGGTATCCTTCTGGTGCATCGCTCTAAATCACTGTCACACAAACAAGGTATTTCCCATCATGCCTCTGGTTTGGCTTGGTAACTGTGTCATCCTGTGGCACAGGCGCCTCACCGGCACACCTGCTCTGCTATCCTAATTGAACAGATGATCTGCCAATTTGTCATGTTTATCTTCAGAGGCGTTCTGGCGTCAATGCCCTGCTCTGCTCAGCCCCCTCAGAACACGGTGCAGATGTTAGCAGAGCTTTTTTTTTATGACAGATCTTGTAGTCATTACTGAATAATTCATTGCTGCATTAATGTCTTTAGATTGCATCTCTAGCATCTTGCTCTGCTTTTTGGCTCCCTCTCTTTTCTTCCTGCTCCAGCTCCTCACAAGGGAAAACTTTATTATTCTCTCCACTGACAGCAAAGTATACGGATAAAAGATAATTGCCTGGCTTGACTCAGCCATTGATATGAAAATAGGATTGAAATTATTCACTGTGGTTTAAAGGTTAGTTGAAGGTTATTATTCAGGAAAAGGCGTGGAGGAGAAGAGCCTCTATGTACAGCCTGGTGGCAGGCCTGACAAGACATTTCTGAAAGGCTAATATGCTGCGCATGCTGCAAAGGCCATTCAGTGAATAAACTGAAAGGATCTCCTGAGATCTTAACACTGGAGAAGTCAATTATTTAGAAGCAAATTATGGCTCACTCTGTGCATAAACATGATATGCTCCGAATGAGATGGTGAGCCTGATTTTGGGCACAGTTCAGTATCTATCTATTCTGATTATTGTTTGTCTTTTCATTCAGGCTTTCATGCATGGAGGAATGTAATATGAACTCAACAATGAAGAGGGAGAGGGCTCCTCAGCCACTTTAATGTATTCGATACTTTGCATGCTTATAGGCTTGTTATGGTTCAGATGGACTTTGAACATGAGCTTAATAAATCACCTCCACCAGCAGTTGTCTGATGTTTCTGCTTAAGAACTGCTCTGATGTCTGTGGTTGGTCCATCACTATTTACGCCAGTCTCTATTACCATGGCAACTGGGGGGGACGTATGCAGGTAGCATGCTGGAAGCTGGAAGAAGTCATGGGGTACTGTTTGATAACAGCCGTACAGCAGCAGACGGCTCTCTGTCTGCCTGTCGGCATGTAGATTCCCCTCTGTACATCTGTTTCCTCACCAATACACTGAAGCAGTGCAGAAAATATTCACTAAAATCTACCTAATAATTGTTACATAGAGGCTTACTTCATTGTCCTATATTAAAAAAACATTCATAGTTAAGCAAAATACTATACATTTTTAGGTTTGTACAAAACTCAGTATGGTTATATTGAAATTGTCTCGTCACCCTCCAAAGTATTCCTTTCATTATATATTTTATGTTAAGTGTTACATGGGGTAAAAAAAAAACAAAAAACATTTTCCTTGTGAAGTTAATTTTGTGTGTTTATGGCTAACATATTTTTACATTCATTTACAGTAAGGTGTATCCTTTTTTATGTTTTGACAATCTGATCTTTATTTCGAGAGTCTGAGTCAATGTTGGTGGCACTTTCATATGAAATCATCAAAGGGAATAGAGACGCAGAAACGACTACTTCCTCTGAGGAGGATGCTGTAGTTCACACCTCCTCTTCACCTGCTTTCCTGTTAGCTCATTCAGTCCTTTTTGTGGCCGACGAGGTTCAGTGTCATTATCAAAAGATGCAGGTGTAATCATTCAGTTATTTGATGTTAGTCAAAACCACCCCTTCAATTCCAAAAATAGACATAGTTTCTAGAAAAAAATGGTCTCTTGTTACTCACATTTCCTTCTCCCACAAAGAATTACCATCTTTTTCAGTTTTATCAAAGCCATTCAGCAATACTGTTTTTTAACAGACATATACAAGCTCACTTTTAGAATGTATTCATTGTCTCTGGAACAAGAATTTCAGGAATGTGATGTCTAATTCCTCAGTTGATTTTTATTTACCGGTGATGTGCCCTCTGTGACCCTCCAGTTGATGCTGCAAGACAAATGCTCAGACATTAGGGTCTATTCCTGCACTTTACTGCTTGAACAAAACCGATTTGGCAGCAGAAGACTGCAAAGATTAGTATTGAGTTTTGTGTGAAAGGATTTGTTAGTGATGAGGTCTCACACAACTGTTTCCACTGAGTCAGACGGGGGCAGAATCAGACTACCAGTCCTGATGATAGGCAGCATGCTGTCGATATCTCTCTGCTCTTCTGTTTCAGGCCTGTAGTAAAGATCACTGACACCGTATCTTTTTCACTCCCTCCTTCATTCTTCTCTTGCTCTTTGCAGAGAAATTGGATCCTGTCCTTAAAGCTAAGCACTTCAGGATGAAGTTTTTCTGAAGCCCAAACTGCTTGTGTGATTACAGACAGATCAATACTTTGTGGTGTCCCCAGCCAGCTCACCCTGCTGGCACAGGAAATGATGCGATCCATGCGTCTCTGACATTGACAGGCCCCAGAGAGGCGACAGCTTCACTTACTAGAAAAATGCTCTCCATTAGCTCGGCTGGGTGGCTCTGCCCTGTCATTGTTATGCCAGCAAGGCTATGACATTTGTGTTATATGGATGGCAAATGCCTTTCTAATCATCTGCTCACAGTACAATTTGAATTTTCATAAACTTTGATGGACAGCTCCTGAAGAATTATCATCAAGAAAATGAAATCTCCCCTGACCCTAAATGCCATGCTGCTGCCACTCCCTGACGGTGTCCCACAGTGTGGGTGACAAAAGCTGCAGACCGTCACACTGTGTCTCCCTCTGGGCGGCTGCCCTTTAGCTGTTGTGTTGTGGCTCAGAGGTTAAATCTCATGACTTTTCTCATAGTTGTGGAGAAGCCTGGTGATAAGCTTTGTCTTTTCTCAGACCTCCACGACAAGCAGACCCACTGCCCTCCCCTCTGACCAGGAAGCGGTGCTTATATCCTTGTCAGAGACAGCAGTACTTTGGGGCACAATGTGTTTTTTTATGGCTGAGCCAGCGTCTCTTAAACCCAAGCACTCGTATTGACCCACCTCCCATCTCTCTCTCCCTCGCTCTCATCCCCCACTGTTTCCTTGTTTGAAACAATATAGCCTGCCTGTTGTTATTGATTCCAGAAGATTGGGCCCCGGTAAGTGCTCCTTTGAGTCTGGTGTTATATTAAGCAATTGTTCCAACAGCAGATGACAGGGCTGGGAAGGTTCTGGCTGGCTCTAATAGGCCTGGTATTACCCGAGTGTTAATTGATTGGGCAGCAGAAGGAGGGAGAATTTGGCTGCAAAGAGAATTCAGAGCTAAGCAGCTGATAAATAAACATGAATACAGAATGCTGACTTATATAATACGATTAAACAGGCCTGGTCCAACATTCAAACAGCCAATTGTAGTCTTTTCATAATATATACCTTCAATACACACACACACACATACACGCACACACACACACACACACACACACACACACACATATGTATATATATATATACTATGTATGTATATACACATATATTACACATTATTCTAAATATGCTCAACTAAACAAAACTGAAAGTTTGCTAGGCACTGACTGTCCTAGGCTTTTGTTGGCATTAGCATAGCCTATCAGATTGATCATGCTGAGTGTATTTGCTAAAGTGTCTAAGCTGCACAGTCAGAAGCCAGACATTGTCAGCAATACAGGGGCAGTATTGCATGGAGGACTGTTTTATGGAAGCCACCCGAAGTAAATGCTCCATTCATCCTGTCTGTCTGCCCTGGCCTCCATTTCCTCCTCTGTCACACGCATGATTAAGACCAGCTTGAAGCATTTATCACAAAGCCTCAACGTGGAGGGGGTGGGTAAGTTGGTAGAGTTCAAGCTAAAAAAACAGTCCACCTTGCTTTTTGGTTTCTAACATCCAAACATCTCTCGCTTCTCATGCTTGTCAGTAAAACATCAATCGTGAAGTTTCCCTCAGATCTGTTGCCTGCTGTCAGAGCCGCTACACTGATTCCGCATCAACTCCATGTCTGTGCTAGTGATGACATTATTTTGACAGCTATAATGCATTATGCATCTAATTCCATTAGCAGTGAGTGAGTGGTCATCAGTTGTTTTCAATGAATTCAGTGTGTGTGTGTGTGTGTGTGTGTGTGTGTGTGTGTTTTATTTTGGTCAAGTGAATCCCATTAGATTCCATTTCCAATAACAACATGTTCTGCTGTGGTTGCATTTCAGCAGAGAGGTAATTTGCTAATGGCATGGCCCTTATTAGAAAGCAATTATTATTAATTACCAGTGGGTGATGCAAGAGCTGATTTAGTCCTTAAAACCCACCATTTTTTCTACCAGTGTGGCCAGTGTGTGCATATTTGTGTTTTTGTGCATGTGTATATTTATGCTGTCTTTCTCAGAGATGATTGCTAGCCCCACACCATTGCCCTCACCTCCCACTGGCCTGCTGCCAAGCAGCGACATTGTCATTATCAGTGTGCCAGAGGGCTGGGTAAATGTCATTATTGTAGCTTGTGGATTCCTCCAGGGAATCAGCAGCTACCCGTTTAATTTCTCTAACAGCCCGGGAAATATTTGTTGCATCACCAGCCCGGTTCATGGCAAACATCTATCGCTGGTATGCAATTAACGACATAGATCATTTACATAGTCACAGAGCTAATTTTCATAATGTTCCCTTTATTATCAGAGGAAGAAATTAACCCAGGAATTTATTTACACACCCACTGCAAATGGTAACAGTGTGCTAATTGGCTGTTAGATGATTAATAAGCTTATAGCACATGCTAATGAATGGTGCACTCACTGTTTCAGAGGTGCTTCAGCACTGTGCTTGTGTTTTGGCAGCTTAATTAGACAGATAATTATGTACTTGTTGCTTTCGCTTTCAAGAAAATACCATCAAACATTAAAGAGATTAATTTGGCTTCCATTGCTAGCCACTGAAAATGAAATCGTGTTACTTCTCCAAGTTTTGTTGTTAACAGACAAATAGCACCAGGTCATTGATTTGTTAGCACCTAATACTGACAGTAAATTAAGACTGTCTAGAGAACACCATTCAGAACAAGTGCAGTTATGGCATTTTTCAGAAAAATTAACAAATTCATCATACAGAAGTTCATTATTGCTTTCATTTTCTTATAAAGGTCTCTATAATTACCTTGCATTTTCATAGCATGTGAAGGAGAAGCAAAAGACATTTGCTGCTCTAATCTCTAATACATTTTGTTTGACTTCAGTAATACACTGATACTTGCACTTAAAAGACTCTGTCCAATCTTTAGTTATGCCTCAGTTCTCATGAACACCAACCACTTTCTGATGACAAGACATTGTAGGGCTGACTGTGTCTTCAAAGACTGCTTTCATCCACTGATTTACTGTTATGTAACCATGTTTAACATGATGTTGGTTTGTCTTGAGATGCTGGTCACAGGAGAAGGATACCTAGAAAGCACACTGTGTTTAAAGTTATGATGCCTCTAAACATAAAGCAGCACTTTGTACATAATTTCAGCAGTTTGCAACTTTTCTTGCATAAAACCTAATCTGGAGCAACTCTCTCTTTACAGCATATTCACTTGGTAGTTTTGTTTTCCATCTGTTCAGTATAAAATAAAAGTCAGTGATTGTCTGTTGTTGTGAATCCTCTGGGAAAGCTGGTTATGAATATTTGATGTAAATCCTCCTTTTTATCACTGACACAGCTGTGAGCAGGAATCCTCATTGATCTGGTGTTATAATCACAGATTAAAAGAACACTCCCTACACAATTCCCTGATTAAAGCTGTGTTTAAACTCCCCGTTCATGACCAAGTGAGATTCACACAGGCATTGAAGAAAGCCCCCAGTAGATAGAGCAGGACTGTGAACACACAGTCTTTAATGTAGCTCCCACTGGCTATTGTGAACATGAAGTCTCTGGATCTGTTTCAACTCATTAGTTCCGAAACTTGGCCTGATTCTAACATGTCATGCTTATGAATCAAATCCACAGAGAGATGAAGAGAGATACTATAACAGGAGAGAAATGTTTTACAGTTTATTTAATGCATTGATTTATGCCACTTTTGGTGTTTCTATTTTGTTCCTTGTGCAGTATATAGGGTTTAAAAGCCTAGAGTTGCACTAAAAATAAATATTGTTGAAATGGCATTGAACTATAGCTTTCTTCATTTGATTTTAGTTCTTGAATTTACACAGTGCAAATGTTGATACTTCAATATATAGAAATTGATTACTGTATAACTATAATGCAATTTAAACATGATGATAATGCAGACCTCCGGACCACCTTAAATCATAATTGATGACCCCCGGACTAAAAGAACATGAATAATCCTCAACACATCTTGACTTTATGATGAATTGTTCTTTAATGCTCATAATTTCCATAAAAACACCCAAATAACAAAAAATATGGGGACTCTAAGCCTTCTAATGATACGTAGAATGCTTGTTTTGGCCCAAGTAATATGTTTATGAGTTCATGAACATGCTTGATCAGAGAAATGAGTCAGATGTCTTCACATGCCTTAACATTTTTACTTTAATTACTTAATTAATTGTTATGTGTAGGATGGGTTGTCATCTACCTTTAGTTTCCATGGATGAGAGACTGTGTTCTTGTTATTGCAGTCAAGTAAAATTTTTGGAAACTTTAAGCATCTTTTTTTTTTTTTTAAAGAACTACATTTAATCCACATAGTTCCAAAACATTGCAGCAAAATGAAAGTTTTGCACACATCTTCCAATCTACGAACCAGTGAAATTCCTATTTCAGGATAATTGAAATACTTGCTTACACTTCAGGTCATGCCTGATTGGGAAAGTGGGTTTCTAGATACTCTAGCCTGTATTGTAGAGCCTTAAATATCCAAACAATTCAAGGAATAAAAAGATATATTCTGTAAGTGAGCTTCTCATGTATTCACAGGAGGTAAACAAGCTCCTACTTTATCAAGAGCTACACTAACTAGGATCAACTGTGATTTCTACTTATGTAATTTAAGATTTAATTACAGCATGTTTTATGCTTTTTCTATCTTTTAACCTTTGCCCAGAGATTAATAGGAACTCCTATCCTGTATGCTGATTGGAGAAACTTAAATACAGGCTTTTCAATTCTGCAGAGACAGATAAATATCTAAACTGCAAGCCAATGGTATTTCAATGGGCTCTTGGCCTTCTGTCAAACCTCCATTTGTGAGTTTAAATGATTGGTGAATTTCATCTTAATTACAACAAAGACGAGCCAAGCCCAGAGTTCATTCTCATCTTGTTCAGTTTGCCAATTATGGATGTGGCTGGCAATGCAGTGGCTTCCACCTCTCATTTCTCAAACCCATATTGTCCCTGGAGCGGAGAAGATTGGTACGTGCCTGGCATCCCACCGCTGTGCTCAGAATGAAGCAGATGAGATTACTCTGTGTGCATGAAGACGGTTTCACCTAATATCAACTATGAGCTTTCTCCATGCATACTAATCATATGGATATGTTCTCTCATACGAAGTAGCTCTCACCTTCATTAGTGTCTAAAATGAAACATACTTTTTATGTGATTGATATTCCAGAGAAGTTTACAGAGTGAGAGACTTCTGAGACTGATAAGTGCTACAAAGCTAGACTCTGCCGCTCACTATATTCTTGGGTGTCAGTGCTTAAAAATAGGCTTACAGAAGTCATTATACATGGAAAAAAATATGAACAAAAGACTGACATTTTCCCAGCCATCATTCACTGTAAGGGCTGTTAATTTATCGTTTTACCCATATCAGTTAGATTTTTCCATTGTCATATATGTGCTAAAGATAATCTGTTCCACTGCCCAGAGTTGTGATTATCCTAGTGGCAAGGACAGAAAGATAGAGAGACTATAGCAGCCCCAAGTAATTAAATTAGCCCTGAATGGCTAATTGGATCAAGGCAGACACTGTCAAGGATAAGAGTAATCATCTATGCAGTATCAATCTTTTATTGCTCAGACAAGTCTTGTAAAAAGACAAGGTGTGATCTGGAAGGTTAATGTAATTACTTTCCAATTCTCTCACTCACTGTGCACAATAATGCTAATTAATCTCAGATCTGCGGACTATAATGAAGCGTGACAAGCCAGGTAATGCTTATTATAGTATTAAGGACATTGCTGAATATTTTCTGTTGTTTTCTCAACATAGGCATGCCAATAATGTTTCAATTAGCTCACTTATTTCTCAGTTTTACAAGCACATTGGCTTTAAACCTTCATCTACAGTAAATTGAGTGTATTTTGTACTCACCTGCATAAGCCTTAGTATGAAAGTCATGCATTCTCCCCCAATAAAGCAGTGATTTACATTTCATCCAAGGCGAGCTCTTCGGGCTCAGCGAGGTGTAAAGCAATGTAATGAGAGAGAGACTTTGCTTATGAGCAGAGCATTCATATTCATTAGCAGGCGGCATTAACATATGATGCCTGTGACAGATATGTGATGCATGTTTTATGAATGCAGTTAATGGCACGCTGACAGCACGGCAGGCCATAAAGGACCAGAGCAATCCACCAAATGAAAGCTACAGAGTGGTGGGACTGTTATTGATTCTCCCCTGTGTCCTATTGATCTCTGACGTTTTCATCTGGCACAGAGCTGCTAATCTGCTGTGTATCAGAGAGACACCCACAGTGCAGCCCATTGACTCTGCTATCAATAGCCACAAAGCTGGATATCATTAAATCCTCATCACTTTGTTTCCCCCAGCCAGCCGCCACAGACGACTGAGCACTCTGCATGACCTCTGAATAACCACTGTCCACTGGCTTGTTTATGGCCACAGCTTCTGGTGTCTGACATTTACTACCTCTTTTTTAATAGGTCAGTGTAACGGCTCTGCTGTACACACATCTGATACTGACCACTGCCTCAAAGTGTGTGACTGGACATAGTTTTATCCCATCAAGTGAACACTAGTCCATCTACCATAAATGAAAAATCCACTCTAGCTTTGTCAGCACACATGAGCTGTAACTTGTCAGATTTCAGGTTTATTGAAAAGTTTGCATTTAACTGTACAAGAGCACTTGGGTGATTTTAACATTTAAAATAATGAAAGTACAGTGTGTTACATTTGCACAGGGTTGTGTGCTTACATGAAGTTTGGGTTGGGAATCAGTTGTTTGTTGTTGTTTGCAGACTCCAATTAAAGAAGACAGTGTTGTACAGTGTTTCTGCTGTAAAGGAAAAAAAAAAAACAAGACTAAAGCACTCACAAGCAAAAATTTATGTCATCCCTTAGATTCAGAACATCTCACCCACTCCCTCTATGTAGACATACCTTTAAAAGCTGTTATCATAGAGTAATATCTGAAAAAGTCAAGGATGTTACTCAATTTTAGATGAGTTCACACACTGGAAATAAAAAAAGCCATTGACACATGAGCATTTCTTCATTTTGCCATACATTGTACCTCGAGTATAAATTGTGGCTCTTTGTTGTTGTTTTATATCTGTTAGTAGAGTATTAGTGTGAATATGTCAGAGGTCAGACAGTGATGATATGGTCATCACTATTTCCAAACTGCCTCTACCTGGCTGGGTAAGGGCAGTTTATGAAAGGACAGTGGATATGAGAGACTCATCAGCAGGGCGACACCAATGAGAAACATATTTCACTGCTGACAGTACAGGCAGAGCCATCCTCCCCCAGAGAGTGGGAGACCGGTGGGACAAGGACGGGTGATGTGGGGATCGATGGTGCTTAAGGTGTGGGGGTGACAAGGACAGGTGCAGGGGAGTGTCGTACCACGGTCCATTAGAGACGGACACTCCCTGCTGCGAGCAGACAGCATGATAAACAGCTTTAGCTCTGATAATAGTTCAGCTGATCAATAGCCTGTCCGCCCACTGTCCCCAAGGGCCAGGCAGGAGCAGCAGCCACAACAGCTGACCCTCAGGTCATGTGTGTCTATGAGTGTGTGTGTTGAGGTGGAGGGGGGTAGTTTGTGAGAATGAATGGAGAAAACTATCACTGAATCAGATGGAGCATCATATTGCCCTCTTGACCTCACTGCCTAACCTTATCTTTGTAGTGTAATAGAATCAACCAAGCATATCCAATTAGTATGCTCATGTCCTTCACTTAAGCTTTAATGCTTTATTCATAGAACAACTTAGGAGACATTTTCATATCCTCACCTGTCATTCTCACAGATAGTGTCTTCTAGCTGCCTCTGCCCCACTCTTTTTCAATTTAGAGAAATTATAGTGAACCAAGGTGTCTAGTGTGTTTGTTATAAAAGGGTTGTTGTTATTCATCTATTACAACCAAAAGAAACGACAGAACAATAAAATAAAAATAATAAGAAATTAATAAAGACAATAAAAAAAATAAGTAGAATCACTGATGAGAGCATTATGATGAACTGTGGGTATTAGTGTTTTTTTTTCACTGAAAATAATGAAGTATATATAAATCGCTTAAACAAATCAGATTCACATGCTGTAGTTAGGATTTAACCACCCTGCAATGCACTGTTCATCAGTTACTATTGTAATAAAACTATAGCATTCTAAATGCAGGTACCCATACCTGTATAGTAAAACTGATCTACATTGTAATCTCTCATGTTCTAGCTTTTTTGTGCATACAAAGTCACTGTGGACTGTGCTGTGACGGAATCACAGGGCTTAGTCCCACAGTTTCACAACAAAGGATTACAAGAAAAACATCCAAAGACTAAATGCTGACACACAACCTTGGACCTTTTGTGACTGATAAACAACTACCCTTATCAGTCAAACTCTTATCTGAGCAAACATTTTCATGACATTGTTGAATTTCAGAAATCAATAGACATGTGTGACTTTGTTGTGGAATAAAAAACATAAATATATATCTGGGGGTTTTTTTTCATTACACATTATACACCATTATACATTTCATTATTTATGTTTATGTATGCACAAATGAAAATATTTATTAGCATATCAGACATGATTAATTTATTGTCTGAGAGAAAATAAGTCTATGGGCCAAAATGATTTGTCTGTTAAATTAATATGGACAAGTCTCCTGGATAAAAGTAAGTGTCTGAATGTGGAAAAAAGAGGAAGCAATATTGCTTCAGCAAGTGGCTGCAGAACTGCATCAGTAGGCGGATGTGGAAAAACAACATGAACTGCACACACATATACACTGTCTTGTCACTCACTGAGTCAAGACCACATGTCTACTCTGAAGTCCTTTCTTCTCAACGTGCCTGCGTTATCTCACAGCTACAGTTGTGGCTTCAATGGCGGTGAGACATCCTGACTTGGAAAGTGAGACTCCATATCTTGAGCAACCCCACAAGCCATAAACCACAGGCAGCAGCTTCTGCAGCCCAGCTTGCTGTGACTTCAAACACTAACAAGCTGGAATAACATTTTGCTTGGGGTGGCTTCCCTTGACGGCTCCCAGCTGCTGGCAGGCTGATGGAAGGAAGACAAGATTTATTACAGGCCTTGTCGCATTTGGATAAAACCTAACCACATCGTATAGAAACTGTGGGATCACAGAATGTGTCATTACTGCTTCTTTCTCTGTAGATCAACGCAAGATCTGGGGTGGAATCAATCCACTGGAAAATCAATTTCCATGTCTCAGCCTGCGCCCTGCTGTCAGTGGTTCTTGAAAGCTGTGTGTGGAATTAAATTGACATTTTAGGTTGATAGTGAATTGCTTTAAAACCAGCTTCAGTTTAAATGATGCAGTAAAGTAAAAATAAAAATGTTTTAGTGTCAGCATAAAGAAATAAAAAAAAGTTGCAAAAGAGCTGAATCTTAGTACTTCCTTCTATCCTAGTTATTTCCGCTCTCATAGTTTTTACACTGTGTTGAATGTCATGCTATTTCATAACAGGAAATGTGAGATGATGATGAGCCAACGATGTGGCCAAAAGAACACCCTCACTCTCTGAAGGAGTGCAGATGAGGTGACAAAGTGTGCATATGTGGCTGCCTGGGTTTGAAAAATGTGTACATATTGGCCCGAGGAAAGCACGGAATCATCTCTGCTGAATCACACTCTCTGGAATGAATGTTAATCACACAACATAGACCTGCCTTACCTACCTTAACTCAACAAGTCGGAACAGATAGTCTTGTGTTACAGCTCACTGTGTTACTTCATACCTGCAAGACAAGGAACTGAAAACACAAGTGAGCAGCATAGTTGCGCCATAAAAAGACAAGAAGTGGGCGGAAAGTATATGAGATTTTGAGTTACAAAAGGAGTTTGTGAGCTGTCATCACTGCTCTTGAAAGGTCAAGTGTGTGTGTTTTTGTGTGCCTATTCAGTGTCTGCATACAGTGAGACATCAGCTCACTTGCAAACACTCTAGATAGCAAATCTATCACAGATACAGCTGGGAAATGCTATAACACAATAACCCTGCCTTCATCTTGCCATATTGTTTTTCAGGCATAATCAGTTTTACCTTCTCTCACCTTGACTTTGATGCGTAATTTAATACAGCAGCGTGCAAAATTACATTAGATGCTATAACTGCACATGTCAAGTTAAAACGGTGGATTGGGTTGTTTTGATTCGAGTGAAATCATAATTGGGCAGTTTGCCCTAACCTAAACAACAGGAGTTGATTGTTGCTGGATGTGTGCTGTTTATGCCTCCATAGAAATGGGCATGAGAAGACCCTGAGACCACCCACCTAGACTTGAATATGAGGGAGGGAGACTGTGGCCAATGAGCCCTCACAAACCAGATAAATCTCTGCTTTCATGAACCACATGAGAAGGGGCTACATCTGCAGAACATTTCAGACCACGTTTGGACTTAACGCAACTTACAATTTAAACATCAGAGAGCTGTGAAGAGGTGGAAATTAGGGATTTGGGTCCATATGATGGAAAGTTCTGTGGTTACTAAAACAGGATGAGTGAAGGGCAGTTATTCATCTGAGCTGGGTGGATTAAACACAACACCTGCCTTCCTCTGTCTGCCTGTCTGTCTGTACAACAGTCTTAACAGTCCTGCACCACTAAACTTCTGTCTATGCAGTTTCAAAACTTGTCTTTGTCATTAACATACAGTCATACAGAGCACATATTTGTCTGATAGTGTTGAATCATCACCTCTAAAAAAAAACCTAAATGAAGTTAAGAAATGGAAGTTGATATTTTTAGTCTGATTTTGTTTTGCTTTCCACATTATTTTGATTTATAACTACAAGTCAGACTGCACTGCACTAAAAATAAAAAGAAGCAGAGGCTGCACTCATGGTGCTGTGATTGTATTGATTCTGATAGCTAGCTGTAGTGTTTGTGTGGCTTGAGGCGTATTTTATCGAGAGCAGTAAAATAACAAAGGAGATGGGCTGGAAGTTCTCTATGTATACCAATCAGAATTTATAAATTGCTCCATTACCTTTATTTCCCTTGGTTACTCTAGGAACATTAGCAATTATTCTCTCATGGGCTTGGCTCATAAAACTAATAATCTGGTGATTTAGTGCCTCGTGGCGTGGTGCACCCAGTCTAGCCCACTCTAATCCATTCATCTTGCCACCTATTAGTTTTATTTTGAAGGGACAAATTGCTTTCCAAGAGAAAATGGGTCAATAGGTGTCCTCTATTAGAAATTACTAACAATGTAACTGTTTTTTTCTGTGCGTATGTGTTTGGTAGGGCACAGACTGATTATCATTCTATTTGCATACTGGGAGGTTGCCTCAATTATCTTTCTTGGGCTGCATGACAAATTGCAAATAGCCAAGGTTATATATGCAATACTTAATTTATTCTGTATTTGTTTCTGTACAAGAGTGTGCATTGGACTGTGGGAGTGTGTATGCATGCTTGCAAATGAAGTCCACATTTTTGTCTTTTTTTTTACTTTGTGGTTTGTGATCATGGAGATGGATGTCAGGGCCCCTAAGCAGAGAGGACGTTGGCATGGTGGCTCCCTCCCACTGTCCCATTAGCAGCTCCCCAGAGAGAAAAAGATCTGGACTCGGGGGAGACAGACCCAGATTAGCTCATAAATCACCACCCTGGGGACTGAGGCAAAACAGTGACATCATCACTCTGAGGCCTGCTGTCCTGTGATCTGGCTTACTGTGCAGTTGAGCTACAGTCACTTTCAGCTGATACGAGCTGGCAGCAGACAATGGTACCACACATTCCACCCAAATCTGCCATGGTTATTTCACATTTGTTTCACCTTAGTGGGTTTGTCATTTCAGTGACTTAATCTGTTTATGAAACAGCAAAGTTTATTTTTCTGTTAGCATATACAAGTGAACAATATCATGGGGGTAACAGACTATTTATAATATGTAATTAGAATCCAAAATATGCTAACTGTATTTAATAACAGGTAATGATCAAAATATAGTTACATACTTAAAATCAATATCATTTAAAAACATTTTCCATCAGCCCCTGGTTTAAAACCAAGTACATACACATATCTGCACAACTGTAAACTAAGCAAACTGTGTAGCTCACATACACACACATATCAGAGGACGGAGTTGCAATGCACAATCATGTTGCATGTTTGAATATTAAAATGACATTATTCTTCATGTTATATTCTGTTTCTCTCCATTTTCTTTTCAAGGAGGTAAAACTGCCCTTTCTGGTACCATTTTATTTTAAGAGGACCGGTTACAAAGTGTAAATTGTTCACTTTCATGTGCTACCATTAAACTGTTTATTTTCCCCATATCACATAATTCACCTTTTTTCACCTCTAAGTGGAAAATAAAAGGTCAAGGAATAATTGCCTCTTCGTCCTTTTTGCCAGAAAAAACATCACATTGCTTTTGTGTTTACATATAACCTACACTCTCCACAATAAGTAGCACTATACGTTCAGAGTAACTCCTGGGTTCAGTCTACTTTAGGTAGGTGTACTGTGTGAATGCCACATTTATTCACACTGCTAAAATATGACAATGTTGAAGTAATTCAAAGTTAATGAATAAAAATCAGGGTTAAGGTTATATTAACCCTAATAGTCTGAGAGAATATATTACAAATTAAGGGTTTGTAATTAATAATCTGTACTGAAATATTTTAAAAGGAACCCACCCAACACTACAAATACACCCACCATAGCAGTAGATATATTAAACATTCGATATTTGATATGCTTGTGATTGACTGTAACACACGAGCATACATTCTCATGCTGTCACAGTACAAATCCTGCAGTGTTAGTGCTGCTCCTCAGTGGCTGCCTCTGGCTGTGAAGTAGCTGTTTGTGAGGCCCAGTGTGTAGCTGGGTCTGTAATAAGGCCTGTGGATCCCTCCCTCCCTCCCACATACACACACTCAGAGGTCTGTGGTCACACAGCTGGCCCCGTCTGGCCAACCACTCCAACCTCACCACTTCCCCTCTCTGGGTGGGATGACAGACACAGGGAGCAGGGAGGAAAGAAATAAGGGGTTGGTCTTCCACTCGTTGCTCCCCAGATGTGGCCTGTCTGTCTGACTGTCTGACTGGAATGTGCTGTACATACAGTAGACAGAGAGAGAGCGAGAGAGAGAACTTTAGACAAACAGGGAGGGTTTGTTTATGTATCCTAAAGTGAACCTTTCACACTCACATGGCACCTTTGTGGCTTGTGGACCAAAGAGTGCTGGTCCCACGTCAGCTGGTTGGTTCCTCTTCTGTCAAGACACACACATCCACAGAGCCATAACAGAGATGTTTATCCAAAGTGAGGCATGCTGTCCGCTAATATCACAGCACACAGTGTGCAGCTGACAAATGCTGAAAACAAATGCTGAGGGGTGAGGGTTTGGGCTAAATGGGAGTTGACAGTTTTAATTCAGGTTCCTTTGGGGACTCATGCTAACTGGCTGAGAGGAGCCATCACCCACAGTACACCCAGGTCCTGTTTTGTTAGTCTGTGAAGGGTGGAGGGGATGCATTTGTCACATAAGGGGAGTCATCATGGTCCCCCGGCGGCTGGCCTCTGTCCCCAGCAGGCTCTGCTGATGTAATCTGCCAGACTAAAACTTACATTTACACAGGATCCACAGATGAGATAAGAGGCCCCAAGGCTGGTTTATCTGCTGCTATCAGAGGAGAGGAGCCAAGCCAACTTTCCTTCTCCTTCTCCCCCTGTGTCCTGCAGCCCTGGTGCTCTGTCAGACTGGAGCAGATTTGTGTAATGACATCAGAGGGAGACTGAGGCCTGGCGACAGTGGCCCAAAGGCGCCCAAATCGTAAACCTAATTGGTGGCTGTCGCAAGTTAACTACATAGCAAATTTCCACATTCTCCCTCCACTGCTTTAGTAGTTGAATGGCTGTTAGCTGGAACAGGCTATTTTAAACACCTTGTATCATTTGTAGGCAGCTTCCATTTAAAGAGGGTGGATAATTTGTTGAGATGTATTTATCCAGATTATTTAGGTATCACAACAGAAGTGTGTAACTTTACCTTTACCACTGTATGGGTACAATCCTTAGCATTTACTCAGCTTGTTGCATGGTTAACTTTGCCTTCTAGTGAGGTTTTTGGGAACTTGACGAAAGGTAACTAGGACATAATGAGGGAAATGATGTGCACATTTATGAAGGATCTTTGGCTTTTTTGCCTGAGGAGCCATTATAATGATGTGTAGGCTGCCTCGGTTACACAGCCATAGTCATTGCACGCAACCACAGTACCTCTGCCGGAGGCACCCTCTACACCACCACATTCAAAAATACTGCATTTGGCTTAGCCAATCGGCTGGCTCCACAGCCCAGGGTTAAGCGGCTTCCCAACCTCAAAGCAAGGGGTCAGTGTGGAGAAAAAACATCACACAAGAGCCACAATTGCAGCCCTCAAACATGAAAAGTCTCTTTTTATTTTTGACAGGCTTCCCACTTTTAATGGCTGGGTCTACGTGCTGTATAAACAAACAGTGAGGCTTGGTCTGCACAGGCAGCCAGCAGCGGTGGCTTTGGTGGTGAGCTGGATTACAGGTTACGATGGAGCTGTGGTTGTGATGGCACACACTGAACTCCACTCAGACTCTGTGACAGTCAATCGAGTTCCCTCCCACTTTCTAACAGCACAGCGGTGGCTGCAACGTTTCCAGATGTCAGAGCTGTGGTTTCTTCAGGAGCCAGCCCACACTGTATCCTCAGTAAGGTGTGAAATATCTCCTCTATCAACTGTTTAATATAACCTCTGTCAACTTTATTTCTTTATGCACTTGATAGAGTGTGTATACTTTGTATTTGAGTCCTGTTCCTTATACGGCTGTTTTAGGAATGTATATGGTTCATTGTTTAAGCGAGTTAAATGCTTTGTATCACTGCAAAGTCAAGGGTTTCTGTGTACAATAGTGCTAAATAAAATAGTCTCTTTCATAAACAATGCCTCCTGTGTGTGTGTTTTTCTGGTTGTACATGTTCTGCTACGCCTCTGATGGATCTGGCTGTGTCTTTGCTCCTCCCATTCCTGCTGCAGTGCCTCCTCTTTCTAACTCTGCTAATGACAGTAGGTTTAATTAGTGGCAGCAGATCCCCCCACTAACTGTAACTTCATTAACCGCTGTCAACAGGCCAAGCAACGCTGCACATAAACACAGCTCATTATTACTCTGCCCTATCTTTTTGTCTCCTTGGTGCTCCAGAATCACACACTATTTATCTTTATCTATCTCTCTCTGCATATACATTATAAATCTCCCACTATAATGAGGGTCCTACAGCAGGGATGGATGGGATGTCTTAAGGTCATTTTTCATTCCCTGCACAGACTGTAAAGGAGGCTGCAAACAGCAAAAGCATGTGAAACCCTGGCTTTCGTTTTAGTTTCACATTATAAGATGGAAGAGGCCATGGGCTGATGTGTGTTATGTGTGGAAAATCCAGCATTTGGTGTGAATTAGCCAAACAATAATGTGATGGTTCGTATCAAATGAGTCTTAATCAGAAGAATGGGACTCAGTCAGGCTATTTAATAGATGGTGGAATCCATGTGAAACCCATCTCATATTGATTTATTCTCTGACCCATAAATCTAATGCATATCACTATTAGCTTTACAGCTCAAATCAAAATGTATTGATTGACCCCAGCACAATCTTTAGCAACAAGATCAATTCTCCCCAATAAGAATCTGTAATGGTCGACCTAAGTTTAAGAGCATCCTCTACTGTGGATCAGGCTGTATGCTGTATAAGTAACATAGTGCCAGTAAATCTAATCTTAGCCCACATAGTGATTTATGGGACTGCAGAGGGTAAGCATTCGTGACTTTGCTTTCTTCCGGAGAACTGTGTATATGACATGTAAATGCAATCATTTGCCTGGTCAATTATTCTCCGCCCTTCCACTATTTGTCATGGCGCTATGCAGTATTACAGCACTGTTTGGCTGCTGATAGAGAGATGACCCTAAGCCTTGTTAGATTCCTGACAGGCGCAGCTTGTCAGTCTGTGGTTCTGAAACCTCCCTAATCAAAAAATCTCTTGGAGTGAGCCAGTGGATTTTGCAGGGGTAAGCGTCATCAAAGCCTTTCATGTACTCTGAATAAAAAGAGAGAGGGAAGGGGAGAAAGCTTTAGCAGGTACACTGTGCTCTTTGTTTACCCTTTCTCTTACCAATCTGGTGCACAGATGGCCAACAATTATTTCTGTGTGCGCGCATTGCCGCTGGCGAGCCACCAGCTTTTCAGAGATTGGTGTAATCCTTTATTATTTATGATTGTCTGGGATTTTTGGATCAAGATTGAACACAATCTGTTGAATAACTGAGACGAGCAGGAGGCAGCAGAGTGGAATGAAATGCAAACAAAGAGAGTGGAAATGGAGAAGTCAGGGCATCTATAATGAAGATGTGATGCTCACTGTTAGTAGAACTGCTCCTGAATCCAGCACACTTTAATCCCATTAACACTGACTAAATATACCATTTGTTTTAAGCTTGCCAGTGGTGGTGTTTATGCTAATAGCCTGGTCGCTCTAGGCAATTTCAGAAGACTTTTGGAGGGCACCGGCTAATAATTAGATTTAATAAGGAAGTCAATTTCTATCCTCATTTGAAATAAAAATAAGAGGCTTAGCCTCTCATAGGACTGGCATTAATTTGTTGATTTGGTCTTGGGTAGTCTCCCAGGGGTTCTGTCTCTATAAGTCTTTAACCCTTTTGTGTCCTTGTTGTGTCTGGACAAATTATGGCAATATTTCAACAACAATACACCTAAAAAATCCATATGCTGCAGATACGTGGACAGATTCCTGATTCACAACCTACTCAGTATGTAAAAGATACAGAATGATGGAGAGATGTGTTGTGGTGCAGAGGGGAATTGATGTATGGTGTATAGGTGCTGCTGCTCTGACCTGTCCTGTACAGCAAAGCTCATCTTCTCGACCGACTGCTGGGCTCTGCTCTGTCGGCTCATGAACAGAGGTTCCAGCTGGAGGAGTTCTCTGATCTGCTGTCAGAAGGCAGGCTTACTCTCCCCTGCCCTGATAACTTCCTCAGCTCTCTATTATTCTCTACCCAGTTGAGATTTTTTTCACCATCTCCTTTCTCTGTCTGTCTTTTTCAACTTAATAATGGAATCAAGTACCCCTCCAGAGCAAGCAGCAATGCTGGCTCCTGGTGAAGGAATCATTTTCAGTGAGCATGTGTCAGTCAGCAGGTATAGGAGCACTTGTGGAGTCAATTTGGCATGGAGGAGTAGAGCTATATTACTGTGTGCCAGGGAATATGAAATGCTCCTCAGTGAAGCAGAAGTGGTGAAATGCAGTATATGAGGACAGAAGCCTGTGGTCTCATAAAGACATTTGTGAGATACTACACAGCTCACATTGTCATTATGAAGTAGTTAAAAGGCTTTGCTTACTGTTCATTACACTCTGTGATAAATTCAGCTCAGCACCGACTTCTGCAAAGTAGCTGCATCACATTTCCTACTGTGCGGTTTTGCCTGCCGTGCTCTGTTACATTTCTATTTGATGCAAGTGAATATAATGTTCACCTCAGGAGACACTTCGCCAAACAATTCTCAGACTCTGACCTCCACAGTAGTTGCACTTTTCTTGCATGGATGGTTACCTTGACAACATATTTTCTTTGAGACGGTCATGTGAAGTCATTCCCATGCCATGTAAATGTAATTATGAACCATAACTAAATTTAGGCCCAAAGAACTTTAATAACATTAACCATTTAGCAAACTGGATTATAGTAACAAAATCTTTGTTGAGCAGCTCAAGGTCTTCTCAATCAACTGGTACTGCTTGATCCTCTGATCAGTTTAATGTTAAGTCTTATCATAGTATTTGTGTCCTGAATTATGGAACACATCCAGATAGAGATAGCTGGCAGGGAGTAACTCAATACACAGACTGCGTGCCTGTCTGTGGTCTATAACTAGCAATAATGTGAAGTTTGTTGTCAACACAGTTAAAATAGAAATGCTATGCATTTCCTGAGCTGAGGGCCTGTTGAACAAGCTCTTACTACAACAGAGCTGATTCTTGATTATTCACTGTGAAGTGTGTGAATGAAAAATGAAGTTCTGAGGGGCTACTGCGCACTGCCATCACCTCTCTGAAAGTGAGCTATACTGGATGTAAGTGTATAAGATTATAACCAGCAGCCCTCCAGCTCTGCTGTGTGTGGTAGACATGGAACAATAATAACATAGCAACAACAACATTGTACCAGGATGCAACTAACAGAGGAAAAGATGGCTGCATGTCTGTGTGAGTATTGCCACATCAGCAAAAAGGTATGTGATTGAACACAGATTTGTGTTTCTTAGTTGCACTGACTATCCACATATTTCCTGTATGAGCAGAGTCTAAGGATGGTGTCATTATTGCCAATAACATCAACACTGGATTAACTTATTGGCAGTAAATGCTTAAGACAGGTTTATTACTGCCCTGAGCCTTTTTTAATTGCCATGTGAACTTTCTGTGCTGTTGATTTCACCAACTGGATTCCTGTCAGTAGCATCAGATAAATGCACAAAACCACCAATTGGTTGCAGTATTACTTACAGTATTTATTGCATAGGCATTTTAACGTGTAACATCTTACTAAAATGTACACTAATACAGTGTAAATTGCTTGAAATGAGTTTTGATAAATATTAACACATAATTGGGATGGTGTTTGTCTAATTTTACTTGTACAATACAATAACCTTTTACATTGTACTGTAATAGAAACATATAAAACTGTGAAAGGAGAAAGACAACATTCCCCATATTCTACATAAAACTTATTTCTGTTCATTAAAAAGGTGAAACAGTATATATTGTTATACTTGCAGATGAGAGGAGACAATATTAATTTCATAGGGGCAGTTGGCTCTATGTCCAGCTCAGCTAAGGGCTAAGTACAGCTCAGGATTCCTGCCAAAGACCTCATCGTTTTTGTTTTGAGACACTGTTCATGTCTGAATTTTCTCCTTTGATAAGGACTTTCATCCTGTTTTCAGTGATTACTGTCTGATGAGTCACCCTGATAATACAAGCAATTCATCTTTCCACCACACACTGTAGGCTCTTTGTTACATGGAATGTGTGTTCATGCATGTGTGTTTCTGTGAAGTTCTGCCTCCTGCCTGTGAATGACGTGCCTGAGATACACAGCATGTGTGTGTTTATTTGTGAATGTGCCTTGCGTCTGTGTGCATCTCTACGTAAACAGCATGCTTGTACCCCAAAGTATAAGTCACTGCTATACAAACCCTGCGTCTGCAGTAACAGGGCTCTCATTTTCTGCTTCATGAACAGGAAAGTAAGCTTGCATGAGAGAGAAAAATAGCCAAGTCATTTATTAACTGCTAGACACATTAATGAGCCAACTCTCTAACCTCCAAATACTTCCAATATGGTTCGTGATAAATACTTACAATGTATAACTGATCTTTGCCTCATACTCTTACTGCAAAGTTTCAGTCTATATCTACGACAGTATTTTTATTCTGAAATTCATATAGAGGAACACAGTTACCTACCTTAAGACAATATGACCCACCGGTGATTGTTCTGAGGAAGAAGCAAAATATTTGCTCACTAGCTATATCTGACCAGAGTGAAAAGTGAGCTGCTCCTCTGCTCAAAGAGGCAGAAGTGAGGACAATCCATGCTCTGTCAAGAATTAGAGCCACCTCTGCAAATAGGCCAGTGTGTAATGCCTGAGGGTGGGAGTTTCACTGAGGCTGGGGTTTCCGTGTAAATAAACAGTGTGGGGGTCTCGGTGGGTGGAGGGCCCCTCTCCCAGGGGTCTGGGCCAGCCTTTTGTTGCCTTTAATCCAAGCACTCTCTATTGAAAAGCATGAGGGGGTGCCTGGTTGAGATTAGCCCAGCAGCTCTTGTGTGTGCTTGAGTTTCTCACAGACTGCCTCCATACTTTTGGAAATAACACAGTTATCCCACATCCTTAAAGTGGCTGACAAGAATGACAAGTAAGATGACTGCTGGGCAATCTCAGACCTTAATATGACAAAATGACCTTAGCATTTTCCAGAAAAAAAAAAAAAGCTACAGCTGTAGTTGGTGTGAAACACGGTTGGTTGTTTTTGCACTTAAACAGCCTGGGAGAAAATAAGCAAAGCAAGAGATCAGCTTCATGTCATTAAACGAAATATGCTTTACTACCACGACTATGATAAATCCTATTGCACGCACGTCTCTTGTCCATATAAAAGCTTTGCATACATGTACAATTACAGGCAGTAGATAATATAATTCAGCAGTCATTTTATGCATGTGGTGCTTTTTTTTTAAAATTTTATTTCGTAGGCTTGTCAGCACCACCTCGAAAACAGCTGATTAAGTAGCTCCTTTTGTCGTCGACATAAAAACAAGCACACAAGTGTCTGCCTTTGGTCTTTTGATTGCAGAAGCTCTATGTCTATTCGTGCATCATAATAAAAATATTCGTTTTTCACCCGTGTTTAATGTTGGAAAATGTCGTTTGACCTTTTCGATGAAGGTAAACAAGTTCCTTTTGTCTGCTCGTTACATCGGCCCATATGTAAAGAAAAACTACAGGTTGTAATGTTACAACTGTTTGCATGCTTCCTTTCTTCCTTTGTTTAATGTGGGCTCTCATTACCACGTGGTGGTAACAGATTGTTTGAACTGGAGAGAAAAGCCATTCGGAGCTAATTAAGCAGCCATTCCCGGCTCCATTCACCGGCTCCATTCACCGGCAGAGGACCGGGGAGCGCAGGCATTTGTCAGCGCTTGACCCCGCGTGGTATTGATTGACAACGCTGCTCGGTGAATGACAGGCTCGACACCCGCGGACCAATAGAAAGCCGACGAGTAAGTGTGCGGCGCTGCTATTGGATGAGCCTCCTTAAAGCCGCAGAGGAGTCCCACGTGGGGCAGAGAGGAGGCTGCGCTCAGACATGGCTGATGCTCATATCAGACAAAGACCATCACCTCCTCTCTCTTCCTCTCTCCTTTCCCCGCACCTAAACTATCACCCCAATGCTGATAGGTAGACGCAGGGATGTGCTCTGCAGGAGTCACTAAGAAACTGAAAACTCCTCTCTGCTTATCGACGATCGATTGGTCATTATTGTGTTCTTCGCTGTATATGTTGCAGAGAGAAAGAGAGAGAGAGAGAGAGAGAGAGAGAGAGAGAGAGAGGAGGGGGGGTTTAACACTTTTTTATTTTTTTTTTCAGTAATTCCTTTGGGGTTCACAGCAACATCAATTCACATTTTATTATCACATCTTACAAACAAGCTCTCATCCACCCCCTGGTTTTCCTTGTATGGGGATAAAAAATCCAAGAATGCTTGTTGCGCCGCGCACCCCCCCTCCCCGTCCCGCTGGCGGTGGTCTCACCCAAAAAAAATTAATCAACTTTAGTCGGGCTGCAAAAAAAAAAAAAAAAAATATATAAACAACAACGGTAATGAAGCAGGGATGTGGAATTTGTGCTGTCTCTGTCAGATTTGGATATCAACGTCGGCACATCGATGCGTGCTGTTGTTGTCGTACGCAGGGGGACGGACGGACGGATGACGCCGTGTGGATCCGCGGGGTGATGTCATGTACCGTTGCACCCCACGTGGGGGCCGTCGGTCTCCGATAGGCAGATGTGGCCGTATTCCTTCCGAGTAATCCGATTGGACAGATAGGCGCTTTCACGGCAGTTCAGCCCTGCTGCCTGTGTGTGGCAACCGGGGTAAGCTGGACAACTGGGGGAAATGCGAGATTGTGGAGAGTACCATGTTACGCTTTTAAAGAATCTCCAACCTCTTCGAGTCGGAAGACAGATTTTGGAAGCATTTTTTTTTTTTCTTTTTGGGATTAACCAGCCACAAAGGCGCACATTCCTCAGAGGTTCGCGGCTGAGAATAAAGTAGTTTAATCGAGCCCGACCGCACCAAATTTTCTCCCAACTGCTCCCCGGTCTGGCTGGGTGCGCTCCGGAGAGGATGCTTGTCGAGATCTGCGTACACCACGCTCACATTAGGAGGGATTAAACGCATGAATTATACCCTACTCTGTTTTTTCTTCGGGAACAAAAGTCGGACGGACGGTTAGGACGTAGCGTACGTGCGGGTATGTATTTATCAGCTGATGATTTCTGTTTCAGTGTTGTTGTTTTTTTTTTTGTTTTTTTTTTGGGGCGGACTCTCAACAGCGCACGGTTTCCATCGCTTTGCGCGGAGTCAAGCAGTAGGTGGAAGCCAGCTGCTGTTGGCCGTGGCCTGGTTATAGACGTCCTAGAAGTGGGTTTTGTTTTTGTTTTTTTCTTTTTTTGTGGTCATTTGACGAACATCAGTCAAGAAGATAGTCCCAAACAAGCGAAGTAGTTACGAGCCGTTCAATGTAACGGCGAGAAAGTGGCCTGTGTAAATGGTCTGTGTGGTTTCGCCCGGATAAAATTGTAAATTGAGATGTATTTTGTATATCAAGTCGCTGACCACTGACCGAATAAGGTCACAAAGAAGACAGAAGCGCTGGACTGTAGTGCTGCTTTTCACATTGCACTGAGTGGCTGCAATAATGTGGGCTAGTTTGCTGTTGTGACTACTTATTAACAAACTGTAACGACACTACTAATTAAACCGCGTCATTTTTCAACATAGGGTTTTCACGACTTCCCCTACCCCCCCCTCCTCCTCCTCTCCCCCCCCTGTCTGGAGAGACTGGTGTGGCTGAGAGGAAATTTCAACCATTTTGCCAAAGGACCTGCACACTGGAGAGATAAACAAAGGATACATTTCAAGATGTATCCACAAGGCCGACATCCGGTAAGACGCGCCTCCTCTGTGGTCACATTTATATCTGACAACATTGATGTTGACACGGTTCACAAGCGTATTCATCACCTCCGATTCCGCCCTGAAAAACATGTTTCATACTTAATGGAGCACGTGAAATTTCTATATATTTATGTTAGGATGCATTTATGGTACACCGTAGTATGCAGTGGTAAATGGATGCAGATGGTTTGCATGCCTGGAGATATTTACTCAGCCACACACATAGGACCGATTATGATCACAGGTGGTGTTTTAATTAATTTTATGAAAATAGATTTCATTTTCAGTGTGACCTCCTGTTCACGTTGTGTTATTAGCTCTACTACTTTTCCAAGTGTTAAGGACACACATCTTTTTTACACTTCAGAAGTGATATTGGAAATTGAAAGTGTCCTAATGTGTGATCTACTCAAGTCTACTACAGGATGTGACACAATGGAGGACATTTGTGATTAAAATTTCCTATTGTATCTGTACTGATGTGATTTTTTTAACACCCTTCTTTCAGGCTCCACATCAGCCCGGTCAGCCTGGCTTTAAATTTACTGTAGCAGAGTCTTGTGACAGGATTAAAGATGAATTTCAATTCCTGCAAGCCCAGTATCACAGGTAATGATTACAAAATATATCACCCAAGTATGACAGTGTCAACATTTACCCTGTATTCAGTCCACTTGAATAGAAAATGTTAAGGCTAATATTTGTTTGTTGACATCTGTAGAAATGAAAAAAGACAAGAGGTTTTTCTATCCTCTACACACTGCTGTCAAGTGGTTAAGTGTGAGTGAGTTATTGAAGTGATAGAGATGCCTGAAATTGACACCCTGTCTTCTATTTTAGTCTTAAGGTGGAGTATGACAAACTGGCCAATGAGAAGACAGAGATGCAGCGCCACTATGTCATGGTAAGATTATGTTACAATAGGGAGCAATTATGGGTCCAAATTGCAAGGCTTGTTGAAGATCTAGTTGGGGTGGAGTGAGACATGCTATTGTGATCACCTGTGTGGTGGTTAGGGCGGGTTGAATGTCAGGTACAGGCCTGTGAAAGCCCCCAGGGGGGTTGGATGTAGCTGGTTGTTACGGAGGAACTCTTCCTGACAGGCAGGCGGCAGTAGGCTGAGGCTCCATTATAGTTTGCCCCTGATCTCCAAGGGTCGACTGCAGCTTTGCCCTCTGTGTGTGCTGATCTGATTATTCTCCTAGGAGACTCCACGCTCAGACATATGCATGGCCATAAATTAGGTGTGAGCTGATGGTGGAGGGCCAGAGCAGTGTGTGGGAAAATGCACCAAGGCGAACAAAATGGAGGACATACAGTGGGACAAGCTGCAGTTTATTTTGTCTTAATTTTAGCATTAATTAATAGATTTTATATTAGCAGTCTGTTTGAAAAACATAGGTGTGTCTGTGATGTAGGAGCTTAGCTCAGACGTGATGCAATCAGAGGGCTCTTGTGTGGCAGTGTACTCTGTTGTCCCAGGTAAACACGCCGGGGATGACTTAAACCAATGCATGAGGGCTTAAGTTAAACATTCTTTTCGCAGGAAAACAACATGTCAGCCTGACAGCAAGGGGGTTAGGTAAACATGTAGGGAAGTATCCCACAGCCAGCACTGGGTGTCAGGTTACTCTATGGCTGTAGGGCTCTGATCTCAGACAGAATGGCTCTCTTGTTTGAGAGTAATTTTCGAAGAAGCTAATGGACTGAATAATGCATTGGCCTCATCAAATAGACGCTGACTGGAAAGCCATTTCTGCCCTGGCTGCCACTTGTGGGCTCCACGGATTACATTTCAGCCAGACAGACTGACCTGGCTTGAAATATCAAGAGTGTTGAGCAATCGCGTTACGCTAAGTAAATAGACATGCTGGAGATCTGAGGGTTTAAGATGTTGATCAATAAATCAAAGCCTTTCTACTCCATGCCCACACTATAAACAACAAAATATGGATTTATTGCCTATTAGCTGTCAACTGCTTTTAGGATTCCCTTTGTACATGTTTCTGTGTTCACACACTTGCCTGCAGAAGTTAGATTAGCTTTTAGTTATAATGTTTGAAGAACTGTGCTGATGATATAATTAGTATGGGGATAATTTCAATTGCTTTGTGGTAAATATCAATATGTTTTAAGCTACAGTTAAACATAGAATAGATGGGTAGCAGCTGTAAAAATAAATACACCAGTGCTTAGTATCCTGATTATAAATGTGACTTTGAGCTACAAAAATGGTTAATGAAAATAATGTTTGTTTTCATTTCAGTATTATGAGATGTCCTACGGGCTGAACATAGAGATGCACAAACAGGTAGGTATCATCATGCTCCTCATTTTTTCAGCTCACTGGTTTTTCCCTGTGTTGGGGGGGATGTCAGACCCAGGAGGAGCCATTCATCGGCTGTGAACTGAACTGAGCTGAACATCAGGAGCTGGCTGTAAACAGACGCATGTGATACACACAAACAAGGCAGTACAACGTCAAACCTGTATCACTGCATGTGAAACTGCTGTGGTGCTTTATTTGAAATTTGTCAGTGGTGGTGTAACATTTGGATTTGTCTCGACCTTCTGATAAGATTAAACGTAGACTTTGGCAAGCTCGGCCTTTGACTAAATGACTAAAGACAGATGATTGCTGATAGGTCAGTATTTCTTTGTAAGATTACCAGTAATTACAGGAGAGGGTCAAAAGTCCTTAAGTTGTTTAAAGTGTGCTTATCATTATCTAAAGATCCCATATTGCTTCATAGATCAATCGTATTGATGCAGGAGGAGATAAAGACTGTATGAATGAGTAATCCTCAGATTCTCATGGTTACTGCTTTAAACCAGTCAGGCTGGCCCTTCTCCTGAAACACTTCAGCTTGGTTAATGACAGCAATGGAGGCCTGTTGCATTGGTGTGGTAGGGTGATCCATCAGTGTCTCGGCCGGGTGTCACACTGCCACATGTCTGTCAGGGCTCGGGCCTCTGTGATAGCTTCTGTCAGGCACTTATCGCCAAGCAGAGGAAAAGAGGAGGAGGGGGATGGGAGCCGGAGACAAGTTGGAGAATAGAGTCGGGGGGGAGGGGCAACAGCCCAGCTTTGTGTAAACAGGTTAATCGACTGATCCATTTTAGCGCCTGACTTTTATCAGGAGCCTCAACAGAGCTGATGGAAGCGCTTGAATAATTCATCAGTGGGGCCCTAACCTGCTGAACGTCATGTTTGTGAGCAAACAGTGTGGGCCCCGTCCATGCCGCTCCCCCAGCTTATGGCTCAGGCAGGGGAGGAGGAGAAGACAGGGAGTGGTTAACAGGCAGTGTCGAGGTGGATTATTGGATGCACATAGGCATATTATTTCCCTGCCAGGAGATTTATTCCATAGTGCGGAAATCCATTCCTCTAACTGTGCCTTTTTCATTACTGTGCAGGGACATAATTTAGATTTCAAAATGCACACCAGCGCAGCTCAGATATACTGATGTGGCAGTGTTATCTGATCCTCCATCAACCGTGTCAGTATGTAGAAGCTAATTTCTGCCGCGTGATGTTGGCCTGTAATTACCATCATCTGGTGCTTGTTTCCAAAAACTCCACAGGGTTTGGGGTGTTGGTGAGCCTCAATCAGATTTGGCTCTTACCTTTAGTTGCAACAAGTACATAAGACAAACGGCGGGGAAATCGCTTGCTAAGTAGCAAACTATCTGCCATTCCCAGAGCCAAAACAAACTTGGTTAGCCAGTGGGCTGTCTTTAGTGTTACATACAAAAGAGGCGTGCAGTGAAAAGTGGTTGGAGAAACTGTGGCTGTCCAATCCATCACTGCTCCCATATCCCCAATCTGTCATCTGGGACTGGTTTCTGGAGTACTACAGTGTAATAATTTCAGGGTGGGAACTGTGTATGTCAGGTCCACTTATATAAACACAAAGATATTGTATTTTAAAATATGGCTCAGTGGCGAAGGTTATGGTTTTGTGCTGTTTTTATTTGAGCAGGTTTATTGTTCTAAGATCGCGGTCTCTCTTCACCTGGCTGACTGCTGCAGCTGACAAGGTTAATCATGGTAATTGCGTTGCATCCACTTAGGCAGAAAAAGTCAATACAGAAAACTCCAAATGCCAATTTGAAATTTATTTTGTATTTACTCCACATTAACCAAAGCTCTGAGGCTTTGTGTGATATCTCAATTTAGTGGAAACATGCATCCTCTCTGGCTTAGAAGAGCTGCTAGGGAAGTACTGCTCTAATTTTTTTCCCAGTAGAAAAATCAGGAAATGGGCGAGGCTGTCATCTTTGACAAATATAAGGCCCTTTTAAATCTGTCTAGCCAAGCATTGTTTATAGATGGACCATGTGACCAGAACTACCAGTTATTTTCCTTCAGTATTTAATACTCATCAGTGTCTCGCCTCCATTTTCCCACTGCTGATAGCAACAGGCGAATGCCTTTCTGCACACCATTGACAAGCCAGCCTGAGAGTGCTGTTAAAGTGGTGCTACACAGGTCCGAGTACCTGTAATTGTGTAGCAGCAGCGCAAAGCTAGCCTCTCAAGGGCCAAGCTGTCATCTACTTAAAGTGACAACAGCCCCATTTTTATCTGCCAGCAGAACAAAAAAACTCTTACCAGCCCTGCACTGTATCTATTTTGACAGCAGTGGCAAGCTGAGCTGATGCCTTTTCCATGTATTTGCATGTTGTGTTGTGTGTGTGTAGACTGCCAGTTGTTTAGGGCACACTGGATCAGTCACCTCCTGACCTCTCCCATCCAGCTGTCACCATGACACTAAGCTACAGAGGAATGGACTGTGCGCTCAGGGCCTATTCACAAATCCTGTCAAATGTTCGACGGCTATTGACATGGCTTATCTCTACAAACATGGATTAAACAGGCTCTGTAGCTTTTCAACCATTTCTAAGGGTCGTCTTGAGCTCTTTCTAGAGCACTTACTGCATTACATTAATACTAATGCCATAAAACCGCTATCTAACCTTTTTATTGCTTTATTGGTTGTAGGTCACATTTATTGTGTGAGACTAAGTTGTTTTGTGCAGGCAGTAATCAACAGTGTTATCTCATGTACTATTGTACTTTTGTGTTTTATCATAACGATTGAGTATCATTCAGCAATGTTTGATACAAGTATAGACGCTGACTCTATGGCTTTAAGGCAGGTTCCTGAAAGTTATTATTTGCAATTACAATTTTATGAAAAAGACAGTTACTTTTTACATTATGGTACAACTCTTTAATCTTATTTTTCAGTTCATCAGCTTAACACGTTTTTTTTTACAGAAGTATAATTTATGTGAAGTTGACATCTTTCAACACCCCAGCATTTTTACACTCAAAGCAGCTTTACATCACAAACATAAATAATTTTACTACAACCTGAAGTCATCTGGTAATATTATTCGTAAAGATGTGTAAAACCTGTGTATGCATACAGTGAGGCTGACGAGATTTACTCCTTAGGTATTGAAATATGTTGTCAAACAACAAGACATTTTTCAACACTTGCTTGTACCTAAGAAATTCAGTCTGTGGCGTAATAGTTTGGTATCCTTCCATGGCTACCATATATTGCCTTTACATTATTGCGTCTGATCCCAGGCTTTACGTAGTTTCATCTGATATTTCATCTTCTGTGTGTTGTTTGTTTGGCTGGCTTTACCGGCTAAGTGGCTATCCATGTTGCAGCTTGGGTCAGCAGGTCTCGTTCTGTTGGACATTACTCTCCAATCTCTCTGGCTCTGCACAGAGGTAATACGTCTAGCTGCCAAAACTGCCTGGCATTTCTGCCATGTGTAATAAATAAGCTGGCAGTCTACAAAGTACATTGTGTGTGCTGCTCCAAATGAAAAATCGGAGAAAATCCCTGTGATGTGTTTGTGTTCCGCAGTGGCCCTGGGTTGAACTGCAGCTCATAAATTCCACAGATGATGTAGCTCTGGCACTGTTATTTTTCTGCTCCCAGTGCAGAGCTTTAACCTGAGAGTCTCATCTCCCATCCCTGGAAGAAGGCAGAGCAAGCCGTCTGTGAAGTGTTTTTACAGGGGAGGGGTTGAATCACTCCCCCTCTACACACCTCTTCCCATTGCTCTTTTTAGCCACCATTCATTTGCTATGTTCATGTGATCGACAGGCTGAAAATTCAATTTAATGACCTGCCTCCAAGCACGTAATATGATTTTAAAGCCTGTTACGGTCAAGCAGAGGTGCCATTTGCATAATGATCCCAGCAAGATAGGGCTGCAGCCGTTGCCATGGCAGTTGGTAGACAAGTAGAAGAATGGAGGCAGGGCTCTGTGGATGGATGGGAGGCTGTGAGGGCGGTGGGCTGGGCAGCTGATTGCAATGAGAAATGGCCCAGGCTTCACTCTTGGAAAGCTAGCGCTCTAGCAGTGTAGACTCTGAACATTCACTGGCTGGTAGTCATCCCCTAATGGTATTGATCATAGATTTCAGACGTGTTATCCTCAAGCTCATTATGGTTTGTAAACCTTTCTCAGGCTGCTCTTCTAACCTTTAATGTAAATTGCCTGAAAATGTCACATGTAAGTAAGCAGTGCTTTCTGGTTAGTGGGGCTCACTTCCAGGGGTGTGGTTTAACTCTGAGGTTAACTGCAGGACAGTGCAGTTGCAGATGAGGGGAAGGAGGGCAGGGAGGCAAAGGATCCTCTCAACACAGCAGCACTCTGCCTGCTCATATCCGTTTAGCATGGAGTGCACTCTCAGCACAGCTGTGCTCCATCCCCCTGGGCTCTCCTAATGTTTTAAATATTTCAAATGTCAATATCACGCTGTTTAGAGGATGTTGAGTCAAGCAGTTCTGATTGCCGCAGTAATTGACTTAATCGGCGTAAACATTAAAGGCGGGGTTATATGAAGTCACTGTCTGTTTCATACTTTACCGTCTCATTTTGCCCCTCCTTTGTTTTTCAGACGGAGATTGCCAAGCGGCTCAATGCAATTTTAGCTCAAATTATGCCTTTCCTGTCACAAGAGGTGAGTTGTGAATGTGACTGTCAGACAGTGTCACAGTTTAAAACATTTACTTCATTATTGTCACATGCACGCAAAATAACGACTTCAGACATTTTCAGGTTAAGCAATTTTGACTATTTGTATGCGGCATTTGGCCCCACTTGTAAAATTGCAGCAGTGCTATAAAAATTAAGTCTGAAATTAAAGTGAGTGTGGGTGTATTATGGATGTCAGCACTTCTCGTCTTCTGTTTTATAATTGTAAATATCTTCCCACAGCACCAACAGCAGGTTGCTCAGGCAGTGGAGCGGGCAAAGCAGGTGACTATGACCGAGCTGAATGCCATCATCGGGGTACGTGGACTTCCCAATCTGCCTCTCACCGTGTGTATACCCCCTTTTATACTTTTTATTTGACCTTGGCTAGGGGCAAACCTGCACATATGATGTTCACTTCCTGTAAATAGTTCTCTTCCATCACCTTGCCTCATTTTTCTTATGCACTATGAAGGCAAACTGTGAAATAAATAGAATGTTATACACTAACCCATAAAGTTATAGTGCAGATTTGCCTCTTCATGAAACATGTGTTTAATATTTTTATCCAATTTTCATAATATATTCTTAATATATTTAAACTACACAGACAACAAGTGTAGCTCTCAGGAGCTGGTCTGTTGCTCCAGCTTTGGTCTCAGTGGCATCTTCACCGCCTTGTTGTGTGTTTATAAATGTGAGCCTGAGAGCTCTTGAGATCCCCTTTGCAGCCTGTATTGCTTTAATTGGCTAAGGTTTTAACGAGGAGCCTCATCCCTCACTGCTGACCTGGATAGCTGTGGGAATTAAAAGGCTGAGGCTGAGCAGAACACAGCCTGCACTGCAAGCTAGTTGAGACAGTACAGACAGCAGTCAGCCATCACAGCTTAGCTGCACACCACAGCACTGAGCAGTAATGTATAGTGTTCATCACTGCCACCAAACACCATCTGCTCCTCATTGATCAGCTGCATCCACCCTGCACTCCTCGAGCAGAAGTGATTGGTCTCACCCTCAATACAAACCCCATGCTATCAGTGATCTGATTACTACAGTTGAATCTTGCAGAGTCTTTAACATTCCTAAGAGGCTGGCCCAAATGGCTGACGTGATGACTGCAGACATTTATTGGAATTCAATTAATGCCCCCTTGGTGACCTTTTGTTGCGGGATAATTGCTCCCTTGAATTTTTGTCTGAGTAGGTGTCTTGAGGTGATGGAGAGCTGTTTGTTTTTTATCTGCTGGTCTGGAGCAGATGCTTTATTGCACTTTCACCAAGGCAGAGCAGCTGCGAGCAGCAGTTGTTCCTTAGAAAAGCAAATTTGATTTGAGGTTTCCTTCCTGTGTATGTGGTTTTATATTTAAACTGTATAATGCTGGAGTATTGCTGTGCTTTTGGAACTGCCACAGCTTTGATCAGTTCACTGTTGCTCGGTGATCTTTGTCTATGATTTAGTAGCATTAAAAATCAACTTATTGTAACATATTACAAGCTCATTAATTATTTTTGAATACAGTCCTGCTTGGCAACGGGCCTTTTTCTGAAACAGCCAGGCCTCCACCCAGATCATTCTGGTTGCTCATGTCAGAGGAGGTGGAAATGTAGCTACTGTATGTTTTACGAATACCTTTCCATTAGTTATTCATTGAGGAGAAGCTCTGTAGGCATGCCAAAATCCTCATGCATATTGTAAAGCAAGGTGGGGTGAAAAGAGTGTGCCAGGCAGACAGGCAGCATCCAGGAGCCAGCTGCATGCCTTATTGATGGGGCTGAGGGCCATTAATAAGATGCAACTAGGGCAGCTGCTTGCGTTGAGATGAACCTGACTGGTGGCAGTTCCTGTTTGATTAGAGGACTCACAAAATTTTGAAGTCAGTCAAGAAGTAGGTCAGATGTCAGAAAAGCCTGGTTGACTGCCAGTGAGTGACCACCTGGATAAAATGGTGTTAAAATCAGAAAGGTGTGTAATAACACATAGTAGACAGAGTAGTTGTAGACCTGATACTTTTTTTGTCCTTTTCAGCAGCAGCAAGCTGCCTACCCTGCTCTGATGGTTAGTGGCATCCATGCCTCTTTATGTATCTGGTTAATGGACATGCAGTGTGCACACATCTGAGTTTAACTGACTTGTGCATGTTGCATGGCACTTTTCGTGCTCAAGTGCTATGCATTCCCCCAAAGTTGTTTCAGTTAGTACACTAGAGAGGCTGGTATTACATATTTGCTCACTTTTGTCAGTATGTTTTTTTAACGTGTAGTTACTCCCAGTCTGAGGGAAAGGGGCAAAGAGTAGGTCTTTATCTTAGAATATTAAATTAGAGGAAATAGGCCAGACTCCTTTCTTTATTTATTATTGTCTTCATTTATGGCCCTCTAATGAGGGCTCTTGCTGATCAACCATGCATATTACCCATCAGTGCCTCATTAAACACAATGAGCAAGGATAGCTCTCCCCTGCCAATGAACTGGCTCCTTAATTTCCCTCATGGACACAATATTAATCCTCTCTCTCTCTCTCTCTCTCTCTCTCTCTCTCTCTCTCTCTCTCTCTCTCT
>JAPQRP010000025.1:16209081-16223717 GCA_037367295.1 Apogon hyalosoma
CACACACACACACACTCACACACACACACACACACACACACACACACACACACACACACACACACACACACTCACACTTCCTCCTGGGATAGATAAGCAAAGGACAGGTTCTATGTTTACTTTCCATGGGCCCTCCAATCCCTGAGCAGGCTGAGCCCTGATAACACGAGGCCTGTACAGCCACCAACCACTGACAGCAGATAAGCACCCCAGCAGAGCAAAGCAGTCATCACCCTCCAACCAGGATGAACAAACCTGGGAGACCCGGATTCATTTGGATTAGGCCGGATTGCTGCTGCTGCTTGTGCCGCCGCCTCTGCTGTGTTCTGACTACTGATGTTCACAGGACTTTCTACATGGGAACTTGATGTTGCACTTCACCCTGTGGAGTCTCAGAGCTTAGTCAGAGGACACAGTTATGGACTGGATGCTATTTTAGATATTGAGGTCAAGGGACTGTCTGCACTGAGCAGGTTTGTGTCACCGCAACTGGAGGGCTGTGAAGCTAGGGGAAAACTAGATTCCTCTGGATGTGTCAGAACAAGCAGACACATTATCTGTATGTTGGTTCACATCTTTTTATGTCTGCCCTTCTGGTAATGGCATCTATTTCCACTGCAAGACTGGTGTACTTTGAGGACATTCCTTTGTATTTGTTCCAAGTGACCACTAAAATCCAGTAATTCAATAGGCAGAGTAATTAAATTTGTTTGATACTAATGCCCTGAGAAAGAGCCAACATGCTCTTTGATGTTTAGATCAAGACAACTACAAGTGCTGTATTATTATGTGCATAATGCTAACATGCTAATTATATTTCCACACACATTCTTTGATTAAGGCACAGCTGGAGGTGTATGAGCAACATGACTAATTGCAGAGGAAACAGAATTGAGCTAAAGTAGTGGGAGCTGCTTTTCCCTTTGGCCTCTTCTGCATGTGTTTACTTACAAGATATACTTCACAAAGCTGATTAACAGCTTGATGACATGCTATTTGTCTCTATACTCTGAATAATTAATTTGGATAAATTTTCTAGTAAATATTGGTTATGTGAAAAATTCACTTTTGCCACCATTCAACCTGTTGTGTATTAGACATTATCTGAAATCACTTAAAGTGATGTAAAAGTGCTGAGAATTCATGAAGGCTACGATATACATACATTAGATCTAGGTCTAATGGTTTGTTGTTTTAGAGAGATGCTGATTCATATTACCCATGGTGATATGAAATGAATAGGAAAAATATCAATAATACCTTATAGTAAAATACAATACACTTCAAAAGCATACACTACAGCCAAATGACTAAGCTAAATCAGCACTCTCTTCTAAAAATTCAACAAAACTAAACATTATTAAGGTTATGAAAGTTGGGTTTCTTGCAGCACTGTTTTATCAGTTTGTTAGTGTAGTTTTAGGCTGTGCGTCTAAAACCTTAGCAAGAAGTTTTCAACAGTCTTACAGTTGAAATACTGACATGATTTCATCCACATCCTGGAAAAAAACCCAACACAATTTCCCAAGAACACCTTAAAACTTGTCATACAGGTTAGTACATTATACATGCAGCTACACACTCTTTATAGATGGAACAATTAAAGTGAAGTTCGAGCATCAGCATCTCAATGGAATCAGTGTGACAATCAGCATTTTCTAATAAACTAATAGACTCTCTTCCTGCTGGTTTAGGTATGAACCCTGCCGCTCTGTCTGCTTAAAAACTTTAACCTTTTCTTTTGACCTTATCTACAAATTAGACTGATATTTGATTTCACTACACATCATTTTTTGCCTACACATATGTTGTTGATCTGCTAAATGTAGATGCATTATCCCTCCTGAAGCATCCAAATGAATTAAGTTGTTATATGTTGAAAGAGGAGCAAAGCCCTGAAAACTTTTACTGTGGGACATAGAAATAATATTTGATACAAAAACATGAGTTTGCATATTTATTTTACATAATTATACTTTGCTGAATTAAGTTCCCTCTCCAATATGTGCTAATTGAGAGGGTAAACCCCCCCCAGAGGGAGTAACCAGGATATTTTACTTTCCAGGAGGGAACATAAGTGGAACTACAATCTGCCTATATTCAGCTCTTATTGAATGAATATATAAATGAACATGAATATCTAAAAGTATTTTCAGTAATGTAGTTCCTATATGTGTTGGAAACTTTTGGTGCAGTTTTTCTCTATAACTATCAAAAACTGATTTTTTTTTTTTTTTTAAACAATTTGGGCGATATTAGTCAAAGGCTAATTTGAGCTGTTGTCATTGTATGTTCTGAAGATTAGATTTGCTTAAGGTCTTTTGTCTGTTTTCTGTAAATCTAATGGTGGAACATGATCACCTTGATGTATCAGTAGGGTGTGGTCTGTATAACATACCACAGCCTGGTATGTTACATGGGATCAAATAAAACAAACATGCATATGGAGCCAGAGTGTGCAACGCTTCTAATGCGGACATTGGACCTCAAAATAATAATGCTGAGCTGGAGAACATATTTTTTTCATTATGTGCCACTTAGAACTGGGAAACTTAAGAATGAATCCCAAGTTAAACACAGCTGGACAGATGGAAACCAACAACAGTTATATTTCAGGACTACAGTAAATGAGTGTTTGGTATTTAATGGTATAAATTAATATCTATAGCCTATAAAAATCATGTCTTCTTCACACATACAGTAAATATTGTTGTATTTTCACATTATACAGTGTATAACAGCTGAAGATATTTTTACCACCAAGGGAACAGATCTTAGGTTTTTTTCTTCACTTTTTTTTAACATTGCATTACAGGGCTTTAATTGAATCACAGGACTGCAAGACTGCAGGACCTTGGCGGAGGTATTTGCTCCACTGAGTGCCCCTCTAGTTACCCATTATCTGAGCAGCCAAAGTGCCTCATACATTGAACGCTGTCATTTCAATATGGCTGTAGTGTGCAACAGTCGTCTCTGGAGAGGTGCGGAGAGTAGCCCACACTCCAGAAGGCACACACTTTGATCACAAGATTGTCCACCTTTGTATCTTGGCTTTGTGAAAAGCTCTTATACATAGAAGTAGTAAAGTGGCTGCATGATCTCTGTGCTGAGAGCCCAGGCTTGACCACGGACTTTGTTGTGATGCTCAAGTGTCAGTCTCAGCCACAGAATAATATGTTGGCCATCATTTAGTAGAGAGAACACACCCCCTCTGCTACAGGCATAGATATTTTACACATAGATTCAATGAAGAGTAATTAAGTACACAATATTTGCTGTTAATAAGTAGTTGAAAAGTATATATATATTTATTTTTTGGTATAAGTAAGTTTTTCCATGTGTATTTTTGGTAATGATGTATAATATATATTTGGAGTATTTTTATGAATGAGTGCTCTGCAATTTGTGGATTTAATAGGTACATTTAACTGACAAAAAAAAAAAAAAGACATTGACTAATACTGTTTGATGACATTGTTAGTGAAATAGGATTTTCTTGTCCCTACTTCCGGTCTCTGGTGTTTTTCCTGGTAAAACACTTTATTTCCATCCCTGTTTGGTTCATTGAAGCATCTGTCATTCCCAGTGCTCCCTCTGTGCCTGACAAAAGCAGAGCCATGTTAGATTGAAAAGACAGAGGGGCAATCTTTCAAATGGATCTCTTTTCGAAAATATATTATGACATAATCATGTTTTCTCCCTAAAAGCCCAGGGGAGGCCTGTCTGTCAGATTGCAGTCCTCTCTTGGCTGCCTGGCCTGAACAGAAACAGCAGTTGTGTGTTAATAGAACCCAGAGGCACTCTGAAACCTTACCCATTCTGCTTTACGCTCTCAGCCAGGAGATTAAAGTCAGGGAAACATTACAGGAGGCTGGATAATTGCCCCTGTGTCTCCAGCAGACAAAAGGCAATGCTCCGGCAATTCCCTCGGTAAATTGTCAAGAGAGGCTCAAGGATCCTTCAAGGCTGCAGCAAATTGTACAGTGCTGTCTAACAAACTACCAATCTCTGGATATTATGAGGCTTCCATATATCCTTGGCCATAATGACAGCTTGCACTGCTATAATGGAGTACAGGCACAAGATAGCTTTTGTGAGCACACTTCCAATAGAAAAATTACTACCTTACTTCACAGTCTGCACTTTTCATTTTTTTTTCTGTTCCCATTTGTATTTTGATTTATTCTGCTATCATTTTTATTTTCATTTTTATTCAGAGCTGAGTGCTGGCTGCTGCCACCAACAGATGATTGCAACCTTTACTCCTGAGGGCCACTTGATCCCCCAACTGAAAAAAAAATCTGCAAGCAGTTAATGAGTTGCCATCCATGCCTTGTGTTAAGGGCGTCTACAAATTAACAGAGGCTTTTGTCAGGGCTCTCCTTCGCTCCCTCGCTCTTTCCTGCTCTCGCTACCACTTTCTCTCGTTCTCCAGCCCTCCCCCCATCTCACACTCCCCTCCTGCTCTTCAATTTTCTCCCTCTACCTGCCTGCTTCACGCTCCAGTAGCTCCGTGGCGGGAGCAGCGCTGTCTAGCTTTGGCTCTGAGCAGCACTCATTGTCAGTGCAGTTCATGTTTAGAATTAGCCATTTAATGAGAACAAAAGAAATTAATTGGTGGTTTAAGCCTAATGAGACGTCTGTGAAATTAACGGGCCTCATCAATAGAAACAAATAAAATCCTTCAGCTTGTTGTTGGGGAGCATTATTCTGACAAAGCTTTTGACACAATGATGAATAGCAGGTCAGGAGAGACCATCTGTGCTTTTTTAAACCCCTGCAGGAGGGGGATGGAATGTGGGCTGGCTCGAAAGGATGGTGATAAAAGAGGGAGAGAGGTACAGGGGGAGGGATGGGAGAAAAGAGAGGAAAGAGTGGGAGAGAGAAAAGGGGGAAAAAGCTGAGAAAAAAACAAATTCACCCGCTTTATTCATCGCCCTTTAGCATGATACCGCTGTCTAACCATGGTTACAAAGGAAATAAAAAACACAGGCATTAGCATGTGAAAGGCACTGGGTCTCTGACTATGCGTCCAGAAAGCCAAAGAGCTCTGATTTCGAGGGATATTTAACCTCTATTCAGACGGCAACAAAGGCCTGGCTGTCATGCTGAGAGCAGTGGTTCAGCCTGATTGGGGCTCGGGTGGGAGGGAGGGTGGAGAGGAGGGGACAAGCAGGATCACAGACCTCATTTGTTCCCCCTCTTTACTTTAGCCTGTCTCTATTCCCACTGAAGAGCTGCATTTCCTCTCTATACCCCCTCCCCTCCTCCTTTCTCAAAGTTGTAAATGTATGACCTGAGGAATAAATTGGATGGGAAGGAGGCGAGGAGGCAGCACAGACTGAAGTAATACATCTCTATCATGTTCGGTGACCTTTATTTACCACGCAACATTGTCATCTGTGTTATGTGTCTGCCTCGCTTCCTCTGCTTTTAATGTCCCAGTATGGAAGCTGTGGATGTGATGGAGGTGGTTATCTACATGTCTTCAGCCCAACCAGCAGCTCAGCCCTCCCCTTGCTCTCTGGCCACCCAGCAGGGCCAGCCCAGCCTTGCCTGTTTGTGTATCATGGAGAAACTGTTTGCTTTCCTGCACTGATCAAATAAACAGGCTGTGTCTTTGGGGGGGCGGGAGGTTGGAGGAGTGGTGTCTGTGTGTTGTTTAGCTCTCTGGGTGTAGATAAGGAATTGTTTGATGGGGTAGAGAGAAACGAGAGCGATTTAGGTCAGCTAATCTGATTTACACAGAGATGGTCTGGCCATTGCAGGGAGCAGTAATTACATAGAGGGATTAGAAGCTCCCCAAAGCTCCCAACCTAGAGACAGGAGAGAGGGGTGGAGGCTTAAGGCCTGTGAACTGCTCCAGTATGTTGCTACTGCAACAACAACAGCTTGAGCAGTTCTTGGTGCAGATTAAAAATGGCGCTCAAAACAAAGGGGCATTTGGCTAAAGTAGTCTTACTTAGCTTGTTTACATGCATTTACATCTGCTCCTCAATTATCAGAATTTGTTTTCTGTGGCTAAATATCACAGTCGTGTCTGCCAGGGAATCTAACAACACCAGCTGATGTGATCAGTCTAGCAGGATTTATTCAACAGATCATTTTTTTTCTCAGCACCTGTTTACAGTGTACATGGTATACAATCATATGTGATGCTTCCCTTCCTCTGGATCACCCTCTGTCACTGCTGCTGCCGTTATTCATATGCAAGAGTGCTTTGTGTGATACATAATTTGCAGATTGATCACTTTGAGCCTTGACATTCTGTTCACGTTTAGCTATTTTTCCATGTTTCTGCAAGGTACACAGAGCAGACATTCACCGCCTCTCTCGTTGCCATTTGTCTGCGTATTTAAATGCACAGCTGAATAATTGCACTGCCAGAGCCATCACTTCATCCACAGGAATGACTTGCACGCTTGGCTGCTGTTTCTAAAGTGTGCTTGGCTAATCCACTCATTGCTTTCTGCATTCAGTGCTGTGAACCATAGGGCACCCGCTTGGATGCCCGTGCATAAATTACTGCCATGGAACATAAAGTGCTGGGAGGATTTTCCTTAACGATCGCCAACGTTTTAAACGCTTCTGCTTCAACAGTCGATACTGCTCAGCCCATTCAATTATTCAGCGGCCCGTCCCTCATTAACAAAATCCTGACCTTGACATGTCTGCCCTATTTCTTTCCCCTGACAGACTCAGCTCTCCAAACGACTCTGTTTGCTCTGATATTGGCTGAGAAATCCATGCATATTGATAAGTTGTTTGCTGTGTAATTGAAAATGTCAGTTATGAGGACCATGCAGACAAAGGTCGGCACCAAGAATAAAAGCTGACAGACTGTCATGTATGGAGCATATATAATATAGGAGTAACGATAATAAATAAAAGTGTTTTAAAGGCTTTCTTCTCCCCTGCATTATGCATGCTCAGAGTGTGCAAAAAGAACTTGCGATAATTCAGAGAGAACACTTTAAGATGATTTATGTTTGAGGTAATTATATAGTTCTACTTTCCTTTTTCACATAGTTTTATGGATTGGTTGGTGGTCACTTGATTGAAATTCTAATCTGTTTCCAAAGGTCAAATTGTTCATCATTCATATCTCATGGTTTGGGTAAACATTCATGGTCCAAATAGTGGATAGAGCTTATGAATATGCTTAGCAAAGTGGTAACCCGACAAGCATCACAGGTGTCCTTTTGGTCTTGTTTTATCTCATGGACACGTTGTACGTTATATATCAGTGATATGATGTATTGTCATTCATGAGCTCCCATTCACTGGATACAGCATTACCCACTCACCATCCAGCTGTCTTAATGCACTCCACAGGGGGCGATCCAAGGTTAAAGTGCTCGCCACTATTTCTACATAAACAAAGATTTGAACCTCAATCCTCTGGAGCCTCTGCTGGCCGACGGGCCCCCACTCCTACCATACCCCATCCTCCCCGCAGGCAGAGTGGTGACTGCCTGCTGGTTCTTTAATCGATCGCTAATGGGTTCAATTCCATCGTTGAGGAGCTGCTTGGAACCTGGCCCTGAGACTGAATGAAGTGGAAATACCATTTGCGGCTTTATGAGCCGTTATACTGCAGCAAGAGACCTCTATTCGGCATGCTTCATAGCGTTGCAGAGAGTTTTGCACCACTGCTTGATGGTTTTTCTTATGCTGGCTCCTACCGCTTTCGTCTCAGTGCTTTCCATTTACACTGTGCCCTAAAGCATTTACATCCATTCAATCTACAACAAAATAGCTTTGCTTTGCTGCATTTTTCACAAGGCCTGATGTGTAAGGTAATTACCATAGTATATCTCCCTTGTACACATGAGGGGCCAACAGATTCATTCCATCTTTAAGGTGTGATATTATTCATCACTTTTTATCAGTAGCATGTACCTGTGGCCCTGTGTTACTCAGTGGCTTCTGGGATCACTGTGTCTTATTACCCCCAGCAATAAGCATGCAGTTCAGTGTGTATGATATATGTGTGTGGTGGATAAGTTACGAAACTGCAGATTTTTCTTTTTTAAGTTGCAGTAATGTGTTCCCACCGTCTGTAGATGTTGCAGTTAGAGAGGTTGTGCCTCATACCCTACTCTCCCTGGTTTACAGATCTGCAAAGATTTCTGCAGTGCTCTTATGAGCTTGCTCTGGCTGAAATGCAAAGCTAAGCAGCCAACACTGCTCTACATTTCACAGCCAGTCCCAGCAGACATGTGCTCTTTGAAGCATTTCTGGGCCAGGGATACAAGTCTTGTTTGTTCAGTACTTCTGCAGAAAAAAAGAAAAAAAATGTAAGCTATTTTTTTCTTTCACTACGACAGAGAGTAACATTCTTTGACGTCTCAACAGAAAGCCTTGTATTACAGCACTTGCTGCCAGATGCCTTGATAGAATCACCCATGTCAAACAGGAAGAGAAATAAATGCTTCATTGAACTAGAGCTTAGCTTAGTGATGGTGGGAGGGAGGAATGGTGAGATAGAGAAAGGGAAGGGTGGGCTGCCTGCTATGTGGGTGTCTGTGGGTGTCAGTTCACCAGGGAAGGGTTATTCTCAACTCTCAGCAAGGCACTTTCTTAGATGTGGTGTGAATAATTAGTGCCTGGCCTAGATAGTCTCATCAATGGACATCTAATCTTCTAAAGAATAGAAAAAAGAAAGTTGTAATCAAGGAAACAGACCGTTTTGGTAGGCGACCTGGTGCCAGCAGTTGCAGCAGGGTACAAAGCACATGTTTGTGTTTGTTCTTTCAGGCTCATCTTGCAGCGCCAAGTAGAGTATGACAGGATTTACATGCAGGCTCCTAATCTCTGTAAGCGAACCTGTTTCGGGATGTAATTCACATGGTATGTCTTTTGATTCGGATTAGTCTGGGCAATCCTCTTACCCGTGGCTCAGTATAACTTATCACTGACAAGGCCGTCTCGTGGAGCAGTGCAAATCCTCATATCCACCCCTCCCAGACTTCCAACTCTTAATTCTAATCTGTCCAAATCTGATCTGAGACTTTAACTTCCAAATACCTCTTGAAAGCCAGAGCTCAAGCTGAAGTTCATGCAAGGGCTTTGGATTACATAAATTGAGGTTAGGGATTTCTAGTATGGCCTTATGTTTGAGAATATAGCAGGATTTGGATGTAGGTTGTGATGGCAAATCTGCATTTTTATCATTTTTTCGGTTCCATGTTGAATCTTACATAAATGGATCATTATGCATGTTCTACAAAAAAGCTTTTGTAATTGATATCACACTTGCCTGAATCTTCAGTGTGTCTTTTGTAAATGAAGTTCTCCTAAATTTAGAAAATTAAATTGTTGGGGCAAAAAAGTTTTCTAAACACTGTACTTTACTTGCAGATGTTCTTTGACATGAAAACACCATAAAATATTTAAATGTATGAGTCACATTGCTGATCCTTTAAGGTTCTTTATAATTCAATAAACAGGATTTAAAGTAGAGCAGGCATGCTCCACTTTTCCTGCCTCAGCCGGAAGGCCACAAACGGGCTCTTATTAAACGTTGTAAGATTATGCCTTAATCTCACTGAACACATGTTGGGTGGAATAAAAGCAATTTTATTTCTGAAACAGTACTCCACACAGCTCTTGCGCTCTATAATCCCAGCTTCTGCTTCAGAATGAAAAGTCTTGTTGCCGTGCCAAAGCTGGTGTGTGTTTTGGTGAGGCTAGGAGATCAACATCCTAATTGAGAGTTATAACCCATTAACACACCTATTTCCAATTTGGACTGCACCTAGACCCAAAGACAAACTTGGTATGCAGTCTCAGAGGATTTGGGGGCCATGTTCTCTGCTCTTGGTGAGACAGTGGTGTGAAGATGACGATAAGCCAAAGCTCTAAATCCCAGACTCAGCTGTCTTATCTGGAGCTGCTGGGCCGTGTGGCATGCTTTAATGGAGGCGGCTCACTGTCTGAGCTTTAGCTACAATCGCATTAAGATTCGCCTTTACCTCAACTAGGCTTGTTTGTTGTCAGTTTTTGATTGAATTTTGTGAATTAAGGTTTCAGTCTCTTATCACGTGAAGGAACAAGCATACTATGGTTTCTAGTAATACAGTAAGACACTTATAAATAAAACTTTTAAACTAGTATAAAACAAAAGATTTGCCTTTTTGACCTCTTTCTTTGCAGTATGGGAGCACAAAAACTACGAATAAATTTTATTTTATCACATACTGTTAGGAACTGTCAGGAAGCAAAAATAATTTGCTTTGTTCAGATTTTTATTTGCTCCTGTGTGGAAAAATGCATGAACAAGTGTGATTTGTATTGGCAATTCATGTAATTTATTCATTATTGATTAAATAAAGTGATAAGATAATAATAATTATTTCATTATAAATACAGTTAGATTGTCTGTCTTACGTCATAACACCATTTAGTAGACTCAGATCTTTAACTCTAAGCTCTGTCATTCATCCTGTCCATATGCTCCAGAGGTTGCTCAGTCATCACGACATTACAACATGGAACAAAAAGTTCAGCTACTGCATGTGTTATATTTTCATGTGCCCTACAATGAAGATGCCAAATTGAAGTTAATATATATAATATAATGTACATAATCTTGCAGATTATTAAGACAATAGTAATCAGTGAGTTGTTTTCCAGATAGGAAAACAGAAACAGATGTTGCACAAATGTCTCCTCTGCTGCTGCAAATATTCTCTGGTTATTTGTCTGTTTTAATCAATGAAATGTTATAATTATCCAAGGGTATTATTATTTACAGAAAATGGTTCCGTGTGGATAACCATTGTCAATTCAGTAGAAGAGCAAATAGTAGTTAACAGTAACAATGCAGTCATTAATGTACTTTTTAAAATAGGTTTTGCTATTATATCCATATATCTATAGGTATACTGAGTTTAGGGTCATAAAGTCATATGAACAGCCTGAACTGACCTTGTTGCAGTACATGTACCTCTGGCATTGTTGTGCTTGTGCTATAACCTACCCACTGTTTATCTCAGCCCCTACCTATCTACCCACAAGTACACATACATACACACACACACACACACACACACACACGCACGCACACAAACACACATGCATATGTACATGCAGTACGCCCATACCCCCAGTGAGTCCCAGTCTGTTTACTCAGGTGCCTGCTCGCTCGGTGCTGTGATGAACTCCTGTGCAGACTTTAACACTCCGCTGCCTCTCAGGCAAATGCCAAAACAAATCTTGTCATAATTAGCAGTAATCCTGCTCATTACCGTCTGCTTAATTATCCTATTAATAGCACTTCCTGGGAGAGCTTGTTTGCTACGCAGGCAAATGTTTGTTCCTAAATTAGCAGACAAGAAGACAGCTCCATTGTTCAAACAGCAGCTTTGACAAAGCAGAACAGGCAGGATTAACAGCAGACAGAACGGGCCACAAGCTCATCTCTGCTTGGCGCTGACAGGCAGGGAGGAGGCGGCCTGGGCCAACAACAGCACTCTTATCCTGCAAGCTGCTGTATAATCTACATAGTCAAGTAAACACAATCAGCACGAGCAACATGTCACATCAGAGCTGCAGTGCGATATGCAATAAGCACGAGTGACAAGAATAGAACAAGCCACAGGTGCACAAGGATTAGTAGTCATCGTACAGTTAATGTGCAGTTTTATATGCTTGTGATTATTAAACTGCTTTTCTTTGCTGTGAATAGAGATAAAACATCTGTGTTGTTCTTAATAGGATCCAGTCAGATTCCTCCGACCTCAGAGCCAAGAGCATTACTGGAGCACCCCGCCGACTAACCTCATTACACTGCAGGTAACAAGACACTAATGTGGACTTACAAGGCTGTGTGACTTTCAAAGGGAGAGTTGTGCCTTCTTCTAATCTTGTAAGGTGATAGGCTCATCATTGTAAAAATTGAGGTATTAGTGAATTGGATCTGTCTTATCTGTCCAGCCTCCCAAGTTTCCAAACAAGGCTCTGGAGGAAAGCTTTTAAAGTAAACAAGGCAAGTGCTCAGAGTGAGGTGAAGAGCAGCCACACAGAGCTATGCACACAACCCAAGCAGATCCAACACCTCACGCTCCACCAGGCCTATACATTATAAATGACCCTCTCTCTTTCCCCCATACCCCCCCATATGTACACACTGTGCCATGGCTGTAGTAAGCAGAGCCTGGGCTGTGGAGCCTGCAGCACTGTCAGCCCATTGCTGTACAACACTCTGCCCTTTGTTCCTTGTACACAAACACACTTTCCACATTAATATTTCACAGGAAATGTACTCCATGCTTGTGATTTAAAGCCTTTTCTTGTTAACAATGCTGTTTTCTCTATTCTGTTGCACTGAATTATGAAGGCAACCTGTCAGAAAGAAGACATGCCCATTAGATTATAATACTACTGGAGATAAATGATTACTGGCAAGGCACATGTGACTTAATCCACTGTTCCTCACTGTGTTCTAGTTCAAACATTTTCCCTGAGGTTGCACTTGCAGCTATTAGTTAAGCGCATAGAGATGTGTTTAATGTGGTGTGCATACACTATGTGTGAGTGAGCATTTGTAATGTGTATACACATTATGCACGTATGCATATTGTACATTGCCTTACTGCCGATGCATATTTCTCAGATCTGTGTGTCGGAGTGTGAGAAAATGTACAGCCATGTGATGTCGCTTGTTTGTTCTTGTTGTCAGAGAAAAGGCAAGGATCAATGGATTTTCCTTGCAAGAGTGAAACATGACAGACATAACGAAAGCCTTTCATGAGAAATGAATGAATAATTCATAGGCGCTCTCTTGCTGTGCTTTGTTGTGTCTCATACAGATGGGATTACAGAAGGCTAGATCTTGGAAACATATGAAAGATTAATTTGTGATCTGGGACACTGCTTGCTTACAAAAGGACTAAATAATGATTTTACTGAGAGTGGCAGGGATCTGGGGATGGGAGTGATGTGCATAGGGGTCTGGACACAAAGAGCCTGCAGAGAACAGTACATGCTACACTCAGAATAATGGGACTTGACAGAAATTCAAAAACTTTGTGAAAAAGTAAACTTCTGTTCTCAAGCATTTTACTTTAATCGATTTATGCTGTGAAGCCATTCTGTAAAAACTAAATGACAAGTTAGAACAGCATTCGCTGCCTTTCTCTTCGCCCCCCCCACCCCCCGATCCCCAATGAACAAAATCTGTTTACTATTTAAACAGGCAGGTTAGATGTGTATCAGCTACACAACATTGTCAGTATAGTTGGTTGGGATTTGCTGTTTTGCTGATTTGCTTGCTCAAGGACACTTCAGCAGGCAGATGCTTGCTTTAATTTAAATCTAAGCCCTCTAGCAAATGACTTGTTTTTAAATTAGCAGCCTGCTGCCCGAACAAGAACAGCAGGGGACTAGGTGCTTCTCACCTCATAGTTGCTGAATATTATATGGGGGGGTTGCCTGAAAATAACTCATATCTTTTCAAAGAGCTCTCCAATGATTCACCAGGGAACATGAGAAGCTGTTGTCTGGTCTCCCCCAGATGGCAGAGACTCTAGTGTGGCACTGCTTGTTGTTTTTGATGAGCTATGCATATACAAAAGCAAAACATCTGGAGCCGCCATGTGGCCTCTCCATTTGGCCAACCCCATACCTCCCTGAGCCAGATGCACCCAAACAACTGTGAGCTAAACAGCATGAATGATTCATAGAGGAGTGAGAGGCGCATCTCACACCAGAGACCTGCCAGCCACTTTGATTGGAAATCTGAAAAAGCTATGAATATGCACGAGACATTAAGCCGGCTAGGGGGGATGATTTGTCAAATGATCTGTATTCAACCAATATGGAGAAAGCTCCTGTGGTTTTCTGATTAGAAAATACGAAATTTAATGTCCAATTGCCAGAATCATTAAATTATTAAGACATGTAAATGGTAATGGCACTGTGCTATGGAAATGCAGCTGTAGCTTGATGCCACAGTATGTGATATTGTCATACTTAAAATGCAACTTCTTCACTATGTTTGGAGCAGATGAATTATATTGTAGGAAGATGTCATATTACAAAATGTTTGTTAATTTCTTTTGAAAGTTAAGATTAAGTTGTGCTCTCCTAACTTGAGTAGAAATAACTTCTAGTAAATAATTTCCATTGCAAATAAGTGAAAAGCTGATGTATTACTGCAGACATGTGTTCTGTTTTTGTAACTGAATTATTTTTCAAATATGAATAGTGATTTTTCATGTTTGTTAGATAAAATATTTCTGAACTTAGCTCTGGTGTACTGAAAGAAAATACATGATTGATAATTTTAGTATTTTATACCAAGCAAACAAGGTAAGAAAGAAGAAAATAGTGTCAAGGTTTACTTGAAAGTTTTATTTAGGGAGGTATAAGTCAATTTTACTGTGGCACATAAAGTATTATGGAGTGAGATCTAGACATTTACATTTAGAACATTTACTGTCCACAGACAATTTATATCATACCTTTCCTTCAGCAAAAGAAATACTCAGAGCATTGGTTGTTTTTGTCCATGGTATGTATGGTCATGAGCTTTTCATGTCTTGATGTTATGTATGTATATATGTGTTTATATGTGTGTGTGTGTGTGTGTGTGTGTGTGTGTGTGTGTGTGTGTGTGTGTGTGTGTGTGT
>JAPQRP010000025.1:16224708-16239208 GCA_037367295.1 Apogon hyalosoma
AGATAGATAGATAGATAGATAGATAGATAGATAGATAGATAGATAGATAGATAGATAGATAGATAGATAGATTGATTAATGGCTTAAAATTTTTTTTAAAAATACAAAAAAAATAATTCAGTATTTTTCTACTAAGAAAACATTTAATTCTTATTAATGTAGCCTTCTAATTTTTAAATTTGGAGTCTAAAGAACATTTACAATTTTTCAAAAAGAGGAAGAAGTTTTTCAGTTATTCATTGAAACTGAATGACATCTTATGAATAGTGTAGGATGTGAGAGACAGACGGAGATGTAATGATGTGTGACTGCAATGACATGGTCGTGTTCTCTAAACAGGCCAAAAAACACGGAGAGTTGCTGAAGTAGGTCTGTGGAAGAATGTGTCATCAGAGCTCTGACAGCATGCTGTAGACTCAGCACTGATGCCGTTCACTGTCTAATGAGATGAGCGCTCACTGTTAATTAACTCATCCATAACTCCCAGCTCTCCTTTCATTTTAACACAAAGCTAAGTGAAAACAGATACAGATAAGGATAACAAAACGTTGAGACCTGCTTAATATGATTGTCGGTCACAAGGCAATCTGTATATATTCAGTAGGCATGTGGTCAGTTGAGACACACATTGTAATGCATTCTGTGAACTGAAGTCTACCTCAGATCTATTGGAATGTAGTGTGGATATGGATGCAAGACAAGTCTTTAGTAAGTCAGAGATCTGGAAACCTCTTCTTCATTCAGTCACTAGTCAGGCCTCTCGTCATGTGAAGATATGAAATAACGCACATGACTCTTATATAGGAATCTTTTAGGCTCTGGTTAAATTGTTTGAGAGGTTATGTTGAACAACAGAATTTTGTTTCTTCAATAGTTCTTCACCAAATGATAATAGTAATAATTTTAAGAGGTAATTTAGTGTATTGTTTCAAAAGAGGGATATAAACTTGACTGTTGACATAAAATAGATCAATATTGGTACACTGAAATGTGATGTATGACAAGACCCTCTATCAGGAGTAATGCCACATACACAGACTGGGCATATTAAATATATTTAAGCAACTATTTAAAAGACTTCATTGATAATTACTGTAGTGATTAGCATGTTTCAGCTGCAACAAGTTATTTATCCCTAACTGATGCACTGAGTGGTTTCTCCTTTCTTAAACCACCATCAGTTTGATAGAAAGCATAAAGATTGGACTGTGTTTCAATGGGAACAGGTCATGTGGTCTGATGAATCCAGATTGACCCTGTTCCTGAGTGATCTGTGTGAAGAGAGGCAGATGAAGCTATTACCCATCATGCCTACTGCCTACAGTACAAGACTATGGGGGCAGTGTTATGATGAGGGGTTGATTCAGTTGGTAAGGTCTAGGTTCAGTAATGTGTCCATAAAATGATGTAAATAAATGTCGGGACACTGCATAAGCTAAATGAAACAATGTCACAATAAATGGGTGTCATAATCAAAGGTAAAGGCAGTCAAATGAAAATGTTAGAGTGTGTTTGAGTGTTTTTATGGCCCGGCCATATATGTTACCTTATATGGCAATAAATCCTCTGGATATATCATGGTATAAATTAAATGCTAGTAATATTTATGGGTACATTTCTTAATTATATATTTGTATGGACTAGACATATGTCACTGTTTGGAACTGTTTTTTATGGATTTAATATATATAGTTTATATATACTTTATATGTGCATATTTTCATATAATATAGATATACAATTAGATCCTATAAGAAATACACAACAGTTGATAAGTTTCAGTGGCACCTATTTGATGTCCATATATTTTGAATACATTATCTATGATGAGATTAATTCTAACCAGCTTTTTCTTTAAATATTCTGTCATTTTACTGAAGAAATGATTAATCATCAGTATAATAAGTACATATAGCAGATGTGTGGTTTAGGTTCATAGGTGAATTTAAGTTGGATAACTTTAATTGTATCCATATTAACTCAGTGGATGATGCAGGGATTAAACTGCACAGTGCTCTTTGTATAATATAAAAAAGTCAGCGTGGGAGAGTGATGTTGAGAAAGTCACAGGGTGTCTGAGGAAAGTCAAGATGTGTTGTCCTCATTACTCTTGAAAGTTTGAGAATTTGGTGCTTTACTGCACAGATCCTGGATTTCTTTTCATCAGCTTGTGTAACAATACATTGCTTTGCAGTGAGGGACACAGATGAACAGCATTAGTGCCCTTGTATGAGAATTAAAATGTGCCCTTCTGCTTGTATTTGATTCTGGTTTATTGCATTGATGGCAGCTTTCAATTTCCCCCAGTTCCCTTTGGTTTCAGAACTAAGCTGCGTAAAAAAGGATTAAGATTATGCTTTGAATGAGTCATCACTTTAAACTACAGATGGAGTTTACTGTTCAAAAGGGATTATAAATATTAAAGAGGGCATTTTTTTCTTTTCAAATGATTGGGTTTTGCTCCAGTGCATTGCTGAATCACATAGCATATACAAATTCAAAGGATTAAGCAAACATAAATCTTCAAGGTCTCTCTTATGATAAGGACTGCATTTGATTTCCCTCCAAATAATATCCAATTAAATAATGCATTGTTTCAAAGACAAACAGGCCTGTCATAGAGGCTGAGTGAAAACACAGGAGGTGGATGTCCACAGATAATCACACTGCTTTGATTCGCAGAGGGATTCGTTTGATCACTAACCTGGGGACCTTTTTGCTGAGTTTAAAAGACAACACATCTGTTGAACAAAAGCAAATAGTGGCTACTCTTTTTTCTGATCAAATTGTACTGTTATCTAATTGATTATACAAAGATGAATTAATAATTTTTTTTTCAGTAAACAGACTTGATTGAATCTGATATTTCTGTATGCCTACCTAGACATCGTCCTTTTCTGTTAATGTTTAAATCACAGAATATCAGTAGAAGCACACTGAAGTGAATATTAAGCTGTAACCACTGTGCATTCTATAACATTATCACAGTTGGAAAAGCACAGATCTTCACAGAAGAACATTGGACTGACTTCAGACTGTCTGAAAACTGATGTAACCCTCACTAATTAAAAAAAAAAAACAAACAAACTAACAAACAAAAAAAACAACATACATGTGTGATTGTAAGTTAATTGTGTGTACATGCAAGTATACATGTATGTGAGTACGCAGATATGTATGTGTAAATATACATTATGCTACTCCCGGGTGGTGCCTTATATGTGGGAAATTTATGCAATTAATGTATTCTGTATTAGCGGACATTTATGTTGTAAATTCTGTTTTCTTTGGTATGTATTAGCGTTTGTATAAATGTATATCTTAAACAACTGTTATGTTCAATTTTCAGCTGTAACCCTATAGTTAGCTAGCTTGACCAGCTGTTGAGATTTAACCACTATAACCACAAATTATGTTTTTTTTAAGATAAGGTAATGATAGTACAAATTTGGTTATCATCAAGTTTTATTTTAGTTGTTTTGCTGAACCTGGTGGTGTTGGTTAAATTTGTCAGCTGTGGTCATGTGCTAATTAAGAGGAAAGTTGCTGTAGAGCTGAGCTCTGCCAATAAAAGTTCATTAGTTATTATTTATGAGTTAAAGGAGGTGAAACTTCTGTAACTTGGCATTTGTAATATCTGTTCATCCTTTTAGAATTCTATTGAGTTTTGAGTTTGCTAATGTTGCGTTTTTAATGAGTTTAGCGTCTGTGCTAATGCTAGCATGCTAAGTTAGCCGCTATGCTATCCGCATGGTTAATGCCATTATTGTGTGTGTTATCAGGAGAGCAGAGCTTGGCAGACACACAGTGTTCACACAGCTAACCACTGTTTTCTGCTTGGACCTCAGTCCTATAACAGTAAAACTTAAAAATGGTAAATTGTCCATCTCCTTATGAGTACAGTACAATTGCAGAATGAATGAACTTGTAAAGTTACCACCACTGATGTAAGTAGCCTACCCAAGCTAACACAAACCTTTCCCTCCAAAATGTAACTTTTCAAAGTGATAAATGCAGTCCTTTCAGTGGTCAGTCCCACTATTCAAAAGCATACCTGACACAACAATACATACAGTAGTGCAACAACGGTTGTGTGTAGTTTATTTTGAGATTTACCATACAATAACGCACTCACTGCTGTGTGTCCCATAGAAGAACATGACAATGCTCGATTCATTTGGAACTTTTCGGGCTTTCATGAACTACGAAATCAGCAGTGCAGCGACATCAAAGTGCGTCGGTACTCTCTTTATACAGCTCTGGTCACATCCAGGATATGTCAAGTACAATCTGATCAGTGATTGGTGATTACAGATGTCAATCATATTTAAAACCCACACACCCTGTTTGAAAACACTTGTGATTGGACAGATTTGGAAAGTCATGGGGTAGATTTTCTACACTCAGGAAATGCAGGGAAGGAGTAGATGCAGAAGCCTCATGTACTCTCAGACCACTTGAATTACAATATGCTGAAAAGTAATTATGACAACAAAAAATCCCTAATGTTTTCTGTCAATCACTGCAGCTTTAGTTTTGGTAGATACACATTAGCTGCTGAAGTGCAAGTGTTTACTGTGTTTTACTATTTTCTAGGGCAGACAATTTCCTGTTGCTAAACTTTTAAATCTGTAAATGTTATTTTTATTATATTTATAGCATAGATATAAGAATTGTTTGACATTTTAGAAATATGGTTATTTACTGTTGTTGCTCAGAACATGACAAACCAGTACAGTCTGTCTGTACCCTCAGAATGGAGAACCAATGGGCTGTTAGCTTAGCTTAGTGTTGAGACTGTAAACAGCTAGCTCATTGTAATCTCCTACTGGCTCTAGCTTAATATCTGTCATATGTAGCATATTTCCTAAAACCTCAAGCAATTCCGTGTCAACATACTTACACAGGTTGCAGTTGTAGGCCTATTTAAAGAACATAATCTAATACTGATCTAAGTTTTGAATCCAAATTTTTTTATTTGAGGCAACTTAAGACTGGTTAAGCATAACCAGATGCAAGCCTTAGAAAGTATTTATACTTCAGAGTTTGTTTTTGATCTTAGCAGCAGAAAAAAATGGCATCAAAACATCACTTGAGTAGCTTCTTTGAGGTGTTTGATCATGTCACACGGTTTTCATCAGCAGCATTAAGTGTCCCAGTAGAAAAGGGATTTAATGAGGAATCAAGAATAGTTTTGGAAAACAAGCAAATATTTAGTTTGTACACTGAAAAAGTCCATAACAACAAAGCAAACACTTAAGGCATTAGAACATCACTGTATTATTGTTTCTCTGACTCAGATGTAGCATTGTAAATTCAGCCATGTTTAAAATGTATTGAATCACTGGAGGCATATCTGAGTGGATGTAGGCCACAGCTCGAGGTGAGTGTAACACAGATACAGGTCATCACAGGATAGAAACCTCATATTTCAAATCTGTTTGGGAGCAAATTACTGGCTGGGTCGATGACCAGTAAGCACATGAATGGATCAATATCTTCACTCTGAGGGAACAATCTTCACTTATAATGACAACGTATTGACTTTTTAATAACCACTCATGTTTCAGCAGTGCTAATCATTTTGCTTCCCTTGAAAATGGATCCTTAACTCTGTGTGTGTGGTTTAATGTGTGTGATCGAAAGTGTGGATGGGTTTGTATGTCTGCTCTTATGCATTTGTTTAGCTGTGGAAGGTCATGCATACATAAATGGTTTGATGTACCGTGTGTGTGTGGCGTGTTTCCATATTGTGTGTTTGTCTGAATGTGCCCAGGCTGAATATGTGATATGTAATTGTCACTGCTGCTAAAATTCTCAACCACCATATAATAAAACATGCTTTTTTGCTGCTCCAACATGATGAAGTCCTGGCCACTGAACGTGACCTGACAGGTAATTTTGATTAACCAGGCCATTCAACCCTTTGAACCGTCTGCCCAGCTGTTTGCCAGTTACTGAGCTGCAGGTTCTGAGGTACAGTGGCCAACATGAGCCACCCTGTTCTGACAGACTGCCCTCTATGAATTAATGATGGACTGTGTGTGCAACGGTCAATGACTGGAATAGCAGCACTGCTGACGTGCAACTGCATTCATCTTTCCTCTGTTTCCAGCAGCTGATTCACACCACTCACACACACACACACACACACACACACACACACACGTACACACACACACATACACACACACAGGAGTAATGTAATAAAATAATCTGTAAAAAGTTTGTTTATGAAAACGAGAGGATATATGATGACTGTTATCAAATTGTCATTTGATTAATTGTGCTTTGCTACTATGTTTTATACCAAGAAATCCGATTTATGTCTTAGTAGCATGGATTCATGGAATAACATGAGTCTCCAGCAGATATACAGCTGCAAGATTTTTTTTTTTTTTTTTTTTGTATTTAAGAATTAGAATAATGTGAATTCCATCCAGTTTTTGATTTTTGTTTGTATTCTGGGTTTTTAGTCCATATGTACCTGTACTCCTTTAGCGAGTAATGCCACTGAGAACAAAAACAGGACTAACAGGACTGCCATGTCAGTTTGATTGACAGTATACCACAGTTGTGTTTTTTCACTGTCCAAGCTGCCAAAAATACATTTTGCAGGTTTAAATTGATCAAATGCAAAGCTGTCTCATTTTGTTTTTATTATTGTGGGAGTAGAGTTCTATCCTGAGGTTATTATGAAGTAGATTAGCATGGAAATCCAAGACATTAATTCTTGCATCAGTGGCTGTTTACCTATCATACACTACTGTCATATTGCTTCATGTTGAGGACTGATAACCTATGTTCACAGAATTTCTATACCTTGAGGCAGTGACACATGTTCAAATTTGAATCTGAAAACAACCAAGGCTTCTGTATCATAAACACAAAAATACTAAATATTGGCATATATTCCAGCATACAACTCTATATAGATATACAGCCAAATCCCACTTGTAAATTTGTAGAGGGCTTTTTTTGAGATCTAGTTTGTCCAGAAAATAATTCAACTTTATTCCTTCAATACATGCATACAGAAAGGGTACACCCTTTTGCAATACAGATTGCCAATGTTGTACCACTCTACACATTATCTCCTGAATGACAGATGGATTTGTACATAGGTGAAAAGCAAATATAACCCAGAGTGCAATTTTACTTCAGCTACTTGTGTCTACCTCATTGCAGTATTGAGGGAGAGGAGAGGAGCGAGGGGCCCTGTGTTAAGTGTCTTATTAGTGGGAAATGACTGCAGTGTCAGACGAGCCCGAGCTGTCACAGTGCAGCCATCATTAGAATAAGCATGAGAAGCTCTTGTCGTGGATGGAATCACATTTTAATCCCCACCACATTATTACTGTGGTGAGGAAGGTCAGCACTCAGGCACATTTAAGCAGGAATAAACCCCCTTGAGAGCTTATGATAATGTCTTCCCTCAATGGGAAATATTGGTCATATTTTAGTTTCAAGCTTTTTGTAGAATACAGCACGGCTAATGAAGAGCCTAATGTAATGCAGCTGTGCGGGCCGCCATGGTAACCATGAATAATTCAGCCTACTTGTTCTTTGGTTTCCTGGTCTCAAGAGGGTTCTGCCTATATTGTCCATTATGACAGGCCATTATCCAGCCTTCAGCCTGCTAGCTCTCAGATGGTGCGCCGAGCCCATTTGTTACCCCTCTTGCCCCTGGTAACCTTCAACCAGCTGGAGAGAATGATTGAGACTATACTGTTATATAAACATGAGAGCAAGAGGTGCAAGAGGCAAGAAAACGAAGAGACCCCTCCACACCGGGGAATTCAAGGATGCCCTTCCATTTCATTACAAGTGCATATTACATCTGCCTGCAAAGCCATCAGTTGCTCTTTGAATACAAATTGCACCAACAAACTGCTATGATACATTAATGCACAGTGTGTGTCATGTTCTGAACTATTTGTAGCCTTCTCGGCAGCCTTTCATTCATGATACCGATCAGATCACATCTTATGAATTCAAGTATAGAGAGAGCAGAGAATGAATTTGAGAATCCAAAAGGGAATTAGTTGAATGATTGTATTTGGGCTGGATTGTAGTCAGTATTGGACTGGCCAGTTGAGGAGGTGTGATGCATTTGATCTAGTCATTAGGACGGGCAGGGTGCTCTGCACTCTGGTACCTCGGCCATTTCAAATCAATGCCTGTGGCGGGTGTTAAATCAATGAGTGTGTTGCATCTCAGACTCATCAGCGGACAGTCCCCAGAGAGCCTGGATAGCAGGGAGGAAAGAGAGGAAGACATGGAGAGGGAGATAGACACGGGGAAAGAGGAGGAGGGCGGGGGCACTCTTAGCTACTGACCTCCGTAATTACCCTGTGCTACTGCCTGAATCCAAATGTGATCCGATTGAGATAATTGCCTATTGGAAACACCATTGAACCTTACTCCAGTCACAGCTCTCAGTGGTCTGTGCCTGGACAAGCCTGAACCTCTGTCACGCTGTAGCCCAGCTGTGAAGGCCTGATATTTAGCAGAAGAGTGAATTGAGACTGATGTTTGTGTTCTTGTGATTCCAGCCCAGCCATTGTCCCAAGGGCAGGGCAGTGTAATCAGGGCTGTGATAGCATCTCCTGGGGGGTAGGAGGAGGAAGCAGGGCCTGTGGGCTGATCCAGAGGGCAGATATATTTATCTAGGTAATGAGAGCCCAAACACTGTGGCTCTGTGGGGAGGGCCAGGGACATGGCCTAGTGCGCTGAGAGACCCGCCGGTGCCATGGCAGCACAGTCCCCGTGCTGCTCATTAAACTTCCATCAGCGTGTGGTCACCATGTTCCTGCCAGGCCTCCAAAGTGCCCGTTATTAATTCATGAAAGCACACCGCACATGTGATTGAGTCTGGCGAGCAGTGAAGCATTGAGGCACGAGAGATGGGGGAAATATTGTCTGTGTCTGAACACCCAACCCTCTACCAAACCCCTCCCACGCTTTCCCTCTGGCAGTGTGCCCTTGAAAAAAAACTGAGACAGAGACACAGATACACTATGTTGTGAAACATTAATAGCCACTGCTGCAGTTTGCCTACAGCTGGAAAGTGAGCAACACAGGTCATGTGAGTGTGTGTACATGTGGGTGTTTGAGTACATTCATGTATGTATGTGCGTCAGGAAGTGCATGCATGCTTTGAGCCCATTTGCTTTAGTGTTTTATAAATGTGGAGGAGGAGGTGTTGCATTGTTGGGATGTTCTGTGTGAATATATTACAAACAAACACAGTGTTGTTTTGGGATGGTATGCTTGTATATATGGTGAGCCAGCAGCTTTTATCTTCGCTCCACAGACGTGCTCTCTAAAGCTTGTGTTGGGAGGGCCGCCTTTAAAAAGGAGACAGTAAATTGGCCTGGATATGGATTGTTGCAATTGAATTTAAAACATTAGCTCCAGGATAATAAGGGTTGCTATAGAGAAAATCTAGGAAATGCATTTGGTCGTTAGAGCATGGAGGGATGGGACTAATGGCGTATGGGGTGGGCTGGGGGTGGAGGCAAAAAAACGATGAAAACCATTTTTAGGATGAATGGGTTATTTCAGGGAGAGAGAGAGAGATGGGGAAGAAAGAGGAAGTGAAATAGAAAGAGGTAGACGAGGCAGACAGTAAGAGAGAGGGGTGCTACATGATTTCAAATTAACCATTATTGTAGGCTGTGACATGTATTATGTCTCCCGAGGCTCCGAATCTTGAGCTCATTTTCACCGAGAAGAGGGGAATAACAGTCCACTGTCACAGTCTGAACGTGTACAGCTGGCTTGAGCTCCTCATCTTACAGCCAATTATAACTCCTCTTCTTCCAAATCCTTACCCCGGCTCTCCAAGGCAAATCTTACCATGCATGGCTTATTGTTACCCTCACTCGATGTCCAATTAACAGAGTGTTCCTATTACTTTACGCCCTCCCCCTGCCATGAAAAATAAGACAATGACCATGAAAAGTGAGTTAAACTGCAGCACTCTTTAACAATGTAATGATAAGATGATAGCAGTGGGAATATTTGGATATTATTATATCACTGAAAGAAAAAGAAAAGCCCTGATGTTTTATGTGTTCATCTGCATCCAATCTACATATTTTAATAATCGATTTATTGTCATTTTTCAGATGAATTGTGACGTATTTATGTATCATATCCAATTGAAAATTACATAAACTTATGTTTTGGGTAGTTAAACTGTTGTTCAATTTCCAATATCTTATAGGCTAAGCAATTCATTCATTATTCGTCAAAATGGACTGTTTAGCAGATTAGCAGTGATGAAAATAATTACTGGTTTCAACCACATAAGAGTATAATAATGGATATTTTGTTGCTTTCACAAGTGGAAGTTATTAAACACACTTGTGTTTGCATTGTAATTATAGCCACATATCAGCAGCTATTTAATGCATTCCTGGTGTCAGCTAACTAACTGAAGCAATATGTGAATAAAAATAGTATCTTAATCACTTTTGTATGACCTTCTCATAAATCAACACTTCATATCAGCTTCTCTGAGTGTAATTGAGCTGTTGTCAGTGGTATGAGCCTCGGGTTATGTATCTACTCTAGCTCATCTCATAATTGGCATTGTGAGCAAGCAACCATAGATTAGATGGAAAATGAACCTGATCTTGTTCATCCTGTGAGGAAGACAAAAAAAGCCCAATGTGTCAGATGACTTTAAAGGGTTAGTCGTGCAGAAAAGCCAAAATGGCAACTGTCGAGACTGAAAGGAAGTCTGACTACATTCTGATAACTTGTGTTTACTCTTTTGAAATGTGAAAGGCAGTGTTAATAATGTGCTGCTGTCCAGTCCAGGAGCATCTGTCAGTTTTCATTAGTATGTAATTAATAAGACAGCAGTGAAGAAGCTCTACTTATATGAATAGCCACAATAAGTCCCACTGTTCATGATATCATTAGGGTAGAATGTGGTGTCATTATCAGATAGGTGGAAAATGTAGCACTAAACACTGAGAGCTCTCTTGTCAGGTGTGAAACAAGCCATAATTATTACACAAATTTCATTATATGCCTGATCAGATATTCTTAGTTGTTACTTATTAATTAAAGTAGGATGTTTATCCTGACTTACATCAGTACTGAGGGCATTGCTCCTTTGCAGCCTATTCTGATTAGCAAGTTGTACAAAATATTAAAGTCAAAGCCTGAGTGTTGGAGTAGAAGCTCTTATCTCATTTTTTATGACTCACATGTCCTACAGAATGTAGAAAAAAATGGCAGGGGAAGGGTCATTAATCTGTGAACCAATAATTCCAAAGATGAACATAAAGCACTGTGACATGATATGGTTTTAACACCATAGATCTAAGAGCGCTACTTTAACACAAAGCCAGGACTATCAGCCGGGTTAAATTCACAGTATGTTGTCTTCTCCCCTACAAATGTAAGTATCAAGTATTAAGAAAAGGTGTTTTTCTATTTTATCTGTAATCGTGCTGTTATCTACAGACTTAGTCTTAGTCTGTCTTGACCTTATATTGGTATATTGATCTCCCCTAAATATTCTAGCCTTGGTAGATCAATGCAAGCATTTCCTGAGGAAATTTTGATCAGATATTTGATTTTTAGTTGGTGCAAGTATAAAGTGCTTCCCCTCAGTGTCCTTGACAAAGCTGTAAACAAATACATTATAAACACTGCTGCAGCCTTTGTATGAAAATTAATGGCATTTTTCATTGCTATTAACTATAAAATGTTTTGAAAATTTACAGTGCCTTTAACTAACATGCTAATAATCTGACAAAGGATTTTTTTCTTTGTAAATAGTGCACCAAGCACAAGTGGTCAGATCTCTGGTATTAAGGCATCAAACCCCAGCCATACATAAGATAAAAGTCGAACAACTGTAGTTTGTGTTTATGTAAGACCCAAAGCCAATACTAAAATACTGAGCCCACAGTCAAAATAGAGAAGAGCTTCATCAGCTAACTAAAGGCCTCTGGCACTGAAATGTTCAGCAAGCTTCAAATTATTGGTTCCTGAACCAAACTTCAGACGGAAGACCACATGTTTGTGTCTAGGTAAAATCCTCCACCCGGCAGCATCTCATTGAACTCTGCAAATTGGAATAAGTGCACATACTTTCTGAGAGCCTCCTGTGTACACAAAAAATGATGAATATAGTTATGTTTAGACACTGAAAAAGAGCTGTTTAGAGAAGTTTAATGTTGCCTCCACACACCTGGCTAATGGCTGTTCAGAGTGAAATTAATTGCTAAATATTGTGATTGGGAATGGGGTCACCCTTAGTCTAAAAGTGCTAAAATTAGAGACTTAAACTTAAATGCGTTTAATACACACAAAATGCATCTCTACATACCCATACCACAGATGTGACTCTTTGTTTAAACAAACTGCTCTCTCTGATTCTCCAGGGAGTGATTTTATGTCTAACCTTTAGAGTGAAAGGCGTACAGTGTTAGTTCACATTTACTGCAGCTTGAAGAGTCTTGTATGCTCTCTGCCAGAAAGACAGAGATTTACCACAACCAAATGTTTGCCACCTGTCTGACCTGTCTGTCTGCCATCAGGGCCACTGCCCAAAAGGAACCATTAGCAGACTAACCCTGCTCTCACTTTGCAGAGAAGTTAACATGTGCTAGTCTCAGGTAATATTAGTAACATATAGTTTTTCTTCTAAGTCGGTTCTCGTGATACTGTAAGAAGTAAAAGTAGTTATTGCATCACTTCTCAGAAATTTTGATGATCTCAGGGTATTCTTAGTCATTGAAGCATTATGGTGTCATTTAAGCTTTCAAGTCACAGCTCATAACAGTCTGCTAGTTGTGCATAACACAAGACTTCCTGTACCATCTGTGTTATATGTGTCAGAAATGTGTTAGTAATGTAGTAGCATAGTCGTAAGGGGCGCTGTGGAGGAGCAGGTCCCACTGGGAGACAGATGGCAGTGGCCACAGAAGTATGAGGCGTGTGCTGGCTCTGCACATTCAGTGTAGGGCCAGATCTCAACACCTCACCCCTTTCGATTAATCAAGCCTGCCTTGGTTATTTAAGGCCTCCGATTAATCATGCAGGATAACTGAGGTGATAGATTAGGGTTAAAGGAAAGTTTGGGGATTTGAGGATAAAAGGGTTTACTCAAAGGTAGTGTGGTACTGCAGCGAATGATTATCTGACTAAGATGCTGCAGTCAGAGTCAGAGGGCCTTAAGTGCAGTTACTCCACATAGATATCAATAAGACAAATACTGTTCAGTTATCGGTTATGTGATATTTTGTCTTACCAAGCTGAGTCTGCTCATAAACAGGCCGCTCAAGGTCACAGTCCACAGACTGAATTACCCCTCCTTCTGGATATAATGATAATTATAGGTGGAACTACAGGGAGCTCCCTTTTAGAATTCATTATGAAAAAAGTGATAACAAACCTTCTTTAAATTATTTTTTTAATCAGAGGTGACATGAGTGTTAATTCATTTTGAAGGGGGAATGAGGTAGCAAGAGTCTAAGAGCAGTGCTCTTCAGGCCTCTTCAGTGGTAATTTAACTGCTGTATGTGAGAGGATATGCATACATCAACACTCAACACCTCTACACTCGCAATTGGCGGAGAATGTGTGAGCGTATGTGTGTCTTTCTGCAGCTCAGCAGAATGCTGGCATTGAATCTGGAGTCATCAGAATAACATTTCAGTCTGATACTGTGTGAATGATAGCTAATGGTAAGAGTTGAGAAATTGCAAATTTGATTTACTAGTGATTAGTTTTATTTATGAAAATGTGTTTCATGCCTCATTGTGTGTTCAATAAGTGTCTCTTTTATGCAGCAGCTCTATCAGTCTAATCACAGCTTTAAGTTGTGGTGAATAAAGTGTATCTTGTTCATGAACACGCATTCCCTCTGAACTGCAATAACAAGTCCTTGGTTTGCTAATGAGAGTCTAAAGTGAGACAGTCTGGTGTGTTGTTAAATGGCACACAGAGCTGTGAGGATCTTATTCTAACACTTAAAGCTGACTTGATCTTCTGTCTTTACTCCTGCCAGCTGCTCTTTGCTCTGACTGACATGAGCACATTCCTTGGAAAGAAGATTCTGGTTGAGCCATTTACCTGCCAATCAAAAACCAAAGGGGTCAACCCCCCTGGGGATAGCATGTGCTCACAGCCCCGGGTCTTTCAGATGAACCCAACAGCATGTGTGTTGATGTAGGATCATTTGAGCATGTCAGCGTCGAGGCCAGCTCACAGCAAGTACACCATGTCTATAAGGGGCCGCAGTTAAGTTTACACTAATTAATGGGCCTGAACTTTTCAAGGCAATGCATAGCTTTCCAAGCACCAGGACCAAACTCTATATTTAAATCTAAGATGCAGCAGGGTTATTTACAGCTGGGAACATTATACAACACTTCATTTTGCTGAATCCAAATGAAAAGTGCCAACTGAGTACAGACACTGGGGGGATGTGAGGGATGCTTGTTTTTCCTGTTCCCCTAAATACACATAC
>JAPQRP010000025.1:16239977-16282813 GCA_037367295.1 Apogon hyalosoma
AAACAATTCAATGTGCAGTTGCTTTGAAAGGTTGTCATTTATAGTGGATGCATATATTAAGGGAAAATCAGAATTCTAAAGTTTGGATGGCTTATAGCTGATAATGTGAGTCAGTAAATAGTGTACATGAAATTACAACTGTTGTTTCAGTAACTAAAACCTAAAAGTCACAAATAATTGTAGCATTTAGCCATTTTAGTGAGTACAGCAACAAAATGAATAAATTTGTCCCTGAAGTTAAGCACTATGCACCAAGTTAAGTCTCACCACTGCATACTATTTATATATTTATGTATGTATATATTTGGAAAGATACCGTGACATTTCACAATCACAGTCTAATCTGAGCTAACGCTCTTAAACAATGTAGCACCTGATTGTTGGCTTATCCCAGGGCCTGTGGTTACAGCAGCCTGCTGTCCGGCCGCTGCCCTCATCTCATGGGGCTTTGGTGCAAGACTGCAGCCCAGGAGGGAAAGGGGAAGTGACTGCTGAGAGGGGTGGAGTGCACAGCAATGTAGGGGTGCTGAAATTTGTGCTCTCATAAGACTCTCTCCCTCTCCCCTTCTCAGCGGGGCCCTGTTGCCACCTCCCCTCTGAGCCCATCTCCCCCCTGCTCTCCCACATGACAGAGGAGCCGCAGGAGCAGCTGGGGTTAGGGATACTTGTCAGCAGGGCGATCATGTGTCCTCTGAGCCTGTCCCCTGTCTGTCCCATAGCCACGTCGACTGACAGCCAGCATCAGCTGATTATCGCCACTGTGGCAGTAAAAGAAACCCACTTTGGCAGTGACAGGCTTATGACCTGCAAGACATGCTCATATTGAGTAACCAACACTTCATCCAGAGGCTTGGGCTGTGTCACCCAAGCCTTGAGAACACACTACTGGGCAGATAGTCTGACACATTAGCAATCTGTTTAAGGTTAAAGGATCAAATCATAGCTGTGGTCATAAATTGCATCTGTTACCCATACAAGATGTTTATGTGTTTGTACACTGTAATTGAGGTTTATTGCTTCTCTGAACAGAGCTATTGTGCCATGCTAAATGTGTTTCTAATCATATCTACAACAACATGTCTAATAGATCATTAAACCAAAGGGTTTACTCATCATTAAACTGGCCCTTTGCTATGTTTGAATAACTTATATTGCTGACTGAAGGCAAGTGTGGAAACGGCAGTATATGAGCATGGCACTCATAAAAGTTATTTTAATCCCTCCTGGCCAGTCATGCTTGGTGTTTGTGTATTTTGAGAATCTCTGAGAGGTTAACACCCCCTGTGCTCAGAGGCTCAGACAGACTACTGGTGTCTGGTATCAAGCTGAATTAAAGCTATGTCAACACATTCAGTTAGCTAGGCTTGCATTACAGAGGCCCCTAGTCGTCCCTTATCTGAGGCACAGACACAGTCAGCTTCATTACACACACACAAGATATTCACTGTTCACCATGTTTATTCTCTAAATAAATTTTTGTGTTGCATTTTAAATGAGGTTGGAAATCTTTCTATTGTCTGCCACAAGGACATGTTTGCCTTGTTTACAAGCACAATGATTAGAATGCAGCAAAAGATATTATTTATTAATGGACTGGAATTAAAACTCTCATACTTGCACCAAAAAGCATCAGCACTTATGTTATTAAATAATGTGTCACTTTATGTGGAGTATTGTTCCAAGGTGGAAGACATTGTAACTTATGATATTGTTACTTTCCCTCCTGACTGGGAGTGTTTTTGTGTCACTGTCCACAGGCACACTGCAGACTAACTGTATCTGACTAGGTCTGCTTTATGCTGTTATGTAAAGAAGTCTTGTCCAAAGGGAGAGGCTCACTGCTGTCTACCCGCCTGGTAAAGTCAGCGTGAATGAAGTGACGTTGATGTTGTCTTCACATTGCTGTTGTTCCGTTGATTGCTTGTGTGTGCTGCTAGTTAGGCTGCTGAACACATTGTGTTTAGCCCCAGAGATGGTGGCTTGAAGGTGACATCTGTCTGGGAGGTAGAGGAGAGCGCTGCGCCATGCAGCTATAAATACGCAGCGGCCGTGACAGCTCACAGAGGAAGCAGCTGAGAAGAGGAGCTTTGCTATGCTGCATACCTCCTAGTGACCCTGTCACTTCGACAGAGGTCTTAATTATTCTGCACTGGCAGCTCCCCTCTGCTCATTGCTGAAGCTGTGACATCCAGGGGCCTGTCAAAGGAAAGGGCCACTCTGCTCTCTGTAACACACTGTACTCACCGAACATGCAAACAGCAGCTTGTTACTGTGTATATACACAGCAGTTCCTATACTAATCTGTCATTTAGGTTTTAATTTAGTATGCCCTTGTGGACGACAGCACCGCTTTTTACAGCCCAGTGCCATTTATCCTGTGATTATTTTGCTCTTACTCCTGAGACTGTACACAGACTCACAGAATGTATCTGTTGGCACAAAATTACTTTGGTGGCTCTGTACCTCAGTGGATCTGTAATATTACACTTTCATTTTATTTATTCCCTCTATCTATTTATGCATAACATATTATTTATTAGATTTATTCTTCTTTTACCTTGTTTTTCTCCTAAGGTGTCTGTGCAAATGATTCAGTTAGATGTGCAATTTCTAATCTTATACTCAGGGTTGCAGTCCATAAAACAAGTCATATTTTAGCATAGTGTGAATGACCTCTGTCACTCTGTCAATGACGCTGGTGGCTTTAACAGTTGGTACTGGTATGGAGGTACATCTTTATCACCTTTGCAGGCTTAATGGCAACTTAAAAATGGGGCTAGTATTTCCACACTCAGGTTTCAGTATGGTCAAGGTCACCAACTAGTTCCTGTTACAAAAACTCACACACTTACACACACAGACATTTCATTTTTCTTTTTTATTTCTGTGTTTTCTGATGGAATACCATTGTCCAGGAGTTGAGGTTTTATTTGTTCATAATATGATATAAAATACCTCATAATTACACAGTTCGCATTCTTGTATATCACATAATACCAAACAGAATTTTTGCTGCATTTTCAGTTTTTCTCCACATTGCTGGCAAGATAAGTGCCCACAACTCACCCTGAAATAATTCCTCATGTTGTTCCTGCAGAGCCATAACCAGCACTCTGCCCTGACAATGACTGATACTGTTGTGTTGCCTTTATCTGGACCCAGTTGTGTGTTTATATGTGAGTGTGTGTGTGACACTAACTGGCACCAGTGGATAGATTACCTAATACAGTCCAAGCACGTTATTAGACCCCAGGGCGCTGGCTAAGTCACTCTGAGTTCTGTTTCTGGCCTTTTAATTATTCATCAAGGTATTGCCTGGGATGTAACCTCAATTACTGTGGGCTGCGGGGCCAGGTCACGTGTTGTTAACACTGCGCTGTGATCAGAGCCACCACAGGGAAGGCTGCCAACGGGTAGAAGTGCTCTGTGGCTTGGCACTCCACCCACGACCACTGATTGGCTCAAATTTAGCAGGATGCTGGCTGCACGGAGGGCAGGGAGGGGAGGGGCATTCCTCAGATTCCCTGTAGCCACAATGGGGACAGGAGGACGGTGTAAATACTGTAAATCAAACCTTGATTGGTGTGATCAGCGTAGTGTGAGCAGCAGTATGAGGGTGAAGGATGGAGGAGAGAGGAGGGAGAAGAACAGCTGAAGGTTTTAATGAGCCAAGAGGAGGGTGAGATGTGAGCTCGCTTTCGTGGGCCCACCTGTAGTGGGCAGACAGGCGGTGCACCTGCAGTCCTGGAGCCCTCAGCACACAGAGCAGCAGGAGAGAGAGGAACTGGCAACCCAGCAACACTTGACAGAAGGACTCATGGATGAGAGGCTGGTCTGATTTGAGTGTCTGGAGGGTTCCAAAACTAAGGAAATGTCTATCCCATGAATTTTGTTGTCATGTGCTGTCTCACCTTTATTCTTTGCATTTAAAAGAAAAACTAAAGATAGTTGTGTTTCTCTACTTGAACCTTCATAAGAAATCTGCATTTCCACTTTAACATCCATTAACTTCAGCAGTCAGCTGAATTTCTACACTACTATCAGATTTAGTGAAAATGATCAAACATCCTATTTCTTGGCTGATTTGAAGTGATGGTGTGTGTCTGTCCCTTGTGCCTGCGTCGCTCTGACAACCATGCCATGCATATCCAGGTAGTGATAATGAGAGTTGCTGTCATGGCGATCTATGACTAACAGCAGTTTCACGCTGTGTTAAATCAGGGCTGTTGCTGTATTAGAGTCTGGTCCCTCAGGCCACACCTACCTTTACCATCTGATACCCAGGCCTCCAAATCCCATGAATTAGGATATAAAAAGAAGGTTATCAGAAGGCGACAAATGTGCAGATATTTTTTACTGACAGCGTTATTCACACACACCCTCACAATAGCACAAATAATCCGCTGTCCCTTGATGCTTCAGTGCAGTGATCTAGTGTGACACCTGCCAGTTCTGCTGCTATGAACTCACTGCACTTGTTGATTATACAGTTTGCTGCCCATTATTAGGCAGAGACAATTTTCAGTAGCTGATCAACAGAAACTAATTGACACCAATTTGGATCGTCTCTTAATTATGTTAGTCATTTATCAAGTGAAGCAATGCAAAGCAGAAATTGGCTGCAGCTAATTTCATATCCCTGTAAATTGGATTTTGCCAAATGTGTAGAAATATGGCCCTGATTTTTTTGCTATTTTCTAATATTGTCTAGCTTATGTTTAGCATTTTATCAAATTTTTACATTATTAGTATTGTTTACCTGAACTTCCTCAAAGAGAACTTAAAGTGCTTTTTTTCACTTAAATTACTTGTTTATCACCTAATATCCAGTTGCCATCACATCTAGCAGCAAATCCTAAGAGTTGAGAGGCTTAAACTAGTAACATACCCACATTTTGGTTTAGAAAAATACAAAGATCCCCTCCAGCAATGTTACAGAAGACTTCCTAAAAAGAAGAGAAAAACATCTCTGGAAACTATGAATATGTAAATATTGTTCATTTCAAGGTGAACCATAGAAAACCAGATCAAACCTGTTATCCTAAAAGTCCATTTACCTGCATATGAGCAGTGATGTTTCAGGGTTCCACAATGCACCTTTAAAACCTGTATACTATAGAGCTACATTCTGAATATTTGTGATATCAGATCCTTAAACTCACTCAAGTGAAAGCAGTGAAAGTAATAGTGAAAAATACCATTCTATATGAATACACAGTGAAGCTCAAATAGTAAAGCCCATTACATTTTTTAAGAGGAGGGGAAATTTAACCAACCAAGGGTGCAGTAAAATAGTTGCTCTGTTGATCAGTATTCTCTTGATTGTTAGTTCAACACAACCATTAGTCCATCACATCATATCAACATTATCTGGGGACAAACTGTGGAGTCTGAGATGAATCTCTGCGTCTGAAGTGGGTAACTGTTTTGCATTAGTTCTGGAGAAGGAGAGCAGATGTCCCCCAGAAGTGCTACTTGCTGCAGGCCGCCTGTCCTCAGGGAGCCAGCAGACAGGAAGCAGCTCCAGATGGGACATCCTGTGTCGTAAATATTGTGTGAATTGTGGTTGCTATGATGGCACATGCCTATTTCTGCTATGCTTCCATGTAACCTTGACCATGGATTTACAAGTACAGACATAAATTGCAGTGAGTGATTTAGAGGCAGCAAAAGAGTTCAGTGAAACACGTGGACAATGTTCAGTGTCCTGTGAGTGACATATTACTTTTTTGTTTTCATGCCTTGCTACATTACCTTATATCCTTTGAAAATAGATTAGATTTATTCTGGCTGTGTCATAGAAAAGGATTAACTAATACATTAAATATTAATTTATATCCTGACAGTGATCCTTCCTCATTAGATTCATCTGGAGGTTTAATTCTATTTTCTCTCCAAAGGTCTTGTTTAGATAATGTAGTAGGTGCTAATTAACCAGCTTGCTCTCCCACTTATAGATATAATGGCTGCATTATTGCTTTGTTCGTGTATGCCCAACAAGCTATAGCTCTCCTCTTTCCATTGTACTTAAAACCAGAGGATGGTGAAGTAAACCTACAAAATGAATTCTGGGGCAAGAAATGCAAACACTGAGCTAGCTCTGTGAGCTGAGTGGATTATCTATAGCTGCAGTCCTGCTGCGTCTCTGGGATAGTGCCTTTTATTATGGAGTGTTTTATTGCTGCCAGGAGTAAAGCTGACAAGGAAGAGGCAGCAATAAAATGAAGCCTCCCATTCTTGGTCGTCTGCCACCTCCTGTGAAAGCTCTGCAGTGTTATGCATATGTGTTCATGTGCACTGTATGTGGACTGATCAGAGCTTGTTTGTTTATTCAGTGGGATGAAGATGAGACACTGAGCCTCTAAAATAAATAAACTATCACTGTTTAGTCATGTGTCACTTGAATCCATGCGGCCTTGATATCTAATCTGTCCTGTATTCCAACCACACAGTGGTTTATGTGAAGAACAGCATCAGGAGAAAGTTTGAGGGATGATTCATTTTAATGTGCTGCCGCATCTGTTTTTGGGCTGACAGAGTTTTGGCTAAAATTAAGTGGCCCAAATATTTTTTCCAGAACCCACAGCAGGCAAATGGCTTGATCCATAAAAAACACTGTAGCAGTACTGTGAATCCGTGTTATGTCCTTGCATTGTCACATCCCATCTCAATTAATACAAGATATCAAGATCTGTAGACAGTGGGACACACCCTCAGAGGTTTTTCTAAGCTGAGTGTGTGAAGTACTGTTGCAAATAACCATGTTCACATTTGCATGCTTTGCAGTGTGGAGCACCAGGGATCAGTGGAAGCAGGGTGCTGACAGGTCGACCCATACCAAAGCCCTCTGTCATTACAGGGATCAAACTGTTCAAGGCCACAGACTTTCACTTTTACTCCTCCCACTGAAAAAAAAATGCTGCGCCTGCCTTCATCACATACGAAAACAGCTTCATGATCAGCTGGTTTCAGGTCATCATCATGATGTGACCTTGTCATCTTTGCAAATGCCGGTAAGGAACTATGCACGCATACCAACCACCTCAGCCTTGCAGCTATTCATGTAGAAAACGACTTTATTATTGTGAAAATGATGTGAATGAATAGTTTTGATTGTAGTATTGTGTTACTCGGGCCAGTGAAACTACACACAGAATAACAGTACAGTAGTATTAAAATCCTTTTGAGCTTGCAAAAGAATGAATTTTTCCACTTTATTTTTGCCCAAAACGTGTCTGGATACAAGTTCAAACATGGAAGAGGGAGGAATAAAGACATATGGGAATAATGTTAAGTCCTTCAGCTGTCTTCCCAAAAAGCAAATACATTACTTCATTTTCCAAATCTGTCTCTTAAGAATTCTTAAAAAATGTCCAACTTTTTTTTTTTTTTTTTTGCCAAACACACTCATAAGGGATTATAATTGCCTTTGATTATTATACTGTTAGTGTTCATTCAGTAATGGAAGGGCTGCATTTATGTACTGACAGTAAAGTCTGGGTCCACATACTGCCTCATGTCATCTATTTGTTGAGGTCAAGGGTACCACTGGCTAAGGTTAAGGGTAACATTTGTGAGACATTGTGCGTTTGGTTAAATTTTTTCAAAATGTATTAGCATTTAAAGAGTTAATAGTGACTGGATTGGATCATTTCCAACCCAGCCAAACTCAATCCCAAAATAATCCTAAAGTAATTTATCAAATTGTTTGATAGCAGAGATGAATGTAGTGTTAATCAGCATCTAAAATGTCTCTAAAAACACAGGCAGTTGGCTAAAATCCCCTTGTTTCATCATAGTATCCCTGAAATTCAAAAACTATGGTAAAAATTGTACCATTAAACATATTGCATCTCACCGTTTAAGTCAGTATGCGTATCTGTTAACCATGACCACAAAATATATCTAAGCTGACCTTAAAAGTGTTATGAGAACTTAAAGAATTCACCCATGTCAGTTAGTTACAAGACATAATCCAATTACTCTTCATTGAATAATATTCTGAGGCTGTCTTGTCTTTCTCATACAAAAGTTGATATCTTCTCCACCTTGTTAATACCTACATTTTACCTTCTAGAAATTTTCTTTTACCGCTTTCAATCTTTGTTCAATGGCTTCAGATTTACATATCACATTATTAAAAATTCCATTTAACAGATAAAAATTACCACAAAAATTTTGATGATGTCACAAATCCTGCTAGTAGGTCTGCTACATAAATTCTGATATGAGGTGGGCAGAGAGGGTTTCTCCTTTCAACAAGAAAACCCTTATAGCGTCAAATTCTGTACTGACATCATTATGTGAAGTCAGACATTGCAGTCAATGAACAAAAGAAGAACCTTGTTTTTAATTCTCATTAAATATTAATAAAACTGTATATATAATAGAAGTAGATATCTGTAGGTGATTGGTTTGCAATTGCATGTGTTATTATGCCTCTCTAAAACATTTTATGGGCAGGTTAGAAGTATAACAACATAATTAGTAAAAAAAAAATATATGTTGAATTTCTGTGAGGTTGTCAATACATAAACCAGAAACTTTGCTGAATGGTATTTCCTGTATAGGCTGACTAAATAAACTGACAGACACTAAGATCAGTCTGTTTTTAATAATGGCCATCTCACACACAGATGAATCAATCAGATGTTCAACAGTTGTATGTCTGGTGCATGAAAACAGTCAGTTATATGTGTAAGTGCATGTGTGCGTGTTTGTTTTCTACCAGCAGAAGGAAAAGGAAGGTGTCTGCAGCGACAAAGCATGTTTTCTCTCCCCTCTCCTTCTCTGATTACTGCTGTTTTGGCAGCTGACGCCCGGTAATGGAGACCTGGCTGTCGGGGAAATTTGTAGCTGTCTGCCGTAGCGCAGCTCTTCATTCCAATCAGCAGCTGTCAACCCAGCCTAGGCCGTTATTAATGACGGCCACTAACTGCCTCACAAATTCTCAGCACTATTTGAGAGCCAGCGTGAAATAAGGTTACACTCTTCCAGTGTGCTGCTGTGGGTTAATGGAGAGGGCTCAAATATCAAACAACTCTAGAAACTACTTCTGAGCCCCCTCTCATTTTAAAGAGCTCACACATCATATAAAAACAAGTTTTATAATTGATGAATGTAAACAGTAATAAAACAACAAATAAAAGTTTGTCAAATGTGCCAGCTGTTGGAAAAGTTTGCTCTTTAAGTCTGATGTGTGCGTCATTGCGTCAGTGTGAGCATTGCTGAGGCAGTCACCCTGCTTGATTGACTGAGATAACTGCGTCATAAAAACTTCTTTATATCCTTGTATGGTTGAGGTTGCACTAATAGAATTGTGTGCGAGGCCATAAATGTGGCCGTGACAGAAAAAGCATGTGTTTGTCAGCTGTTGAACATGGGGCACGGGCATTCAGAGCAGCACACTGGGGAACAGCTGCCATATAAATCACTCACCTTTGATATGCTGCGATGAGCTTGCTGCTCTCACCGTCACTCTGTGGGTGAACAGAGGAGGGATTCAGGGTGGGGAGAGGCTGACACTGGGGACGTGACACCTCCCATTTGCCTGGCAGGCAAGGCAGTAAACCACCGGACACCTTTCGTCAGGTTCCATGCTGCTTAAACTTGCTTCACCACAGCTTCCCTTTGTGCTCAAGGCAAAACGGCACAGCATGGCACCACCCAGAAAAAACACAAAGAATTTTACCACAAGCTACTCCTGTATTTGGTTGCATTGACTCACTCACACAGTTTCCCCTTATCTTTCATCTGCCAGAATACTTATCCACCCTTTTAGGTTGATGAGTTACACCACAAAGAACACTGATGCTCTTGGCTATTATGAGCTTGTAAAAGAGGGAAGATTCCTGTCCTGTGACAGGTAGCAATTAAGTCTTAAAGAGGTGTAACAAGGTCTTGGATTATCCTTGTCAGAGGTCATATCAAAGAGCAGCATGTCTGCAGCGTAGCTAGAGAAAGATAAACTAGATGAAGCAGAGATTGTTTGTGTCTGACCTTTGGTTCACAGGTAATCTTTATCTCTGCCATCTTGAGCCTCAAAGGTGCAGTTGTTTCCTACCCTCATTCACAGGACAATCTTTCCATTCCTCCACAGCTCGCAAAGGAATGCTCACACCTGCAGCACTTCACCCAAATGTGAAGCCTGTTGTGAGAATTCAGCAGGGCAAACCTTCCGCTAGCACATGCTGATCACTCCTCAGATAACAAGCTGTTGTTTTGGCAACAGGCATACTATCTGAGAAATGATAGAGCAAAAGAAGGAATGATAATAATAATAATAGTCACTGTTATATGAGGTGCTGGCGCCCCAGAGTCCTGCGGCTGTTTGTGGTTCATTAAGACCCGTTCTCTCTTTGCTTTAGTGTTGAGCCACATTCCACAGCCTGTTAAGTTGTTTGTTAGTGGCAGTGTCAGTGCAGTGGAGGGTGGAGAAAGGGATATCTGTGAGAGTCAACAGCTCCACTGATCTGGGATTGAGGAAGGAACTGAATGACATACACCTAACCGCTCAACCACTTGTCAATCCACACACTGTTACCACCCCGCCCTGTAGGCACATTTCGGGTAAACCACTGACAATTACAGGATGTCTAGATACTATTTCTTTTATAGGAGGAGCAAACAGTTTGTCAAGTGTTCTGTGGTATTTGACCCACAGTGTCAGGTTTATAATTTAAGAGCTGTTGCAATAGATAGACACTCTTCGGAGTCTCTCCAGCCTGGACAGAAACTCAACAAAAATAGCTGGCGTAAGGCTCAGATCTGAGAGATTAACATCTTAACACCCACTGGTCATGACCCACTTAAGGGTAACCTTTGAATACACATCAGAACTTATGTAGTTTAGTTGTGTTTCAGCTATATGCCAGTCACAACCTGGAAGATGTCTCCTTTTAAATGAAATACATGGATTTTTTTTTGTGTTTTATAAGTCTGACAATAAGTGAGAGTTATTTAGGTTTTTGGTCATCTATGAAACAGCTTGCAACAGCTTTTGGTTCTTGACGTCATTCACAATTGCACAAGACAATTATTCACAACAGTTAAAAAAGATACAAGAGCCTGAAGACACAAACATCTACATGTTCAAATAAAGGAGTTGAACGATATCAGTTCAGCTTGTGCATAGTTGTTTGTCATCTTTTGTCAGTCAAACTGCCTAATTATTAGTGCATGACATACTGTAAGGATTAGTGAGTGATGTTTGATGGTTGCTTCTTTGTTTATAATGTAATCATAGTCAAGAAGTGCACCACAATCACACATCTGAGGAGATGAAAGGAGGAAGCATGATGACAGAAGGTCACAGAGCCTGAGGCGGCGCTGAGAGCGAGTGTGATGCTTCACGCTTGTACGCAATAATAGCACTTCTGTCAATGTGGAGAACTTTTTTTTTTGTTTTCATGCCAACATAGTCTGCACAGTGGCATGTATTAGATAGACACATTATTATTTCTGCCATATAAATATTTAATAAAGGCTGGATGAGTAATGGCATGTTCATTAAAAACAAGACTACGGGTGTGCTAAGACAGGCTCAACTTTTCAAGATTGTTTCCCACATCAGTTTAGAGGATTGTTCCTCTCTTTTTTTATCTGTTGTATAGAATAAATGCAGATTATAATTTATTGGGTAGGGAAAGGTGTAGAGGAGACAAGAAACAAGACTACAGAGATAGGCAATGACATACAACAAAGGTCACCGGGAGCAAGAATCGATCCTCGACTGTTGCGGTTCATGGTCAGCGCCTTTAACCACTCTACCATCAGACCATCTCACTCTAATTACAGGTAAACCACATGTTGAGATAAAAATAACCAGGCTGGAAAACTATTGAATTTTTTCAGGAAAAAAAAAGGGGGTGAATCATGGAATTTCCTGCATTTGATTCTTTTTGAAAACAATCAATACAGTAAACCAATATCTACTAATGCAAATTAAATCTATTAACTACACGTGAGGCTGAACATTTCGGAAATATGTTGATTATCAAGACAAACCTTTCCCCAAAATGACTCAGCAGTTTGTGCTGATACTGGAGACATAAGGAAGTGAAACATGTAAAAGGGAGAAACCCATACTGCTTGGATTTCAGTGATACTATGAAGAAACAATGGGATTTTAGCCAATTGTCTGTGTTTTTAGAGACCTTTGAGATACTGATTAATAATAATTCATCTCTGCTTTCAAACAGTTTAGTAAATTATTTTAGGATTGGGGTTGACTGGGTTGGAATGATCCAATCCAGTCACTATTAAAAGCATACGCTATGGTATTGATCTATAAAATAAATAATTACTATGTTTTGCAAACAATGCAGAAAGAATATTAGATATTTCTTTGTTAATTGACTCATAGATCTTTCTCACTGTGAAATATAGTATGCAGCTCTGGGGTCTGTTAAATCCATCAGCCTTTGTGTGAGTAACACCAGAATGTCAGGGGAAGTGGCAAACCTCACTTTTGTACATGTCAAACAAAACATGATGAACAACCATACAGTCGCACAGCATTAAGAGTTCACTTTTCCCACGTTGCACTGCCACTGAGCAGGGCATGGCTTCAGAACCACAAGACCATAACTCATGCACGCTCTATAAACTAATCACTTCCTGGGTTTCCTCACTCTGAAACGCGACTGTTTCATCTATGTGTGGATGAAAAATCTGGACTTGTGAAATTCACACCCGCTCATGTATCAGATTATTCTTGAGGGGCTCAATGGACCAGAAAAACACTAAGACCCATCTCGTACATTTTTACATTCTCCTGGTCGCAGAACTTGGAAGAGACTTTCATGGATCTAGTTTCAGATCCATGAAACTAGATTCCTCTGTCTGAAAGATCTGGACATGTGTGTCTACAGAGGTTGTCAAAATTAGACATCTGGATGGTGGGGGAAGTATTTTAGTACCAGTCTCTAGAGAAAATGAAGCATTTTGGGGGACACTTCCTTAAAACAGCTGGTCTGAATAACAGCTACTGAATTCCTCAGTGAATTTCACACTTCGATACACTCACATTAAAGTGTTCAAAATGAACCTCACAAATTATACCCTGCCCTCACAAGGCTGACCTTAGTGATGACATGATTTGTTAAGGTGGATTTTTAAACTTTTTTCTTTTACTTTATAGACAGTTTTTCTAACTTTACTATATGTTAGTTGAGGATTTCAGTGGAAATGTTGTGAGATTTACAGTATGCTTAATTAAGGGCATACAACATGCTACAGTGTGTTCTTCATTCATCAGAAACAATGTAGTCATTGATTTATTCGGTGATCATACTGTCCACATGATGTGCTGTATATTGGCAAATAATGTGGGACACAAGTTCAACACAAGATCTATAGTAAGAGACAGTCATGTTAAAACAGGACTGAAAATTTTAGAAAGAGCATTAACTACTACAGCTACAAAACAATCTGTCCGGTGGATGGATTGATGTATATGATTACTAGTATCTTTGCATATTCTGAGGAAATGTGGACAAATAATGGAAACTTAAACATGTATATCTCCACCTGGGTAAAATCCCCAAAAGCATAAGAACAGCTACTATATGGACCCTGAAGAGAGATTGTTTTGTCAGTTTCAGTTCAGAGGTGAAAAACTAAATATAAAAAAGCACATAGCATAAAAAGCCCAAAAAAATCTCATACTCAAAGTCAAAACACAAGGTAAAAAATGAGTAAGTGTTTGATGGATGAATAAATTAATATACAAAATGATACGAATTAAATGAAAGCATGGTTTGTATTTGATACCGACAACAAGCAGGAGAATCTAGATTGTATTTATCATCTTTAGTGCTTAAACTGAATTGGATCTCTGCATGTTCAGCCTCATTGAAGCTTTGAGGCTAAAATTCATTGCGCCATTAAAGATATCCTGCAAAAGTTAAATCCACGCCTAAGGCTTTGATGTATTTTTGTTGTCAAGTACATGATTACTAAAGCTATTTACTCAATTTAGAAGCGGCTAACATTAAAATGAGTGCAACAAGACACATCATTTTTGCTGTACTCCCAATTTCAACATGCACTCAACTTTCACTTCAAATCCTTTGTGGTCTATATAATTTGGCAGTGGATAATGGCCAGATCTTAAAATCACTTGTAAAATTAACAGTAAGCTGGAATGAGGATAATATGGCAGCTAATATGTCTCCTAATCCTCGTTAAAAGTGTGGATGTGATTAACCTTATTATAGCTGAGTTGTTTCATGGAGTAGATCACATTTGTGCAGCCCACATTTTCAGATGGGTTCCTCAAATCTACTGCTGACATTTTTATCATGGAGGGAGCGTTGTTTTTTGCCTGTAGGCTTTCACGGCAGTGTCCATGATGGAGTGTCATGCTGAAACAGGCTTTGTAAAGAGGCCCCCGCAAATATAACAGCCTGTTTCCCTGACAGAGTGTTTTGGGGTGACGGGGCTGTTAAATGTGGGTAAGAAAATGGATCATGTGCAGCACAGTAGGGCTGACAGAGTGACACTGTGGAATATCTGCCCATTTTATACACTGCACACATTTACCAGAGAGAGAACACTCAAACAAGGAAAGGAAACCATGGAAATTAACAATTTTGTGGCTAAGCTATTAGTGGCTTTTTGGCTGGCAATGCTAAAGATGGATAGCTTATCTGACTTTAATAGCTGGCACAGCAGCATTAGTGCTGAGCTGGAGCGAGGAGAGGAACAATACGGCACATTAGAGGAGCAGCCAGCACACGCCAGAAACTGCTCCAGACTTCTAATTAGCATTCATTAACAGTAGGGGAAAGAGCGATTATGGTCTTTAAGTAGTGCATTAGCTAATGTTGCTTTTTCTCATGTCAGCAGATTTAAATAGGAGGAGTGTGCTGCCACATCAGAGCTGCTCTGTTGTGCTGACTGGGAGGTTTTGGTTGATGTTTGTGATGACCTTAAAATACAGGGCTGGTGTTTGTTTACACTAGTTATTACTGCTAACAAGGCCACAGGCTCAGTCAAACATGACTGATGTTTACTACTATCACAGCTGCTGCAGGGGCTTAGCTCAATGTGTGGAGGCTGTTGCTATGTACTCTTATTCTCATGGAACAAGAGGCATTGTGTATGTTTTACACTCCAGCTAAAAATACTGTAACTTAAGTAAAGGATCTGAGTTTAAGTTGTCTCTGAATATAATAGCACCACTGTGAGTCCTGCCTTCGTTCAAATTCATGTTGATTTTCTTTATTCTGTTTCATAGAGATGTTAACTAACCATGTTTATCAAAGTTTTTATGTGATGTTGAATGACACTATAATAAACTAGAAGGATAGCTGACATTTAATCCATCCTTAATACAACTTCATTGGTTTAATTTATTAGTTGGATTGTTTGTTTATGCTGCTATAACTAAATTTCATGATACCGTGATAATTTAAGGTTCATAACAAACTGACAAAAACAATATTTAAGATGTCAGGCTTTTCATGAAATGCCTTTAAAATAAACATTCATTACTAAATAAGGGATGTTTGTTATTAGATTGATGAGCAATGGAATTTCCATGGCGACACAAGCAAACATCTGTCAAAAGATAATATTAGATTTGACACAAGATTTGTTTTTATGTGTTAATATTTATTACAAAATGAGCAAATACAGTTATAAAATAAAAACAATGATTCACATTCTTTTGTTGTTGTATTGTGATTAAATCATAGAAATATGATTAATTTTAACCCCCTGAAAACATCACAGTGGACTTTTTATTTGTTTTTTAGTGTTTGGGACACTATCATTTAGACTGCAAACCTTTGCGATGTTTGACACTTTTTAAGCTGAGCAGCACCTGTTTGTCATCACAGGCTACAGATTTGGAGGTTGAGATTTGTCATATTTCAAAGGAAAAAATAAAATAAAGACTTGTGTCACAGTATTTTTTACTTTTTCCATGGGAAGTTCTTCAGGGCTTGAGATCAACAGGTTAGAGATGAGAGTCTAAAGCTGTCAGGGCTCTAAAAATGAGAGATGGTGATATGGTAACCATGTTGATCAATAATCGGAAATTGTTAGTCCACTTCCTAAATCAGTCTTGTAATTTAGGTGAGATTGGAAAATGCAGCAACTCAGTATTTTTATGTTTGTTCCAAACTCTCCTGTTGATTAAATGGCTGCTGAATCCTGAGCAAACAGAAGGTGCTGCAAGCTGATGGGTTTATAATTTCCTCTTACTTCATAATTGCAAATGAAGCAAAACTCAAACATTATTCAGCTGCCCTCTGTAATTAAAGCTTTATTCAGCCACAAATATGCTTTGTGTCACAGCTTGCTTCATGTGGAGAAATCACAGTTAATGGCATTGTTATTCACAGTCACTGTATTTACTGAATGGAAGAATTAATGTAGTAGTCATGCAATCTGGTAGCAACTATATCATAATCAGGCTGTTGATATTGGCAGCTGTTTGACCTTAAATAAACTGAAACTCTCCTTCAAGAGGAAAACCTTCAGCTGAAGTGTTGAGCTGTTCATGTAGGACTGTCAGCAAGTCCAGGCTCGAGTGCACAGCCAGCTGAGAGACGAAAACGAGAGGCCACAGAGAACCAAGGCAGGAACTCTGATGTCTAGCAATCACATTCACATAAAAACCAGGCGAGAAAAGAAATGTCACTCTTGTCAAACTCAGAAGCCAATGGACCAAAAGTAAGCAGGGGTTTGCTTTCTTCCCGTTTCTTATTGTCTTTATTATTTATACTTCACTGGGCGGTCAAGGTTCACTAACAGAGCACACTTAACCATGTATCCTGTCGCACACACCCCCATCACCACACACATAACTCTCTGTCTCTAACACCAGCCCTGCTCTGTGTGTGCTCTGCTAATATTGACTCTCCTGACTAACACTGCCTCTATTGAGTCAAACACAGGACTGTTTGACTAGAATTAGAACATCATTGAGATAACAGCCGTGGACCTGTCCGGGCTGGAGCTGTGGTGCTAATGTAAAGCAGAGCAGGAGATTGTCAGCCAGTTGAGGGTGCAGAGGTGGAGCTCGCAATCTGGTCCCTACACAAATGTTTTCTCACTCTGTGACTTTTACCGCCCATACACAATAACAGCCACTTGTGAAACATCTTCTTGTGAAAACACGCTGTGTTGTTTTTCTGTGTGGGCAAAGCTTTGTTTGTGTAGTTTTTCTGTCATTAAGCTCATTGAGCGCTCAAAGTTGTAAAACTGGCTTGTCACTGAGGCCATTGTGTCATTTGTGTGACTGCGACGTGAAACAAAGTGTCGTCAAACTTGTTGGCAGTACAAATGAAAGCTTGTGTTGTTTACCAAAGCAGGTTTTTAATCTGAATGCAGGTATTAAATTCTTATCTTTAGTTACACATTGCAGCTATAATGTTAACAGCTCTACCCAACCATAAAACACACATGCAAAGAACACACACAGATAAGCAAACCTTCTTGTCTACTCACCTCATGTAGACCTACTCACTTTATCTCTCCGTCTCTCATATACGTCTCACATACTTTCTCACTTCAGTGTTGCTGTTAAATGCTCATCCTGTGTATAAATCACCGCTCACTATATTTAACAGATACACTTTGCCATGTCCAGTCATCAGGGTCAAACCAGGCCGTGTTTGTCAACCCCATAAAAGAGGAAGAGGTGAATAAAAGGCTTCTGCAGATGGCAGTGCAGCAATCTTTTCTGCTTATGTGGTTTCATTTTATCCCTACAGGCCCTCATGGTATTTTGAATTGCCCTGGGTTATGTATTCACTCGGTCATGTAAGCTAAATGAACTATACATAATGTAAATGAGAAAGAAAGGGAGATTGAGAGAGAGACAGAGATGCAAATGCAGTGGTGCCCCTGGTGTTAGGAGGGAACAGAAAGAGATGTCAGCATTTTCCCACATTTCACTTTCAAATGAGCCACAGCTGAGCTGACTAGAGTCGAACCTTGGCAGCGCAAATGCCAAATAGTGCAATTACTAACCAAAAGATTCAACAATATGTGAATTTAAAAAGCCAGAGGCAGCACCAATGTGGTTTACTCTGTAATTTATATGAAAGGTCTTCTCATCCTTGATGGTCTGAGTGTCCCTGCTCCATCGTTTACAGAGTTGCTGACTCTCTCTGAGTAGCTGGCAGGAGTTATGTGCTTTAGTGTTTACTGTGGATGAGCCTCCACCCCCACTTTCTCTATACCCACTTAGCACACAAACTCCCAAATGCACTGTTTTCCCATTTAGGAGAAGGAAAGCACTTTTGTAAATAGTTAATAGCTTTCTGGGGACACAGGTCGTGTTTTGAGTGCAGACTAATCACTGTTGGAAATTCTTACCTCCCTGTTCGAGTCACAACACAAGGTAAGCACATAACAATACTGCTGCTGTCTACATTCCATCTCATTTCAGTCAGTAATTACCCAGCATATTTGCACTTGGCACCGCGAAACATGATGCAAGTTATTTTGTGTCCTCGATGAGAAATATTTCCTGGCATTTCACTGCTTCCAAAATGTTACAGCCAATTTGATATTAGATAAATATTTGAGCTGGCATGCAATGAAGCGTATGTCAGATGAGCAAAAAGCACTGGCAATACGGATGCATTTAGTTGCTCAAAGGGAGGAAAAAGACAAGGGAGAGGCCTTGTCTGTTCTGCATTAGAATCCACTCAGTTCTTCTACAAACAGAGAGGATACTAGCCAAACAAGCTTATTCAAGGGGGTTCTGTGTGGACCGTGTTAGCTCAGCAAATCCAGCTCCACAAACATGCTTCAAAGAATCCTGCTATCTCCGCAGAGCCTTTGATGTGGGTATTGATCATGCAGCGGTCTGTGAGAAAGAGGGATGCAGTGGAGGTTTAGTATTCTGTTCTGGCACAGATAGAATAGATAATAGCAAAAACATGCACTCCCATCACACCGCACTGTGCTTCAGTTATGACAGCTGCACAACCATTTTCCAGCTCTGAGGTAGATGTGATTACGAGTAAAAGACAAGGAAGAGCAAATCAGATCATTTGCCCTGAGGACAGGTCACAGAGCATTATGTTTACCACGGTGGAGGAGCCAGAGCAGAATCTAAATTAAGTCAAAACCGTATTATATACAGCATAAAAAGACTACCGTTTGTCCGGCACCACCTGAAAGCATCGATACATTCTCCTTTTATAAGGTCACCTTATTCTCAGGAGGAAAATGGTAAACCAAACACATCTTTGATAGTTTCTGGTATCACAGCGCACTGGCAAGATAAAGCTGAAGAAAAGCAAAGCAAACAAAAACAAAGCCAACACTTCCAGAATCACACAGTCACGCTGTATGCTATAGAAAGACAAACAAAGTCTGTTCTTCTTAGCATGGTAAAACAACCACCCACAGCCGTGCTCCTGTCTCACACTGAGACCATTAGTCACAATGATTTCTCTGCCAGCTGTCCTGGTGTTTGCTTAAGCTAGCCTCGCAGGCAGGTTGAGCCTCATTTGAATTCTCACTTCAGTTTATTAGGCATGCACTGGATCATTAGTATCCAGTAAGCCTGATGCAGATGTGTTCCTCAGGTAATGTTCAAATGCAAACCTGGGCGGCCATTAATCAGGAGGATAAACACACCATGAAAATAGCATGCTTTGTGAATTAAATGAACCCACATGCATCCAGTGTTTTAGCTTTTTGGAACAACTGTCCCATTCACCTTGTCAACAGCAGCCGCAGCCAGTGCTCTAATCTTATTTGTGCACATGGATGCTGTAATCTGAGCCTTTATACTCATACCTGGCCTTGTGTGATAAAAGTTGCTGCTCTATTAGAATGAATGAACTTTGCAACTTAGCCATATCTAATGAATTAAATAACAACTCCTTAATGCACCGTGTGTAATTGCTTTCCATTTACAAAGTGCAATGTGCAAGGTACTGGATAAGAGCAGCATTTTAGCAGACTATTTTAAGATAAACAGCTGATGTGTGTGTTCAAAGAGGCTTTTGTGTTTGCTTTTGCGTGGGAGTTTGTGTGTAGGGACCTGACTGAGCTTTATGCAGATATGAAAATCATGTGGTGCTATTTCACCCTCTTCCAAATGCCACCTATGATTGTTCACAGATAAGCTGGTTCCAGTGTGACTAATTTGCATGAAAGCATTGGCAGGACAAAGATTTCAAATACCAGTCTCCTCCTCTCTGTGGCAAACAATGGCTGAAAGATATCAGTTTAGCAGCTTAATAAGGTGTTTTTAACACATATTTCTTCTTTGTACTTGCAGAACTGAAACAGGAAGATTCATTTGATGTGAGAAAGTTGAGTCAACCCCAGCCACATCCAAATAGCATTTAGTCATCCTACATCATGCTGAATTGTACCATTGTCAGTGCAATCATTTCTGGCATCTCCTCTTCTTTCATTTCATCAGTAAACTGCTTGGAGCACTGCTTAAATAATCAGCCAACTGCACGCACAGTCCGCTTACAGCACAGCGTTAACTAGATGAGATCAACCACTTGTAAAAAGCAGTCCGATTTTTCTGTGAGGGACACATTTGTGGTTATAAAGAAAGTGAGTCAACGGAAATCAGTCATGGCAGACTGTCACCACAGTAAGGACACAGCCAGCTAAAGTGCAGCCAAGCCACATATACTGGGCAAGGAGAATGCACTCAACTGACAGCTGCAAGCACTTAGTCGACTGCCAAGAACAAAGACAAGGAGGAAAAAACACTATTCAGACCAATTTGGCCATAATAAGCCTACACAACAATGGCTTTCAATATTTTCAGTGACAAATCAGTCATGTCTCGAATTGCTTGTGTCAAAGGTCAAGTCTCTCACCGCTGATGTGTAACCACAACAAGAACTCAGAGAACAAATGGATTCCTCATTACAAACTGAACTTGAACATAAAATGAATAGTGATTTAATATCTGTCCCAGGCATCTTCGGAAAAAGTCATCTGCATGAAGTAAGAATACAGATCAGCAAGATGCAGACATCTGATGGAGTCAGAATGGAGTAATTATGTGATATATAGAACTAAAAGCAGAGCAGGAGGAGGCAGCAGATGGGATGAGGTGTTCTGAACCACTAACCACATGCACTTAAGGGTCAGAGCAATTCTCATCTAAACAGCTGAAAAACCAAACTTTACCTCTGGGAGTTTCTCTGAGTATGTGACTCTTTGACCCATCTGCTCATCACAACCGCACCAGCAGACGAGAGCGTAGTAGCTTTTACTTTTTATTAACACTGAACACAGCAGCACATGCCTCCGCTGTGTGTATGTTAGTATGCATTAAGACAGAAAAACATGAGGTGAGCAAGCAGTGAAAAGAAGCCTTGCAGAAAAAAAGCCAGATGAGTCCCAAGTGGCCGGGAGAAGGTCTGAATGACAATTGACTGGCTGTCAGCACTCATCTGCATTCGCATATCTTTCAGACCCGACACATTTAGCTGGCAGGCGGCCACAGCCTTGACATATGAAGACGTGATGCATGTACAGGCCCTGCTCTGAGCCTTGGTTGCTCTCATACAGTATTTACTTGCGTTTCCCACTAATTGACTTTCATTGTCAGAGATTGTTATTGTTGCCACTGAAGAAAGGCAGAAAACCTTGTAATAGGTTATGGTTTAAAGACAGCTGCGGCTGAGATTGCGGAGCTTGTTTCGACATGCCCTTCAAATCAGCAACCATTCAGTTGTTATGATACAACTTTGGAAGCAACTGAAACTGCTGTCATTCTTCAGATGCTCTGTACGGCCAAGTATAGACTCCTGGTGGCTAGGGTTGCACTTCCATCACACCTATTTAAACTCATGCCCAGTTTTCACAGCCTGATTCAGTACAGAGTGTTAATCATGTAAGTAGGAAGAGGTCATGAACCTGCTGCTCAAGTCAAATACGTCAAAGCGAAATATCAAAGCTCTATTACATGGATTAAAATTGCATTCTTTTTTTGATTTCTAAATGTGACAAAATAGTTAATTAAATTGGGATTTGCAAAGCACCGTATCCAAATAACATTTTAAGATTCTTGGTAACTTATAGTTACTTTCACTATTGATCAATGAGATGATTATTTACACAATTTTTCATTTGTTAATGAAATTTTTATTTAAAAAAAAAAGGGTGTTATGATTTCCCTAAAGCTGATGCAACTGGATTTTGACTATTGAAAAGAAAAAAAAAAATACTGATGACAATTTAGTAATTTTTTCATGACCATAGAGAAAAAAAAACTTTCATGATGAGGCTGGTTGTTTTTTTCTTTCAATTGATCAAATGACTAATTCACTCACCGTTACACATTTAGTGGACATTAACATTTTGAACTACAATATTATGAATGGTCCTCATCAGCATCATAGATTGGTGTGAAAATTATTTCATCCTGCGTGCGCCAAAAGGCAGCTTAAGACCTCTTTATCAGAGTCATTCAAGCAAAGAGTCAATAAAACATTGCAATTAGGCTTGCTCTTTTAAAACTGAGATGGTCTAATTGACTGTGTGTATTCAAGTAGAACATCAGAATTCCCTCCAGCAAGTTTAATAACACGGATAAGCATAATGCATAATCATACGCTTGAAGCTCTGAAATGCAGAATGATGTATTCTTGTAATACTGTTGCATGAATGGTTGTTGTCTCTAAAGGCTAGTTTATGCTTATTCTTGGCCTATGTGTGCAGTTTGTTTATTCCCCTCAAGCACCTTTTTGAAACTGACAACGTTGATCAGGAGGTCGACAGGACTTTAATAATAATATCTGTCTATGCTCATGCCACTTGGTTGTGGAGGGCTGCAGTGAGGAGCTGGGGTTTAATAGTGTGGTGCAGCACATCAAACAGAGCCTGGTCAAAAAGCAAAGCACTCAATATCTCATAGGAGCGAATTTAATGGCCACTGGTTGCTCTGGGCTCTTGACCCTCTCCAAGAGGCTCCATGTTAGTCACTCTCCAGCGCTTTCCAATTGAAACCCAGCCAGACTGGTAGTAGATGAGATTTCAATTGTCTACTCTAAGTGTAGAGGACTGTACCGCTAGATTCAGCTGCTCATTAGACTGGTGATGTTTAGCTAATAAGAGATAGTAAACCCAGGCACTGACGCTTCATTATGTCCTAGTTTTTCCTAGTGTGTTGAGCTTAGGGCTTTCTTGTACCGTTTGAAATGGATCACAGTTGTTGTTTAATCAATTATTTACAATATATTTGCTTCTTTATCATCGCCAAAAGTAATAACACAGTTGGGTTATGACCAAGTTCCCAAACTGTCTTAAACCAAACGCACAATACTGAAGGCAGACTTTTTAATGTCTAATACCCAGCAGACTCAGCCTGAAGGCAGCCAACCAGACTAATTTAATATGGATTTATATACAAGGTGTCTTGTTTAACATAATGAATATCTAATCAAGCATGAGCACAGAAAAGCAATTTCACAAAGTAATTGAAAGCAGACTTTGTTTATATGACAGAGAATATTGGAAGACTCTTGGCACAGAATTGCCCAAAGCTCTAACGCAACATCAAGTCTGTTTTCAAGTATTACTTTAAAATAAATGGACAGTCTGCCTTTATAACAATGCTGTTGACATATAATATTGCTAATTTGATATTTAGGGAGCACAAAATTATCTGTAAGACCTGCAAAGATGTCAAAATTCACAAGCCGATCAGACAACTGTATAAATGTGACCTTTAAGTAGTGAGAGCATGGCCACTTGTAGAGCAGTGGTGGAATTCTTCTTATGGTAGTGTTTGAACCTCTCATTGAACACTGCAGAGCTGCTGAACTCTTGTAGAAAATGTTTTACTGCTGCCCTGTGCTGCCATCTAGTGTTCACAATAGAACACTTACTCAATGCAGTGAGACAGTTTTGGAGATACCGTGGGCCTTCTGAAGCAGCATAAAATACAGTACAGCTACTACATTATATTTCTGAATAGTTGCCGGACACTAAACAACCACAGCATGTTTCCCAAAAGGCATTTTTAAGCACATATCCTAATCTTTCATCTATCTATTCTGTAGTTCACATTTATTTTAGTTTAGTTGCAATGCACACCAGCTGGATGAAATCAATTTAGGTGTTTGACAGAACGCAGATTAATTTATCTAGTTTAAAATGTTACTTACATACTTTAATTTGATTTATACTTTAACTGTCAGTTGCAGTCCCACTATTTACTTAATATGGTTTAGTTTGTAATATGCATTTATTTTTTATAGATTTTGCAACAGTGCAGAGTATGTAGGCCACATCTGCACCAGTAATGTCATCAGTAAAAATAATCAAGTAGTTGGATATACTGTAGAATTTCAATTGAGTCAATCAATGAGTACTTTACTGTTGTCTGTACCTCAAGTTAACATTTACTGTGTAGCATGCCACAGTAGTACACTCTGTCCCTCCACTCCTACTAGCTTTCTTTATTTTGCTACCATATTTTATTTCTGATATTCTACTTCGCTGGATTGAACACTCTGACTCTGCTCTTGAAAGGTGCCATTTAACTAAACTTAGACAGGGTCACAAATTCAACAGCTGCTGCTTGCTTTGAACATTAGGTACTGTATTGAAAGTTCTGAATAAGATTTTCTTCTTACAAACTGATGCTTTTAAGGAAATTTATTCCCGAGAGTATAATGAAGGCAGCACAGATCAATCTGTCAGTGGTAGAAGCAAATTTTATATGCAAGAAAAGATAAGAGTTTATGCAAAATCTCCACATGATGAAGCTCAACATGAAAGGTTATGCAGCAGATAAAATCTAGACAGTGGCAGCTTAACTGATATCTAATGACTCGTGCCAAGTAACAAATGTAACTATATTACACACAAATGTGCAAATGTCATTTTTTTCAGCAGCAAGACCACAGTAACTATTTGCCATCAAAAGTGATTTTTTTATGTTCAGATACAGCATATAAAATATTTTACAAAACAGCTTTGGTGACCCATGTATACACTTTTGCATATATAAAAAGCATGAAACCTGTTTAAATATATAAACATCAGATTATTGCACAACAGCATGATTAGGATAGAAGGAGTGATCACTGGAACAGCGGACCGCTGCTTTATGGTTTTCTGCGCCTGAAACGATAAAACAGCTAGTTTAAGATCACCATTATGTAGAACAAACAAAATGTGATTCACAGGTAAAATTTGATAAAGGCAGCTTACTTTGTGATCCCATGACCCTCGAAACCAGGACCCATGTTTGATCCAGCCCTCATCTCCAAAGCAACAGAGCACTGAGAATATTTAATGATAAAGTCTTTAAAGACACTGAAAGTTTCATAATAAATAAATGCAAAAAATAATACCAACTGAGAGCTAAATAAATAAATCCTTCCTTTAATCGTCATCTATGCCTGCAGTGTTTGTACTGAGTCACAGCGATTTTTGAAGGACAAAAATGTATTCAACACTATGTAGACAGGCTAAACCAAATTATTACTTATTTACATTACTACTATTGTGCTGACTTGCCAAAAATCCAGAGGTTTTGTTTAGTTTCTTTATGTGCACTGCCAATTAAAATACAACTAAACTCAGGTCTATTTGTCTCTTGCAACATGAGTTCAACACACTGCCTAAATGAAATCCTACCCTTGTCTCCACATCAGTCCATGTGCCATCCGATCCATCTCCATTAGTGGGTTTGCCTTCTGAAGACCTTCTTTTGCGGCTGTAGAAATAATCATAGAAAAAGGAGAGAAAAATTAACATTGTAACATCTTACGGCTAATCAGTAACAAATCACAGTGTGATTCTCTCACTACCTTGGGACTGTGGTTATCTCCTGCCTCAGTGTCTCAATGTCAGTGAACTGAACAGCCTGTCCACCACCTCTTGTTTTAATCACCTCACCCTGAAAAAATAAAGTATTAGATTATTAGCTGAAAGCCCTATTTAACAGACTTCACACTAGCTAGCAAATACAGAAATGTTTCAAAATGTTCAATGTCCTGCTTTAGTATATTTACCTTGATGAGTTTGGTCTGTATCTCGCCATCAGAGGCCACTTCCTGGTGTGTTAACACATATCTGTCACACTTGGACAGGGCCTTCTCACTGGGGGCAGAAACTTGAATGGCATTAGGGATGACAGGCTGTAAAACTGTCCCCAAATCCACATTAGTGGTGGGCTTGTGGTCCACCCACTTCTCTCCGCCAGCAGAACGGGAACGACGATGCAGTGGTCTCACAGGTGTTGAAGTCTACTCAGACCAACAGAACGAGGAAGGAATGACAACAGACACAAGAGAGAAAAGATATATATCCATTACATAAAATCCTAACAGAGACAACTGATATGCAACCGTCTAGTAGCCAACATTATTCTGACTTGTAGGATCTTATATAGTCTAGAACAGTGGTGTCAAACATTTGATCTGAAGTGGGTCAGACCAGTAACATAACTATTGTTATAATGTCAACTCTATACTTTTCTGAGTGAAAAAAAGTAGTTACATAATGAAAATGTTTACATCTACAAAACTATCCTTTAAAAATGTGATTAACATGAACTTGAAATTTCTTAAGGAAAATAAGTGCAATTTTAAGAAATTGTAATAGTGGCAAAAAAAAAATTGCTAAATTTTAGGTTGTTCATATTAATCACATTTTCAAAGGACAGTCTGTAGATGTTAACATTTTAATTACATAATTTCACTTTTTTCACTCTGAAACAAAAGTATGAAGTTGACATTATTTATGTTTTATTTACTAGTCTGATCCACTTGAGATCTTATTGGGCTTTATGTGGCCCTGAACTAAAATAAGTGACACCCCTGGTCTAGAGCCATCAGATAAATCACTAATAAAGTGGACGAAAGTGAACTCTCCAATGTCCTGATTAATGATAGACGGCTGATATTTATGTTTTTTTCTTGTATCGGCCTGTTGCATTGGCCGATATGCTCTTTTTTTCCCCTGCCATGATTTACTGACAGGTGAAGTTCACAGCACCGCCGTGTTCTTGGAGATACTGCTGTCCACACTAAAATAAAAGATTTTTTGGTGTAGTAATATTTATTAGGTTAACTGTCACAGTTTTTATTTTCTAATTGTAGGTACCAGTGAAAACTGGAATTATTCAAGTAAAACTAAATATATCATTCATGTAATGAATAAACTGTGTTGGAAAAGTAAGCTGTATTATGTATTTTCACATAATATTCAAAGGTTTCATAGTCTTTGCACATAAACCTAGAAATACCAAGTAAGTTTTAATAGTGTTGTGTGTTTTGACTCTGTAAATGCGCCTTGTGATGCAGGGACAGTTTGTGCCGAGTCATGCGACTCATGTAGTTTAGTGTCACTGAGTCATGTGGTGGTGCACTACCTTGCAAGTTGTAAATATTTGTTAAAAGCATGTTGCTGTTATGTGTTCTGTATTTCTGACTCATGTTCTGCCTATAGGGGAGAGGAGCTGAGTTAACTGGGTGGAAGGAATGTTTCAGTTTGACACCATGACTGAACAGTCTGTGCTGCTGTCATTGTTTATTTTAGAAAGGACTTGAATTTAGTGCACTGAACACTGTTTTGTTTTTAACTGAATGTAAGTTTTATTATGTGAAATATTAATGTTACCTGTTCTACCTTACCTTTCTCCTTTTTTTACCAGTAGTTTAATATTATTTTTAGTTCAGTAAATGTTTCCTTTAAAAAAAGAAAATTTTCTGACATTTGTTATCATTCAGAGCAAAAAAAAAAAAAAAAAAAAAAAAATCAGTATTGGCCCCAAAAAAATCCATATTGGTCGATCACTAGTCCTGATGTTGTCTATAGCTAACACACTGACCCTGAAGCTTTTCTCAATTTCATCTGAGATCTTACATAAGGAGGGGAAGTGGACATCTTCCTGTCTAGCCCATCACACTGCTCTCCTCCAGGCCTGGCAGGCTGAGGAGCATGTAGTAGATTTTAGGTGTGCATGTTAATCTCAGCTCTGATTGAGAAAATCTTAATGTGAGACACACACATGGAATGTTGGTTGTCTTCCTTTGGAGATGTTTTATATGCCGATATACTATACACCAACAAGTTGTAATTTCTTCTCGTAAATATTCACAATAAAACCCTATAATGTACATTAAATGTATTATTACCTTACTACAAAGACTTTTTGTTATGTGTGTCATCTGGGTTACACAAAACCTAATCTTTTTTCTAATTAAATCTGGTGGAAAGGTGGGGAATAGGTCAAGGACAATACATTTTCCCCTGTGAATTTTGGAGTTGGTCCATTAGAAAGCTAGATTAAAGAAAAAAATCTTTAACATTGTGGAATAATGGCACATTAGATTGAATTACAGGACTGAGACCTTAACAGAGGCACTCATTCTCAGAGTACCCTTCTAGTTACATATTATGATGTTACAGCTGTAGTTGGGTTAATATATGATTTTACACACTAAGAAGGGAAGAACTCTCTTCATTTCCATTCCAGTAATGTTTAGTTTTAGCTGACACAGTAAATGAACCAGGATGTGGGAAGGTGCTCTAACATACAGGAAGGGGCGAGGGTGAGGCAGATCTCTTTGCAGGGGCTGATCGCTTTTCCTCTCTGGAAGGACGCTTTGGCTGTGTTTGACGTGGTGGAGGTTCAGGACGACCTGGTGTCTTGCTCTCTGTCACAATGGCCTTGAGCTGCTTCAGCTTCTCGTCTTTCACCCAGAGCTTGTTTTGCATCTCCAGCTGCATTGCATTAACACGTCTTTCCTGCACAGTAAGATGTGTAGTTTATATTTAAGCAACAGTAACTGTATAACTGTCCCCAATTTATGACAAATATGTAGCAACAGTTAAAAAAAAGGCAACCTAAATTCCTTCGGTTAGATTTATCAGATGACTCACACATTCTTTCTCCCATCTGAGCTGTGTGTCTGATACCACACCCTGCATGCGCTGCTCCATGCGTCTCTTTTCTGACTGCTCTCTCTGCAGTCTTTGATCTCTGGTTTCCAGCTCATGCTTAAGTGAACGCTTGTCGTCCTCATAGATTTTAGTGGCTTTTTGCAGGATGTCAATCTGGGACAGACCAGATCAGGGAATTTTAGAAAGAGGCCAACACATCTAATGAAAGAAATCACTAAAAGATCTTCCCCTTTTTCGGTTACTTACTTTATGTTCTTGCATCTTATTTTTCTTCTCTAACCGTTCAATCTCACTCTTGTTGTTCTGGATGATTTTATCTTTTTCAAACAGTTTGCCATTTTGTTCATGAATAAAGTTATCTCTGGTAAAAAGGTTGCTGTCCAGTTCTTGAAACTTGGATTTTATCACATTGGCTGAAATGATACAAAGAGAGAAACATCAGATGAGGAAACAGTGACGAAATAAACTAAGTATTACAGCAAGAGGTGAGAAATGACTTGGAATACAACAACCTAAATTGAGACATTCGTCTATCATCATTTGCCGAGTCCTGTGTCTGTTCTGCAGGGCTTCGATCAGTCTGGGCAGTGTGATGTCATCATGAGGGTCTGTCAGCTCACAAGAGGGAAGGGGTGGCAGGCTGTGCACAAGGTTGTTCACGACCAAGGGCATGTCTGCAGGAACATAGAGTAAACCAGACTTCTAAAGCTGCACTTAAGAATTTACAAGATGTTAATTCTATAGACTTACAAATATAAATATTTCCATAAAAGTTTGTTTAAGAAAAAAAAAAAAGGGAGGGGGGGCCTTGTCTTAAAATCAAGTACAGTTTACGTTAGTGCTACCATGTATACATCATATCATATATCATGATATCATGTAAAGAGCAGTACATTATGTAATGTTCCTCCTGGTCTGCAGACTCGGAAATTAAGTCCTACCTGTACATTCCTTTTTTATAGCATTTTGTCTTTACAACAATTTTCCACAATTTACTCTCTTTGCAACATTACAAATGGTTTAACAATCCACTTTTGCAAGGATGTGATTCCACTAAAGACAGTTCTGCTCTGAAAAGGAAGCAGTGTAAATGGTAAATGGACTGCACTTATATAGCGCATTTTATACACCTTCACGGTGCCCAAAGCGCTTTACAATTCCTCACATTCACACACAGACCCATACACCATAATGCTGCTGCCATGCAAGGCGCTACCAGGCCCTACTGGGAGCAATTTAGGGTTCAGTGTCTTGCCCAAGGACACTTTGACGTGTGGACAGTCAGAGCCAGGATTCGAACTGCCAACCCTTTGATCATTGGATGACCTGCTCTACCAACTGAACCACACCTGCCCATGTAAAAGCTGCTGATATATCTATATTCTTTAAATATTTATTTACAGCACAGCATTTTTACATTATGTGCTTATTTTGTGCATATTAATTACATAATACATTATATTATTTTGTGTAGCTAAGCAAACCCTGTATTGAACATAGCTTTCATTACATATGATAGAAAATTAAAATGTTTTTAATACATGAAACAGACTGGACAAGCTACACAGCACTGAAGACAGTAGGATCGTTACCTCTGTCTATTGGACCACCACGCTCCTCCAGCTTGCGAGACAGCTCCTCCTTGAAAGCCTGGTTTCTGTGGCGTCGTCCTGGTGTAAAGCCACAGATGGGCCTGTCCATTGGCCGAGCCACCTCCACCTCCTGGGTCATTTCTGCAAACCGCATCACCAGCTGGACAATCAGAGCAAATGATGCATCAGACAAAAAGGACTTTTGTTTAATTCACTGAGAAAGACACAGCAGGTTTGTTCTAATTTACCAGGGTTTCCTCATAGTCATCAGCCTTGGGATTGACACAGACGATCATTTTGACTTTGCCCTCTCCATCAAAGTAATTTTTAAACAGATGGGTTACTTTAGAATCTCTGTAGGGAACCATCTATTAGAAAAAAACAGCATATTATCCAAACAGGTCATTGAACATAACAACAGTAATTGGCTTAACTTTGGACATAATATACCTTGTTTGTGCCACACATTTGGTTTTCTCGAAGTATCTCAATACACGTCCGTAGAGTTAACAGAGATTGATTAATGTTACCTGGAAGTTAAAGTGTTGTTTTACTACATTAGATCACATAAACTTCAAAGTTAAACTAAAGCTTGATGCTGGGTAAATAACCTGCTTCGCGTATGCGGTTGCCCTCTGCTCCCGTCCTGCCGGTGCGCTCACTTCCAGCCAGGTCTACCAGGCAAAGCTGACTGACAGTCACCTGGTTTTTGTCCTAATAAAACAAGTTCAAAGCGTACTTTACAAAAGACTTCAAAGTTAAAAGTAACTCATAGGTCATCCAAATATCAATGCACAAAACTGCACCAACACTGGGAATGGAAGTCAGGTTTCAGTTTCAGCTGACCTGGAGGATGTTGTCCCCATCTGCATCCAGAGGAGCCTGAGCCAGTTTAATGATGAAGACGCTGTGGGAGCGGCTGGACTCTCTGTTCAGCCGAGTGTTGGCCACCTTCCTCTTCTTTTGGCCTGGGGAGAAAAAAAAAAAAAAAAAAGAAAGAAAAGCACATTTTACACTAATCCATTTTAAAAAAAAACACACACAAAACCTGACTGATCCTTCACACATCATCATGACCTGCTCAGAGAGAAGATTAACAGAGGTCATTTCCTGGCCAGAGCTGACCCGGAGGCCAGCAATGCCAGGTCATTCATATCTACAATCATCAGTGCAGCGCCCCACGCTATATTCATGTTTGATTTTTGAACCATAAAATTCACATCTTACCTCTCCAAAACACTTGAAATGCCTCCTCTGCAGACTTGACTTCCACCTCCATACAACCAGCCACATACATATTGTGGTTCTGATCTTCTCTGAGGATTTTGGACTGAGGTGGTCTACGGTGAAAAAGTAATAGTTTCAGTCAATAAACACATGGCATGGTATTTTCTGTACAAGAATGTGAGATAACTATTTGGATTTGGGGTGGGGTATTGCTTGATTCCAGCCAAAAAAAAAAAAGCTAAATCAGTTAAAAATCTGTAAAAGCGCCATACAAAGCAACAAACAGAAGGATTAGTGATATGTGGCATAACAAAGAAGCAAAGGGATAATGTATTGATCTCTGTATTTTGGACCAAAGGAACACTTGTCACCAGTGGAGACATACTTCTTCAATTAGCACATCTGCCACTTTTGGGTAATAAATGCAATAAAACTGTAATACACCAAATCTGACACTGGATGCTTGTTTATACTTATATCAATGACTTGATAAGACAAATTTTGATGTAAATAATTTTGCAAATTTTACAGTATTTGCATATTTGATATCACACTTGCCTGATTTTTTTTTTTTTTTCCCCCAATTGTCCCCAGTACTGACAAGGTTCCATTTTCAATTTACAGTCTACTCAATCAGCAGACTACTCTGATGTATGAGCGTTCACTGGTCACATACATGAACTCAGTGTTCTGGCGTATGGGTGTGCCTCCACCATTCCACCTAGTAAAAGAAAAGACAATAATTTTGTCTTCCAACTACTCTGCCATGAAGAATAAATTTGAAAAAATATAATACGCAATTCATTATAACTCTTTGTTCTCTTCTTTTTCACACGAACATTACATTTCTTGCTCTTCATATTTACTGAACTCACTTCGGCTTGATGGCATCATCTGGAGTTTCCTCAAGAAGATCATAGATGTAGTTGTTGTAGATCTCAATGTAGGACACAAAGACACTGTAACTGCTGTCTTCATCCACACCATCTGCTTTACAAGCCTCTTCTTGCTTTATCATGTCAGCAATTTCAGGATCAACCTTTTGTCTAAAATCAGAAAAGAAGGTTATATCGCTAAACTGAAGCAGTTTAATTGTGTGCAAGTGATTCTCCTAGTTAGTAGTTTTTCCAGACTCACCTAGAGGAAGGCGTTTTAGGAACAGGCAAGTTATTTTCTCGTTTCTGCCGTTCCAACAAAGCATCAACATCATTCTGGACTTCCATGCCATTTTTATCATCTGTTTTAAAAACCTGCAAAACAGGACGTATGTTATTGGAAAAAATAAGCTAAAACTTTATCAAAGTAATCAACATAAAACTTTGTGTAGGAATAAAACATTTCTGAACAACACTTACATATCTTTTGGCCTGGTAAGGTCCTATACTGTTGAAAATCATATCAAGAGAGCGTGGCAACAGTCCCCCCTGTCCTGGAGAGCCAGTCATGGTGAATGTCTTTCCACTTCCTGTGACCCCATATGTAAAGAGCAGACCTGCAACAAAAAGAGTCTATGAGGCTTGCACCAGTGCCTGACAGGATTCCCACATATTTTTACAGATAATCTCATGGTCACTTAATACATTTTTTTGTGTGACTACACCATTTTCTAAATATTGTAATTATATAAAATTGAAATTATGCAAAAAGGCACTGACAGATAACAACAGGGGTCTACGCCTTAATTTCTAAAATGATTGAACTTAATTTGATAACTTTTCCCAGTTTTTCATGGCCATGGGAAGTCTGTTAAATGTGAGATTGAAACGTGCCACAGAACAGAAGCATGAAGTCAGTATATCAGACAGGACTTTTTAATTTTAGATTGCTTGATATGTAGTCTATCTTGTCTTTGGAGTTGGACATTCACTTACCATTTTTTCCACTGATGAGGTCATCAACAAGAGGTTTTGCCACAAATTCAAAGAGCTCCGTCTGTGATACTGAGACTCCAAAGACTTTTTTGAAAGAATACTGTGTCTGAGAAGCAAGCGTAAGATATCAAGAATGAAAACATTTACGGCACAAATGGGAAATCCAGCTTGCTTCTGGAAAACGACATTACCTCTTTGTACTCTCCATTTCTGTTTGTTTTGAAGCCTTCTGGGGCGTGCAGTTGGATGGTGGTGCTGCTGATCACCTCAATGCAACACTCCTCATTTTCCGCACCCAAGGGTCGAACACGACAATACACCTGTAAAATTACCAGCAAAATAACAGTCATTGCAAGACGACTTGGAGACTCAATTATTCATGATCAGTCTTTTTCAAATGTTAGCTAACACCTGTAGAATAAAGCCACCGTTGGACAGAGCTGCTTATCACGGTCACGAGCTCCGTGTTTGCTAAATGTTTAGCTCTCATAGCGCAGTTTTCTGTGACACTCACCCCAACTGGGTCTTTTTGGCTGTTGGGAGGTTTCTTTGGAGGATGCCTGCGGGGGGTTTTTCCTTTCCTGGAAAACAGTGGTATTTTACATTAAATCGGCACAGTTCATTACTAACTTTAGGCTTTACTTAAAGTGGGCAGCGACGGGTTAACAAAGACGCCGAGTATTCTAGTTTTCGGCCCCACTTCACTAAGCTAATTGTAAGCTAATCACGCCGTCGTCACATTTTAACACAACATCAAATTATTAAATACTAGCATAACAGTTTTACTACAAGTGTTTTCAGTTCTATAGTCGAAGAAGTAAGGTATACTTACATTTGTCGGTTCATTGTAGCTTGTTGTGTCTCTGGTTTTACCGTTCCTTCCTTATACTACGGTTTGAACTTTCCCTCCTCCCCAAATCACAGGACAGTTTCAAAACGGCGCAGCTCCAGCCAATAGCAGTCTAGAACTATTACCACGTGTGCTTCTTCTTCTTCTTCTTTGTTTTTTAACGGCGGTTGCAAACTTTATTAGTACATTTCCGCCACCCTCCGGATGTGAATGATCTTCTATGGCTTACATGTTATATCAATACTAATTACATTGTTGCATATGTAGGGTATAAATTCCTTATATTCTGTTACTAATCTTAGTTGCTTTTAAATGGTCAAAAAGATACTTAATTACTCTATGTTCTGAAGATTTGCTTAGAATATATTTTATACTGAATGATTCTCCCATGTCCTCTATTTTCCTCTTCATATTGCTTCTTTCTCTTTATGCAAATCATAAGAACATGTTCTACAGTCTCAGAAACATTACAGCAGTTAAAATTTTTCTGTCTCATGTTTTCCTATTAAGAATTGTGTCTTATTTAATCCAGTGTACCCTAATCTGAGCCTTGTGAATATTGTCTCTTCTTTTCTACACCTGCCACCCCAGCGCCACAAACCAATGTATGGTCTAATAAAGAAAAGTTATCTTCCTTTGTTTTCTTTGTTCCACTGATCTTGCCACATCTTCATAATTTCCTTCTTAGTTATTGAATTAGCTTCTGCTTTGCCAACTTCATTATAAACTGATATATTTTCCATTCAAAGGGTTTGCCTTGCATATATGTCTGTCAGTTCATTTCCCACCAGTCTCACATGAGCTGGCACCCAAACAAATCTAAGATGTGTTCCAATACTTTGAATTCAGGAAACATAACTAATATTTTGCAGACTAGATCATTCCTGTCACTTAAATTACCTGATTTGAGATTTTCCAAAGCTTTTAATGAGTCTGTACATACTATTGCTCTTATTGGCTTAGTCTGTTCCACCCATTGCAGTGCCATTATGATTACTATAAGTTCTGCTAAAAACACTGAAAGATGACTTGTTTTTCTTGAGGCTATTTTAATATCAAGTTCTAGTACTGCAAATTTTACAGATACTATTCCAGTATCTGGATGTGTTTCTGCCTTTCTGCTGATGAGTCTTTTATGGCAGTGACAAAAAAAAAGGAAAAAAAAGAATAGATTTGTAGGTCACCTGATAACAAATAGAATTAAAACATTACATATGACAGAAATAATCATCAAATATTTATCATAATTATTCTTTGATCAACAAGAAGGAATATAAATTGGTTACTTATATAAATTGGCCTATTTGAAATGTGCTTTTAATAGACCTATGAAACGTCAATGACTTTACTATAGTGCAATTAAGTATATTATTTCATTATCGATAACACTGAAGTTATGTGTGATGATATATTAGAATTATTTTCTGTTTTTCCTCAATATGACGACAGTTTGTAGTACTATCTGAACTCTAAACATGGCGGTCACTGAGGGTTGTTAAAACACTGACACCTACCGTTCAAAAGCCGCAACACACATGCAAGTTACAAAACACCATATTTTCTGCCATTAAAAACACGTGTGTGGCTGTGTTGTACAAAAATATATATCCTAGCTCTTACAGTGGGACTTAGCACCGATTTTTACCGGTAAGCAGAATTTAGTACCCCTACTGTTCCGGACAGATACTTTAATGTTGACCTAAATGCTTCGTCTGTCTCTTCCGTATCTGTTGTTGTTTATACAGGGAGAAATGAAAAGCCGACCGCCGAAGTCCGATGCATCCGAATCTAAAGGTAAAGTACAGAAAAGAGCTGGGGAGACACCTGGACCAACTCTCTCCAAAAAACTACGACAAAAGAAAGATGCAGAGGCACCAGGTGTGTAGGCTTTTAAGGGTCCTTCAGCACAATGACACTGTCTGGGAAATGGTACCGTGATCACAGCTGATTGTAAACCTGTGGGTTGCAGGGCCTCTTTTCAGGTCTGCAGATGTCAAGAAGAGGGGTGTGCACGGGAGCATAGTGCACTACATTTACAGGAGCACTCTGGGACAAAGTCTTCACTCACAAATGAGACAGGTGAAAATCTGTCTGTGATGATATCTAAAAATAAATGTCACTCCCACAAAGCTACATAATATGTCAAAAGGTGTTTTTTAGGATTTGTAAGAAATGATGTTAACCAAATGTGACATGCTTTTGTGTAAAATTAGTTATTCTGTAAATTTCTTCCACAGCCATTTCATTATTCTGTTTTTCAGGTCCAAATATCATGTTAAAAATATGTACTTTCATGTGTCATAGTCCAAAAATTCCAGTGTGGAAACATTTCTGTTTCTTTCTGCATGATTTTAGAAATTTGCATATTCAGTGCTTGGTGTTAGCTGACATTTGATACCAATACATATATGTAGTATGGAGGAACAGTAAATAGCAACATGAATAAGTTAAGCCAATATGATGCAGTGTTGAGTCAGTATAAGGTACTTTAACAATGTCTCTGTGTTAGAACACTTTTGCACACAAACACAAATCTGATATTGATGATGTGAAAATAGTAAACAGAACTCTAGCCTTTTTCTGTTACTACAGTTGCAACAGAAGTCTAGTCATTTTCTTTGTGAGGTTAGACATAAGTAGATGTGTGTGGTGTGTTGTAGGTAGGTAGGTGTGCTTTATTTATGCCAAACTGGGAAATTACATTGTAGCAGCATGACACAGATACAATGAAAATACAGTACCACAACAAACACGAGTGAAAAATGCAAGGCAATAGGAAACACTATGCATAATAACTTGGAAGTATTAAAAGATCTGGGTAGAATCTGATCATCATGAAAATGTGTCTTTTGTATGACAAAGAATAGCTCCACATCACACTCTCTTTTTTCTTGCAGTGTCTCCAGGAGCCTTTTGTTCGCTCCCTGTCATCCTATCATTTCCACGGAGCCACCAGCCCCTTCGACCGCAGAGTCACTTGTCTGGAGTGGCATCCCACTCATCACACCACTCTGGCCGCGGGATCCAAAGGTGGTGACATTTATCTGTGGGACTTTGAGGTACCGACAAAGACAACTTTTATTCAAGGGGTGAGTTCCCATGTGACCAACTGCACATGTTTTTTTGGTGTCGTTAAGAAGAGGCTTTAATTTCTATTCATGTCATTTAAGTTGTGACGTTACACTTTGGTTTCTGCTTAGACAGGGGCTGGAGACTCAGTTACAGACATGAAGTTTAACCCGTTAAATCCCACTCAGCTGTTCACCTCTTCTATGGGGGGCACAACAGCACTCCGAGATTTCAGTGGGAGAACCCTAACAGTGTTTGCCTGCACAGACACACTGAAGTAAGACTGAAGTTAAACTCTGGAGGGGTTTTCAGCCAGATCAATCTAGCATCAGTCTTCTTATCAGGTGGCCCCATTTCGGTTAAATGATTTGTGGAAGTGTACAGCCCTGTGATAGGTCTGTGTTTGTGTTTCTATGCACAGAACGGACCAGGAGACTTTATCGGAGGGATGAAGTTTTGTCCAATGGACTTTTCTAAAGTCTATGTGGCCTCCGGTGAGGGTACACTGACCCTGCACAGCTTTGAGGGCAAAGCACCCACTGTTCTGTCCAGAACTCAAGACTGTGGCCACGATCACCACAATGTTTGGTGAGAAAAGAAGACTGATGTAAGATGAGAAATAGATGGATGAGCTGATTTCTGCAGGATGTTATTTATTTTAGTAAAATATGTAGCTGATGTTTAACCCATAAAGACCCAAACAGCCACTGGTGACCCAAACCATCTACTGATCTAAAATGTTTAATACCTGTTGATCCACTAATTTTATCAATACATGTAAATAATTGGTGTAAAATGCAGTTTGTCATCTTTTCATGGTCATCAGATATGACCCATTCGGATGTTCAGAGGCTCTGTAGTAAATGTGAAAACACCATCATCTTCTACAACATTGATTCAACAGTAAAACCCATGGAGTTGGATCAATGACAGTGGATGGAGATACTTGGTTTATGTGCAGTTAATGGTAGATTTTGTTAAAAAAAGTAACTTTTTCAAAAGTTTTCTCTGTTTTTGATATAATAGCCTTCAAATGTAATATCAGCATGATGATTAAAGTACATGGACAGTGAATTAAATGAAGGAAAATACCTGATTGTCACTGAAAAAAACAAAATACAGAGGATAATATTGTAATAAAAATAAAGGCTAAATAGAGAGGAAAAATTCATTTGAAAACTTCCACAAAACTAGCACTGGGTCATTAGGGGCTGATTGACATGAAATTTAAATTGGAGGAAAAAATGGTTTAACTTCTTAAATACTTTAATCAGAGTATTTAGAAACGAATAAAGCCAAAAGTAAAGAGTAATGGCATTTTGGGTGAAGCAACCCATAGATTTATAGTTTAAAAGTAAAATACCTCAGTTATTTCTTAGCTTTATTTGATTTTCCTCTTGTTGTTCGTGTCTAGTAAACTCACATCTCTCTTACAGTTTCTGGTACTGCTGTGTAGATGTGTCTGTAAGTCGACAGATGCTTGTGACTGGAGACAATACAGGACAGCTCTCACTGCTGAGTTTGGATGGCCAAAAGGTGTGTTAAATGTTCTACACATAGTGGCATCATTCTTCCTTTTTTGCTGTTAATTATGTTTCATTCATTCATAATTTTGTTCTGTATTAACATTGTAGATTTTCAGTGATAAATTGCACAAAGCCAAAGTGACCCATGCAGAGTTCAACTCCCGTTGTGATTGGCTCTTGGCTACAGCCTCAGTTGACCACACGGTGAAACTTTGGGACCTCAGAAACATTAGGGACAAGACAAACTTCCTCCACAGCATGCCTCATGAGAAAGCTGTGAACTCCGGTAACAGAAAAAATATGTACCTCCTTGTATTTCCTTAGACTCTTTTGATTGTGTTGAATTTTGTTTAAAGAGAGAACTTTTGATACAACTCTGTCATCTCCTCTCAGCCTATTTCAATCCATTGGACTGTTCCAAGTTGCTCACCACGGATCAGTATGATCAGATCCGGGTTTACTCTTCGTCTGATTGGTCAAGGCCTCTACATATCATCCAGCATCCACATAGACAGTTCCAGCATCTCACACCCATCAAGGTTTGTGACTGCATCATGTGAGTTACTGAAGTCTGCAGCCACAGGGACCATACATTTAACACACACATCTGTTAAAACTTGATACGAGGCCAGCCAGATCACTCGTTAATATGACGTACTTTACAAAGATGTACAGCCTCAAAAATACCAGGTAGAATTTTCCATGATTAAAAAGAAATGATACTCCTGATACTACTGATAAGTGTAATTCTTGTCAATTACTCTGTTCAGTTGTCAAGAATAAAGGTGTAAATTTGTGCTTCATTCATCCATTGTAGGCTACATGGCACCCAGTGTATGATCTGATTGTGGCTGGACGTTACCCTGACGACCGTGTTTGTCCTGGGGATCAGAGAACCATTGATGTATTTGACTCAAACTCAGCAGAGCTTGTTTGTCAACTACAAGATCCTACTGTTTCAGGAATCAAGTCTGTGAGTTTGTACCTATGATATGCAACTTTTCCAGTGTAAAATTTCTAAAAATGAACCTACCTAACCAACCTAAATTATACACTGCCTGGCCAAAAAAAAAAGTCACACATGCAGTATTTCACTGCACCACCTTTGGTTTTGATTACAGGAGGCATTCACTGGATTTAACTAAGCAAATAGTTCAGATCCTTCCATCAGTAAGTACTGCAGTGGTTAATAATGTTTCAGCTCTAACAAGATACTTAACTCTTACTTATGCAGTTAGTAGCCTCTCATGTCTTTAACGTCAAAAAGATTTGACAATGCAGGATTGATCAGGTTTGTGACAGAATGGTTCCGGGAGGATGAAATATCATTGTCACACATGAATTAGCCTCCATAAAGTCCAGACTCTAATTTGGGAAGTGATGAAGACTTGATGCAGTGGTCCTATTCTCCATCATCAGTTTTCAAAAATTAATTCAACTATGGATGGAAAAAACATGAACCTTTTTGTGACAATATATAAGCATTATATGGCAAAAAAGATTTCACAGTGAAGTCTCCTGTAATCAAAACCAAAGGTGGTGCAGTCAAATATTGCATGTGTGACTTTTTGGCTGGACAGTATATATTTACTTTTTATCAAATGTACCAAAATATACTCAAATTAAGATATATTTCTAATTGCATTAGTATAATGTCTGTTCAACCCTGACCCTGCCAATATGGTTAGTGTTATGTTAATTTTGACTGTCATAACTATGAAATAACAAAACTAATAATGAGACAACGGCTTTAACATGAACATGAGACACTTCAAATAAAGCTTCAGTAACAATGGTTGTGAAAACAGCTCCCATAATTCCATGCTAATGGTCAAACATCTTACAGAAGTTGTATGCTGGGAAGAATTTCAACAGTCTTTAAACTGTTGAAAACTTTTCTTATTGCAGATCAACAAATTTAATCCCAGTGGAGATGTGATTGGATCCGGGATGGGTGAGTTCTTCCCATGTGCTTTGGAAATAGATATCATGACAACGTTGAGAGTGTTGCTTAGAGTATTTATCGTTTGCTCACAGGTGTAACCGTGCTGGTCTGGGATAGAAATGAGTCGCTGATCAATGATCGGCACAAACTACAGGAGGAAACCACAACTTCAGTGGACAGCCTCAGAGGCCAGCGGAGGAGTCAGCAGCGCTCCAGCAGGGACAGGAGAGGTCCTGCTATGGATGCAAAACTCAAGAAAAAACTGGCCTCTCTGGAAGAATCTGAGACCAAGACCAAGACTAAACACAATAAATCTCAGCTGAAGAAGTAAACTGTAAACATCGTCAGGATATTGAAAAGTTGTATGTATACTGTATATGTCTTTGTTTCTCGGTTGTTGACTTCAGGGATTCCTATAACTTTTAAAAGATTTTTTTTTCCATTCTTATATTTTGTAAACCAGGTTAATATAACAGATTCTCATTGATGTTTTTCTACTGTATTGACATAAAAATATTCTCTTGTTAAGGATGTGATGCTTTTTTATTTCACAGATGCAGTACACATTTCACAGATATTTAAGTTCCAAATTCTTTATTCATACTTTTACCTTGTACATACTGGCAGTGGACTGATTATGCATAACTGATAAAATATTGTCCACGTAGTTCATGGAGTGTGACATTTGCCAGCTGGAGGAGCAGTCCGCCCCAGGCCTGCCGTTCCTCTTTTCCGTCTTGGTGCCAGGCCTGGTGAGCAGAGTACACCATACTCAGAAGAAGACTGTCAAACTCAGCCTGAGTTAGTGATTTCCTCTTTTGACCCTCGAGTTCAGTCATCATCTGTGCCATGGCGCTACGACTTCTGGGAATATCATCATTTATCTGAGACAGGAAAGACCGCCCTGCCCTCATTGATGCCAGTTCCTCGTCAAGCAGGATTATGTTATTATCCTGGTCGATTTCCACCCCGCCGAGCAAGAACTGCATACGTGAAAGTACAAAGAAATATATATTCCTTACTTTGCAAGTACAATTTTGAGTTATTTTTCCACACAATAGGTTCTTTTGACACAAAAGGAGGAAAATACCTCAAACATCAGGTTTGCACGAGGAAGAGATAAGCCCACTTTTTGAGGAGCTGTACTTCTGCCTGCAGCTACATCTACAATCAAAAAAATACTCATTTTAAAACCACTACTTGCCACTAATAACTACAGTTAGATCATTACATAATATTCAAAATGTATATTCTCATCACAGCTGTTTTAGTAAATTTACATTCATTAAACTTACCATACAGCACTTGGTCAAAGCAAAGCCAAAACATGACCTGGAGGCAGATTTTAAGATGTAATTTCATGTTAATTCCCAGCTTGATTTTTGCAGAGAGATATCACCGCATCCTTCTCACCTCTCCATTTGCTCACTGACTTGTGTGAGTCCACACAGAGGAAACTCAGGCTGAATACCAAACATTTTTCCTCTTTGGAAAAAGAGGACTTAAAGCCAGTTGGCAAAAATAGTACTTTTTCTGAATCCCAGTTCTTCTGATTCACTTCACGTCTATATAGTGGAAAAAGTCAAGCACAACTTTTAAATACATTGCTTTGGGAATAAATGGTTGATTAATTTTAAAGGTATGAGTCCTTCATGTGCTGAAGAGATTTGGACCATTTTCTATAAGACCCATGAATGCTGGTTGTTCTAATGCAAGAATTCACTTTGCAAGAAAATATTCTACAATGTCAGTGCATTGAGTTAAATACCTTAGGATGGTAGGGCTCATTCAGATGTCAGAGGTCACTGAAAAAGTTGTCTTTTGACTCTTGATGTGTCCCTTTTAAATACCCCTAAAACCACTAAAAGACACATACTGTATATA
>JAPQRP010000025.1:16283879-16342147 GCA_037367295.1 Apogon hyalosoma
TGTGTGTGTGTGTGTGTCCCTTGAATGCAAATACTTCATAAATTCATGCACACATTCAATCCCTATATAAAATTAGACATAATATTGACAATAAAACAGAGTCCATTAAACAACAAGCATGAATAGTGATTAAAAATAATGAAATAAAATCACTCAGTAGGCTGCACAGATTAAATAAACACTGACTAACTCATTAACACTAACTTTACAAATAAACCTTGGAAGTATGATTGACATGTGGAGGAGTCAGCGTTTTACAACAACAGCTGTAGTAACACAAGTTTACCACAAAGAGGCAGTAGTTAGAGTTTAGACCAACAAACCGTTTCTTGGTTCACCGAAGAAAAAGTTTATTTACTTCCGGTCTACAGTTCAGTTGCTACTGAATGATAAAGTAGAGAAGATAAAGGTAACCATATTTATTAGTACTATTTATTTAAATCATTTCGACCCAGCCTTTATATCATTAGTGAAACTACGTCTATCTATCATGTTTAAAGTAGCATTTAGCTGGTTAGCTGCAGAGATGCTAACGCCAGCCACAACACAACCCTGCTAACGTTAGCTTAGCTAAGTAATAGTGAATTAGCTACTGTTTATGTTAAATAATGATCGAATCTGTGAGTTAGCTTTGTTGCTGCTGTTATTTAATACGAAGTGAAGCTACACAGTGAAGTTAATACATTTTCAGAGGTCGTGATTCAATAATTCAGCACTCGAAAAGCATCTTCGTCACTTCACGCTGCCACTGTGAGAGGATCGCCAATTTTAACTTAGTGAAAGTGTTTTCCAAAATATATAATACTAATTGAAACGTACCTCTATGCTGTGCCACCGGTGTGTGCATATGTGTGAGAGTATGTGAAAGAGACACACTGTAAAGTGCCATTAATGTAAAAAAGCATCATCTTAGTAAGCCATTTATCATTTTCCAAAATTTTAAGCTAAACAATATGCTGATACAGTAAGTTATTATCAAGCTCTTAATTTAATGGCAAGAGAGACTAAAAGGATACAATTGGTGACTTTCAGAGCAGCAGACATGGAGTCCAGCGAGGAGGGGGGCCTCAGTGTTGGGGGCTCCGTGGGAGAGGAGAACTACTTCCTGGGATACACCTTTACAGACCGCTCCCATTCCAGTAGGGTGGTGAAGAGCATCATGGACCTGTGCCTGGAGGATGGCCTGTTTGCTGATGTTACCATCACTGTTGACAGCAAAGAATTTCACCTACACCGACTTGTTCTCTCAGCACAGAGCAGTTTCTTTCGCTCTATGTTCACCTCCAATCTTAAAGAGTCCCACAACCGTGCCATTGAGCTGAAAGATGTCAGTGCTACTGTTTTTCAGTTGCTCATAGACTACATCTACCACGGTACCATTAAGCTGAGGGTAGAAGAGTTGCAAGACACATATGAGATGGCAGACATGTACCAGCTGACTGCGCTCTTTGAGGAGTGCTCCCGCTTCCTCTCACGGACTGTGGAGGTCAAAAATTGCCTGCAGGTTATTCACTGTTTTTCTCAAATGTCATGGTCTCTTTTACTTAGTGATGATTATGTTATGTCAGTGTTACTACAATTACGTGTTTTTGTGCAGGTGATGTGGCTTGCAGACAGACACAGTGACCAGGAGTTGTATACTGCAGCCAAGCACTGTGCTAAAATCCACCTGGCTCAACTGCATCAGACAGAGGAATTTGTTAATCTACCTCTCTGTCTGCTTTTGGACATCATCAAAGGTAACATAATCTCCTGTTTAATCATCATATGCAATCTTGATGTCACCAGTGATTTTTCTGCACGTCACACAGCGGTTTCAGAAGTTTTTTTTATTTGTTTGTTTACAAATTTAACTGGAAACAAGTGTTGTTGTTTTTGTTTTTTCTGAGAAGGCTATGGGTAGAATAAAAACAGAAGTGCATTCAGCGTTCATCCACAAAACTGATACAGAAAGGTTTGCCATCACATAGATTACACATTTTTAATAGATTACATAAAACTGTGAAACATACTGTGGTAGTTCTGAGCCTATAACATTTATTTTATTAATTTGCCCCTTGTGCTTATTTGTGTTCAGATGGTGTTCCAAGCTCCCAGAATCCAACAGTGGCCATAGAGTCATGGATAAACCACAACAAGGTAGAGAGAGAAGAGTTTTCTTGCATCCTTCAAGAAAATCTTAAGGTAATACTTGTTTGTCTTGAGCTGGAAAGGATTTTGAAGACAACTGGCTTATTTTCTATTTGCTGGATTATTTATGTCTCTTATTACTTTTCTGTCATCCTCAGGAAATTGGTGAGAATGTTCATATCTACCTAATTGGTAAAGAGGAAACGCGAACACATTCTCTTGCTGTGTCACTACACTGTGATGAGGATGATGCCATCAGTGTTAGTGGCCAGAACAGTTTATGTCATCAGATCACTGCAGCCTGTAAGCATGGAGGGGACCTGTATGTGGTTGGAGGGTCGATTCCCCGCCGTATGTGGAAGTGCAACATGCACACGATGGACTGGGAGCGGTGTGCCCCACTGCCCAGAGACCGCCTCCACCACACCATGGTCTCTGTCTACACTGAGGACGCTATCTACTCACTAGGTGGTAAGACGTTACAGGACACCCTCTCCAATGCTGTCATTTACTACACAGTCAAGGACAACATGTGGACAGAGACTAGCCAGTTGGACACTGCAGTGTCTGGTGCTGCTGGTGTGAACCTGGGTGGTACCATCTACCTGCTTGGTGGGGAGGAGAATGATATGGATTTTTTTACAAAGCCATCCCGACTTATTCAATGCTTTGACACCGCCTCGCAGAAGTGCCAGATCAAACCATACATGCTGCCATTCGCAGGGTGTATGCACGCTGCAGTCCACATGGATGTGATCTTCATTGTAGCAGAAGGAGACTCCTTAGTTTGCTACAACCCTCTCCTGGAGAGTTTTACCCGCCTGCGCTTCCCTGAGGTGTGGAGCTGCGTTCCTTCCCTGTGGAAGGTGGCTAGTTGTAATGGCTGCATATATGTCTTCAGGGACAAATGTAAGAAAGGTGATGCAAACACATTAAAGTTTAACCCTGCCACATCTGTCGTCTCTGTTATCAGAGGAATAAAAATCCTCCTCACAAACTGGCAGTTTGTTTTAGCCTAAAAATATCCTATGGATGTCAAAACACTTGCCACAGAGAGAATCAGGGAAGACTGTTGGATAACTCACTATGACTTCACTGTTCAGACATCTAAGAGGATATCTGTTCTAAATGTATTTACTCAGCTGGTTTCTGTGTCATTCATTCCATTCTGACTTCACCACCAGACCAGTAGAAACCTTAGAGCTGTGTGTTGTATTACAGTGTGTCATTGTGGATCTCTTTGCTGAGAAGTTAAACAATTTGTGGTGATGCTGTAACCAGTGAATTAATCAACTTTGTTTCCTGTACACTGCTTGTTTAATGAGACGCACGAACAGTTTCATTGTTTAAAAAAAAACAAACAAAAAAAAATACTCGCCATAAACCATCCTTCAATATATGAGAAGTAAATAAGTGTAACATGATGTAAGTTAAATATTCTCAAATCTCAAATTTTAAGTCAGTGCTTATAAACATCATAATACAGGAAGTTTTCTAACTTTTCAAATTTTCACTTTTTCTTGTTTTGAGATTGTATTTTTGATGTACAATGTAAATGTTCCATAAGTTAAACTGTTAACAGAAATGTCAAATATATCACATAGCTGCAAGCTGTCACTGTTTGTTTTGATATTTATGGTTGACCCTGTATGCATTAACTATCTCTTACTATTAATACTATGTTTATTACCAGGGATTTAAGATCTTTCATTCTTGCAATTATATAGTGATGCATTTAGAAATGGTACTTAGTTGCTGTGTAGCTATTGAAAGCTAAACAAAAACAATAACTTGTAACCATATTTTTATCTTTGGACTGATAATGCATCTTGTGAATGGTGAGGTGGTAAAGGTGCCTGTTTGTGTCCTTGGGGAATAAAAGGGGCGTTGAAGGAGAGAAAGCTTCAACAGAGAGGCCAAAAGTTTGATCCCATTGATGTTGCAGGAGGCTGTGCAGCTGAAACCCAAGCCCAGTAACATGTCAGACTTTGTGAACTATTCTAAGCATCAGTTGCTGACGCCGAGATGAGGGGTGGGGGTTTCTGGGGGCACATATGCGCCTCCATAAGAACTCCCAATAAGAGCTGATGACCACTACATGCACTATTTGACATGCAGTACTTTAATAAAAGTTGTTTACAGCTTCTAAATTTCATTTTCACTTGTGCATACCTGGTCAGTCCACTTTAAATACCTAAAAATGTTTTGTGATGTACAATTTTGTAATCCAGTGTGTGGTTAGAGAGTGGGTTCAGTGTGAAGGTAGATCGCTAGGAGCTGTAGTGACCTTGGGAGTACTTGCTGAGGGCAGAACAGAATTCCTAAAGGGACACATGGTCTAGAGTGACAAGGCCATCTGCTGTAGCGCCAGCAGTAGGAGGAAGGTGGAGGGGGTTGGACACGGGTGCAGAGAATTCCTTTCGCTGGGGTGTGGAGGGAGCAGATATTCTGGGATATTGCTACTAACACTTTGCTGGGAAACGTGTTTCTTTGGCGTTTTTCATATAGGAATCTGAGGGAGGATTTCTGAACACTTATTGGTGAGATGTGATCATTGCAGGGTTAAATGGGGAAGATTTATTCCTGGCCCTTTAACTTGCCACGAAGCGATTGGTGATAATGGTCTTGGTGTATTTTACTTTGGTGGATCCAGTTTCCTTTCCATCTCAGCACAGCCGGAGCTGAGAGAGCGGGATCTGGTAGGCCTTCTGGCACTGACCTCTCAGAGGATCGTCTTCAAGGGATCTTCTTTGGAGTTGTACTGTGCATGGCAAGGATTTACTTTCTTGCTGCCTCACTGAAATTGCATGGCCTAAACGAATGAATATTTTTATGAGTGCCTTGCACCAGAGATGGGCCAGGACCAAACCAAGCAGCAGATAGAGAAGGGCCTGAGGTTGTATCAGTCCAATCAGACAGAAAAAGCTCTGCATGTCTGGACAAAAGTGCTGGAGAAGACCTCAGATCCTGGAGGGAAGTTTCGGGTTTTGGGGTGCCTGATCACAGCTCACTCAGAGATGGGAAAATATAAAGATATGCTCAAGGTAAGGCTCTTAACACACATCCCAAACACAATGTAAGACAAACAAAACCATAGAGTATAATCAGTATGTACTGAAAATAGTTTTCATTTTTTGAAGAATCATTTCAACAACAGCCTTGTGATCACTTGGTTTAGAAGAGTTCTGTTGAAATATTTCACGTGTATATACTGTGACATGTACCTATACATGCTGTGTGATCATATTTTGTGTTATGTAACCAGCAGTGTGTGACTGAAGTTGTAGATCTAAAGACTGAAGGCCACTGTCATCATGTCTGCTCTCGATAGACGCAGTTCATTGTGAAAGAGCATTTCAGCATTTTGATAGTTATAATTAAACACGAAGAGGTCAAAGGCGATCTCCTTGGTCCCATTTACAGTGATCTTGAGAAGCATGGGTTAATTTGTGGCTTCCATGCGATGCAGAGTAAATAAGTGCCCTGCAACCTGAGTATCAGTATGGGGTGTCTTGTTGACATAATCATCTTTACTCAAACAGCTCACACTCTCTCTAAACTAGAGTTTAATAAGGAGCCCTAAAGAAGTCTTGTACCTCTGAAGACATTTCAGAAATGATTTTTTTCTTTATTATTCAGATTTTAATTTAACACCATTATTAATTAGGCTATCACTTAGTTTATAATCACCTTACACCCTTTCTCTGCAGTATGCCCTTGATCAAATTGACACAGCAAGAGAAATGGAGGACCCCGACTACCTGACAGAGGGCTACCTGAATTTAGCGCGCAGCAATGAGAAGCTGTGTGACTTCCAGAAAACAGTCTCCTACTGTAAGACATGCTTAAACATGCAAGGCACCACTGTCAGTCTACAACTCAATGGCCAGGTATGTCTCAGCATGGGCAACGCGTTCCTGGGTCTCAGTGTCTTCCAGAAAGCTTTGGAGAGCTACGAGAAGGCCCTGCGCTATGCACACAACAATGATGACAAGATGCTGGAGTGCAGAGTCTGCTGCAGTCTGGGAAACATCTATGTGCAGCTGAAGGTACATCTAGATACTGCTGTTATTCAGATACTGGACTTGATAGGTCTAAGTAAAACTAGAGGCTGAGTTTAATGATTTCAGTGTTTGCTGTAACCAGATATTTGTAAAGCATTGAAATCATTCTTAAATGAACAGGTAACTGAATAAAAGCCTGTAAAAAATCTGAACCACTCAGTGATGGTTGCAGACTCCCAGCTATTTTAATTGGGTGACTTTGAATAAATTGCACGTGTGATTTGATTACGCAATCAATATTGATGTTGCCAGTGTATTTACAGAGTATGGTAAGACTGCAGAGCATCCCATCAAACACCAATGGTTAGCACATGCAGTACTGGGCATTGTAGCACAAGGGTGGAGTGAGTAGGCTGTTGGCTGGGGCTTATGTAGTACCCTTGACATCAGAGATTTGTAAGAGTAATCCCTCAGCTTCCTGGGGAGGATTGGTTTCAATGGGACTGTGATGAAGTGGTGTTTGAAGAATGCACTCATCTGTCACTTTATTTTATGAAACAGGCCATTTCGTGATACTGGAGTCATCAACATTACGAGTACAAATTTTCTAAAAACAGATATTGTTTAAAGGTTTTAATATACATTACTTTTGGAAAGTTGTGCTGAAATAGAATGTTTGATAGACACTGCTTTTTCAAGGGCACTAATTAAATTTGATATGTCCTACTCATCAATCATATCTGCCAACAGGACTATGAGAAAGCTCTGTTCTTTCCCTGCAAAGCCGCTGAGCTTGTCAATGACTATGGAAAAAGTTGGAGCCTCAAGTATCGTGCCATGAGCCAGTACCATATGTCTGTAGCCTACAGGAAACTGGAGCGCCTGCCAGACGCCATGGAGTGCTGTGAGGTATTTTTTTTTTTTAATATAACTATTCAACACATGATTATGTCGTTCTTCTCCAGAGGCACACTTACATAACCTTAAGAGAATGTCACAGTTTTGTTTCCTCTCTAACTTGCTGTCCATTGATGTCTTTAGCTGTTCTCATGTCAGAGCTGCAGATACAGTAGATGTTGTACTACCGACAGGTGCAAGCACCAGTTGTTCTGTTGTACCAGGCCTTAGACCTTGACAAAAATATGCTCACAGAGGCGCTGGTTTAAAGTGTTAATGAAGAGGGCGACTTTAGTCCTCACTCTGTTCTAATTATGTACTGAGGGTGAAAAATAACTTGATGTCATTGCCTTGGAGTGCAAAAGTATAGTAACAAGACAGCAGGATGTATTTCAGATTTATTACAGTTGCCTTTGCTTCACATTTACACTTTTAGCCAAACAATTTACACATCCTGTCATATTTGAAATACCAGAGTGCAAGTGGAATCCAAAAGATGAAAGCTCATATTCAGCTATCATTAAAGTTTACTGAAATTAATTAAAATAAATGTAATTTAAATACATCTTAGTACTGTGTATGATACTGTCAACCCTCTGATTTTGTGTTACTTTGTCTGTGTTTGAACAGGAATCTATGAAGATTGCACTCCAGCATGGTGACCGTCCTTTGCAGGCTCTGTGCTTACTAAACTTTGCAGACATACATCGCTGCAGGCATGACGTTGATGTAAGGTGTCACTATTTGTACAAATAAGATTTGTACCAAAATTATGTTTAAGCTCTTATGCAACTTTTGGGTTTTATTTTTGACTCTTCATCTCCCTAGACTGTGATACAGTCAACTTTACTGTTCGTTTTTCTTTCATTTAGAAAGCATTCCCTCGCTACGAGTCTGCACTGGGCATCATGACTGAGATTGGAAATCGTCTCGGACAGATATACGTCTACCTGGGTGTTGCAAAGTGTTGGCTTCTGCAGAAAGAATTTGACAAGGTCCTTTTCATTTTCTCTTCTGGTTACATATTTGTGTCTTCAACATATCAGTCAGTATCAGTCTTTGAGCATAACTGTTTAACGTTGTTTTCTCAGGCTCTTGACTCTTTGCAGCGAGCACAAGACCTGGCAGATGCAATAGGAAACAAGGTACATATTTAATCTCTGCAGACCACCAAACACTTTTTTGTGTAGTCCAGGACCTGCACAGAGCCTCTCCGTATCCTGCTAACAATGTTTGCATATATGCTCATATTTTAGCTGTGTACTCTAAAGGTGCACTGCCTGTGTGAGGGGATTTACCGAAGCCGGGGGCAGCAGGAGGAGCTCAGAGAGCAGGTGGTGAAGTTTCTGCAGTGTGTCGAGGAGCTGGAGCTCTACTGTGGGATGTGTGGGGAGAGCATTGGGGACAGGGACCAAAAGCTGCAGGCCTTACCCTGTTCCCACATTTTCCATCTCAAGTAGGTGTTGTAAAAGTGTATTCTCTCAGATATATTCAGAAATGCTCCCTGTATATAAATAAATTTAACCAGGATGACAGATTTAATCCATGCTCACCTTGTCAGATGTGGTTTTCCTTAGACATCTGAGACAGTCTTTGATATGTTTCCTGTATACATTTCAGCCAGCACTGATAATGATGCACCACTGACACTGAGGTTTTCTGTCTTTTCAGGTGTTTGGAGACAAATGGGACAAAGGGTTGTCCTAAATGCTTCAAGTCCTCCATGAAGCCTGGATTTGTGTGATTGTTAAGACTGTGTTTGTGCGTTGGATCTGCCAGACACGGCATGATGAAGCCTCACAGGCTCCTGACTGATCTGAGAGAAGCAGGCAGCCTCAGGATGCGCTGAAGATGTTTGAGGAGTAATATGTCACTGCTCTTTGCAGAGGAAACTGAAGTGAGCCAAGTGTTACAGAGTGTGGCTCTGAGGATGTGATTATTTGCAGAGAGCAGTCTGTGAGTGACAGCTGACTGAGGGGGTTAAACTGCCACAGTTACATTTCAATATAAGCTGAAGAGGAAGTCCTGTGTTGTCTCTGATAACAGGCCATTTGATGCAGAATTCAAGCAGTAAGGAATATGGAGCCTCTGTCTATTTGCTATTATACATATGCATTAGACGTGCATTGTAAAAGAAAGATGTAATGAACAAATGAAAATGAAGATTCAGTGATATCTCTGATATATTTTATTTTTATTTACATGGTTTGGTTGTTTAATTCCAACATTTACACCATATTTTGTCTGATTTCAGATCATATCATTTTACAGAACACAGAGCCATTACTGAATTTAACCAATTTAATATATTTATTAATGTATTTGTGTACATACTGTTTTCATGAAAATCAGTTTGATTTATTTGAAGTGTTTTGTAAAACCTACAACTAACTAAAATCTCTTAACAGTTTAAAACTAGTATGTCTTTACAGAACAGGTACATGCAGCTGTATTTTTCTTCCTTACTCACAGAGATTAAGGAGCAGGATCAACACACATTGTGTTAAACATAGAAATTCCTTTTCTGTCCATTTCTGGAAATGTTATTTTTAGTCTGACATCTGCATAAAGAAATCTATTGGGCAAGAGACTTTTCTGACCAATTTCATATTTGTCAAATGTTGATTTTAAAAAGCTGAAAAACGTTAAATGGTTTTCATATTTATTATATGTACATAGGGATTTATTGGGGAAAAAAATCAAGTGTGAGATTATTTGCTACGTCCTGTTTAGTAATGTGGAAGGGGATTTATGGGAGAAAGACAAAACACTGTGTTTTGGGATAAACGAGAGCTAAACCAGTTCAATGTTGCATTTGACGTATCATGCCAAGCAATAAGTTGGATGTTGGCTTTTCCCTGTTCCCCAGCATTTTCATTGTGAACATACACCTAATCAAAAGGATTATGACCTGCATATGGTTTAGTGTATGATAGAAATGTAAAGCCCCTTATCAATAACTTTCTTTATGTGAGACTGTAGATGTAGTTTGGTAAAGTGCTCAGTGTTAAATATTACTTGTTTGATATAACAGTGACAAAAGGGACAAAACTGTTTCAACTGACTTTTGGTATAATCAAAGCTAAGAGGTGGGCTTCTTACTTTTTTCACAAACTTGAGGTGTAAAATGAAAAGCAGCTGTGAAATTGTGCCAAAAGCAACACATTTTCTGCACAAGCACTTACTGTAAGGTTTTTGTTTAATGATTATTGTCAGTTTTTAGTACAGACTTCACAGTCTTCAAATCTCTAGAGCATAGATATTATCTTAAGTGTTTAGACATTTTATCCTCGGTTCTGTTTGCCATATCTGACAGTGCAGCCGCTTATCTCTAACAGTTTTAACTACCTCTGAAATGCCTCAACCTTTTGCCCTCCTCAGAGGATTAATGCAGTAAAACTACACATTTAAATACCATGTAATGTTTTTCTAGTCATCCTGTTGATATAACCATGAATTTAATCATGTAGAGACTGATCAAAATGCATTGTATGCACCAGAGTCAAAACATGTTACTGTGTTGGATATAAATAAATTTCAATATAGAAATAAAGTGCAATGAAACTGAATTGTTTCCATTTTGTTTTTTCATGTTTTCAGAACCTTATACTTTTCCAGTTTAACCCTTAAAGACCCACTGCTACTTTTGAGTCAATTCCCAATTGAATTTTCCTCTCCATTTAACCTTTCTTAAGTGATTTATCACCATTTATTATAATATTATCCTCTGTATTTTCACTGTAAATCATGTATTTTCCTACATTTAGTTTCCTATATTTAATTTAAATATTCATTAACTGAATAAAAAGTGAGTTTTTCAACAAAACATATCATTAACTCAATATAAACCCAGTGTCTCCATCCACGAATTAACTCCATGGGTTTTACTGGTGAATCAATGTTGTAGAACAGGGGTTCCCAAAGTGGGGTACGCGTACCCCCAGGGGTAAATGGAAGAAGCCCAGGGCGTACGTGAAATTTTTTTTGAAAAATACATTAAATAAGTCATCATGTACCGAATACAAAATAATGAGAAGTAATGCTGAAATATAAAACACAATAAATATATTCATGTAGGAGTTTTATTGTCAATCATCTTGTTTAAGCTTTGGTAACATTTTTAGAACATTTCTATTTTATATTATTCAAAATTAGTTTTTTGTTGATGAAAGGTTAATTTATTAATTAATGGCCAATTTATTTATTTATTGTTCTTATCAATGAAAGAGGGCACTTTTCAGTTTGTTTTGCGCACAAAAGTTACTTTAAAAATGTGTTATTTTTTATATATTACAGTTAAATATATGTTGTTTGTTTACAAAGTTTTGAAAATATAAAAAGACACCTTTGGCACAGGAACACATTTTGCATAATTTTTTTCAATTAAAAATGCTGGGTATCTCTCCGGGTACTCTGGCTTTCTTCCACCATCCAAAGACATGCACTGATAGGTTAATTGGTTAATCTAAATTGCCCATAGGTGTGAATGTAAGAGTGATTGTTTGTCTCTATATGTCAGCCCTGCGATGAACTGGCGAAATGTCCAGGGTGTACCCCACCTTCACCCATATGTAGCTGGGATAGGTTCCAAACAACCCCCGTGACCCTAGTGAGGATAAAGCGGGTTCAGAAAATGAATGAATGAGTAAAAATGCTGAAGCGAGAGTTGGAGGTACTTGGCTAAAAAAGTATATTTCAGGGGGTACTCCACTGTAAAAAGGTTGAGAACCACTGTAGAAGATGACAGTGTTTCCATGTTCACTACAGAGCCTCTGAAAGTCCAAATGGGTCATATTTGATGACCATGAAAAGATGACAAACTGTATTTTACACCAATTATTTACATGTATTGATAGGATTAGTGGATCAACAGGTAACAGGTTACATCAATAGATACTTTTGGTTGCCAGTGGAGGTTTGGGACTTTATGGGTTAAAGCTGAAAGTGACTGTCTGTCATTGACAGTAACCATGACTTAGCAATGACAGGTGACAGGTTTCAACAAATATCTACCAGTTGTGTCTTTAACCAGTCTTACTAGTTTATCAAGCATTCTAACTTGTACCGCCTACAGTTTCTACACCTGAAAAACAAGAACGTGTTTCTGTAAAGTCTCTCAGTCCGATGGCAGCGACAAGCCCACTCTGTGAACAGGACCTATTTTGCCCTCAGTGCAGTGAGATTTACAGCCTTCCTGTTCTTTTAAAATGTGGGCATAATATTTGTCGAGTTTGTTTGCAGAAATTCTGGGAATGGAAAGGATGTCGGGAATGTCCGGTGTGTGGCACTGTGTCTGTCCCTGGAAGGCCTCCTATCAATTTGGCACTAAAATTAGCTGCAGAGGAATATCAAGTACTAAAGACCACGAAGAACACGGATGTCTGTGTCTTACACAATGAGAAGCTGAGGATTTTTTGTCAGAATGATGAAGAACCCATCTGCCTTGTCTGCCAAACATCAAAATACCATAAGGTTCATGAGTGCTACCCGGTAGAAGAGGCAGCCCAACAGAAAAAGGTAGAGTAAAAAACAAACAGGAAAATAACTTTCACACAGTCTACAAAAAAAACAAAAAAAAAAAAACACAGTTATTTGTAAGAGCACAAAAGAAATATGGGAGGGTATTGGACTGGCTAAGTCTGATGTAGTAAAATATATAGTAAGAAGTATAATTTGATTTTCTGAACAGTTTGGTGAGCCAGTAGGAGCAGGGAGACAAAATAATGCAACTATAATGTATTGAACTAGAAGGATAAATGTACAGAACTCATTTAATTGAAAAACTGAAATTAAGAGCGAGCAGGAACATTGATTGTGTTTTCAGTGTAATTTGATGTTTTTAACTTCAACTCTGAACATTTTAGGGAGAGATTTCAGCAAAGTTGGAGCCCTTGAAGAAAAAGCTCAGAGTACTGAACAAGGCAAAAGTGGAGTGGGAACAAACCAAAACCTACATACAGGTAAAAGTCTGTAGATCAATTCTTTATATTCTTATGAACATCATTAATACAGTTCAGTATTTACTGAGGTGGAGAGACAAAGCCGATTCACTTTTAAATGTACTTCTGGTCTGAAGAGAAACATGACTCACCACCTTAAACATTCCTACTGTTTACTGGTATTAAACCCAGCTTCCTCATTATTACAGACCCAAGCAAATCAGGATGAGAAGGCGATTAAGGAAGAGTTTGAGAAGTTACGGCAGTTTCTTCAGGAGGAGGAAAACAGGAGGCTGAATTTACTGAAACAAGAAAAAGAAACTAAGACCCGGGTGATGTGCGATAAACTAAAACACATTGAGGACCAGATCAATAAACTTTCCTTGATCATCGGTGATATTGAGAAGAGCCTCAGAGAAAATGATTTAACATTTTTACATGTACGTTCATGCTTTTGAACAAAAAAATAATGATTTCTTTCACCAAATATTTCATTAATGAAATCTTTCATTTTTTTCCCCCATTCTTGAACTAGGACTACAAGCAGACAAAGAAAAGGTATGCATAAGCCACTATCAGGCTAAATTAGTGGTAATTGTTGTCTCCATTAGACAATGGTCTAATCATATTAATACATTGCAGGACCAAATGCAACATTCAAGAGCCAGAGTGTATTAGAGATATTCTGATCAACTCTGCAAAGCATTTGGGATTACTCAAGTTTAGAGTTTGGAACAACATGACAAAAATCATCAATTGTGGTAAGTAGAAAAAGACTCAAAGTTCAGGTTTATTATGGAGCGCTGAGACTGTACTGAACTTTTTTCCTTTTAGCACCCATCACCCTGGATCCAAACACGGCCCAATCCAACCTGAGGTTCTCTGAAGAGTTGACCTGTGTGCAATACAGCAGTAAGAAGCTCCTACCAGACAACCTTGAACGCTGCACCAGCCGTGTGTGCGTGCTCGGGGCGACCGGCTTCTCATCTGGAAAACACGGCTGGACTGTAGAGGTTGGACAAGGCAAAGACTGGTACATTGGAGTAGCTCAAGAGTCCATCAAAAGGAAGAGTACGGTCTTCCTCAACCCCAATGAAGGTTTCTGGGTGATCGGCTTGTGCAACGGAGACTCATATTGGGCACAGACCTCGCCTCGCATCAAACTGGTGTTAAAGCAGAAGCCAGAGAAGATTACTGTGGAGCTAGATTACGACAAAGGAAAGGTGGTGTTCATCAACCCTGCCGATTCAACGACAATTTACACATTCAAAGACAGATTCACTGAGAGAATTTTCCCTTACTTCTCTCCTGGGCTGTACGAGGATGGGAGAAAATCCAGTCCACTGAAAATCTGTCCTCAAACAGTAAGAGTGGACGTAGAATAAACTCACACATAGTAAACACACAGGGTTTTCCATCAAAGTAGGAGTTTACTGATCAAAAGCAACATTATTTAATCCACACTTTACAAATTAAATTATTAAGATAATAATAATCTGATGTTCAAGAAAAGATCAAATGTGTTTTTTCCTTTAGACATGACAATAAATCTTTTCGATTTGAGGGAATTAATTTCTAAAGGTAATTGGTATTATTGACTGTCCTTTTCTTTGTGTTTGGATTTCCTCTGTGATGCCATGTCTTTAAGTTTAGAGTCCAGCCTCCTCTGCAGATAGGCTTTCTTATTGGGGTCCATGGACTTGTCCTTCTTCCCGCTGCCAGCATAAAGTACGCCCTCTTTACTTATTCTCATCCGAGCATGAGATTTGGCTTTATCTCCACAGCCGTGGACCTAAAAGAAGTGAACAAATCATAAAATTTTTGGACAAAGCATTAAACTTTGAAGCAAATCTTTACATCTAGCTATAAAAAAGTATAACTGTATAATATGACCGAATAAACAACACAATCCAAACTCTTTATTCTTCTTTTACCTCTGGTATGTGATGACTGAGACAATATTGCCTATTGCAAAACAGGCAAAGCTGGCCCAACGTTAGCACAGAAGCTTTGCACTTGACAAAACTGCACACACTGTCGGCCTTCATGACAGCACTGATGAGTGTGTCGAAGTCACCATCTGGAGAAGCTGCAGCAACGATGTCACATGCCCCTGCTTTGGTTCGGTTCTTTCCTAGAAAACAAAAAAGGCTCTAGATCTCCAGACAAACCCTGAAAGGAAGACAGACTAGATGTTTTTATGGCAAACCTTTAGACGACTTGGACTTCTTTGAAGACTGTGCCTCTCCTGATGGGATGCTGTTCTGTTGCTTTTTTTGTTGGGCATTTTCTTCCCTTTTCTGTTGCTCCCTTTTCATTCGCTCCAAATGTAAACTTTTTAAATCTACTGCAGACTGACTTGCTGGCTCTTTAAGTGGACTTGACATAGTTTTCTCTTTATAGTCTGATTCTTCTTTATTATTTTCCTCTTGTACCGGCTCCTCAGATGCTCTTGAACTCGGGGGTCTGGAGACGGTGATACATCTGTCTTTGCCCTCACCTTTGCTCTCATGCACAAGGCCCAGCTCTTCAGCAATCTGGTGCACCAGCAGACGATCATGAGAGTTAAACGAAGGGGGAAACTGTAGTTCACTCTGATTGAAGTTCTTCAGAAAGCTCTCAACCTGTTCTCTGATCTCTTTATATCTGTTCTTGTTCTCGTCATCCTCTGTTAGAGCTGTGCCAGGTTTTGTAAGCTTATGTGTCCCAGCTGTTCCTTCCTTACTACTCACATCAGTAGATTTCTTCTGCACTTGTTTGGTCTTGTTTGGAGGCTGATCCTTGGGCTTCTGTTTGGCTGACTTAGAGCTGCTAGACGTATTAACCTTTGTGTCTTTGTGCTCACGGGTGTAATTCTGCGGCACGATGTCTTGGATGTACTCAAATGCTGTTCTGACCTCACCAAACTCTGTCATATGATCGATGAGGGACTTTAGGAAAGCGTGATTCTGAACAGTTTGAGTATCACACACGACAGCAATGTGGCGTCTCGCACGAGTAACAGCCACATTTATCCTTCTGTCCTCTGCCAAAAATCCAACTTCACCTGAAAAAAAGACAATGAATAAATAGACAGGGATATTCAATTATTAAACAATTAAAGCGGATAATGTGCATGTTGTGGCAGAATCTGACAGGACTTTACATCCAGCCTTTACCTTTTCTGTTGGACCGAACTAATGACAACACCACAGCTTCTTTTTCTCGGCCCTGAAATCCATCTACAGATTTAATCTCCAGCTCTGGATGCCTTGCAGAAAGTTTCTGACGCAGCAGATCGACCTTTGCAAAAATACACACATAAAACCACATTAAGTCAATTTGAAACAGCACTTTAATGCATCTCAGGGTGTATTTTCATTATTTTTTGTTATTCTGTTTGGAGTTTTTAAGTCTATCACTGTAAAGGTTTTAATTATCTTTTTAAAAATGATATTTAAACCCTCATGTTGTCTTCAAAAACATGGATTAGGAAGTAGTGATTTTACACTGTTGTCCATAAAGTTGAAATAAAATATTTTTACCTGTGACAATGTGATTGATTTTCAAAAAGGTGATTACTGATGTGTATACATAGGAATAAAAACAGGAATGTCTGAAAACAAAATTTTTCCAAGTTGTATTTACAGCAGCCCATTATACAGTACATGGTAAAGTTCCACCTCCATAGTTTAGATTTTTAAGATTATCACATATATGACTTACTTGTAAATTGTATGGTGCAATAACAGCTATATCTTTGGCTTTAACTCCAGCTTCAGTCAAAGCCTTTATGTGAATTTCAACAATGTCTACTTCACCTGAGAATAGAGAAAACATACAGTTAGATCTGATACTAGAAAACCGTAAAATGACTGCTTTTTTGAAAGCAAATGTCAGACCTTGATTGCCTTTGGACTGTTCATCTGTAACCTCCATTTCAGTCAGACCACAGCCTGCAGTGTCAATTAGTACCAGTGGGGTGCTGGTCTCTTCTACACAGGTGACTCCTGGTAGATCTCTATTTCGATGGAAGACAGTCATTTTTAAAAAGATGTACTTCAAGAGCAGGCAGGAAACATTTTTGACATCCAAGCTGATTCTCACTTCAGTAAATGTCTCTCCACGGAGCTGTGAGCCATTAGCCTGCCCTGGTACATCTCTTTGGAGGCCCACTCCATGATGGCACTGTTCATGCGGTACTGGACAGTAAGCATACGGACCACTGAGTCCCCGTACATCTGAATAAGCCTCTCCATAAGACTCAGAGACAGGCCTTTTGATGCAGCACTGTGTGGGATATGTATACAAAGTCATAAAAACCACTTAACAAAGAGACATTTTAAGTTGCTTTTTTTTTAAACAGGGATCACTGCATAAAAAGAGGAAGTGTTTTTACGTTTGTGATTTGATAGTAGGTGGTAATTGCTTGTAGTCTCCAGCCAGAATACATTTACGTGCTCTGAGGAGGGCAATCCAGCAGCTGCTTTCCAGGGCCTGAGCGCACTCGTCTATCACCACCCAATCAAAATGTTCTGCTGGGAGGAACTTCAGAGGGCCATCATCACAAGCACCTGCAGACACAGACAAGTGGCCTCTGATTGCATTTCTTCATCTCTGCCGGTACTTAAGGACATTATTTTGTTCACAAGGGGACATAACTGACCTGTGTTGGTTGATAACACAACATCAGCACTTTTAAGGATCTGGGTAATGGCTGCTGCTTCTCTGGTTTTCAACTCTTTTCTTAGATCCCCGATTTCCCTTTTCAAGTTGCCTCGCTCTCCTTTATCATGCATCTTCTTTATTCCCATCTTGACAAAAGAAATTATCAGAAATCATCTAGGGTTTCTTCAGGTTTCAAAAGATTAAATGTAAGTCTTTTTAAAGTCATTTAAGACTTATTTTTATTATCAAGCCAGATATTATTGAACTTGCATTCACCCTGCACCATTTAGAGAATCAATTATAACATTACTTCTATGAGTAGCGTTTGGGACATCAGGTTAGCCCTCACACCATATTACAACATATCAGATTGGTGTGTTTGGGAAAAAAATGCAGCTTGCATCAGTGGTAATGTTACTGTACAGTTTGTTTTTTTGTTTTTTAATGCATGAGCAACACATTTTTTTCCTCAAAACAGTGAAAAGCATGACTGAAATTAATGCAATCTCATAAAACCCAAATATCTTCAAGACCTGTCAAAACCATATGTCAGACATTTTAAAATTTAGATTATTGGATTTTAGACTTTATTAAGGACCTGCAGAGACAAATTTAAGATAAAGCATTAACAGAGAAAAACACCAACAGACTTACAAAAGCCTTATCCATGTCTTTGCGAATGTCAGCAATGATGTTTGCATTGTCACTCTGAGCAAGGATGGCATCCAGTGAATGTTTCTGTATCGACTCCAGTAGTCTGGCAGGGTGACCCAACCTCAGGACTTTAGCCTTGCACTGTGCTAACCTCTCCACTAAGTTATCCACAGCAACATTGGAGGGGGCACAGCACAGGACCTACACAAACATATCAACTGGTAAAGAAAAGAATCCTGTCTATGCTGAGATTATGTAAACATATGCAAAGATACACATTGAAAACACTCCACCTTCTGGCCTTGTTTGACAGCCTGTAGGATGATCTCCACCACAGTTGTGGTTTTCCCAGTCCCTGGAGGTCCATGAATCACAGCTAGTTCTCTCTGAGACAAAGCAAAGGACACAGCATCTCTCTGGGATTCATCCAAGTTTGGGTTAAATAATTCCATGTCATCTGGTGAGATATGAGAAGCATAAAATTAATCATTTTGTTGTGTTATTTAGATTGCATACTATATAACAATATAAATTAAGAATCATAAGGAAAAAATAGGATAAGTTTCAACAAGATATGTAGGATAAAACTTACAGTGCTGTGACTGTGTATTAGGTTTGCTATCTCCAAACAGAACATTTATCAGATTAGCAGCGGGACCATTGTTGTATCCATTTAAAGCATTCAAGGCACTACAGGCATAAAAACAAAGTAACATTAAGTTGTTTCACAGTTTCAAAATGCATGTTTTATAGTTGTACATTTGAGATTTCACTTACTGTTTCATTCGTTTGTACGTGACATCATTGGCTAATTTTAAGAGGTTAAAAAGACCATCTGTATCAAAATTAAGGCCATCCTTTGTGTCATCAAAAGCCACACTTATGGATGCCTGACTGACTCTTGTCACAATCCCTGTGCCGATCTGTGAAGATGCACTGCATCCATCCACATCATATAAACCAACTATGTCCCCTGGGAAAAAAAATGCATAAATGACACATGAAGAAAAATGTGATGGTGAAAATCACAAAACACCAAATATGAAATGTTCTGTTTCTCACCAGGTCCAAAGCTGTTGCTCGGAAGAACAGAGATACCAAGATGTTTTCTTGGCTCAAGAACAACAACTGTACGGCCATACAAGCCTGTACACTGACTCCCTATCTGCAGTTTCAGCAAACATATTCCTTTATGTTGAAGATCCTTAAGAGAGATGTTTTCCTGCCAAATTCTGTGGAAAAAGTAAATGGAGTCATTTAATAGGAACAGGATTTTCTCTTTTTTAGATGCATCCATGCTTTTCTATAAGATGGTTTGCCCTCATTATGTTTAATATTAACAGTCTCCTCTATATTATAATTATGATGTAAGGATAGAGATTCATCGTTGACCTTACAGTTCCTGGGGAGAATTGCAAGAATCTCCCTCATGAGAAAAAAGTTAAGAAATTAAGGTCAGTGTATTTTTCAAAAGGAGTATAAAAAGAAAATACCCCTGTGACAACTGTCTAAAACAATATTGCTTTGTATTATTGGAAGTTTCGGGTCCAGGATTTTTCCTAAATTGCTTGAATAAAAGCCAGAATATCCAGACTAAGTATTTTAATACTCTTTTAACACGGTGCAATAGGAGCAGCTTCACTCATCCACTATTACAAATCCTTAGTGTAATTTCCCGTACCTTGTCTCTGCTATTTCAGCCTCTCTCTCCTCCTGTAGAAGCTCAAGTGTCTTGAACACAAACTGTTCAACAGCCATGACTCACTGCAAAAAGATAATCAGACCCTAACATCATGTCACTCAAGCTTCAGCTACACACAACCTGCAAAAGAGTTAACACTGACACCAGGCTACTACCTTTGACTTATTACACCTTATAATGTATTGAAAAGGTTCGGTCGCAATTATCTCCTTTTCCTCGTGATGTAGCATGTGAAGAAAAATCAGGTTGTTATATCTTAATTACTACAGAGCTGAATTACAGAAATATTTGCATGTTAGCTTGCTAAACAAACTCAACTAACACACTTTAGCTTAGCTTACACGCAGTTAGCAAACAGTGCTTATACTTACCTATTAACGTGGAAATAGTTGTCAGTAAACACCGAAAGAATAGACGACAGAAAATTAAGGTTAATTCACAAAATATTTGTAATGTACAACATAATTACACCAGGGGGACTTTAGTAGTCATGCTGTCTTCTTTGCTTGTTTTTAGCCTCTCTTGTTACTAGCTGCTGCCACCTACGGCCTCGGATGACTCTCTGCTTGTCACTGGAGACTTTTATTTGGAAAAGCTCGAACCGGAAGTCGCTGTGCTACGTTGACGCTCCAGAAACACGTTGAGCTGAGTTGTCAATCAAGCTGAATCAAAGCGATATTTTTAATTATAAATCCTGGTTACATCTGTTCTAGCAGGATGCGCGGGGCCGTTTGGGCTCGTTACTGGGTGTGAGACTCAGATCGCTGCAGGACATGCTGGTTTATTATCAGCAACATCTCAGTCAGGAAGGAAGGAAGCAGTTGCACTGCAAAGCTGCAGACCTGAGCTAACCCATTTTTATTTACAGCTGTACGACTCATTTTTGCGCCTTTTTGGAAATGAGAACGACGGTTGTGCTGTTACAGGCCATCTCATGCTGCTGGTTGGTCAGTGCAACACTTTCTAAAACTGATGCAAAGAAGTCGCACAAAGCTGAGGCTGAGGTGAGTAACTTCTGGTCTTACCTTGAGATGGAATGAGCTGTTTACTGTCAGGCCACAAAGTCTGACATAAAATCAGCCTTGTCTGCATCGAATCTTGTCTGACATACAACAGGACTCCCTCATCTGTGCTGTCCAGAATCAGGAAGCCCCCCCCCCAACCTTTACCTGTCATGGTGTCTGTTGTCTGTGTCTAAACTGCTTATCCTCTCTTTGATTCCACTGTTTAGACAACTCCAGCAGAGTTGTCTGTGTTGGACAGAGGCCTTGTTGTGTCAGACCCGCATTGGAAAGACATAGTCAAGGAAGAAAAGAGATACTCTGCTCATATCAAGAGAGGATTTCAAGGACAAGTGCTCGGATATGTTACACCTGTAAGTCTAAAAACCAGCACAGCTGCAGATTGCAAAGCTACAACCTTTTTCTCTACAAAATACAAAGATCAGTTCTAGTCTTCACTCAAGCAAAAAACTACAAGACTTTTTCTGCATTGGCATTTTGCAGGGAAAGGGATGATTTCAACTAATTATACAGGAGTAGTAGTTTTTGTTTGCTTTGTGTTTTATTGTTTAGGTTGTATCCTTTAAAGTTGTATTTCTTGGTCAGAATTAAAATTTTTTTCACAATCTGCAGTGGAACTCCCATGGCTATGACATTGCAAAGATGTTTGGCTCCAAACTAACCTCAGTGTCACCAGTGTGGCTTCAGCTTCGCAGACGGGGACCTGAAACATTTGACGTCACTGGACTCCACGACCATGATCCAGGTAGACGTCTGACCAAAGTCTTTTCTTTAGCTGTAGATCACCTTTTGTTATGCTTGTAAGATACAGAAATCGTTTTGTTTTCAGGCTGGGTGAAAGCTGTACGCAAGTCTAACAAGAAAGTCAAGATGGGTGAGTGGATGCCATCCAACACAGTGCTCACTACAGCTCAGATCAGTGTTTTCTGTTGTGCTCCATTATCTTTATTATGTCTTCATTCTCAGTGCCTCGACTGTTATTCGATGGATGGTCTTACCAGGATTACATGAGTGTGCTGGCAAGTGAAGATGAAATTGAGGAGCTGGCAAGTGAGCTGTTGGATGTTGCTAAGGTAATAAAGCATCGCTAAGTGTTCAGTCTTTAACTTGAATCAGTGTTGTGTTTGTTCTACCTCTGACTAATGAAGCTGTGACCTTGCAGACTGAAGGATTTGATGGTTTTACCTTGGAGCTGTGGAGTCAGCTTGGAGGCAACAAAAGAAAGTAAGTCAGACTAAAGACATGATAGGTAATAGAGGTGTGAATCTGAACTGGCCTCAAATGGCCTTTTCAGTGCTCAGTTAATCTAAGCAGTCAATTACATCTGAACTCTTTTCAACTGCTTTAAATGGGCTGCATCTAACTGGTATCTATTAAATAGCAATATCTGTGTGACTATAAATAGTCTGTAAATATTATAAAGATGAAACAGAAATCCTTCTGCAGTACATTACAACTAGACGTGACTATTCACAGCCTCACAGTTTGATATATTTTCATTCCTCTGTTAATAATACTTTCTTTGTATTTTTCTGAGATGCTTCACGTTTCCAACATAAATAATCAAACATACTGAATATAATCTTTGCCAAACAGGGAGCTCGTCCATTTAATAAAACACATATGTGAGACTTTAAAGACTAAAAGACTGGACTGCATCCTTGTCATTCCACCTGCTGTCACCAGGTAAATTCAGTACATTTTATTTTACTCTGTGTAAAATGCTAAAAAGGATCACTAGACAGTTAATTGGGGTTTCTTTTCATAATGAGTTCGGGACAGCCAGGTATGTTCGGCAGGGAGGAGTTTGAGCAGTTGGCTCCAGTAGTTGATGGATTCAGCCTCATGACGTATGACTACTCCAGCGGTTCAAGGTGAGGGTCTTTCATCTAACATAGATCCAGCGGCATGAGTGTTTTTTTCTTAAGCACTGTTTTTTGGGTTTTTTTTTTCTTTTCTTTTTGTAGATCAGGTCCGAGCTCTCCCCTGCCCTGGGTAAGAGACTGTGTCCTCCAGCTTGCACCCACTACTCAGTGGAGGCAAAAGATTCTGCTTGGACTCAACTTATACGGCCTTGATTTTGCAAATCAGGGAACGGAGCCGATTCTAGGTGTCAGGTAATATACTGTACTGTGATACTCCTAGAATGTTTCCATTGTAACCACAACTGATTTCACATATTTAACTCATTTCCTTCAGGTACATTGAGATTTTGCGAGAACACAGACCAAAACTTCTCTGGGATGAATATTCAGCTGAGCATTATTTCAGTTACAAGAGGTAATGATAGTATAGTATCTTACATAAAAAAATGTTGGCTTCGAACAGCAACTGTTTAAAAGCATCTGTCCCTTTTTATTTCAGAAACAATGCAGTTAAGCATGTGGTGTACTACCCTTCATTAAAGGTAATGTCCTTCACACTTCACAGTATTTATCTGTTTTCAACTTACCATTTGTGTCACAAACATACATGTTTTTGCACTAATATGAAGATAAAGCTTTTATTTATTGTTTTACAGTCCATGTACCTGAGGATCTCTTTAGCTACTGAACTGGGGACTGGGATTTCCTTGTGGGAACTAGGACAAGGCCTGGATTATTTCTATGACCTCCTGTGAGAGCTGGACTTGAAGCAGTGGACATTGGTTCATCAGCACATGTATTTTGTTTTTTCTTGATCATGGTGCACCAAAAATTTTAGTGCTGTACGCAGGTTTTCTTTTCCTTTGCTAAACAACTGAAATGAACACCGAAATGAGCCTTTGAAACAGTTTGGTTAATATTCAACTTGGGCAGCTGCTGGATGAGGTCAAAAGATTTGAGAAACCTTGTTGACATGAAAGAAACTGATTTGTTGATTTAAAAACAGTAAACAACAGGTACTTCAGTATGTTTTATTCCTTTAAACTGATGTTACAGTAAAAAAAAAAAAAAAAAAGCAAAAAAAGTGTGCTTTTCAGTCAGAGTGCAGTAATAATGTGTTGATTTAACAACAGAGGGTGCATGATTATCAATATGTATAAAGCTGAATGAAGGGGATCATGTGCCACAAGTTTTATTTCATTTCATTTTCTAAGACATTTTGATTGTGTGTTTTCATGGGTTTATAATTTTCACATTACCACATAATGAAGTTGTATGAGCATATATTTGGACCAAGCTTCTTCCAATATTTGTCTAAGATGAATGTTTGTTTAATGACATGAATATAAATGTGAAATAGCAGTTGTTAAACGTAAGCATCAGTGCTGTAAAGATGTTTTTACTTGGTGCTACACAGCAGGATTAGATTATTTACAGCAAGTGAGGTTGACTGCATATTCTGACCAGTAATTAGGTGTTTGTCTATGACGACGTGCACTGCATCTTCTTGGCTTGCTGAAAAAAAGGAAATACATAGTTTTGTTTAGGCTTTAGAAGAACTTGAAAAAGTGTGTAATGCCATATCTTTCTGAGACCCAGCAATGCATTTTTGTCCTTTGAAGGGGACAAGAGTTTCACAGCTTTACTTAAAAAAATCTAAAAAAAAAAAACAACTGGTGCATTAAGCTGTTTCCAATCAAGGCAATTATTTAATGTAAAAAAGCCAAAACTTTTGCTTCACTGGGTCTCAGGAGGATATAATACAGGTGTGAGTCAGCTGATGTGGGAGGCTCACCTGTGTAGGATCCACCACTATCTTTCACAAAATCCTCCACAATCAAGGGCAGGTTGGCAAAGTCAGGTCTCCGTACCAGTTCAAACACAGAGGGCTTTAAACAAAAATGGTTACTTAACACACTGTACACCACCTTGAACATTAATATATCAGGGTATATCACCCTTATTCGCATTAGAGAAACACTAACCCCTGTTAAACTGTAGCCACTGAAGATCCACTTCTGTCCCTCAGTGGCACAACAAAGGGCTGACACCCCTTGGCCTACAGCACACACAGGCTCTGCACCAAAAAAAAAAAAAATTAATTTACACTACACATGCATAATATGTTACAGATTTTTAATCTTCTAATGAGCTTCAGACTCACTCTGGTTAGAGACAAAGTGTGTAAGAATGCGGTGCAGAGAACCACTGTGTGCCAGGTCATTCAGCGCTCCGGGACAGTCTGGAATGAGCAGCGCTTGATATCGAGCTCCTGAAAAGGGTCACCATGACATTAGCAGAGTCCAAATAACAGTGGGCATTAAAAATGACCTTTAACAAAAAACAGGTATGCTCACCATCTATTGATTCAAGTTTGGCTGGTGTTGCGTAGGGCTTTACATTAAAATCCTGCACCCATCTGGCAGTACTTTCATCCACTCCGACAAAGTCTATAGGCTTCCCCTACAATTAAAAGTAAACAGTATAATCTCTGAACAGAGTAAGAGATGACATGCTGAGTTCATAGTGTTTTCTATGCCAAGAGAACAGAGGTGTCAAAAGTATTCACATTCATTACCTAGGTAGAAGTATAGGTACTAGGGTTTAAAAAGACCAGTAGAAGTTGAAGTATCAAGTCAAGCTTTTTATTAAAGTAAAAGTGGTAAAACTGGTTTCAAAACAACTTAAAAGTAAATGTGGGGGGGGGGCATTAGGACATAAGCTTAGACGGTGCCACATAGGCCTGTAGTGCACTACCCCACCTCCCAAAAAACATTTTTCTAAAGGCCATAACGACTATAATGTTATATTAAAATGTTAATGTTGAAAAATTTGGGATGCACTAAGCTACCTGTTTCAGCTGCATATATGCCCATTGAAAATGCATTTTAGTCCAAACCTTATACATGTGTTTTAATGAGCTGAAGATATGACTAGTTGCTTATAAGTATTGGAATGATGCAGTTTGTAGCCAGGGGGACGCTGACAGAAGCGTGGCTGCCAATTCGCGCCAAACAGCCTCTCTGACCACCACCGAACAAAATTCGCGCCAAACAGCCTGTCTGACCACCACCGAACAACATTCATACACCAGTGTGAGTGACACTGGAGGCAAGGTGGGTGACAAGTGTCTTGCCCAAGGACACAACGGTTTGACTAGGACAGAGCAGGATTCAAACCGCCAACCCTTCGGTTATTGGATGACCCGCTCTACCTCCTGAGCCATGGCCTCCCCTACAAATCAATAGGGTATCAGAATGGTATATGTTAATACTTCTAATCCAACCACAATCAAATTCACTCTATCTGGATGGTGCGATTTATCTGGGTAGTTTTTTTATTTGAACAATGACAAGCCAGACTGAAAACAAGCCAAAATGAAATAGGAGTAACAAGGCTATTTTTAAAGTGTAAGGAGTAGAAAGTACAGATACTTGTGTGAAAATGTAAGTAGAAGTAAAAAGTCAGGTGAAAAATAATTATTCCAGTAAAGTATAGATATTGAAAATTTCTACTTAAGTAAAGTAATGAAGTATTTGTACTTTGTTACTTAACACCTTTGCAAGAGGAAGGATATCAAAAGTAGTTTTCCTGCTAAATATGGATGCCCGTGTCTGCAGTACAGCTAACTGATCAAAAACAAACTATCTTGAGTGTGTGCTGCCTCTTTGGAAAGCTTAAAGTTCCACATAACCCATCAGATTGCTTTGGTAATGGTGCTGGGACATACTGTTGGTAAGTTTGCAATCTGATAAAAAAAAAAAACAGAACAGAACAGCAAATTATTCACATCAAGTCATTAAGAGACACAAGCACAAAGAGAACACTATCAGAATAGAAAGGTTTGGTAACATGGTGTTGACTGTTCAGTGGAAAACACTACTTCTATACAAGTACTTTACACTTGTACTCTACTACACCATAGAGACAAATACTGTACTTTTTACTGGGACATTTCACTTTAAAGTTTGAGTTGCTTTTTACTTATGACACTGTTGCTCATAAAGTTGGAATAATTTTGTTTTCAGACATATTCCTCTTTTTCTTCCTATTTATACACATCAGTAATCACCTTTGACCTACTGTGTCCCAGTTACACATTATCAAGAATAAATCACACTTGTCATAATCATTTCATGAGAAGAAATAAAAATATTTTATTCAAACTTTATGGGCAACAGTGTGGTTGCCTTTGATTTGGAATGTTTGTGATAAACTGAATGGTTATGTATTAATTTATAGCTTGAGTTTAATATTAGCTGTTAAAATGAATAGTTTAAAAAACACAGCTTCAACATCCAGGAACCATTTTATTACTCACGTTTTACACCCTTAGTATTTTGAAGACAGAAATTTTACCATGTTCTCAATATGATATTAGTATGTTTTATTAAAATAAAGAATCTGAGTACCTCATCCACCACTGAATCTCATAAAACTATCTATTGTGGGGACTAAGGCAGTATCTGTTTTTATTTGTTTTTTTGTTGTTGTGTGATTTCATTATTAACACTCAGTACTGGACTAACGGATGAATTACAGGTCACAGGTTCATTTGACTTAGTGCTGTTCAGTTTTAGAGTCTTACCCCAGGTGTTGCTGTCTGGAGGTTGAAGGCTGAGGTGCACAGGCTGAAGGACTGGTGGAATGACTTTGCTGACACCCCTGAATGAAAACATCCGCTTAAATGTAAAACAAACAAGTATCTCCAACAGAAAACGCTAATTTAGACAGCTGTAGACTAGGTTTGACCATAGGAAGAGCTAAGAAAAGTAAAAATAAATACTATGTTTAACGATTTGACGTAAATGATGCATAGAACACAATGTTAAACAGTATTTAGTCAATGAATAAACGATAAAACCCTGGTATGTTTGTGGATTATAAGTAAATTATCCGACCTTGAGGAGAGGCACTCGCCACTATCAAACAAGTTGGCTTCGCAGACATTTCATTTATCTCTACTTTTCGCCTGCGTCAAATATTGTACTTCTTTTTTTTAATCGAATAACTTCGTAATTTTCTGTGAAATCGGTGAAATCAAGCAGGAGTACGAAGAGGAAGTTGTGGTCACATGACAACAACATCCGGCAAGGATATTTCAAAATAAAAGCCCGGTGTAATTCAGGATAGAATAGGAAACAGGTTCATGAATGGAAAACAATTTTATTAGCCGTTCAAAGAGCAGTCATTTTATATTATTTTCTTTATTTGATAAATAAATTGTGGCATAAAAAAGAGACTAGATAAACAAAAAACAACAGATGTATCCTAGGCTATGTGTTTCCTCTCTTCTTTATTTAACCCATAAAGACCCAAACATCCACCAAAGACCAACATCATCTACTGATCTAAACTGTTTAATATCTGTTGATCCACTAATCCAATCAATACATGTAAATAATTGGTATAAAATACAGTTTGTCATCTTTTCATGGTCATCAGATATGACCCATTTGGACATTCAGATGCTCCGTAGTGAACATGGAAACACCATCATCTTCTATAACATTGATTCACCAGTAAAACCCATGGAGTTGGATCAATGACAGTGGATGGAGACATTTGGTTTAAGTTCAGTTAATGATATATTTTACCAAAAAAGGTCATGTTTTCTTCAGTTTTCCATTTTTGATATAATAACCCTCAACTGTAATCTGAGCTTTTATGAAAATCTACACGATTAGCACATTGAATACAGGAAAATACCTGATTTATACTTAAAAATGCAAAATACAGAGCATAATATGAGAACTAATGGTGATAAATCAGTTAAGAAAGAGAAAAATAAATAGAGAGAAAAATTCATTTGGGAACTGACACAAAAATGATACTGGGTCTTCATGGGTTAAAATTGTATCACCACTGAATGTTTGTAAAAGGAACAAAACTGAAAGCATGCATGGGAATATGCAGAACAAGAACTGCTGTCCAGCAGCATAATCATCTCATGTGTCCTGTGTGTATAATTTAAATTGTGATAACAAACTGGATTTATAAGTGTAAATTGTAGACATGAAAATAACCAAAAATCTGGCAATGCATATAACATGACACATTTGTGATATTTGAGTGTTCAATATCAGTAAGGATCTTCTTTCAAATTTCTATAAAGGCAGCAAGTAAACATCATCCCCACAAGCTGAAAGAGAAAAACACGAGGAACTTGTTAGTTCCAAACAGCACACAGAAAGTAGTATTGTTAACAATTTGGCTGCTGGCACTTTGTAAAATATTTTATCATTGATTCATTCTAACTTGTATTTTAACTTCAATGGTTGGGATATTACCTGTAGAAATGCGATACCTATACCCACTGCACCAAGAATATACAGCTGACTTAGAATGAACTCCTCTAATTTCATTATGCAGCCACCCTAGAAACACATGAAATAGAAGATATATTCAGTGTTGTCACAATTTCATATTTACATCAGGTAAGTGGAAGGCTCTACCTACCTCCACCTTGTAGATGTTGGACGGGTGGTCTCTTTGTCCACAGAGGTCACCAGGTGTTTTACAGCAGCTATCAGGAACAAGTCGCTTATTCTGTGGAGCCTGGATCCAGATACTGTCTGACCAGTCTGAGGAGCTGTTACTGCCACAGCACTTAAACTGACAGGAATCAAATGAAACAAATGATAACATTAAGTCATACGCAGTAGTAGTAGAATTCAGATACTTTACTTAAGTGAAAGTATTGATGCTACACTAAAAATACAAATTAAAGTTCTGCGCGTAAAACTAGGTGTGTATTACCAATGTACTTAAAATATGAAGAGTGACTGTGCAGTAAATAGTCCCTGTCAGTATTTTCATTTATATATTTTGTTTGATATTACTGTTGCATTGCATGTGTGTGTTTGATTTCACTACTATAGATATTTAAGGCTGAGCCAGTTCAAGTACATAGCACAAATAGTGTTGGGCTGTTTGCATCATACTCTATGAGATCACTCCATATTTGTAGTATCACTGACATGTGAAAACCATATATCTTTAAAATGTCATCTTTTCATGACTTCAAAAAATAGTCCTGTTTTCAGCTTTGCGACAATGTATTTTTCATCTAATTCAAGAGGGTTTTTGAATGTTTATTTAACTTAAGAAGAAGGAACATTTTTGTCAAGTCCACACATTTGGTGATCCCTGGTTTTCACTAGAAAGGAAGGGAATGAAAAATTAAAATCTGAAAATGAACTTTGTAAAATGCATATTTGCCCGCAAGGTGTCATAGAAGAAGCATAAAGCTACCGAGAATGAAACACTCAAGTAAAGTGCAATTTCTGCTTTGTACAGCAATTGAAAAATATCCAGCTACATTCTACCACTGCAGTTATATAAATGGTCAGCTTGGTATAGGGGGGTAGTTCTATGCTTGTACAATTAATCTTATACAACATAAAATATTCCACTTCCATACCTCTTGCTGAAGCTTGTCCACGGCCTGTGTGACACTTTCCTCCCCTGGCTGCTGGTACTTCTTCTGCATGGTCACCTTCAGGTTCTGCCTGAGCTCCTCATCCAGCTGTAAGAGAGAAAAAAAAAAAAAAACACTTCAATGATTGTTCAAAAGTGCATCTATCACTGACAGACCTCCCTTTAACCCATAAAGACCCAGTGCTACTTTTGTATCAGTTCCCAAATGAATTTCTCTCTCTATTTAACTTTACTAAAGTGATTTATCACCATTTATTATAAATTTTTCCTCTGCATATTGTGTTTTTTCATCAAAAATTGCATATTTTCCTGCATTTAATTGACTGATCATGTGGATGTTCATAAAAGCTCAGATTAAAGTTCAGGGTTATTATATGAGAAAAAGAGAAAGCTGAATAAAAAGTGACTTTTTCAGTAAAATATATCATTAACTGAACATAAACAAAGTTTCTTCATCCACTGTCATTTATCAAGCTCCATGGTTTAATTGGTGAATCAGTGTTGTGGAAGATGATGTTGTTTCCACATTCACTACAGAGCCTCTGAACATCCAAATGAGTCATATCTGATGACCATGAAAAGATGATAAACTGTATTTTACTCCAATTATTTACATGGATTAATCATTTTTGTGGTTTAGAAGTTATTATACATTTCAGATGAGTAGATGATTTTAGTCACCAGTGGCTGTTTGGGTCTTTATGGGTTAATAAATCCTTTTAATTGTTTTTTTTTTCTTTCTCTGTAAAATTCCACTATACCTGTCCAGTACCCACATAACTCAAAACATATAAAGTTGGCTCCTCGGTCTACACTCCCTGTTCCACACGAGCAATCTTTAAATTAATTTGAAATAAAATTGATTTGTTGCTTGACTGATAATGTGCACAGATTGAAAACAAGCCATCTTACATCACCCTGTTTGAGAAACAGTTTGATATAAAACAGACACATGTGGCAGCAGATTACCTGGTAGCAGAAAGGGAAACACTGGAGTGAGAGAAGGGGGGAGAAAGAGAGGTGTGAGAAAGATGGAAAAACAAGACAAATGAAGAACATGCACAGAGAGGCATGAAGAGAGGATTTCACAACTGAAAGTACAGCAGCTGTGCTAGTTTAGGATTCTGTTTCATGATCAACAAACTTTAGAGGTGGTGAATTAAGCAAAGAGGTGGGGCTGAAATACACGAAGAGAGGTCATGACATGAATAAACACAGAAAATAATTAAGTCAACATACATAGAGATGTGATTTATAATTGATGGGGAAAATGTAAAAATATTGTAGCTAATAAATATACCAACAACAGAACAATCAACAGCTCAGATGATAATAATACAGTCATTGTTTACATACAATAACTGCACCATATGGGAGAATTATCGTCTGTAATTACATGCAAACACAAGTAAACAGAAAGAAAGTCTTTCACCTCTTGGTAGTTAATGTAGGCCATCACACCAGCTATTATTTCCAGCAGGAAAATACAGAGTAACAGGACCAAATACTATAAAAGAGAAACAGGGAAAATGAACAACACAGCAAATAAAACAAGCTGCAAATATACAACTACATTTTATCTAAAATATGGCTTAAATATCCTAAATAACAATGAACTGAATAAGCCCAAAGAACAATATGCTCTAGATAACAATGAATGCACTTTATTATTCGTGTCATTCATTATTATTCATATCTTGTTATTCATAACAAAGGTCATGGCGGATATTGAAATAGACATAACGTCACAGAGCTTGTGCAGTTTGTGCTTCTGTATTAAATTCTCATGCTCCGTCTGTCTGTCTGTCTGTCTGTCTCAAACACACATAAGTCCAGGCACCAGCTTGTGATGCCCCTCATTCCTCTGGCATGAGCTGCACTCTAAATCTAAACTCTTAAAGACACACTCTGCGTGACTTTGTCTGTTACACCTGACAGTCATGCCATGCTGACATAACACACTGCACTAAATGCAGGAAGACGAGACAGAAGGTCAGCAAGGATTAACTTAGAATATGTGTACATTTAGACCAGGTTGTATGAACACAAACAGGACTTTCCTCATTTACATGATGAGGATTAAAACTTTGGTTTATCTGAACAAATAAGCATTTTATGTGACAGAAACACATTACCACAATCAACAGGCTCTTTAGCTCCTTCAGAGTGGCACAGCATCCAATTATTCCTGTCATTATCACAATGACTCCAGCAACTATCAGGATGTAAGCTGAAGCCGAATAGAGGCTGGAGTTGAGTAAGCTGATGTAGTCGCTCTTCTCCACCAGAGTCCAGACTCCCACTGCCAGTACAGCTCCTCCTGCCAACTGACAGAACAAACCGTTATCTGCTCAACTCAAACCAGATGCCAAGGAATGAAGCACATAATTCATACCAGTTATAATGTTGCTCCTAAAAAGCAAGTGTGATGCAACCATGACAACGCCTCATTCTTAAGCTTCAGGAGACAGGCAGCTAGATATGTTTGTCACACTTCTCTGATAAACATAAATCACAGATTCAGAATGCCAGTGCAAACAATATATGACACTGTGAATTACATTTATTGAAACTGTATAACAGACTCACAGTATTATTTGGATTTATAGTAGATAGGGAAAAATAGGTGTTTTAATACAATGAGACAATGCAAGCTGTGTTGTTAGTGAAAATGGAAAGTAAATTTTTAAAGTAATGATAATAATTGATACATCCCACTAATGGTGTTAATACAATTGCGGAAAAAATTATGAGACCACTCTTGTTTTCTTCAATTTCTTGTTCATTTTAATGCCTGGTACAACTAAAGGTACAATTGTTTGGACAAATATAATGATAACAACAAAAATAGCTCATAGTAGTTTAATTTCAGCGCTGATATCTATCAATTTTCCATGGTTTTCTTGATAATAACCAAAATTACTTAAGTTCTTACATCGGTAGCTATGGCATCATACTGCCAAAAACAGTGCTTTTAGGCATTCCATGTTTTCTTTTCTGTCTGTTTTAGTCACATGATACAGACATAAGTTAGTACATGATCGCATAACCATTGTTTCTGATGATTTTGATGGTCTAATAATTTTTTCCGCGACTGTAATTGGTGCAATATTTAGTAGAGAGATGAAAATATGACATTTTATCCTACCCAGAAAAGAACATTAAATAAGAAGAGTAGATATTTCAGGCAAATTGTCCCACAGGTGTGTGTTTTTTCACCTCGGGCTTCCATTCTGAAAAAAAAAAAAAAAAGACACATGATTACTCTGTATGTTGATGTAAAAATAGAGAGAGCATCAAAAGCTTAAATTAGTCTCTGTGAGAAGATTAAATTGCACCGCTGAATGAACTTTAGGTGCTCTGAGAGAAAGTCACACCTATTGACAGTGTTTTCTTGAGATTTTCATCTGTGTTGCCTGCTTGCATGACAAAACTAAAGCCTATCAGTTCTCTATGTGATTGAGACTAGGTAAACATGAAGGAATTTCCTCTTTTAGTGTGAATCAGTTTAGTTCCACCTTTAGTGTGAAAATGTCACACTAAAGGTGAAAATGTCCAGTCTGAGTGAGTCACAAGTGATATGCTTTTTATATGCATTAATGTTATGCAAAACATGTGTTGAACATAAAATAAAATGCATTTTAGAGTTGCAGAAAAGTTAGAATTCACTGATTAAATCAAACCTGTTGTGGGGAAAACATACTTAACCACACGTGTCACATGCCAAGCAGCAGACAGATATACTGTATGTGTCATCCACCCAGTAACTCAACCTGATCTTCTCACACTCAAGTGATTCACTATTCACTTTTAATTCTTACTTTATGAATTAGTCAACATGTATATCTTAAACTGAGCTGCCTTCTGCTTCTATTTAAAGAAAAGTTAACTCTGGGCATAATAAAATATGATACTTATAGTCACATATAAAGTTAGCACTGAACATCTCCCTTTATAAAGAAATAAACAAATGAGAAAAAGCTCTATAGGAACATTGATGGAATATGCAATCCCATCCTTTACTCATGAGACAAAATAGTATGAGTAAATATGATTATGAGAAAAAAGAATCTCCTAAAGAAGTCACATTCAGTTATTTTTAAACCATTGTGTCATGGAAAATCTCCGCTCCCTTCCCGCTGAGACTGAAATACTCCTACCTGATTTTAGATGGTGGGCCCCAAAGGATGCAGATTATCAGGGTAACGTCTTCCAATCTCCCGCTAACCCCAGTGTCAATGTGCTGCTGTCGGTGAAGGTTAAGTGCAACAGTGTATGTTCTCGGTTGACACTCAGACTGGATCGTCTATGCGCCTGTCCTCTTTTGGCAGAGCAGTTTGTCTCGCCCCTCTGAATGCTATATAAAGTGCATGGCTGCCCCCAGCTGGCTTATCATGCTTATTGAAAAATACAATGACACAAAATAATCCAAAATATATTTATTGGTTGCATTACATGATCCATAACACATTACGGACAGAGTGTAGTAAACTTGTTCACAGTAAAATGGCATTGTTTGTGTTTTGACCTGGTGAATCCTTTTGTTGTTGGCATTTCCAATAAATCTCCAGCTGTTGCAACAACCAAAATGTAACATTACTTGACCATGTCAGGTAAACAGGACATGAGCGTTCTTATGGTTATGTACAGCAGCTGCTTTTAGGAGGGTCCTCTGTCAGTAAAAGTGCATCTCCACATTGTTGGGTGTTCTGGGCAACTAACAACCTGCAAGAAAGAAAAAGCAATTCAATCATTTTGCATCAAAAGCAACACATAAGCCTATCATAAAAGTGGAATTGAAACAACTGATTTGGCTGCATTTCCCCTTATCATAAACATTTATATGAGGAACTTCACTCACTTTCCAGGTAACTATGTACACGTTACTTCTAGCATTGCAAAATCTCAGCAGAAACATTATGTAGATGATACGCATGACATACTCAGCCAAATGAGTCATCGACTTCCCCATGTTATGTCCAGTCTTGGCGCTGCACTCATAAAACACAGCCTGGTGCTGCTGTATGAGCCAAAAAGATTAAATATACAGATGTTTTTAACATGGTTTAAAACCCAGTTATCTTCCTTATTTCTGATAATGTGGACAAATTACTGCAGAAGGTAGTTTGAATATTCACCACTGCCAGTTTCTGACCATCCCTTGTTGTCACTTTTCTGTTGTCACTGTCTGTGAGATCCAGCTTGTTACCCAGAAGCATTAGCACTGCACCTTCACACATCTTCTCCTGGGGCGGAGGCACAACAAGTTAGAGTACACACTTATCAATGTCAGTGTTAATACTAAGTAAACACATCCTGACACTTAAGTATGTGATTATTTTGTCTGTAAACATGTGACAAGAATTAAAAAAAGGGAAAAATCAGGTCTTATCACTCAAACAGAATTCCTGTCAGTAAATAAGACTATTGAGCTGTATTATGAATTTCCTGCATGCGTATTTAGAACATACATTTTTCAACTCTGCTTTCTCACCTTCACAGTATCTATCCAGCCTCTCACTGCGGTGAAAGAGAGGGGTTGAGTTATGTCGTACATGGCAAGGATGCCATCAGCCTTACGGTAGTACTGCTCAGTAATGCTACGAAACCTGAACAGGAATTGGGAAAAGGTACAAGAAAAATGCTACCCTGTAAAATAAGATGGGATGTTTGTAAATCCACAAAGGTGGTAAATATGGGAATAGGTTTTGCTCTGTCTGACCTCTCCTGCCCTGCAGTGTCCCAGAGCTGCAGAGTCACAGTGGTGGAGCCCAGAGTTAAAGTCTTCATCTGAAAATCTATACCTGTAAGAAAAGAACCCTAGTTTCATGATCCCCTTTAATGACCTGATAGTATTTTGATCATTGCAACAAAAAGTGGTTACACCAAGTACTTACCCGCAGTAGCATTCATTTTACTAAAGAAGCGGCCTGTGCAGTAGTGCTGGATGAAGGAGCTTTTACCAACTCCTGAGTTACCCAGGAATACCACCTTGAACACACTCTGACTGACACCTTTGCTCTAAAATGGTAAAAGGACCAAAATGTACATATAGATCTTGCTTTATTTCTGTTTTAAGCTCTCTGCTTGTTATTTGTGTAAATCATCCTCTGTTACTGTGCAGCAGTTCATTTTTCTACATTATGTGTATAGTTTTATAGCTTCTGCATCTAAAATTGAAAAGTTAGTAATTCATTTTGAACATGTAGGTAGGAGAACTCAACCAATAAAGAAATTTCACATATGACACAAATGGAAAGCAACAAATATACACTCTAAATATTAAAAAAGGATTGGGTAGTAATAAGCACTTATTTAGTCCCAACCCTCCTCCATAAGTTATTAAGTGTGTGTGTAGATATATATATCTATATATGTGCACACACACATACATATATATGCATTTATATATTTGGACAAAGATTTGGTAATTCTGTCTCTGTACACAACCCTACTGGATTTGAAATCAAATCACCAAGATGTAATTTAAGTGTGGACGTTTAGCTTTAATTCAAGAGGTTTAATGAAAATATTGCATCAACTGTTTAGGAAATGCAACCATTTTAAACAAAGTCCTTCAATTTTCAGAGGCTCAAAAGTGATTTGATGTTCAGAGAAAATGTTTTTGAGTATTAGCTTGTAACTACTAATTCTTTGCTTTGAACATAATTAGTGCTGCTTGATATTCTACTTTGTAAGTTTAATATTTCTGAGTGTAAAAATAAAGAGTGTGTATAATCCTAACCCCCCCCCCCAAGGAGAGGCAAGGGGTATTGTTTTTGGTTCGGTTTGTTTGTTTGTTAACACTCTAGCAGCAAAACTATTGGTTGAATTCATACCAAAATAACTTTATAGATTGCCAGTGACCCAGAATAAATGTCATTACATTTTTTGAAAAGTAGGTCAAAGTTAAAATTTTTTATGAATTTTTAATATCTTTTTTTTTCCCATTTACTTATAATGGGGGAAATTTCAAATGTTTGTAGCAGTGAAACAATTGGGTGAATTCATACAAAATTAGGTTTATAAATTGCCAGTGACCTAGAATAGACGTGGTTACATTTTGGGAGAAGTAGGTCAAAGATTAAATTTTTTTATACATTTTTTTTTTACTTTACTTGTAATGAGTGAAATTTCAAATGTCTACAAAAACATCAATTTTGTTTCAGTTTACTTCAGATTTGACACATATATAAAGGCAATTGATATGCTGCCATCAGCACATGCATAGACATGACATCAGTTGGACTGATGCCAAAATAAGCTACACTACATGTGAGGGGCGGGGTTTGTTGTGCCTGGAACCACTTGTTGAATCTAAACTGCTTTTGCAGTCATTGCCCCAACCCTTTGAAATGACATAAAACAGGATAATCTGGGGAGCAATTTGTCTGTTTCTGTAGATTTGATATTTTCCCTACCTGAGTTAGTGCCTGATCAACTTTCTCAGACCTGACTTTATATGAAGGCTGGTGTCTCTTGGAGGAATTTGTCACCTCTGTCTCTGTCTCCAGTTCCAACTCTGGGGTTAAGCTCAGCTGTCTTAGAACCAATAAATACACAAAATTAGTTTCTTCCTTGGGCAATCTGTTGTATTATTACAGACATGATGAAAGTGACTGGTCATACAAACCTTTTCAGTGGCTTGTCTTGATGTAAGTAGTTACCTATGATAGACCCTTTCTTCTGTAAACTCTTTGTCTCATTTGGACTCTAAATGGTGTTTGTGGAAAGTGAGGCAGAAGAAACAGGGAGCATTAAGATTTTCATAGTAGGTACATGGTTGCATTGGTTTTAAAAGTAATATGAATCCACATTGTCCTCTGTAGTAATTCTGTTGGCTTTAATCTGTGCAATTGAAAAGCAAGAAATCAGTCAAATAGTGACATTTATTCTGCTGCCAAGTAGTTTAACATCATATTCATTTATCAGCAATACACTTAATATAAAAATCATGCAATGTGAAAAACCAACATGTGTTCCTCAGAAACAAATATTTTATCAAGCTTGTTCCATGAAAGCTCAAATTTAAAAAATAAAGCTACAATTATAAGTGCTATATGTTCATTATCTCAAGCGATGCAGATTTAAGGCACCCAATACAAGATGTGATAAAAAATAATTAATAAATGCACTATTGATCGGTATACACTTAGCTTATGCATAAATACAACTATGTACAATATAACTTATAAACATAATACTCTTCTGTTGGTACAGTACAGGATAATCTTCAGTCCTTCTGTTAACTGACCACATGCTCACAAAACATACATGCTGACAAGCAAACCATGTGTCAATGACATTAACACAAGTTCAATCAATAACTATCAATAACACTAACAGCAGCCTGCACAAATAACCAGTGTCCAGAGGATGAAATAGAGCATGACACCGCCCTGGGACTTAGCTTAAGGTGGAAAAATCTGCTGTGTCCATGGTGTGCAAAGGTCTTCATTGAGGAAATAAGTTAATGGCAGAGGAGGTGGAAGGGCAGACTGTCTATGACTAACCCCCTTCTGAGACTGCTGGGCATCTTTTTCATCTCGTAGCCGTTTGTTCATGTCCCTGATAGAAAGAAAGGACAACATTTACACATATTTATCATTAGTTTGCAATTTGAGTCAATTAATGAAAAAGTACAGACAAAAAAGATATTCATTGCTACAGTGGTATGAAAAAATTTGGGCACCCCTGACAATTTCTATTATTTTCATTTATAAATCATTAGGTATTTGGATCAGCAATTTCATTTTGGTCAATCAAATAACTGATGGACAGTAATATTTCAGCAGCAAAATTAGGTTTATTGGATGAGCAGAAAATGTGCAATATGCATCAAAAGAAAATTAGACAGGTGCATAAATTTGGGCACCCCAACGGAAAAAACACATCAATATTTAGTAGTCTCCTTTCGCAAAAATAAGAGCTTCTTGGCACTTCCTATAGCCTCTAATGAGTGTCTGGATTCTGGATGAGGGTATTTTGGACCTTTCCTCCTATAAAATATCTCTAGTTCAATTAGGTTTGATGGTTGCTTCAAATCATCCCACAGATTTTCATTGATACTCAGGTCTGGGGACTGGGATGGCCATTCCAGAACATTGTACTTGTTCCTCTGCATGAAAGCCTGAGTAGATTTTGAGTGTTGTTTTGGGTAATTGTCTTGTTGAAATATCTAGCCCCGTCGTAACATCAACTTTGTGACTGATTCTTGAACATTATTCACAAGAATCTGCTGATATTGAGTGGAATCAATGTGACCCTCAACTTTAATAAGATTCCCAGTCCTGGCACTGGTAACTCAGCCCCACAGCATGATGGAACCTCCACCACATTTTGCAGTGGGTAGCAGATGTTTTTCTTGGAATGCGGTGTTCTTTCATCACCATATAGATTGTCCCTTGTTATGACCAAATAACTCTAACGTTTGTTTTATCAGTCCACAGCATCCTATTCCAAAACTAAGCTAGCTTGTCCAAATGTGCTTTTGCATACCTCAAGCAATTCTGTTTGTGGCATGTGTGCAGAAAAGGCCTCTTCCACATCACTCTCCCATCCAGCTTCTATGTGTGCAAAGTGTGCTGAATTGTTGAACAATGCACAGTGACACCATCTGCAGCAAGATGATATTGTAGGTCTTTGGAGGTGGTCTGTGGGTTGTCTTTGACCATTCCCACCATCCTTCACCTTGGCTTCTTCAATATTTTTCTTGGCCTGACACTTCTGGTCTTAACAAGAACTGGGCCTGTGGTCTTCCATTTCCTTACTATGTTCCTCACAGTGGAAACTGACAGCTGAAATCTCTGAGACAGCTTTTTGAAAGCCTTCCTCTAAACCATTACGCTGAACAATCTTTATTTTGAGGTTGTTTGAGAGTTGTTTTGATGCTCCCATGTTGCCACTCTTCAGAGCAGCGTCAAAGAGAAGAACAACTTGCAATTGGCTACCTTAGCTACCTTTTCTCATGATTGGATGCACCTGTCTATAAAATTCAAGGCCTAACAAGCTCACCAAAGCAATTGTGTGTTCCAATTAATCAGTGATAAGTAGATACAGGTATTCAAATCAACAAAATGACAAGTGTGCCCATATTTTTGCAAAGCCTATTTTTCATGTCTGATTTAATTTCATACAACTTAATACTGCTACACTAAAAATCTTTGTCTGGACAATACCCCAGTAGTCAGCTTTTATTAGAAGATGAATGGCATGCCACTGCGATCATTTTCTGTGAAGACAGAGTAAATTAATATGCAGCCTCAGAGGGGTGCCTAAACTTTTTCATACCACTATATTTAAGTACAAATTTTATGCAAATGCAGAACTTTTCATCTACTGTTAAGACATACCTCAATAATTCCAGCTGTCTTAAGAGACTATCCTTCTCTTTCTGCATGTTTCTTGACACTTTCATCACATTCCTGCAGTGAAGCAAACAAAAAAAGACAAAAGCTGAGGTTCCATATAGTTCTCGTTGTCAACAAACAGTCATTTAAAGATTAAAAGAATAACTGAATCCAACTGAGTATTGTCTGGGTCACCCAAGTCTAATACAGATAATTCCACTGTGTTGTGGCCCTTTATTGATGTCAATGTATACCTTAAATACACAACTCAGAGTCGGCTTTATGCACTGGGTGACATGTTCCTTCGTTACAAGAATGTGCAAAGTAGTTTACATTGAGTCAGTCCCAGACACACCCTCCTGTTACTGTAAATAGTAAGTAGTGCATCCACTGTGTACTAAACATTTGGTAATAAACTGTTAACAAAACATATCAGTCATGAAGGATATGTTTAATTTGTGAAAAAAAACTGATTAACACAAATTTTACAATGGCTTTGGTTTAACTTGCTCTTAATTAAAAGAAGATGATTGCCTGCAGCTATTCTGATGGGAATGAAACAGACACATCATATGATTCCCATAAGCTCACACCCAATGTTTTAATAAAATCCGTACTTAAATTCATTATCATACTTGGAAATAAATAATTCATGTCATACTTCATGGAAAGGCAGTGTTTTCACAACAGAGCTCGTGACAGGGTTTCAGCTGCCAGTGTTTTTGCCACTCACCTCTGTCTGGCCATTTGTTCCTGGGAAGCGCTGAGCTGCAGCAGACTGAGTTGACCCAGAGCCACCTGCAGCTGCTCTTTGCTGCTCTCCACCTGCTCCTGTAACTGGACATTGAGGCTCCGCAACTGCTGATTCTGCTGCTTGATGTTTGCCTGCTCATGACTCAGCTGGTGGATTCTGCTCTCCAGCTTAGCACAAAGACAAGTCCTGTTGTCTTTCTCATTAAACTATGACACTATTCATGAATTACAATTGAACTACATGGACACCTACCTCTTTCTGTTTGGTCAGCATGTTCTCCAACTCTTGCTCACGGATCTGTAGCTCCTCTTTAAGTTGTTGCCCTTTGTGCTTCTGTCTAATACTGTCCTTTGATTTCATAATAAATTTGTTAAATGCCATTATAATTTCATTTGCTTAATTGCAAAGAAAGTCAAATTAGTTCAGGCAGGACACTTATATCAGACATAAAGAGTGCATAATATGTGATTGTGACTTGAGTGAATATGACACAGACAGGCAACCCCAGAGATCATAAAACCCCCAGCATAGTCTGAGATTAAAAGAAAACAACTTCACTACTGCAGGGGAACCTGAGGAGGTAAAAGGAGACAATTTTATATCTGTAATATGCTGATGAATAGGAGCAATGTGGTGAGCACAGTACAGAGGAAAGTAATAAACACCGGCTCAGCTCTAAAGGACATTAAATGGGTGAAATTTTGAATGACTAACTAGATCTACCTGCCTGAACTACCATAAACACCCATAAAGTAAAAACTAGTACCTGAGCCAAGTATTTCTCTCTCTCCTCTCTGACTTGGGTTTCCATTTCTTCATATATGGATCGAACAATCCGATCATGTTCAAGCTCTCGTCTGAAACAGAACAAATCATAGTAACCTGAATCCTGACATGAAAAACAAAAACAAACAGAATGTATATTATGTGTTAGAGATCTAGAGGATGATCGGAGGGGGGTGGCAGACACCTGCGCAGAGCCTGTTCCAGACTGTCTCTGTCTCGGATTGAGTCCTGTAAGTGGGACACTGCGTGGACCAGGACACCCTCCAGGACATTCAGCAGCTCTGGTCTGTCCCTCTGGAGGTCACACCACAAAGTACAGAGCTCCTGCTGGCTAAAACAAACCATGACATAACACACAATTTTTAGCCATACAGTATAACTTTAGTGTATGGGTCACAATCACTGGAAGAGCCATAAAGACATAAGCATAAATACATATAATCTCCAGATGCTTCAATGAATCACTAAATATTTGATGGGTTAGAAAGATTGTGAAGCATATATGTTAATGATTTCACCACTTTTACTTTCCTAACATGTCTCATCACAGCCTTCCTTCAGGCTCTACTAAACATGCACAAATTGCAATATGATATGTAGGCTAATGCAAATGCTTTGTTCACTAAATGGGAATAATGTAAAAATTGCCTGAGGGTCCACTCTCAGTAAAACTTCACAATATGTACTTCCTCTGCCAGAAAACCAAGACAAAGGTGACACCATTTGAGTGGCTGTAGGAGAGAACTGGGATGAACCTGAGAGAACGTACTCTTTAAAGAGTTTGTCAGCACCCAGCTCCATCAGTATGTTAACAAATCGGTTTGCTGCAGGGTCCTGGAACCACTCCACCTGGTCATTATTGTCTTCTTCCTCATTGTGACTTTGCTCTATCGTTTCATCTAGTCCCATCAACTCTCCTGTACCACAAACAGAGAACAATATTTTTGTGGGTGAACAGTAGTATTCCTTATAGAATATGTTGTGCTCTTGAATAATCAACAAATCAAACTCACCAAGTCCTGTGTTGAACTCAGCAGGTGTGAGGAACCCAATGCTCTCTCGATCAAGACTTTCAAACACCGTCTCCAGTTGTTCAGGCGATAGCGGTACCTCCGCTTGTAGCCTCTGATCAGAGCGTGGACATTTAGATGAAGGGTTTAATCCAGTGGTTCCCAACCTTTTTTGACTCATGACCCCATGTTAATATCACAAATTTCTGGTGACCCCAGACATTCAAAACGGTGACTTTTTTTTGCTAAAATTAATTTGTTTTTGATCATGTAATAATTTGCTATACTATGCTGCACATAAAGGTTAATTTTAGATGACATTTAGGCTATATAATGTATATTATTATGGACGGAGGCAGAAAGCCAGGTGTAGATTACTGTACAAAGTGAGAATTTTATTTTCCTTGGTCAGGAAATGTAGTCAGTCCAGCTTGTATTTACAAGGCTGCAAATTAATACTGAACAAACAATAACTCAAACTATGAATTATGAAAGAGCTGCAGCATCTGAAACCGACCACAATGAACATTTGACAGATAAACAGTACCACAGTGCTTCAGTTTCAGCTTCACAGTTTATCATGTCTTATGTATTGTGATTGTCTCTCTCAACTCACAATATATTTTTTATTAGTAATATTTTTTATTTTTATTTTTATCAATTACTAGAAATTTCAGGCAACCCCATTTGAATTCCAGGTGACCCCACTGATCCTGATCCCAAGGTTGAAAAACACTGGTTTAATCTGCAATGAGTCTAAAATAATGTGTTATTGTCTCTCTGTTGCTTACCTGCATATCCCTCTTTGTGATGAACCCTTTGCCCTCTTTGTCACACAACTCAAACAGCTCCTTGGCTTTACCCATGACTTCTGCCTGTGGACTTCCTGGTACTGACTCTCTGGTACTGGGGGAAGCCAGTGGACTTCGTAATTGACTTGATCTTGGACTCCCGGGTAGCAGAGTCCGTAATCTGGGGCTCAGCAGCACGGCTTCACCACTACCCTGTCCCACCAAAACTTCCCCGTCATTCAGCCACTTTGACATCACTGAAAAGGGATGTGAATAATTATAATACATGCCTTTCATTAAGTACTAGCTTTATGTGAATCTTTTTTTGTATACGTGGGTTGATTGATTGACTAATGTAATATTTACATTTTTACAATAATCTGTACCTGCATATTTTTTGCTCCAATAAAGTCCTGTATAAATGCACTAATTTGGCTCTGTAGTCACCATATGATTGATTACCCATCACATGTAAAGGCTTATCAACACTTTAATGACAAAAAACACTTATTTAGTTGTCCAACTTTTCCAACAAAATTCTATGATGAAATTGTTGAAACTAACACCAGGATTTATCATTTCATCAAAAATGTATACTGGCTCCAAATATAGTTATTGCTCTCCTCAATAACGAATTAAAATCAGCAATGAAGAAATATACTGTATATTGGCATGTCAAAAGTTTTGGTGATAAACATTTAATTTTACAATGACAAGTCTTATGTTTTCTGAAGCATCCTCGGAAACTTTCATTTGCCTTTTCTGAACTACAACAAGAATGAATGAAAAGACACTGGGTCTTCTCCACTGGTGTTGTAAGATATTTTGAGAACCAGGCGATACAGGTCCTCCCTTGTCAAACATAAAGTGCAAACCAAACTAAGCTGTGACTGTACACATTATCTACAGCTGCTCTGATCAGGTGTCAGACTTGTCTACACTTTTATTACATTCTGGAGAATCCTATAATTAATAGACCAATGGTGGCGTATTAAAGAGAAAAAATATTTCACACTGTCGTGTCCAAAACATAATTGTTCTTAAGCTGAAGTTAAACATCAACATGTTGTTTCACACATTGCTCCTCAGTGTTTATTCAGAGTGGGGATGACTTCAACTGCTGTGCTGCTGTAGTGTCTGTGATCGTGGACCAGGATGTGGAGAGGGTAGAAAACAGGATGGCATCATGTGAGGAAAGTTACTGCGTAAGTGAAGGCGAGGGCAGAAAGCCAGGAGAGAGGAGATGCAAATAAAACATTTGCACTTGTTTGCATTGTAAGAACTACCACAATTGCACACAAATTTTACTCTTAAGAACTATGGGAAAACACGCCACAGCATTTCCATGAATACTCATAAAAGAGTGATTTATGATTTATTACCTGTTTTATTTCTCAGAGCAGCAAAATAATAATAATAATAATAATAATAATAATAATACATTTCATTTTTAAAACGAAATTGAATGATTTTTGGGAGCTCATCATGTTAAAGTACACACTGAATTAACATGTGACCCAGTGTTATGTGAGAGTATGTGAATTTCCTATGCTTCCGATCTCTCCAGCCATGCTCTATTTTACACTATCTGTTAAAGCACTGACTTAAAGAATGCGCTGATGACTGATAAATCATGTTGATGATCAGTAATTTTGAAACTTCCTTATAACACATGAGATACGCACAGATAAGAGACTTTTGTAAACACTACACGCTAAGGATTCTGCATTTCACACCAAGCGCCGAATTTGCCAACAAGCCACGCCAAAGGTCAAATAAACACACACACCTTACACACTGTGCAAGGTCGGTGCGTGGTATCAGGTGCAAAAATATTTAGTGAAAGTGTGAGTTTACCACATTAAGTCAACAAAACAGATCCGTGTAATTATGATGAATAAGGGCGATAAAAAGACCGAAAGAAGGTTGACGTTGTTGAAAATACATTGCTTGAAAACACAGCATGTACATGGCAATAATAGGCAATAAATTTCACTCAAATGCAACTGGGAAAACTGCCACACAGGCAGAGGTAACCAGAACCCACAGAATGATCCAATGTACATTTATTATTAAAACTGAGAAATACCGACACATTCACACCCGTTAATTCGCTGTCGTCTTTCCATAAAGGAGAAAACTTAAAACACCTTCACTGTATTTATTTTCTAAATGACCCTGGTTACTGTTTAATGTGTTAATTTCGCCAACTTGTAGTAACTTAGAAGACTTACCTCCGCTGTACTGGACGCAGGTGTCCACTGCTCTTGATCAGTTCGCGGTAATCCAGTCAGAAGTACCGACAGTGGCCTTTAGGTGGCAGTAAGCACCGTGCTGTCGACTTCTACCGTAATGCTTAGTGTAGTCTTCAATTTGAGCTTTGTTGGTTTTTCCCTCCAGCTTTAATTCATTATTTTTGTTTTCCCGAAGCAAAAATAACAGTTTTATGAGGCGTTTAGTGCAAACTCGAGACTTAACAAGAAACAGTGTGTTTTTATGAGGTTGCTGCTGTTTTTAGAAAACGTTCAGAGATGGCGTATAAGTTGTTTTACGGTAGAATTTGCTGTTACCATGGAATTTACGGAAATACATCACGGTTACCGCTGAAAAATAGTGGTGGTCGCGATTTATAGTGGGAAGAAGCTTTGTTTTCGGGTGGGAAAAGTGAAAATTTGAGCGATTTACTTTTCCATCTTGACTCGAGGTGAGTGATTTTCATTTCTTAACACACATATGTTGGTAAAAAAAAATGAATAATGTGTGTTAGACGCTGTTACTGCTGTGCTGATGGTTTACAAAACAAACGTGTCCGCCAACTGTCTGGAGGGAATTCCCTGAAAGTGAAATCCGCGTTGCTGTGCCAGTGCCACCTGAGTGATTAGTGGTGGAAATAAGATTGTGAAACAGACAGTTACTGTATTATCCGTCTCCAAGATTATCTCACGGCTAAAGAACGGGCTACCGTCACAGCCAGACCAGAAGAATAGATGTAGAGAAAGAGAGAACACAGCCAAACAGAGATGTTGGATGATCCGAAGTGAGATTTGTCCTTAATCCAAGCCTTGACCTTTTCACAACTGGACTATTTCAGAAACTGTAGATTCGTTCACTACTAATTTAGGTCTCTCAAGTAGTCTAACCTACTACATGTTTCTAAGTAGTAGGTATTTGTCTGATCTCTGCCAGATATGGAGGGAAGATGTGAGCAAATCTTTCTAAAAGGTAAAAAAAGAAAAAAAAAATTCCTTCTAAATTGAATTAACTTGACTGTTGTTTCACAGCTCCTCCCTGTCCTCTGTAACAGGATATAAGAAGAGAAGGAGATTTTACACAATGAAGATTTCAACATGCATCTTCTAAGAACATCAAACACATCGTGGACTACCTGTTACCATCATCAAGACTCGTTTTCACTGACGACAACTAATAATCTAGGATGCTGTTTCTTGACAGGGGTTTCACATATTGTGAAGATGACCTTAAGTAAAAGGAACCACTTGTGGATTCACTGCTACTGCCTACTTCTAGATGACTGCCTTGCACTGCACTGAAGTATGTAGGACTTGAAAACCACCATCAGGTTCCTGCGTTAAGTTGCGAAAAGAAACCAGAGAAGAAACCAAGAACTTTAGAGCTTGTTTGTTTGCAAGATCAGCCCGCAAAGATGCTCCAGACCAGTAACTACTCTCTTGTGTTGTTAATCCAGCTATCACTGCTGGCCTATGACCTTTTTGTGAACTCCTTCAGTGAACTTCTAAGAGGAGCGCCTGTCATTCAACTTGTGCTTTTTATGTAAGTAACTGAATTACACATTGAGAAGATAAACTGATTTATCAGTCTCTCACTTCCATTTTTATTTCCATAACAGATTTTACTACTCAGCTTTCATCTTAAATCTGTTTTGTTTTCTTTACTTAATAGTATATATTTCATGTCGCATGATTATAAATCAGATTTTTTAACATATCCTTAATATCATAAAAACTTGTAAATTATAAAGTGATTGGTTAAAATATATTTATAATTAAGGATTTCAGAATTTGGATAGACAAAAACTATTTGTTTAAGCCAAACACACAGAGTAGTTCTCAGAGATTCACATATTTACACTCAGAAAATTATCGCCCCTTCAGACATTACTTGAATAATGATTCAAATAATTGTTTCAAATCCTTTAAGTGGTAAATTGAAATTATTTGGTGTTACTCTTTACTGCATCATAAAACAATACTAGAAATAAACCAGTGACATATTTCTTTGCAGCATCCAGGACATTGCCATCTTGTTCAGCGTGATTATCATCCTGCTGATGATGTTCAACACATACGTGTTCCAGGTCGGCCTAGTGTCACTGCTGCTGGAAAGATTCAGGGCTCTGTTGATCTTTTCAGCACTGTACCTGACTCTGAGCATCTGCCTCCACTGCTGGGTGTTGGTATGTTTTGTAGCTCCAACAGAAACCTGCGTATCAGCTCAGTACAATTAAAACCCACCATTTAAATACTGTCATCCTTGAATGGAAAATGTATACTGTTGATGTTGACTCAAACAATTTGGATCTTACACATATATAAATATATTGCAGAATCTAAGATGGATTCAGTCAGACCGTTTTGTTTGGACAGATGGCCTTCAAGCTCTCTTTGTTTTCCAGAGAACAGGTGAATAGTTGATTACTAGATGTTCAGGTCCCATAACAATCCACTTATTTCAAATACTGTATTGTCTATCATTACTGAAGAGCTGTGTTTTGTTTTCTATCAACAGCTGCAGTATTATATTACTACTTATATAAACGGACAGCAGAATACATGGGAGACCCGAGGCTGTATGAAGACTCTCTGTGGCTGCGTGATGCCTTCTCTAGAGCCCGGCAGTAAACAAAGGACAGACTGATCTCACAAGAAAAGAGAACTCCTATTCTGGATTTTGGACTACATATTTACTTTTTTTTGACAGTATCACACTTAATAGAAGCTAATGATATTGTACACCTTGTATATTTATCAACCTAGTAACAGGTAGGGAGGGTGAAGACAAGGCTGGTGGTTACTGGCTCTCCATCACCAAGCAAGCAGCAGACAATATTAAATAGTTTACAGGGCACACAAGTCAGCCACTGATGGCATGTGTGGTATTAATAAGGGTTGAGTCTGTTAATCTATGTGGCCTTTGTAAATCAATTTGACTGCACACAACAATCCAACATAATGTCACAAATATCAAGCCCAAGAATGACTAGTGTTTAAGAGGCAGGTATTGACTTTTCATTTTTACATATTTTCATGTAGAATATTTTGTACGGTATAGGATAGTTAAAAATGTGTTTTTTTTATTCTTAGCAAAGGAAGAAATCTGTGTCTTATTTTGCCTTATCAGATTAGTATGTGTTATTTACATTTTTTTTTCAAAGCCAAATTTAACATTCATTGAAATCACTTGTCTTTCAGTGAGGATCTTTGAAGTGTGTTCACATGGTTTTTATTAAATAATCCTTCTGTAATCCTTGTGTAATCCTTCATCACTCAGGTAGTCAGTATTATCCTTTAGACAAGGTGAACCAGACTGCTCTATTTTTAACAAAGATTAATCAGGGATTGAGGTTTTAGGTACTACTAGTAAACACTACAAATAGAGCTCAAGTGTGTTTTTAAGTAACTATTTTTAAGCAACATACGTGTGAAACTGTTGTGCACTTCACAGTTTATCTCTATTAGATTAGTAATGAAAGGTTCAAAGATTGATATTGGTATTAAAGACACAAAAATAACTGAATTACAGTAGCTACTAAACAAACAAAAAAAGACACCAAGTTGTACAAATTATTCTTTACTTGTGAAAAGAAAAACAGTCCATATGATCCCAAAATCATGTCAGTGCAGTCCAATCATATCTTGAAATCCAGTTCCTTGTGTGATGTTATCCGTTCTACTGGAATGTGTTGTGTCATGTGTCAGTCACCCGAATCCCAAAACTATATGAAAAAAGAAGGAACAATGTCAAATAAAAAGTTTCAGTATTTACACTTTCACAAGATTAATATATTTTAAATTTACCTTCATACATAGATGCCGACCCAGAGAAGTAGGAATAGCACACCAAAACCCATGAAAAGTGAAGCCACAAGGGAGATCAGCAGCTCTTTGTAGACATCTCTGGTGTATTTTGTTGAAGTGACCTCATAGCTGACAGACAATTAAGGATTAACTCATGTGTAAAAGGTGTAACAGCCAAAATCTGTACTCTAAAATCTAAAAGTCCTTCATAGAACTCCAATTTTAAGTTTAATATCACTCTTTTACTCATAATGTCAAGTGTAATTAATTAAATCATACATTATACTTAAAGGCTTAACCAGCACGTAACTATTAAAAACTTGGACAAGAGGTGCCAGGCACAACAAACCCCACCCCTCACACGTATTGTAGTTATTTTGGTATTAATCCAGCTGATGTCATCATGTCTATGTGTATGCTGATATCAGCATATCAACTGCCTCTATATATGTGCCAAGTTTGAAGTAAATAGAAACAAAATTTGTGTTTTTCTAGACATTTGAAATTTCGTCCATTATAAGTAAATGGGGGGGGTTTAAAAATTCTTAACAAATTTGAACCTATGTTTCCCAAATAGGTAATGACATCTATTCTGGGTCACTGGCAATCTATAAACCCAATCTGGTATGAATTCCACCAATAGTTTTGCTGCTAGAGTGTTAACAAACAAAGAAACAAAACAAACCAAAAACAATACCCCTTGCCTCCCTTTCAGGGGTGGGACAATAGAAAAGATACAGCTTTCTATGCTAGAATTGAGTGTTTGATTTATAAAAAGGCTTCCTTGTGGCAATCTGTAAAATTAGGTTCACATGTAGCTGAAGACACTAAAACAAGGTAGTTATGCTCTTGGGACTATGCTCTCAGACCATCTCCCTGGATTTTAGTCAATATTTTATTGTATCCTTGCCTCCATCATTAGGACAGGTTCTTTCCAATATTTTCTATATAATTTTGTCAGTCGGTTCTGTCACTTAATGCTTATGACATTTTACAGACAAATTAAAGGAAAAGGGTAGCATAAGTGTCTAAGCAAGGTGTTGGGCAACCTCTAATGCAGTGGTTCCCAACCTTTTTTGGCTCATGACACCATTTTAACATTACAAATTTCTGGCGACCCTACGCATTCAAAACAGAGACTTTTTTTTCTAAAAGTAAATTTTTTTTGATCATGTAATAGTTTGCAATACTATGTTGCAAATAAATGTTAATTTTAGACAACATTTAGGCTATATAATGTATATTATTATGGATGGAGGAAGAAAAGCCAAGTTGAGGTTGAGAAATGTATTGTATTTATGTGTACAGTCAGTCCATCTTGTATTTACAAGGCTGCCAATTAATACTGAACAAACAATAACTCAAACTATGAATTATGAAAGAGCTGCAGCATCTTAAACCAAACACAATGAACATTTGACAGATAAACATTACCACAGTGCTTCAGTTTCAGCTTCACAGTTTGTTTTTTATATATTGAGATTCTCTCTCTCAACTCACCATATTTTCTTTATTAGTAAGTTTTTTTTTTTTTAAATCAATTACTAGAAATTTCAGGCAACCCCAGTTGAATTCCAGGCCAGGTCCCGACCCCAAGGTTGAAAAACACTGCTCTAATGGAAAGATGAATGAACATCATTCATCAAAAATTATTCTATCATTTGATGTTTTGACGAGGAACACACTTGTTCAAAATCTTCCACAGTTGTTCAGTTATGTTAAGATCTGGTTATTGCACAGTACATATCATCTTATTCCTTATGCCCTGTGGATGGAGCATTGTTACCCTAAGAGACCCCAACCCTCCATTCAGGTTCTTCCTTTATTTTGTCACCTGTCTATATGACTGAATACTCACTCAGTTATATAGACAGGCGAGTAACAGATATAAATTTCTCCTTTGACGTAATAATGCACTAAACATGCGGGAACTAATATTTTCCCGGGGGAAACAGTAGATAGACAATTTGAATTCTTGCATATAACCAACAGCAGTATAAACCGAATGAATGAATATAGGCCACAACAAGAAAAAGTGCTGTCTTTCACGAACAATAATTCTGACAATAGCTATTCTAGAATATTACTCTTAGCTATGACCCATTTTCTCACACGCAGAAGTTTAAAAGGATACACGAAGAACCAGGCGGTGAAGAACATGCCGATGGCCAGCAGGACTACCGTAAGATGAGGGAACACAGCCGGGTTCACCGGGCTGGTGTATCTGGTCATAGCCTCGAGTTCCTGTAGTCACCACAGAGGAAAGATAAAAGGACCGTAAAAAGTAGTGTGAAACCTTTTCTTTCAGAGTGACTAGAGTGCTTTTAACACATAGAGTCTAGCTGCACAGTCATTTTAGATTGACATTATTAAATGAGTGAGCTTGTCAACAGAGGCTAACGTTAACGTTGCTCTGCTAAATGCAGAACTACAGCGAATACGAACGATTTTATGGATAAAAATGAAGGTTTTACAGCGCATAACGAAAACACTGCAACACTATTTATAGTTTTTGGATTATAACGACAAATAAACAGTAACTTTACCATTTTGTATGAAGCACAGCTCCCACTTGAATAGACCAAGATAAAAAGGCCACGTACTGACTATCACTTCCTGAGTGTTTCGTGACGTACGTCGATACGTCGATACGTACCTTCCCATGTAAACCCTCGGTTTAGCTTTTCAGGCTCCTGCTCTCGCTTGCATACCATTATAACCCGCTTCGCGCTCCCTAAATCTAACCACATAAATAGACATAATATAACAAAACGGTCTTTATTTAGTAACAGAAATTGGTTGCACAAGGGGACATGCAAAGTGCACGCTTTTACCTGGCAGATTAAACTGAGGTCTAAATATGTAGAATTTTTAACGCACATCTTTGGCACCATCTAAAGGACATTCGGAATAGTTGAAACTGTATTTTTGCAACTGTTTACCATTATCATTTTATAAATCGGACGCAGAGGTGGATCCAGAAAAAATGGAAGGGAGGTGCGCAGGATAAAGGTAGGGTCCGAGGTTGGAGTCCCGGTGGTGGTTCAAGGTGGAGAAGCAAAACAAAATAAACATTGTAAATGCTTCAAATTACATAAATCTGTAATATATTTTAAATTATCATACACAAATTAAATGAATAGAATTTAACCTCACTAATCTGACCACTTTTGGAACCAAAGCACTGTATATACATATATTAATGCATTACATATTGTCTGTGACTGCCTGTTTGGTTTTATTGCAGACCCAAATGCTGCTTGAATCGGCAGTTGTCGCTTCATGATCAGACGTTAGTCTAGTTTAGATTTAACTCCCTTTACCACATAGACTTTTGACATAAATGGCACATGCGCAGTAGCCCCCCCCCCCATACAAGTGATGGAAGAGCCACTTCAATGTACATGTGGACTCAACTCAGCAAGTAATGCTGTGGTCTATGATGCAGGACACTAGGGTTTGAATCAGCAAGTACAGTAATATTGATTTTAACATTTTACATGTTCATACAGGGAGTGGGGCACCAAGGGTGCCGGTAAGTAAATCTGCCATTGGTCGTACGTATTAATTTTTAATATATACATAGCCTATAACTTTAATCTTTTTAGCTACTGCTAAAAATTTCCTCATATAACTGCAACATTACCTTTCTCCATTAGGCTACTCAGTTTTGCTGGAATTACTGTAGATTCCAAAAAACAGATGACAAAAGTTTTATGTTTCCAAGAAATTAATGAAGGCACTAAAACATTGTAAACTGGAATTGTAGTGTTAAAGCCCAAAATATACATAAATTGCATATTCATAGTAACTACTTTTGGTAAAACATGAATACTATTTTAGATTGGTTAATAATGTTAATTGTGATTTAAATTGTGACTATATTGACCATAGCACTGCTGACCCTTCCCATAGACATTCCAACACAACAAACAAGTCAATTACAAATTTATTTACTGCATGCATTCATAGTATTACAGCATAGTCTTGACAAACGGCTTTCAACATGTAATGATAAAGTGGGCTAAAAATAAAGGTAGTGATATTAAAATACTTGACTCATAGTGTTACTGCATTTTTACCTAAAAAATAGTGGTAAGAATAGAAATGTATTTGTCTGTGGATGTTCATGCTAATCAAAATTTCTGGGCTCCAATGCCTAAAAGTTAATATATATTACTGATAATACAACAACAAAAATATGAACTATAAAAACAATACAATAAAACACATCAGAGGGAGTATTGGTAGTAACAAAATGAAGCTATACAGTTACATGTAATGCAGTTCTACCAGAGTATATTGAAACCAGTTTGTGTGCACTGAAGAGAGAGCAGAAGCAGTTCATATATACAGTGCAAAAAGTGCTACAGTGGTTTCATTATGCAAGCTGGTGCTTTATAAATAAGCTAAACTAAACTATACTCACTGAAGTCATAACAATTATATGGAAAGCATTGTACAGTATTTTTATATTATCATAAATCCCATAAACATTTGTGTGATGGCTGTGTTTCCTATTTGATATTGATTAACCATGTAAAGTTTTAAGATACCGAATGCAGACATTTATGAATTTAAAGCAACAAAACTATGGTGGAAAATGGGGCCATAGAAAAAAAATGATGGAACATAAAGGCTGCAAACAATCCAGATTGTTGTATTAAAACTGTTATCAGTCTGCAAATTCTTAATGGTGTAAATGTAGAAAGTGGTTTACAACATCTTCCAAAGAAATTAGTGAAAGAATCCAGTGTATATTTTCCATTCAGTTCTCTGGTCTATTTGTCACTGTGACTCTTTTCTTGTCATCAAGCTACAATGAAGCTGCAAAATTTAATTAAATGCCTCTAAGTTGAGATACATAATTTTAGATAAATGATTGAGCATGCACCTTAAATGATATGCCATTTTTGCCTTGCCAGCATTCTGTCCAGTTAGCAAAATACAGTGTGAGCTATTCCAGTGTTGTCTTGAAATGTTGTCAATATTCCAATATATTACACTTCCACAATTAGATGCTAAGACTTTTTAGCAGTAATACACTTGTGAGCAAAAGTTCCAGTGATTTTTCTGTTTTTTGTTGTTGTTTATTAGTTATCCAGTTTAATCACATCATCCAGTGAATCTGCTGAAATTAGTAAGGCTCGAGGGTTGTCAAAAGCCATTCCAGGAATTTAAGGGGTAATAATGAGGGCTTCTGAATGCTTAAAGACTTTATGTAACAAGTTGATGTTTCAGTGTAGCAACTGAGATACAAATACTGCATAGTGTTTCCTTGTCTGTACTGTGTTTAGTCAGAGGCTGGGTGAGGAGACAGTAGACAGTCTAGTGGACTGCAGCAGCCTCAAACACAATGCGCCACTGTAGGGGCCCCGATTTGCCAGTGTGCACTACTGAGGTATATTTTCAATGCAAGTTACAACCATTCACTGAGGCCTTCAGCAGTAGCAAATGATCTTATCTCCAGTGTAAGCAACTACTGAAAGTGTTTTTGTTTTCAGTTAGTAGTGGTTTCAGTGTAAAGATTCATAGTATTAAAAAACAAAACTAAAATGTGCATAGTGTATACAGTATGTCACTTTGCTTGGTCTTCATTTAGAGAGTTGAATTCTTCATAGAAGTTAAAAAAAAAAAAACAGTCTTAGAAGTAATTATGGCTTATATTACATAAAGAAAACAGTGATCAGTAATTAAGTGAATAATAAACTCATGAATGTTACTTTCACAATAACAGTTAACAAGAGACAACATAGCTGTTGATTACAGCAATCTAAAAATGAAACTTTCAGTGACAGAAATAAAATAAAAAAAAAACAATTAAAACTCCAGTGATCACAGCAAAAAAAGAGATGTCTTAATGCATATACATGTATGGGGGGGCAGATGAAATGATGAAGTTTGTTCCATATGAATTACTGTAAAAACAATGTACAAGAATGAGGCAAAAGCCCTATAATATCACAACAGTGTACAAATGGAACCACAAAGGGGAAGTGTAGTGTATCTAAAAGGCACTGGGACACATTGTCTTCCCCCTCACACACAGCTGCTTTGAATGAGAAAATGGTAGTCAGTGTATGAAGTGGTGGCTTTTCTCTCTCCTGCGTGGTCACAACTCATTTCATCCTGTTGACGGGGAGCAAAAGAGATGAAGATCATTAACAGGGCCAACCAGAATCACCACATGGAGTCTAAAGATGGTGATTTACTTACAGACAGGGAGACACGGAAGTGGTAGGTGACATCCTGGAACGACATCACTGGCACTGACCACAGGTGATGAGTGCCCTTAGAGAAAATAAAATCGTGTAAAGATAATATACACACCATGTACATACATACCAGTATGTTATGTGTTGTGATTATATGTTGTATCACAATTCATTATAAGCTTGACTACCTTTGTTGATGTACTCTGTCCACTGTACAGCTCTACTTCTGTCTGGTTGGGGCATAAACGTCCCTTGGTGGCTCCACATTGATGAACCCACACACTGTTTGAAGACCTGCAAAGAAATAGACTAACTTTTTGTCTCTGTAGATGTTAATATGAGGAACTACGTCATGACAAGTTTCCTCAAATTATTCTAGAATCAATTATATCAATATTCAAAAAAGGAAGGTTTTGAAACTGTAAAAAAAAAAAAAAAAAAGCTTAGTCCATCATTTTGTGTTAAAAACATGTCACTAGATTAGCTTCAGGTGGGTTTTCCTTAGTAGTTTCTCAAGTAAATATTGCTGCATTATTCATTTATTGTAAGAAAGTTTAGCTGAACGCTTACCTGTGTCACATTTATACATTTTAACTTATTTGAAAGACTTTAAGTGAAGCTAGCAGAGTAACACATTAAAACTAGCAAAAATGCTGATAAAATATATTATTGTCTGTGTAATTTGGTGCAGTTAAGTGGAGTGAGTGGAATTTGTACTTACGTCATGTGCAAAGTGATTTGTGAGGAGTTCCTGTTCCTAGTGAGTGATACTGTGTAGCTATAGTATAAAGAACATAAAGAAAAGAAGAGGTAGGCATATCAACGTACAGATACATGAATACAAACTACAGCTGTGCAAAGGTTATTAAAAGCATACATATGTTTGGCAAATTAAAGAGAAAAACCTGAAGACGTAAGTGGAAAATATTGCTGATAATCTGTGATAATGTACTTGTAATGAATGTAGAGAAGACTTCTACAAATGTTTTGGAGTGTTAAAGGGCTTTTTTTTTTTTATAGCAGATGTTCTTACTGAATAAGGAGTCATTAAATAAACATAAAATTTATGTGAATCATTCAGTAGACAGAGAAATTGTATCTAATCCAGATCTGGTAAGTTTTTAGGAGGTCTGAAATTGAGATACAGTTTTCAATGAAACACTATAGCTGTGGCCAAAAGTTTTGGGAATGACACAAATGGATTTCTTTAAAACCTCTAATGTTTTTAGTTATTCAGCAGTGTATCTGTATCTATCTATATGTGCATTTGTCTGAAACGTGAAAATATAGGGGAAAAAAAGAAAAGAAAAAAGAAAAGAAAAAAAGAAAAGGAAACAAACTTGGTTTTGGCCATGGCTGTAAATAAGATCACATCTGCTGGAGACACACTGTAACAAGATACTGTATTCTTTAATTCCATTTGTATGGGCCAAAGCTAAAATAAAAACTACAAAGAAATAAAGACTGGTGCAACTGCAATGTATTACGTACTGTTAATACCTGCAAATTTCAGGTGTTGCACAGTTTTGTGCTGTGATTTCTTGGTTTGTTTCCACAATATGTAGACTTGTCAGAAAGGGAGCTGGCCTTCCTCCTGTTGAAGTAAGAAAAGCACCATTTTGAATAACTGTGCCCATAACATTACCTTGTACAGTTTGCAGACAAACTCTGTTTGCTCTGAGCAAACAAATACTTCACTGTGTTTGCAGACTCTATAATGTGTGTATGAAGAAAGTGCTGAAAGAGCTTTATTTGTAGATTTACCCTTAATGTATAGACTGCGCTGTCTGCGTGGTGCTGGCTGTTGACTCCTGGGCAGACGATTAGTCGCTCCTACTCCATCCTGGTCTGCAGACGTTGGTTTTTTGGACTTGGCAAAGTAAAAGGGTGCTGAAGTGTGACTTAGACGATTTTTATTGTGGTTTTCCTTCTCCATCGGTCTGGACTTGGCCTTTTTAATTATTGTGCCTGATGTGGGAACTGGGCTGGCTAAATCTGAAGGGGGGT